>CM060064.1:8018878-8618878 GCA_030533445.1 Cyprinodon diabolis | reverse complement strand
CTTTCCCCTAGATCCCTTCTAGTCACTTCCATCCACACCTGCTCCATATCAGCTGATTACCCAAGTTTTTTTCCGTCTCCCATATATACTCTCCCTGTGCAGTTCTTCAGTACTATTTCCTTGTTCTTACTTTGCTCCTAATGAGTGTTTTCTCCTGAAGTCTCCTGATTGTTTGGATTTTATTCTTGGATTTTGTTTCTGTTGACGTTTGACTCCATTAAACCTCCAAGAATTAATCTTTGCCTCCCTCATCTCTATATTTGGGTCCTCAACCCACCTCCACCATCATGTTGACATTATAAACAGTGGTTCTTCAACTGAAGATGACAACAGAGGCACCTTTAATTAGAGTATATTGTTGTGATTGTATGACTGTATTTTTAAGTATGTAGTTAATATATTAACTTTAAAATGCCAAATTATTACATACAACAAGATAGTATCAGTGTTTGTTCCAGATATGGTGAATTACACCATACAACTAATCAACTGGTAGACATGGCCAATGATTGGCTGGGGTTGGCCATGCCCCCACTTCACCTCCTCCCTGCTGATCAATGTGTGACATCTTGAAGTGGTTTGTTAACAGCAGACAGAGAAAGATGCTGCTGTAAGCATAATATTTCCTAGTATTACCTGTTAGCTTAAAGGGCTAAGCAAAGTAAGCTGCAAAGTAGGCTCATAACTTGGGCCGGCTTCTGTTCGTTTTTGTTCACATGCAAAGGTCACTTTTGCACTATGTTCTCAGTGATGGCCTAGTGGTTAGGGTATTCCACTTGGACTCCAGAGGTTCTGAGTTCAAGCCCCACCCCCACGGACTGCCACTCTGGGTCCCTGAGCAAGACCCTTAACCCCACCTGGCTCCCCGGGTGCTGCACAATGGCAGCCCCCTGCTCTCTAAGGGGATGGCTTGAATGCAGAGATACATTTTATTGATTTGTACTAATGACAATAAAGTTGAATTCTTGTTCTCAAGAGTTGTTCTGACCCATAACAATATTCACCTTTCGAACCTTCTCTGTACCTTTACTTATGCAGTAAAGTAAATAATACTGTAAAAGTATGTAAAGATGAGAGCTCAGACACATAAGACTTTACTGTACAACTCAATTGTTTGTGCCGTCTGCCTTGTTTCTGCTCCCAATAGGTGATTGCTTTATTAAGTTTCTGCTGTGCTTTGCATTTTTTCCCCCCTCTTGCTAGCTGGTCTCGGCAGCTTGATAAAAAAAATGTAGACATGCTCTGCTTTTCTAACCTTTTTCTGTAGGGAGGGGAGGAGCAAGCCGCAGTGTAACAGTCATGACTTGTAGCTAATCTAATGGCATATTCTGCTGGGGCTTGGCCTACATAGAGTGCTAGCGGTGCCTCTTCTTAAAAAGGAAGCCTTACCGGCTATGCAGTAGAAGTAGCACCGTATAGAAAGCATGCAGCAGACAAAACCAACATGAACACACAAAGTGTTTACAGATGTAAAAATATGAGACTTGGTCACTATAGCTTTACTTTCACTGAGCACAAAAAAAATGTTTGACTGTTTTCAGTTACTGTATATAGATAGTTGTTTCTGATGTGTAATCTGTAAAGACAGGGCATCTGCGGGTTAGGGAGTCTTTATTTAAATCTTCTCAATTCTTTAGAGAATTTGCTGCTTTGTTTTCACCCCTTTTTACACTTTTTATTTACTGATTTTTGTTGGCATTTTGAGACCTATAGGTGAAGTGCTTTAATTGTCATTTCGTAAGATCTTAAATAAATCTGTTTATTATATTAATCAGTTAAGCTGAGCTTTTTTTGTTTTTGAGGGATAAGAAAACAAAATATTTTCACACGTTTTTAGCCTCTACTATCAGGACCAGAGCGAGGTAGGTCCAATCATTTCTACTTAAGAGTAAAAAATGGCCATTTAAATTACTCAAGTAATAGTTTTTTTTTCCTTCTAAATATTTTGTTGTATTTTCTCTTTTTTGACACAACAAATGTAGCATTTACTTTTACACACTTACTACATTCACCATGCAAGCCTGCATTTGTCTAGTACAATACAATGCCCTTTAGATAAGACAGAGAGAAAGAAAAAAATCTAACAAAATCAAGGCAATAAATAGATATAAATATATGAATAGAAACTGTAGTAAAGACTCATCAATAAGCCCCACCTTTAGTCGCTATGATCCTCATATATGGCTCCCATAGATTCTCAAAGTCCTGTTGTTTGCCCTTGGCAATGTATGTTAGTTTTTCCAGTCCGAGTGAACCTGCAACTTCTTTCCTCCAGAGTCCCATGGAGGGGGCCTCCATGCTCCTCCAGCATAGTGCAATAGATTTTCTGGCTTAAAGAAGTCCGTAGTCTTATCAATGTAGTCATCCTCTGTGATTGTTTAAATTCTATTGGGTATATTCCTATTCCACAGATTTTAACCTCTAATGAAACTTTCACCTTAAGCAATTCAGATAGACACCTAATAACATCCTTCCAAAACTTCTGGACTTTACGACATTCCCACAAACAGTGGAGAAGATTTGAAGATTGAAAATGTGTCTGATCTGTGATTGAGATCGTGGGTCAGCTTTTCCAAAGGAAGGATAACAGATATCTGTGTGAGCCACATATTTACTGTGGGAGCAGAAGGAGAGGTCCATTGTAACAAAATATATTTCTTGGCAAGAAATTGAAGAATTGTAAACAAGGATTTAGAATGTGCACCCATATGATTAGAGGAAACATTTAGAAGATAAAACACAGGAGACAAAAGGAAGCGCACCCCCAAAACCTTTTCAATCACCAAATGAACGTCCATACATTGAATTTTTTTTTTTTAAAGATAGAACATTGTCAATGGTTTGCCTGTTGTGTCTAAAAGTAGTTAGTAGCAGCAGCCCAGACTAACACAGCTCATTGGCTAATTTGTATCTGTCATAATTGAAGGTGACTCTGGGCGAGAGCAACTACAGAGGCAGGAGAAGGTTTAAGAGGTTTTATTGAGAAACAAGACAGTGGACAAGAACTGGAAGCAGTTTGGTCTGGTCAGGTTCTTCTGGGCTTCTGCAGAGAAGAAGAGGCTGGTGAATGAGAGGAAACTGTGCCGGAGGATTTTGGTGGGGCTGACACTCGCAGTAGAGAGGCTGTGGTCCGGTCTTGGGGGGGAAGTGTCCCTGGTGGTCCGTGTGCTGACCAGTACTCTCTCCCTGGTTGGAGGTTCGAGGGTGGACAGGCAGGTGATCGCAGGTAGGAGGGCTGAACGGTGGTTAACCCGAGATCCTTCTCGGGTTCCTGGTTGTTTCTCAGGCGGAGGGTCCAAGGTCTAAGGTTCACGGCTGGGTCCAGGGATCAGAAACAAGGGTTCTGCAGAAAAAAGGATCAAAACTGGATTTAGACTAGGGTTTAACCTTCACTAGGACTAGGCTTGGGTTTGGTCTGTTACCAACGCTGTGGCGTTAACGAACTGACGCCCTCCTCCTGGTGCCAGCTCCTTAAGAAGGGTGGTGATCACCTCAGATGTAGTGCACCTGCCCGTCCATCCCTGCAGGGGAGACAGAGAGAAAAACTGGCCTGCACCCGGATAGAACCCGGAGTGTGACAGCACCCCCCCCCAAAGGCGGCCGCCCGGAGGAGGAAGCCTCAAAGGCAGAGATCAAATCAGGATCCAGAATAAAAGAACGGAGAATAATAGAAACAGAGGCTTGTGGTAATTTATAAATGTGGACGGAGAAAGCCGGGTGGCCATCAATGACCCGGGCGAGAGGAGGGGGTCTGGTCGGAGGGACCAACCGACTGGAGATGACAGGCTTGATCTGGGAGACATGGAACGTAGGATGGACACGGAGGTGCGGAGGAAGCTTAAGGCTGACAGCTGTGGGGCTAATAATCTGGTCGATCTTAAAAGGGCCGAGAAACCTGGGAGCTAACTTCCTGGACATGGCCTTTAACGGGAAGTCCTTGGAAGAGAGCCAAACCTCCTGCCCAGAGGTGTAACCGGGGGCAGAGATGCGTTTGCGGTCAGGAAAGCTCTTATCTCGACAAGAGGCACGTTCAAGGGCTGCCCGCGTCTGGTCCCAGATCCTACGACAACGGCGAAGGTGGGTTCTTACGGACGGCAAGACTGAGTCAGGGAAGGTTGAGGGTAAGAGAGAAGGCTGGTAGCCGAGAGATGCCTCGAACGGGGATAAACCGGTAGCTGCAGAAACATGGGAGTTATGAGAGTATTCTACCCAGGCCAGATGTTGGCTCCAGGTGCTGGGGTTGCGAGAGCAGAGACAGTGGAGGGTGTTTTCTAGTTCCTGATTCAACCGTTCACACTGCCCGTTAGACTGGGGGTGAAACCCGGATGTGAGGGAGACCTTAGCCCCAAAACATCCACAGAAGTCACGCCATACCCGAGAGATAAACTGAGGGCCGCGGTCGGAGACTATTTCAGATGGCAACCCGTGGAGTTTAAAGACATGGTTACATAACAACCTGGCTGTCTGATGAGCAGAAGGGAGCTTGGACAAGGCCACCAGGTGGCAGGCTTTAGAGAAACGATCGATAACTGATAGGATAACAGTCTTGCGGTTAGATGGGGGAAAGCCAGTAACGAAATCTAATGCAATGTGGGACCAAGGTCGGCTTGGTTTGGGTAGGGGTTGGAGCAAACCAGCAGGAGGTCTACTGGAGCCCTTGTTTTTGGCACACACAGAGCATGCTGACACAAACTCTGCAACGTCTCTATTAAGAGACAGCCACCAAAAATATCGCCGGATTAAGGCGATGGTGCGACTGGAACCCGGATGGCCGGAGAATCTAGAGGAGTGCCCCCAGTGAATAACCTGAGAGCGAACAGCAGAAGGAACATAGAGTCTCTGGGGAGGACCACCACCTGGATCAGGTTCACCCTCTTGGGCTCTTTTAATCTTGTTCTCAAGATCCCAGGTGATGGCTCCCACCACACAAAATTCAGGGATGATGGGACCTGGCACCTCAACCTCTTCAGAAGTGGAAAACAGACGGGACAGAGCATCGGGCTTTGTGTTTTTGGATCCAGGGCGGTAGGTAATGATGAAGTTGAACCTAGAGAAGAACAGGGACCAACAACTCTGACGAGAATTTAAACGTCTGGCTGACTGGATATAGGAAAGATTCTTATGATCTGTCCAGATGACTATGGGCAACTCGGTTCCCTCCAGCCAATGACGCCACTCCTCCAAGGCCATCTTGATGGCCAGGAGTTCTCAATCCCCTACGTCGTAGTTTCTCTCAGCAGGAGAGAAGCGTCTGGAAAAGAAGGCGCAGGGAGGAAGTTTGCCATCCGAAGGCGACATCTGTGATAAAACAGCTCCAGCTCCAGAGTCGGAGGCATCCACCTCCAATGTGAACTGAGCTGACGGATCAGGGTAGGTGAGGATGGGAGCCTGTGAAAACATCTCCTTTAAGAGGCGGAACGCCTGATCAGCTTCAGGGCACCACTGGAAGACGCTCTTGGTGGAGGTCAGAGCAGTGAGGGGTGAGGCAAGAATACTATAATTCTTGATGAATACCCAGTAAAAGTTGAAGAAACCCAAGAAGCGCTGGAGCTGCTTACGGGTGTTGGCACGGGCCAGTTGACGACTGCCTCTACCTTTCTGGGGTCCGTCTTCACCTGTCCACCCTCGAAAATGAAGCTAAGGAAGCTGATGGTTCTTTGGTGAAACTCGCACTTCTCAGCCTTAACGAAGAGGCGGTTCTCCAGAAGAAGTAGAAGCACCTGGCGGACATGTTGCTGATGTTGTTGGGGGTTCTGGGAATAAATAAGGATGTCATCAATGTACACAAACACGAACTGATTTATTAAGTCTCTCAGGACGTCATTTACGAGGGCCTGGAAAACGGCTGGGGCTTTAGTGAGGCCGAAGGGCATGACCAAGTACTCCAAATGGCTGATGGGAGTCTTGAACGCCGTCTTCCATTCGTCTCCCTCTCGAATCCGGACCAAGTGATAGGCGTTTCGAAGGTCCAGTTTAGTAAAGATGGTGGCGCCCCGAACCGTATCAAATGCTGATGCCAGGAGGGGAAGAGAATATTTATTCTTTACAGAAATCTGATTAAGACCACAGTAATCAATGCAAGGACGCAATGTTTTATCCTTTTTAGCCACAAAGAAGAAACCTGCCCCTAGGGGTGAGGATGAAGGTCGAATGATGCCGGTCTTTAAAGAATCACTAATATATTTCTCCATGGCACCTAGCTCTGACTGAGATAACTTATAGAGGCGAGCAGAAGGCAGAGGAGGCCCAGGAAGAAGATCAATAGCGCAATCATAAGGGCGATGCGGCGGAAGGCTAAGAGCAAGATCTTTGCTAAAAACTAGGTGGAGGTCATGGTACTCGGGCGGCACATTAGACAGATCAGAAGGAACGTCAGGAAGTTCAGGATAACCGGAGCTCCAGGTCTCAATACGCGAGTCTCTCCAGTTAATGTGAGGGTTGTGAGCAGCTAACCAAGGGTAACCTAAAACTATAGGTGAGTGTCTTGTAGGAAAAACAAAAAAAGAAATGGATTCATGATGATTACCAGAGGAGATAAACAGAAAAGGGAGAGTCTGCTGAGTTATAGTAGCTAGTGGGCTACCATCAAGGGCTGTGACAGAGATGGGGGATGGTAAAGTATGGACCGGAATATTATAATGTTTAACTAAGGCTGGATCGATGAGATTTTGCTCAGAACCGGAGTCAACCAAGGCGGAAACAGGGTGCTGCTTGTCCTGAAGGCAAATTACAGCCTGTAGCAGGAACCTAGAACTGGGAGTCTCGGAGCATGTGCCCACCAGTATTCCCTGAACTACTGGTGGGCCAGGTCTTTTGGGCGAAGGGGACAAGATAAACGAAAATGGCCAGCAGCACCACAGTAAAGACACCTTCTATTTCTGAATCGCTGTTCTTTTTCTGCGGTAGATAACCTGGCTCTGCCAATTTGCATGGGCTCATCAATAGGCTGACTACCAGAAACAGACGGTTGTGATTGATGTGACACCACAGGAACCGGAAGACTGAAACGTTGAGCAGGGGAGCGGTCCCGGCTCCGCCTCTCACGAGTCCTCTCACGAGTCCTCTCACGAGTCCTCTCATGGAGGCGTTCGTCTACCCGAACAGCTAGATCAATTAGCCCCTCCAGGCTATCGGGCTTATCGCGGGTGGCCAGCTCGTCTCTAAGCCTATCTGAGAGAGAGTTGAGGAAAGCCGTCTTTAATGCGTGGCTGTCCCACGTAGCCTGAGCGGCCAGAGTGCGGAAGTCGACGCTGAAGTCAGCAACCGATCGGTTTCCCTGCTTCAGCTCCCACAATCTTTTGCCTGCCTCCTCCTCGCTAAGGGAAGAGGAAAAGGTTTGTTTAAAAAGATCTAAGAAGTCAGCATAGGAGTAATTATGGATCGAGGTCTCATCAATAAAAGATTCTGCCCATCTAAGAGCACAATCTCTAAGAAGGCCAACAATATGAGCTATCTTATGAGCGTCATCTGGAAAAGATTGTGGGGAGCGACTGAAAACCAAAGAACATTGGAGAAGGAACCCTCTGGACTTACTCAGATCACCTGAAAACGGTTCGGGTACTGGGATTGAGACACCGACTCCGGGAACGGGCGGCAGAGCGGCTACAGCGGGAGGCCTTGGAGCTGGAGGAGAAACGGAGGTAGGTTGATTTAAGTTCAGCATGGCTTTCATATCCTGAAGCTCGTGGGTGAGAGTGCTCATTGTCTGCATCACTTGAGTTTGCTGCTGGACCATGGTTTGAATCAGGGTTTCATGCTGGCCTAGTAACAGGCCCTGATGGGAAATCGCACTCCGTAGCTGCTCACCAGAGTCAGGTTGGTCAGTTCGTTCTGTCATAATTGAAGGTGACTCTGGACGAGAGCAACTACAGAGGCAGGAGAAGGTTTAAGAGGTTTTATTGAGAAACAAGACAGTGAACAAGAACTGGAAGCAGTTTGGTCTGGTCAGGTTCTTCTGGGCTTCTGCAGAGAAGAAGAGGCTGGTGAATGAGACGAAACTGTGCTGGAGGATTTTGGTGGGGCTGACACTCACAGTAGAGAGGCTGTGGTCCGGTCTTGGGGGGGAAGTGTCCCCGGTGGTCCGTGTGCTGACCTGTACTCTCTCCCTGGTTGGAGGTTCGAGGGTGGACAGGCAGGTGATCGCAGGTAGGAGGGCTGAACCCGGAGTGTGACAGTATCACGTGTAGCCTGGTGCTGCACGCTACCATATAACAGCAGAAGTGGTGAAAGTGAAGTTAGACACATTCGCCGCATGTGGTAATTTATAAATGTTTTAAATCAGACTGGGTACAGATTAGCCAGCAGGTGGGTCCGGATCTGGACACTGGTCTGCTAATCCGTAACCTCTGGTTTAGGTTGTAGACTGCTGTTGTTTAGAAGTCATACTGATCTTCTTAAGGACTAGGATCATCCACATGGTACTGAATTAGACTAATCACACACTTGGACTATAGAGTGTCTGGTCTTGATCTTGGTCTCTGGTTTTGACTGATCTTTTACCCAGCCCCACATTAGTGAAGGATGTGGGTAATTAAATAAAAAAAAAATGACTTAAAAAAACGGGTTAAAACAACACAGATACAAACATGGAGAAACTGTCATAATACTGTATGTATGCTGGCATATCTCAAAGATGAACAAAAATGCATAATAATGGGTTTCAGCCTAATTAAGCACACCCAACAAAGTCTACTCCCAATACACGGCGAGCAGGTTGAATGTCCACATTTCTGCTGAGCTCACCTGGACCACATATTTCACCACAGCAGGGGGAGAAACCCCAGCTAAGACTTTACTAAATTAAGTTAAGGGGCGTTAAAGGGGTTGCGCTTGCGATGATAGCGGGAAGGGACACCAATCTCGCAACCCCAAATCCTTTACAGGAGAGCAGATGACCTCGCTTATTCACCCAGGCCAAAAATTCCCTTTGACGACCCCCTTTCAGAGACATAAACAGGTAAGGGGCATTGCAGGCTAAAAGAAGCCAAATGACCCCCATTCTAAAGAGGTGGACCCCTTCAGCCGTTTCGAGTTGAACGTTTTCCAAACAAAAACAAAGTTTTGATGGGCTACTGTAGAAAACCTTAAACTCAACGTTATTCCTGACATTTTGAATTGAAAAAGCTTCCTGGAATGGGACTTAAAAAGTCTTCAAACTTGGAAACAAAGTCCAGTGGATTGTTTTTTAACTAACTTTGGAATTAATGTGCGTGTGTTTTAAGTAAAATTGCTAGTATCAGTATTTATGATGTTTGCCATTTTGGTTGAATTCTGACTCCATAGAAGCTAAAAATGTGTAACCGTAATTTTTATATCATTGGTAAGAAAACAACAACTGCAAAGGTAAAATGTGACAGACCTGTTGCAATGTCTGTTGACCCCTGTCTAGAAGCAACCATGATTCTATATCCTGTACACTTCATAGTCTTACTTTTTTTTTCTTTTTTCCCATTTATTTATTTACTTTTAGGGATGAGAGGAAGTCAAGCTCACCAAGAGAAAAGTCCGAACTCCTAATTTAGTCACTGAGGGCTGATGCGTTTGGTGGGAAGTAGAGAGAAAGTCACAGCTCAGACTCCAGCCAGATGCAGACGACATGACTGTGGTTTCTAATCAGAAAAATTCACTCTCTCTTTTTGCCTCAGAACTCTTTGGAGTATAACCAGAAAGCATTGGTACCATTGATCCTGATCTAGCAGTGTATTGACTACCAGAGACAAAGCAGGCCACATTGTTGCTCTGCTGTGATTTGGAGGATACACATTTTACCTTTACCGTCTGGTTCTCATGGGAATTTATTAGGTTTTTACCGTACCATGGTACAAGGGAATTAGTGGCATTTCTTCCTTAGAAGATACATCCAAGATATGCCCGACTGATTCACTCACACTTCTACATTTAAATGACTTGCAGCTTAAAAATAGAAAGTCATAGCCTTTTCTCCTTCATCCTTTTATGTTCTTTATTAGGACACATATTTTTTTTTATTCCTTTTTTTTCTTAATGAGGAACAACTCTTTGATCTCATCGTGTCATGCAGGAGAGCTCTGCAGCACATAACTAATTTGTTTCCTTGACATCTTTTTGTCAGACATAAAATAGGTGCAGCCCCATCTGCAAGGAAAGAGGTGGGATCAGCACTTTGATTGCTTTTGGCTCCCTGTTTTACCCCGTTTCTTCATTAGGAGGAAAAGCAGAGCAGACAGAGCAGTGTCACAAAGTCAGTTGGAAGGAATTTCTTCAAGACATTATCCACTGCTGTGCTCACATGATTGTTTTTTTTATCCCGTCATTGAACAGATATGAAATACAGCTCTAACCTGGTTATATTTTGACTGCAAGGCAGCTCTGAGAGAATGTGATTTGAACCCGACTGGGTGGCTTCTGTGAATAGATTTTTGTACAGTGTGTTTATTGTAGAGCAGGGGTTTAAACTGAAAACATATCTGGCTTCAGCATTTTATTCATTTAAGGTTAGTTATTGTTTTTCTTCTGCTTCTTTTTTTTTTGGACAGAAGAAATGGGGAAATTCATACTATGCATGAGTAAAAGCTGTCTGCAAAAATGCAGTTCTGGTTTGACGGACACTAATCACCAAGGATTTTGGAGCTAATGAAGCCAAGCTCTAATTTGATGATCATAGATCAGCAGACATGTTACTTGTTAATTTAAGTCCATGACAGACAGCCTTCTGTCTGTCAGACTTGTCATTGCACACCAGCTTATGAGGGATTTTTGCCAATTGTTTTTTGTTGTAGAAAAAAAAAAGGCTTTAGGTATTATCATACCAAGCAGGCCAGGTCAATAATAATCTTTTAGGGGTCACATTTTTAATCTTACAAGGTCATAGTGTAATCCCATGATTTTTTTTTTTTTTTGTAAACCGCAGATTTAAAACACTACTGTGTTTTGGATAGAGGGTTTATTCACAATTTTATTTTATTTATTTTTTTTTCGTTTTAACGGGAATTACCTGAAGTGCACTGGAAGATTAGAATGTAGCTGGTAGACAAACTAAAAGGTGTAATACATATATATTTTTTTGTTGCTGTTGTCTCTAAAAGTACGGAAAAAGTAAGGATTGCTTCTACTTCCAGGTCAAGAAAAGCATGCAAAATGATGAGTTCACATTTTGAAATAATGCAAACTTTGATGTATTTTAGTGAGATTATAATGTAACAGAGCAACACAACTTTTTGAACATTTAAATTCAGATTTCATAGTAAACACTACATAGAATAGAGTATTTTGGGGCTCGTATAACAAAACTGAAAGTTTAGTCAATTACTCTATGAAGCATAGGCTACTTCCTTATTCATCACTCATACACACACTAATACTCCAGTACCAGGGGAGGATCTAGGATTCTAGGAGATCAGGGGCTTAGACCCAAGGGTGAAGATGAGAGAGTAGACTTTCTTCTAAATCCCGTTCTAATGTAAAATATGACAGATTACTGGATTAAAGAAATTTCTACTATACTACATGCTATCACACATAACAATTCCCCCTCCATTACATGGGAAGAAATTAATTCACCTGCAAGTCTTAACTGTGTTTATCCCTCTCTTCATCAACAGCAAATTCTGTTGATTTGGTCAAATTTGATCATTATTTGCCAAAGTTATCAGAGGGAAATCATATATTTTAGCCGCCTGATAGAATCCGTTTCCCCATAACATGGGAAAAAAATAAACAAGTCCAGTGAAACTGTCATTATTTTTCATATATTATGTTTAAAACATTTATTATTTTATATTTTTAAATCCAAAATAGTTGTTGATTTGATTATCTTTATTTAATGTATGTTAATTCTCAATTCCAAATGTAAAGCATTGCTCCAGACATTTGGAATTAAGAAACATCTTCAAACTTGGAAAACAATGTCCAGTGGTTTTGGTTTGAACTTTTTTTTTGGAATATTTATGAATTGTTAGATAAACATTTAAACAGAAAATACATTTCATAAAGATCATCAAAGGGGGAACGGATTATATCAGGTGGCTAAAATATACGATTCCCCCCTCATAACTTTGGCAAACAATGATCAAATGTCACTAAATCCAGAGGATTTGTTGTTGATGAAGAGAGGAATAAACACAGTTAAAAATGTGCAGGTAAATTAATTTCTTCCCATGTTATGGAGGAGGAACGGATTATTTCAGGCAGCTGAAACATCAAGTCTCTCCTCCTCCCATATCTTTGGGAAGTAAAAAGCATCTGTTTCCAGATTCTCAAAAATTGTTCATGTGTGATATCATGTAGTATACTAGGAATGTCCTTAATCCAGTAATCTGTCATATTTTACATTAGAACGGGATAAATCAGAAAGTCTACACTCTCATCTTTTCAGGAATATTTGTGTCCTGCTATCAGCCAGTTTCCATCCTCTGATATCAGCAATGAAAAATGATAAATACTCACTACTTTTTGGAAATCTGTGTTTGGTGACTGACTTATTTCTGTCAGGTTTAAGTGACAGAAGTTGGAAACAGACGATTTTCTTGTCGTTTAAAATAACACAAAATAGCTTTAAAGCACCTCGTCTATTTATTTATTTTACAATTTTGTAAACAACAGCTCCTGATTAAACTGGATGTTGCAACCGTGACATGATTATAGCTGATTTTAGCGAGAAATCGATTAGAGGCGTCGTGAAAATGGTCCCATCCGCCATGTCCGCCTCTCTGGCTTCAATGCACTTCCCGAAATAAGGGGAACAGAATTTCATACACCACCGGGACAAACAACGTCTGGAAGTCAGTCAGAGCTTCACATCCCTGGAACATCAGTCTGTTTAGCAATAGCCATTGGTGAGAACTTCTTCTTCTGCACGGGAATGGTACGGGCTGCTTTCCTGCCTTTGCTGCCACCATCTGGTGAATTCCAGTACTGCACATTTAACTCAGATCAGCTCAGAAGCGAGATCCGGGGCTCTGGGGGAAACATCCGGGGCTGCAGCCCAAGTAGCCGCCCCCTAGATCCGCCACTGTCCAGTACTAATAATACTTTGGTTACCTTTCAGAAACACTTTGTTTGCAACCAGAGTGCGTTACTGGTGTATAACTTTAGAATTGTAGGGAAATCATATTTAAATGTCAAATCATTCTGACTCAAACATCGATATAAATGTACTCTTTATCAGATGATATTGTCCCAAAATTTGAAAATTTCTATAAAAAAAAAAGTCTTAAAATCTGTGTTTTTTTCATGATCTTCTGCAGGCCAGTTAGTTATAGGTCAGCTTGAACACCTAAATTCGGCCAATCATATATCATATATCAACAGTCATCTGTCAATCAAATTTTTTCGATCATCGCATCTTGATTCATATGTCGCAGCTAATATACGCAACAGTTGGAATATTAAATCAGAATAATTTCCTTTCCCATTGAGTTCCGTCCCAGTGTTCACGGGGATGGACGTCTGTGTCTTCTGCAGGCGTAGAGCTAACAGAACTGGCAGCGTTGTGAGGCAAGGGCTCAAACATGTACGGCTGTAAGCCTTCTACACCAAACCAAGCTTCTGCCGCCCTGGTGTCCTCTTCCACAACATCTTCGTCCCCACTTTCCTCCTCTAAATAAAAAATGTTTGACGGAGGAGACTCATCCACGACCTCCGACACTAAACTCTCCTCCTCTTGAATGTTTCTGCTGTCCATAGCGTTCCTTGACAGTGTCGTTTCTAAGTCACCAATTTAGTGCTACTTGGTCCCAAAGTAATTTCCCATTGGGAACCTACTAGCACTAAGTTGCTAATTGGTTAGCAAGATGCTTCCGGGAAACCAGCCACAATCAAACTTGCTTGCGATCCTTCCGCTACAACAATCCTGCCTTCTTGATAAACGACCAATCAAATTCAATCTTGTAAAGTTTTGCACCACTCGGGAGAATTCGGAACTGCAGCGGTTGGAACGGCCGTTTCCCTACGACTTTTTTAAGAGTTATGGTGTAAGAGTGACTTCCATCTAGTGGTGAAATGGGTGTATTTCACTCAAATGAAGACTGTGCCCTATCGTGTCACTCTCTCAAACACGTATTGCAGCAACAATAGTTGTAGATGTATGTCATCTGAACTGTTGTGAAGTTTTTACAAGTTACTAAACCCAAGTGAACCTACAATTCTTTACTAACAATTTTGGTATATATTTGAAGAATCTACTGTTATTCCTTCTGTGATAACGAGCAGCACTGTCTAATTAAAACAAATGGAAAAATATAGCTTTACGCTAATTTAGGAAGTGCAGTTCACCTTCTTGTCAAGGAGAAACATGATAACTTTAGCTTCCCTTTTAAAATAATTCTCGTTCATTAGCTCCTAACTCCTTTATATGACCACTGAACCTATAACAGCAATCCTCCACCCATGGGGTCAAGGCATTGCCCCCTACAATGTGCTATTTTCCAGAAAATGTTTCAAATGTATCAAGTACAAGAAAGCAAGCACACGGTCTCACTCCTGGGGAGTAAATGTGCTTCCATTACAGTAACAGCTGAAGCAATACGTGTGTGTAAGCAGCACAGATTGTGTCCTGCTCCTTATGCTCTGTTGTTCATCCTGAATTCTGAGTGTGAGCAGTGCTTGTATCTTCATTGTAGGCTACAATGGCCATTTTACATAACTTGCCAAAATGCACTTTATTTATGTCAGCTATATTTAACATGAGCATTTATTGCACAACCTCCTAGAAGGTGGTTGTGCAGAGCATTATCACAGGGCAGTATCCTCAAGCTCTAAGGACGTATAGTTAGTTAGGCTCCTACTGCTGAATTTGTAAAATGATTATCTCTCCACCATGTGGCAGTGCGCACAGGATAGGCATCTCCTTAATCAAATTAGGATAATGCAAAATTCTTAAATGTAAAGTTATGTAACATCCATCAGAGACAGGTTTAGAAGAGATTAATCATCTTTTGACCAGGTTAAGGATTTGACAAAGTAAGTTTTACATCCTCCATCTTCTGCCACCTGAGGGGCATCAGAGGGTGGTGGTGGTTACTTCTAGCAGTCGATGACCAAAATGTAAGGTACACCTTGGGCAAGTTGCCAGTCAATTGCAGGGGAGCACAAAAACATATAACCATGCACAACAACAGGCAATTTAAAAATGCTAAAGAATAGCCTAACATGCTGTTGGACTCTGGAGGGAAGCCAGAATCACCAGAGAGAACCCATGCAGGTACAGGGAGAACATGCAGACTTCATGCAGATAAACCCTAGGACCTTCCTGCTGTAAGGCAACAGTGCTAAAAACTGCACCACCATGCAGCCTTATAAATTGAATGCTTATTGTTAAAAACCTGAGTGATTCTTAATTTCATTTTTCATGTTAATTGAGTCAAACAAAACCTTTAATTTGTCATCTTTTTCTGCATTTATAAGGCAACTTGAAAGCTGATACTTCCCAATCAAGAAAATAGTTAAAAACTGGCACAGGAGCATCAGCCACCATTTTGTTATTACTTCAGACAATTTCTCTTTTCATCATTAATATTCCATATTTACATGCTAAAGCAAACATAGGCCCTATGCCACTCATCACTATTTATTCACTAGATTGCTGATTAGCTGAAAAAAGTGAAGCCACCGTCTGCCATACTGGTACTCCCCACTCCCACTGAGTTGGCAGTAAAAATGCCTACATGTGTAGCATTTGGCTACAAAAACAAGCAGTCTGCCGGCTGTAGGAAGACGTTCCACAGGTAGTTTCACAGTCAGTGGACATACTAACCAAGAAAATCAATATATATGCCAATCCTATAGCATAGTATGTAGCGTAACATTAGTCTGGCTATCTTGGACTGACTCGAAGATGTTGACTAAATCAGCCATTGACATTGTGCCTAATGTTAGAATATAGAAAGTAGAGTAAATAGAAAATATTTCACTGTAAAATGTCAATGTAGAAATTCTTTATTAAGTGGATGATGCTGTTGTTGTTGTAGTGTTTCTTGTATTTCTCATTCGAAAAATGTATGTGCAGAAATATATTGCATGCTATATTGACGGAAAAATAAAAAACACCCAAACATTTGACCCTTATGTGTCTGCGTATTATCACTGTAACGCATCAACGGAATGAAAAATTATTCTGCACATGACACATATTTAAAACAAGTAAATCACTGGATAATTGAACATTGAATAAATTGTTTTAAATATGTGTCATGTGCAGAATAATTTTAAAAATTTGCGAAAATCCTCCACTATACCTTTAAGTGTGGTAACTCATTGTAGCAAAACAAAAGTACACGCCGTTCTTTATGTAGCTACAAATTTGTTTCTATCTCTATCTGTGATTGTCTTTGTGTATTTTTTGACATTGCATTTTAATTAACGTTATAGTTTATGTGCTCTTAAAGAAATGAAACTTCAGAGGCATATTTGTCTTGGGCTTTTTTACCTTTTTTTCTAAAAAAGAAAAAATTTGTTATTATAATCGGCTGTGCTGCTGCTCCCATGGTCATACGTTCAGTCTGGAAAGAGACCGATGGTCTGTGTTTATTAATGGAGGATGACTGCAATTAATTAACGGTGAGCGCTTTTTTCAAAATTTTTGAAAATTTAGGTTTTTGTAAATCTTTTTACAACTCTTAACACTTGAATATGATTCAAGTCAAACGGAAGTCCCAAGTCATGGTATGCTAATTTTGGAAGTCAGGTCACAAGTCTCTGATCATCTATTCAAGTCAAAACTGAAGTCATAAAATTAATGTGTAGCTTACAAGTCATGTGACTTGATTCAACACCTGGGTCCTACTGTCAATTATATATTTAGACATTAATTTCCATGGTCAGGTGTTAAGTAAATCTGGAGGAGGGTATTAACTACTTACATTTACTTTAATACGTTTTGGAAAACAAATGTACTTTTAAGGGTAGTTTTTACTGAATTTTACAATTCACCTTTAATGGAGTAAAATATAAGGTAAGGTTTCACTACTCTTACTTAAGGGTTTTCTATACGTCATGAAAACATAACTGTCATGATCGGTTCTGAATTAAACCCACATGCAGAACACTACAAAGGAGACTGATGAAAAGTTTAACAGAGTTTATTTGAGGTTGGTACAAAACTAGATGACGTTCAGGAAACAGGTCCGGGCTGGATACTCAGGCGTCTGCAGAGATGACAGTTTGGTTAACCAGGTGGATTTGAGAAGTTGTTGAGATTTCAGATTTACTCAGAAAATACCTTGGTTTGGTTCTGGCTTTCTTCTCTGAGGGAGGGAACCGGTTGGGTCCAGAGACTGTTGGTTTAGCAGAGTGCTCAGCAGCTGCAGCGTCTAACTTCTGACTGTTTGTCTGACCTTGGCTTGAGTGATTAGCTCTCATCCAGAGAGCAGCAGTTGGATGCCAAAGTGAGATCTTCAGGTTTGGCTCTCTTGGGCTGGCAGGCTGGTTCAGGGTAAGCTCTCCCAGAGCTTCACACGAGAGACAGGTTTTCCAAACTTAGCTAACACTGCGGCGTTGAAGGAAGGTCTGGCAGCTGCTTAAGTAGTGGAGGTCCTCTAATGGGCTGACGAGCTCCAGGTGTGCTGGAGGGCTCCAGCCCAGAGGACCCACGGCGCACTCTGCTGGAGAAAGGTGGAACTTCTCCAGATCCCAACAGTACCCCCCCCCCCCTCAACGACCGCCTCTTTTAGCGGTCCCGAGGAAGTGGACGGGAGTGAACTCTCATACTCCTCGATCCGGGACGGATCGAGGATGTATGAGCCAGGAACCCAGGTGCGGTCCTCCGGACCGTAACCCTCCCAGTCGACGAGGTACTGCCGACCGCGACCTCGCCGACGGGAGTCCACGATCTGGCGAACCGTGTAAGCCGGATGACCATCAATGTCCCGGGTGGGTGGAGGGGAGTCGGAAGGCGGGCACAAAGAGCTAGTGATGACAGGCTTGATCTGAGAGACATGGAAAGTGGGATGGATGCGTAGAGAGGATGGGAGGTGTAAGCAGACAGCAGAGGGATTGATGATCTGATCAATCTTATAGGGACCGATAAATCTGGGTGAAAGCTTTTTGGACATGGCCTTAAGGGGAATGTCCCGAGTTGACAACCAGACCTCCTGGCCTGGAGCGTAATCAGGGGCGGGGCGTCTCCTTGAGTCCGCAAACCTCTTGGTCGAGGCGGATGCACGGGTGAGAGCAGTGATTGTTTCCTTCCAGATGCGTTGGCAACGGCGGATGTGTTGATAGACTGATTTGACTGAGATCTCTCTCTCGTCTGCGGGGAAGAGTGGAGGCTGATAACCAATTGACACCTGAAAGGGAGACAAACCAGTGAAAGCAGATCTCAGGGAGTTATGTGCATATTCGATCCAGGTCAGGTACTGACTCCAGTCAGTAGGGTTGTTGGAAGTAAGGCAGCGGAGAGTGGACTCGAGTTGCTGGTTCATCCTCTACGTCAGACTGAGGATGATACCCTGAAGTGAGAGATGACTTGCAGTTTAATGTAAAACAGAAAGCTTTCCAGACCTGAGAGATGAACTGGGGACCACGACATGAGAGGATTTCCTGAGGGATACCATGGAGGCGAAAAACGTGCTTCACCAGAAGCTGAGCCGTCTGGAATGCAGTGGGAAGCTTTCTGAGAGGGATGAGATGACAAGCCTTGGAAAATCAATCGACGATTGTTAGGATTGTGGTCATACCTTTAGAAATGGGGAGACCTGACAAAATCTACAGCGATGTGAGACCATGGACGGGTTGGAACAGGTAGGGGATGAAGCAGGCCAGAAGGTTGTAGATGAGAGGTCTTGTTCCTGGCGCAGATGGGGCACGCCAGGACGTATTCTTTAACGTCCTTGTGCAGAGACGGCCACCAGAAACGTCTCTGTATGAGGGCGATGGTTCTGCTCACTCCAGGATGGGCCGAGAATTTAGCTGCGTGCATCCACTGGATAAGTCGGGACCTGACGGAGGATGGAACATACATCTTGTTAGGTGGACCATTACCTGGGTCAGGTTCAGAGGCCAGGGCAGAGTTGATTAAATCAATGATCTCCCAGGAAACGGCTCAAACAGTGCATGAGGCTGGGAGAACAGGTTCAGGTGTCTCAGGTGGGTCAGAGGAGTACAGACGAGAGAGAGAGTCGGGCTTGATGTTCTTGGAACCAGGTCTGTAGGAGATGATGAGATTAAACCGTGAGAAAAACAGAGACCACCTTGAATGCCGAGGGTTAAATCTCTTGGCAGATTGAATATAGGCGAGGTTCCTGTGGTCAGTCCAAACCAGAACCGGATGTTCCGCCCCCTCGAGCCAGTGTCTCCATTCCTCCAAGGCGAGCTTAATGGCCAAAAGTTCACGGTCTCCAACATCATAGTTTTGCTCGGCTGAGGATAATCTGCGAGAAAAGAATGCACATGGGTGAGTCTTCTGATCTGAATCAAACAGCTGGGAAAGCACAGCTCCAACACCAGAATCTGAAGCATCCACTTCTAGGATGAACTGTTTTGTAGGATCTGGTTGGACCAAGATGGGAGCACTGGAAAAAAGTTTCTTCAGTTTATTGAAAGCTGCCTCAGCCTCAGCAGTCCATTGAAAAGTCTTCTTTTAACAGAGGTAAGAGCAGTGAGAGGTTGAGCTGTCTGGCTGTAATTTCTTATGAACCTCCTGTAAAAGTTAGCGAAACCAAGAAATCTCTGGAGTTGCTTGCGGTTCTCAGGTGTAGGCCAATCCAGAACTGCCTTTACCTTGTCTTCCGATGGTTTCACCTGCCCGCCCTCGAGCACAAACCCTAAAAAGTAACAGACTGTTGGTGAAATTCACATTTCTCGGCTTTCACAAAAAGTTTATTTTCCAGAAGTCTCTGAAGGACTAAACGAACGTGCTTTCTGTGGTCAGAGAGGTTCTTGGAGTAAATCAAAATTTCATCAATGTAAACAAAAACAAAAACGTTCAAAAAATCTCTGAGGACATCATTGACCAAGGCTTGGAAACAGGCAGGAGCGTTCTCAAGACCGAAAGGCATGACAAGGTACTCAAACTGCCCTAAGGGGGTCTTAAAGGCAGTCTTCCATTCATCCCCTTCTCTTATTCTCAGGAGATGGTAGGCGTTTCTCAGATCGAGCTTAGTGAATACTGTAGCACCTTGTACAGGTTCAAAAGCTGATGCCAGTAATGGTAGGGGATATTTATTTTTGACAGTTATTTGGTTCAACCCCCTGTAGTCAATACAGGGGCGCAGAGAACCATCCTTTTTGCCCACATAGAAAAAACCAGCACCGAGTGGAGATGAAGATGGGCGAATTATCCCAGCAGCAAGAGACTCATTTATGTATTTCTCCATGGTTTCATGTTCAGGTTTGGAAATGTTATACAATCTGCTGCTGGGGAGAGGGGCTCCTGGAAGTAAATCTATGGCGCAGTCATATGGTCTGTGAGGTGGTAGAGACGTCGCACTGACCTTACTGAAGACTGGTGCCAGATCGTGATACTTGGGGGGAACAGAAGTAAGGTCAGGAGAGTCCATCTCCCCCCTACCTCTAGGGGACTGAAGTGTAGGAGCCGCAGAACGAAGACAAGACTCGTGACAGGAGGTGGACCAGGATTCAATGTGGCGTTCAGCCCAGTTGATATGGGGGTTATGTCGTTCCAGCCACTCGAACCCAAGCACCAGAGGAGAACAGGCTGAAGGAAAAACAAAAAAAGTTATCATCTCTCGGTGGTTTCCAGAAATAAGCAGTTCTAAGGGTTGTGTCTGATGAGTGACTTGATTAAGTTTCTTTCCATCGATAGCTGAAACTCTGAGAGGTTTAATTAAAGGGACAGTCTCAATCCTTAACTGCTGAACTAGTTCTGAATCAATGAGGTTTCTTTCACAACCAGAATCTATGAAGGCAGACAGGGTGAGATTCTGGTTTGAAAAGAACAGAGTAGCAGGCAACAACAAGTGAGGAGTTTTCTCAGATCTTAGATGGCCCGTCAGACTCCTCACATCCTCTGACGGGCCCTGGCTTTTGATTTAGCCGGGCAAAAAGCAATAAAATGGCCAGTCTCACCACAATACAAACAAAGTTTAGCCTGAAATCTTCGTTGCCTCTCTTCAGGGGATAATCTGGTGTGTCCTATTTGCATGGGTTCGGTCTCAGCTCCCTCTAAGGAAGAAAAATGAGAGACCTGGACAGGCGTTGGAAGAAACTGGCTCTTAGATCTTGGCTTGGTACTGGGTTCTGGGGAAACAGAAGCATTGTTAAATGCAGGAGTCGAAACGGGAAAACTCAGATTTTTCTGCCTTGAGTGAATTCTAGTTCGAAGTCTGTTATCTAACCTGATGGTCAGACGAATTAAATCCTCCAAACTAGCAGGTTTGTCTATTGTGGCGAGTTCATCCTTAATATTTTCGTTCAAGGCTTTAAAGTAAGCACTCTTAAGTGCGCACTCGTTCCAACCTGAGGCTGCAGCTTTAACCCGGAAGTCAATGGAGAACTCGGCTACAGTAGAATTTCCCTGTTTTAGATTTAGCAGAGCTCGGGAATCAATTGTTTTATCTGAGTCATGGTTGAAAACTTGAGAAAACTCAGATAAAAATTCGGAAAAAGTGCACTGAAAACTGGACTCAGAAGAGAACATTGCCTCCGCCCATTCCAGGGCTCGACCAGTTAGCTGAGAGAGAATGAAGGAAATTTTCTTCCTATCATTTGGGAAACTGCCAGGAGAGTGTTCAAAAAGCAAACGACACTGAAACAAAAATCCTTTACACTCCTTTTGGTTACCTGAAAATCTTTCAGGGAGACTTGGACGGAACTCAGGAAATGACGTCACGGATGGTGACCTTAGAGGCGGAAGTGGTTCCGGAACAGAACGGACTGCAGGCGTAGCGTTAGCACCTCCCATGTAGCTGGCATAATTCTGCAGGACTTGATTCTGATGCTCTAGTTTAGTGTGTAACTCACGGATGGTGTGGGCGTTTCCAAGGATTTGAGCGTCCTGCTCCTCAAGCCTCCTCCGGAGGTGATCTGCTAGGCTTTGTGTTTGGCTGCAGTGTTCTGTCATGATCGGTTCTGAATTAAACCCACATGCAGAACACTACAAAGGAGACTGATGAAAAGTTTAACAGAGTTTATTTGAGGTTGGTACAAAACTAGATAACGTTCAGGAAACAGGTCCGGGCTGGATACTCAGGCGTCTGCAGAGATGACAGTTTGGTTAACCAGGTGGATTTGAGAAGTTGTTGAGATTTCAGATTTACTCAGAAAATACCTTGGTTTGGTTCTGGCTTTCTTCTCTAAGGGAGGGAACCGGTTGGGTCCAGAGACTGTTGGTTTAGCAGAGTGCTCAGCAGCTGCAGCGTCTAACTTCTGACTGTTTGTCTGACCTTGGCTTGAGTGATTAGCTCTCATCCAGAGGGCAGCAGGTGGATGCCAAAGTGAGATCTTCAGGTTTGGCTCTCTAGGGCTGGCAGGCTGGTTCAGGGTAAGCTCTCCCAGAGCTTCACACGAGAGACAGGTTTTCCAAACTTAGCTAACACTGCGGCGTCGAAGGAAGGTCTGGCAGCTGCTTAAGTAGTGGAGGTCCTCTAATGGGCTGACGAGCTCCAGGTGTGCTGGAGGGCTCCAGCCCAGAGGACCCACGGCGCACTCTGCTGGAGAAAGGTGGAACTTCTCCAGATCCCAACAATAACTCCACTTATTGAAGAGTAAAGGTGTTAAACAAAATACACCACGGAGACAAACACATAGAGTTCAAGTTGAATTGAGGCTTAATTTTTTGTTCTCAAGCTTGATTGGTTTAAATGTTTTCTGTTGATGCAGCTTTGTCATTCGGAGGTAAATTAAAACAATAAAGTAAACAGTATACTGTATCTTGTTATTGGAAAGAACTTACTCTATTCTCATCTACACATACATAACATAATGCAAGTAATCATTCCATACATTTTATAGCAAAAAATATATTAAGTGTTTCTTCCACCTCAAATTGTTATTATGTAATAACCTTATTTTATATGTGTATTTTATTTTAATCTCATTCTTCGAAAAAAACATGAATTACATTCAAAATCCTTAGTTGTGAAACTTTGCATCATTTTTAAATATCAGATGTCATGATTTTAAAGTAGTATTTAAGGGGGTAAATCACTTGGACTTAGTCAACTTTTATTTTCATTTTGTATATGCAGATTGTATACAAAATGAAATTTAATTTTGTACAGTTTCAGGCAGTGGATGAGCAGCAGCTTAGCAGCACCATGTGTCACGCAATGATTTATCCTGATGTACGCCGGTACAGTACATGAACAAAAACGATACATTTTGATTTTTATTTAGCTCTGGAAAACCTTGTGAGATTGTTGCTGAGTTCGAATTCATGGGATGCATCCCCCTAAGGTCAGATTCGGTGGCCAATTATGTCTTAGTGCGGTGGCGAGGTCTGTTCGGATGGAAGACTCGTTTTTATGCGGCCGACAAGTGCATCGTTCTTCTTGCCCGTTTTGAAGGACAGGTCCTGTGTATCCTATGTAGCCTTGGATATCCCATGATTCATTGCAAGTCCAAGCAAGCCGGCTGCTCAGTGCTAAGAGGAAAAAGGTCCTTGACCCCAAACAGCGGTGAATATTGGGAGAGCAGTTTAATATAATACACGTATTTCAATAGTTCCATCTAAAATGAATGAAAATAGTTGTTTTAAATCAGGAGTGTCAAAGGCTACGTTCACACTGCAATCCTTGATGCTGAATTCTGTTTTTTTTTTGTGAAATCCGGTTTTTGTGTTGCCTTTCACATTTCCAAATATATGCAAATTGTATGTGATCTCCTGTGTTAACTGCAGTCATACAACCTAAGAGTCCTGTTTGAGCAGTAGAGGACACAATGACGTCACAGGCCAGCGTACTCTGTGTTTACGGAAGTAACATGGATGATATTGCCGGAGCGTATGTAGCGATCTTTCCCAACCATAAAAACTCAATCTTTTTAAGATGGTTAAACATAAATACTACTCTCAGCATCATCGTCTGCTGTTTTTCTTGCTGCTTCTTCATAGCCAGACCTAGAATACTGACCTATGTCGGGTATTAATGGCGTTCAGGTCGGATGAATGCGACCTGGCCGTTCAGACACAGGTTGCATTTAAAGAGATGAGATTCGTATCAGATTCAGGACCACATAGCCTGGGTCGCATTGGAAAAAAACGGATCTGTGTTGTTCAGACACCCATGAAAAGATCAGATACAGGTCGCATATGGGCCAAAAAATTGGATTTGGGTCACTTCAGGCAGCAGTGTGAAAGTAGCCAAAGTGGTTCCAGAAAGGGGCGTGTGGCTGCAGGTTTTTCTTTCCAACCAAGCAATAGCACACCAGACTCCAGTCATCTCATCGAGTCATCATGTTCAAATTGGACTTATTTGATCTCTTATGGAGGTTGATACAATAAGCAACAGAAGATTGATTTGAGAGGATTCTACTTAAATTAAGTGCAATAATCTTCCAATGCAGTGAGGCAATTGCACTTTACAAGACTTCTTGAAGTCATGATAGTCTCATAACAAAAACTATATAAATCTCAAAACCAGATGTAAGATTTGAGTCCAGCCCATTCTGTTAATGGACATAATCATATGACTTATTTTGTATGACACAGCAGAAAGTGATCTAAAATGTAAAAAATCCTAAACTTAGGGGGTAAATAACATGATTATCGAAGAAAATTTTATTTTTTCCCTGAAAATAAGATAATGACATATAAACTATTTGAAATAAGAAAATGAATTTTTTTTATTTCAATTGAAATCATCCTCTTACAGTACATTAGTAAATTGTCTTAACTACTAGCTCAAATTGAGGCATATAAGTTATATGTCAATTGTTGTAGTGTATGTTTTAAGTACACGGGCCAGGATCAGTTCTCCAGGGGCGCTGGCCCCTGTGGGCCCCTGCCTTAAACCTCCTATGGTTATATAAGATCAGACAATGAAATGGATTTTTACCTATATTTATTTTTTACATTTATGATCCATTTGGCTGTATTTCAAATATCTATGTCTTCTAATGCAGGGGTCTTCAACCCTTTTAGATGGATGAAGAAATGGTTGCATTTCATCCTTAATAGCCTCCAAGGGCTGGGGAGGTGTGTTAATCACCCATTTATTCAGTATCCTTTTTAACCAAATACTTTTTTTTACTTTTTCTTTACTAGTTAAAATATGAAAAAGTGCTGCTACTTTTACTTGAGCAAAGTTTTTTTACTCTACTGTCCTCTGTGTAGATCTTGGTGGTCAAGAAGCTAAAGAACAAGCAAAGTGGTTGAGATACCACAATGATAAAACAGAAGGGTGAATAACGAGAACATTTTTATTTCCAATCTTAATCAAACTCTCTGTTGTTATTTCTTCTGTCCCTTTGAATAATGTGCTTCACTGCTGTACCTTTTTGGGAAACACATTTTGTCCCTTTTAGGTGTTAATCTTTCTCCCCTTTCTAACAGCCCATGATTTAAATGTACAATAGTTCATAACCTTGTATATGGCACTCATTCATCATAATGTTTCTACCTGGAGGGAAACTGTTTAGTATTCAATGTAGAAATTCACCTGAGAGAACCTGATATTTGCCTAGATGTATCCATCCAGATTATTTGTATGTGTTGTATTGCCAATCCATTTTGGTCAAACTCACCCTAAATGGTCTGTGACGCAATAGGTGAGGGTCATGCCTCCTCATTCCTCTTCAGTGAATCAGCCAATCACATAGGGGGATTTTCTTACCGTGACCACAGAGCTAAGCTGGCAGGGGTGATTTATGAAGCCCTTTAAAATTTATGGGAAGTTGTCAAGGTACAAAATGAAGGGGATGCTTCACTGAGATTTTTCCTTACAGAAATGTCATTATTACTTTGCAGCAAAAAGCAGGAGAAGTGTAGGAGAAAAGTGGCTCATGAATAATTAACTCTGAATAAAGCAATAAATGCCTTATTGGACAATTAGCCTCCTCTGGGTACTCTATCTTCCTTTATGTGGAGCTCTTTTTTTACAGGCAGATTCATTAGAGAATGAACACATAAAAGTTGCCACTATTGTTATTTTATTAATATTGTTAATGATTTCTATTCACGAATACAGGTTTTTTTTATTTATATTTATAAAACTATTTAAAATGAATTAGAATATAGAGGTAACAAAATCTTTTATGCCACAATATTTTAAGTATTAAAAAAACTATAAATTATTGTTTGCTGTCTTCATATGAGTCATCAGAAAGCTTCATGAGATTTAACAACCAAAAAAACTAAATTAAAACGTCTCCATTTTTCCAATCAGGTAGAGTTTAACATAGTTGGATATTTTTTAACATGAAATGAAACATATAATAAAAGGTGTTATCGCAAAAATGTGATCTATACAATAAAATACCTATTAATTATAAAACATACTGACTTTTAAAGAACATAATAATGCGCATGGGAGTTCTAGATATTCAACTGATTTAGTTCAGAAAAACAACGGAATTTGAGTTAGATTAGGAAAAGCATGAAGGTATTTAAATATTTTATCTGAAAAGAATAGAGGGTCATAAATCAATAACTTTCTATTATTAGTTTTCGGATTTATGATTGGTTTTGATCCATGGACTTTGCTGTTCTATGGATAAATGAAGAGGCTACAGACTAAATCTCATACAGCCTTAACATCTATTGAAACTCATATCTACATTATATGAGTTGCAACACTATTTAATTTCTCTTTGGGATAAATTTTGGGATGAGTTTTTTTAATACTTTAGTGTGGATATGTTTCTGTGCGCTGGCATCAACTTTGGTCACAAAAAGGGTGAGAAAGTACACTGCCTGTGATGGGCAACTTACTTTCACCTCTTGAGATACTGCTTTTTGTTGTTCATAGGCTGTTTCTCAATTCACAAAGCGAGTACGGACTCTTGTCCGTTCTTCAGAAGAACACAGTAAAGTATGGACTTGATGAGAACGGGAGCATGCAGCATAAATATGGGTCAATTAGAGCAGAAGCGTACTCTTGCTCAGCTCGTCTGGAGCTGCATTTCACCTGTTATTAATAGACTCTTGGTGATAATTAACACATTCGTACTTTTTTCATTTAGTGGGGGAATAACAATAAACATTGTCAGATAAACATAAATCAAATGAACATTTTGTCAAATAAAACAAAAAAATCGCCATCGGAGCCAGCGGTCCTTCACACACGGCTTTGCAGAGAGGGCTGTTGCAGATGGGCTGGGATTAGACCTGCTTGCCTTTACTCTTGGAGGTCCGCTGATTGCTGTGGTGATCTCAACTTCGGAATTTTTTTTTAAATTATGCATTAGATCGGTAAATGGGCCATATAGTGACACTTAAAAGTATAATGTTGTACTTTATTGAACAACAGCAACAGAAAAAGAGCTTTTAACTTAATACTCTGATCTCTGTGAGCGCTATATTGAAAGCTGCTGCTGCCGCAGTGCATGCTGGGAGAGCTGTCAATCTCAATAACGGACAAGTTTGCTCTGATGCATGCTGGGTAAAGAGGGAGGGGCGAGAATAACATCCAGGGACTTTTTCTGTTCTCTGTCTGCTGTTCTTGTGAATTGGAACAGTACTAGGGCTGAGGACGTTTCACAAGTACACAAGAACGCATAAGTACACATATTGAGAAACGGTCACGGTTACAGCTAGAAACGTTTGCAAAGCATTTTCAAACTGATTGCTGTTCCCTTCAAGAGTAAGTCTGACACCATAACCAAGCCATCTTTGTCATCAACTGACAATTTTATAAACAAGATGGAAACACAAAAGAAAAATTCTTCACAGTAGCTGCAAACTGATTGTAAATCTCTGTGACTATAAAAGGGAGTTCATTCAATCCTTACTTTACTCTATATAAAGGTGAAACTTTTCTCAAAGTTTACTTTCTCAAAATGGTCCAGTGTCAAAGTGATAAAAGTTGACATTAGCACACAGAAAAGGGGTCTAAATGGGAGTAGGAGAGAATCTACAGGCGCATAAAAAGCAAGAGAGCGAAGAAAAAGAGCTTTAACTTCTGTTTTTGACATACTGTGGGCCAAAATGCACAAGAAGAGAAGATTACATGCGTGTATTTGAAATGAAATTGCTTGTATTATTATTTTGTTGTGTTAGTGTGCACTTTTGGCAGAATGTTCACTTTAAATCCAAACCAGAATTTATTTAAAAGGTTTCAGTCAGTTTGTTTATTCCTAAATTCAGTTTATACAAAATTTATATCAAGAATTTCAATTGCAGATTTTTTCCATTACAAAAAATGCCTAATAATAGATTTACCATAATCAGTTTGAAAACTCTAAATATTACCAGACAAAACACATGTTTAATGATTTGATTCATGTTTTAAACTAAATACTACCACAGAAAATATGATGCATATGTGAGGAGAGAGAGAGAACGTGAAAATAAAGGAGAAAAATGCAGCATAGCAATAAAGAATAGGTCCTAGAAATCTGTTTACTCACTTGGAAGAAGCAAGAAGGAAGAAAAAACACATCACAGCAACCCTAACAAAGGAGGGTGTGTCCCATGAACACGCAGTAAATACATGTACACAAACATCAGAAGTACCACATATGAACATTACAAAATGTCTTTCAGAGCTACATGTAGGTATAGTTACAGCTCGGAATAAAGCATAGCTGTATATTTTTAAACTACTGGATCCAAACACCTGTGGTTTATACGCATGAGTTTGCTTGGGTGCATAAGGTAAATGTGGCTACTTCAGCTGTTAGAATTGCTCAATAGCAGGTTTGAGGTGCCCCAGACCCGCCCAAGAGCCCGGGGCTAACACGGAGGAGAACCAAGCCAAGACATTTCCAAACACTAATAAGAGTAAAGAGACACAGGGCGGCAGAAACAGGGATGGCAGCAACAAGCCTAGATTTGCAGAAAATAAGCCCTCTAGTGATTCAGAATGTTTCTTCATAATCATTTTATATGATATGAAGTGCTGTCTCCCTTGAAGGACAAGGGAATTATAATATAGAAAAATTGGACATATAAATGATAACATTTAAAGTTAACCCACCTGCCAACTCAAGTGTTTATCTTCCTTTTTCCAACAGGAAAAGAAGCCCATCTGCATCCAGGGATCCAAACCAAAAATACGACCAAAGGGAGGGGGGCGACCACCCACAGTATGCACCCACAGACGGCAGTATGCCCAGATCACCGTCAGACTATGGCGATGGGGACCCACGGCGGGTTCCGCAGGGCCCACACATATTCCCAGATGTCAATGCGATGCGAATGGGCTACAGGGACCGTCGGGGTCCTGGCCGTTGGCATTCCCAGGAATATCCACTTGACCAAGAGCTAGATGGACCGCCGAGTGACTTTGACCTCCAGCGTCAGCGCCAGGAGGAGTTTCAAGCGCGGTATCGCAGTGATCCAAACCTGGCACGCTATCCTGTAAAGCCTCAACCTTACGAAGAGCAAATGAGAATGCACGCTGAAGTGGGGCGGCTGAGGCATGAACGTCGCCATAGTGATGTCTCCTTAGCCTACACAGAACAGGATGACCCTGGCCCTATTAGATTGTCTCGTCAGCATCTCACCGAGCGCAGGCCGCCTATGGTAGGACAGCGCTCGTACTCTGTTGATCGGTCTTCCCCAGGACCCATTGGTCCTGGCTTTGGAAGTCACAGAAACTCCAACCGCAGCCCCCCAACGCCACATCGGAGTCCTGTGCTTGGTGATCGATCAGGGGGGCTGCGAAGAGGAGACCTAGGGGATCCTATGATGAGGCAGCAACACCATTTGGACCCCAATTCAGCTGTCCGCAAGACCAAGAGGGAGAAGATGGAGAGTATGTTAAGGAACGACTCTCTTAGCTCAGACCAGTCAGAGTCAGTGAGGCCCCCACCCCCGAAGCCCCATAAAACCAAAAGGGGGGGAAAGATGAGGCAGGTATCACTGAGCAGCTCAGAGGAGGAGCTGGCCACAACGCCGGAGTACACGAGCTGTGAGGATGTGGAGATTGAGAGTGAGTCAGTCAGTGAAAAAGGTAGGAGCCTGCTTAACATCTCTCCTCTCATCGTATTTATATGTTAATTCATGTTAGAATATGTTATTTGACGTTTTTAATTGTTTTTTTAAACACAGGCTGGAATGCTGTAATAGAATGCTGAAATATTATTTTAAAAACAGAAGTTGTTAAAATAGTTCATCATGTAATTATTGTTGCTGTCTTGTGTCACGATTATTGATGCTGTTTATGACTCCAGTTTCCCCTAGGCTACGATATCAATGTATGTGTGTTTGGTGTGTCTGAATGTATGTGTGAATTTATTTGTATGGCTCATTATTTTCAGTTTAGATGTGTTAGAATGGTAAATTTTTATCATTCCACCCATTTGGAAGGATCACCAGTTCTTCTAGAGTCAGTAGCTACAAATTTATGTGAAGAAGCAATGAATAAAAAACTAAACCTTTGATTTTAGTACATTTAAAATCTCTGTGAGAACTGAAAGTAATGAGTCTTGTATTTCCGAGTTTGTCTACTGCTGTTTCTATATGTCAACAGAAAAGCTAACAGTTCCTGTGTCTTTAGGGAGGAGGATTCCACATTCTTGAGCTTACTTGATTGTTCGTGATATGTTCTGGTGTGAATGGACTTTAATCTGTATCAATCATTATTTGCACGACGGCTGCAACTATTAACTATTTTATTATTGGGTGAAGCCATCAATTATCTTTTTGATTTATCTGGTAAAATATAAAGACATATTTTATGCAGATTAAAATTCCTTCCAAGAATAATTTTACTATATGACTTATTTGAGTAGATGTTCAATTAAGAAATAAACGATACTTAATAGGTTTTTTCTTTTGACAGCACTTGACATATTTTCAAATAGATCTTATTGTTATAATTAAGGTGTTTTCTACCTTAGTAATGTTATAGGTAATGAGCACAAATAAATAAAAAAGGGGATAAAAAAAAAAAAAAACATATTTTCTGCTACATACTAGGACTGTGTGTGACAAAAGAAGGCAAAGGAATTAATATAGCTGCTGCTTCTCTGTCGTAAGAGAAGCAGCTGAAAGCAGGCGTTTCATTATTAATGTGGGAGTTTCTATGTTTACAGGTAGCCCAAATACAGTAGGGTCTTAGGAGGGTGAGAGCTTTTATTTTCTGTCTGTGTCTACAGCTTCCAGTGGCTGGCAAATATCAGAGAAAAAGGGAAGACAAAACTTAGCAGCTGAACTGAAATTCTTTAACCTTCCAAATCAGCTAGACAATAGGTCAACCTCAGAAAGCAGATTCATCGGAGCTTATATAGTTAATCTTTTGTTTTCCTAGTATCCTTTAGAGTTACACGAAATTCAAAAAGGGAGTGAGTTGTCACGCAAATGTCACTTTGTAGGTTAAAGCTAAGCAGAACTTCTGAAAGAATACCTTTGTTATTGCTTGAGATAGAATTTAATTTAGAACCCTAAGCCATTCACTGTTTTTGTTGAGTAACAATGACAAGGTACCATAAAAGGTACAGATTTTTTTAGGTCCTCTAAGATTTGCAGACATTTTTCTCTGTTAATATCTTCTACATCGTACCAAATCAGATTCAGATCTGGTCTTTTTTTTTCTCAGCTGTGGATTTGCTGTAATGGATGAACTTTTCCCATTTGTCAGATGGCTATTTGACTATTTAACCATGCTCCAGTGGACTTGTGCTTTACTTTGATGCAACTTTACAAAGCTAAGCTCATCAGACAGATTTTTTGTAGAGAAAAACTCTCTCAGTTTAAGATGTGTATGGAGCTGACTGCTAAGCTGACAGTTGTCCTAAAGATGGCAACTGACACCGTGCACAAAGAGGGCAAGACACAAACGGTCATCTCTAAACGGTCAGCTCTTTGTCCAAGCACAGTAATAGAGAGGGAAGGAAAGGATGTGGTAAAAGTCATGGGGAAAACCCAACAGTGGAGATAATTGGGAAACTGATCCATTCAAAATGGTCAAAGGTTAACAGAGTGGAGTGCCACTGAAGTCAGTGCTTCAAGGACAACCATGCACTGATGAAATATAATAGATATAAATAATTGAACTTAATTGATCTCACATTGGAGCAATTAACCACTGAATTTAACCCATCCCCTCAGGGAGCAGTGGGCTGCCATCGTGGGACACCGGGGAGCAATTGGGGTTAAGGGTCTTGCTCAGAAAAACAGAGTGGCAGTCTGTGGGAGACATGGACTGGACGGCTGCTGGGTGGTCCAACATTATTTTCTCTAATTAAAGTGAATTCTGCATTTCCTTTGGAATATAAGGTTCCAGAGTCTGGAGGAAGCGAGGAGACACAGTGTAATGTTTCCAGAGTCAGTGATGGTTTGAGGCGCCATGTTATCTTCTAGTGTTGGTCCATTGTCGAACGTCAACCCACCGTCTACCAGGAAGTTATTGACCACTTCACCTCACTTAGAGGGAGTGATGGCCTAGTGGTTAGGGCTTAGGGCTTGGAATCCTGAGGTTGTGAGTTTGAGCCCTACTCGTACAGACTGCCAGTCTGGGTGAAAACATACTCCACACCACAGCCATGGGGAACAGGTGCTGCACTGAATGGCTCCTAAACAAATGGAGAAGTCTCTCTAAAGTCTGTAAAAGTAGGAGGGACATAGAGGGGAGACAGGGAGTGGAAACAGGTGTTGAGATGAAAACAGGTGTTGTACGGTGAGTGGTGGCCTAGTGGTTAGGGCATAGAGCTTGGAATCCATAGGTTCTGAGTTCAAGCTTCAGTCCCACAGACTGCCACTCTGGGTTTAAAACCCTTAACCCCATTTTTGCTCCCCATGATGGCAGCCAACTGCTCCTAAAGGGGATGGGTTAAATGCAGAGGTAAATTTCTCCAGTGGTGAGATCAATAAAGTTTCATTATTATTGTTATACTTCATGGTTCCTGCTGCTGACCAGCTTTATAGAGATACACATTTCATTTTCCAAAAGACTTTGTACACAGCACCAAAGCTACCAGTACCTGGTTTAAGAACCAGGTTCTTACTTAACCAGCAATCTAACCTGACCATAACACCATGGGAAATCAATGAGGTATTGTGAAGAGGAAGATATATTACATCATAGCTAGCACTATAGAAGAACTTAAGGAATGGTCGACTCCATGCCACTCTGCATCGCTGCAGTAATCCATACAAAACAAGCCCCAACTAAGTAATCAGTGCTGTATATTTTCACTTTTTATGTTCATATTTTCAGTTGGCCAACATCTGTAGAAATGTATTGCTGTATTAGTTTTAAGTAATATTGTAATTTGCTGGGATACAGAATCTGTTTTTTTATTAGTTGTCAATTTATTTAATCTGAATAAAAAAATAAATACTTGAATATAACTGTCTTTATTTAATAAATAAATAAATATAATATCTAATTTTTATTTTTTATTGGAATTGCTTAAATAATCATTATCATTATACTCAAACTATAATACCAATTTCCTGTGTTGCGAAAAGTATAAAAAAATTACTAGTATGATATTTACACTGACTGTCTTGGATTTTATAATTTTTATGATACATTGTAATCTACAAAGCCTGGCATCTTTAAATAATCAATATAATGTCTCAAAAATCAAGCAAATACTTAAATTATGTCAATGAAAACTTACCTGAAACCAATTTAACCAAATACATTTAAAGTCAAATGATTACTCTTTAATAAGTGTAAATATATGCAACAGCATGCAATATCATGATGAAATATATATTAACAAATGAAAAATCTACATATTAATCATTGCGTGTGTGTGTCAGCATGATCATAAAAAAACAAAAACATCTTGGGCCTCTTTGTAACTTTGGAGCCCTAAGCAGACCCTTAGTTTGCTATTCCTCGGGTTGGCTCGGTTTAGCAACATGGGTTACATATAAAACAAAATACTTTGAGATAAGTAATAAGGGAAATAAGTAATAAGTGGAAATGTGTCCCTTTATGGTCATGTTTTCTGTGTGTATTGATATATGTGCAACAGGAACACAACCTGGTAAAGGTGCAGCAGTTAAACAGCTCAGAGCCAAGCAGGATGTAAGCTTCTAGGTTCTCCTGTACTGTTGGGGGGGGGGGTGTCCTTAAGGAAGGATGAGGAAATGAGAACAGTTAACGTCGGGGCTAAGAAGAGAATGTAGCTGGAGGAGAAAGGATGTGTCTGCTGTTAGAGGTCTGCCTCATGTGTTTGAGCAGAGGGGATGGATTTAATGCGATGGCCCTCTCTCCTTTCCCTCTGTATTGATTCCTCTGACATGCAGCCTCATAATAGTGCCTAACACACAGAAAACAGAGAATAGCGAGCTAACTGCAGCTGACAGATAGACACTGTGTAACAACAACCTAAACTACTGTGCCGTTAATGGCTTTTGCGATTAGTGTTTTACACCTCTGTAAGTCTGTTGGTTTGTCTCCAATAAAAGTCTTTTTGATTTCGACTTTTTACCTAAAAGAGTCAATTTACAGATTTAATGTGAAATACAAAAAAAAAACAAAGGAAAAAAAAAAGTCAGAAGAGGTTTGCTGTATCACCTATTGTTACTATGTTTAAACATACACACCGTTTCACCCTTGCCTCCTTTTTGCCCTCACACTTCGAATTGTTGTAAAAACAGCATCAATAATTAATGATCCAATTAATAGTTTACACTAGTTTTTATTGAGCTGTCAGAATGATGGAAAGCCTGGAGTCGGGGAACTCAAGCCATCGCCTGCGCTCTGCCTTCCACCTGAATCAGCACTTTGAGGGAGCCTCGGAGCCGGGGCGAAACAGCAGGGCTGGGCATGCAGTGCTGATGCGCATAATTTATGGCTTTGATGAGTTTCCTGCTCTCTGAAAAACCACACTGTGCGTTGGTGGGGATCGATGCCCCACTGTGGTGTGGCACTGTTAATAAAGCTTCTGGGAAGGAATGGTGTTTGTAAATGCTGGATGCAAAGTGAGGGGTTGAGTTGGGGAGAAACATGCCCACGCAGACACGCACAGAAGCAGACAGGCAGGCTCTGATGCAGACGGGCTGGCTCATTGATTGAGGGAACAGAGACGAGACGTTGAACCAGGATTTCAGCAGGACTTTAAACTGGTCTCCTCCTAGGAGCCAGGCTTACGGGAATAAAACTGAGCTTCTCCATGATCCAAGCCAAAACCCTTAGGGCTCTGCAGAGAAGGACCGGGACACCATCAGAAGACAAGACTGACACGAAAACCCTCTCAATCCACTAGCCACCAGGACACGAACCATGGAACTACAGCGAAAACGACCAAACAAAACACACAACGCAAAACAATGATCTGGCCTTGATAGCTGGGCTGGACTGAATATAAAGCAGAACCTACAGGTGGATGAGATCAGAGATGATTAGGAACTGAGCAAAACTAGGCAGGTGAATGAAATGAGTAATTAAGGCCAGCTATCAGAGCAGATCATGACAACTAGTAGGTATACATATATTATAAATGTAAAGGTTGTGTTCAGCTATAAATGAAAGCCAAAAGCCATAAAGCATGTTGCTGCTGCTTTCAGAACACATTGATAGCTGTATTGAAACATTAATTAATGCTGACTTTATTTCACTAACTTTTAACACTTTGCTACACTTTGATAATGTCACTAGCTACAACTAGGAACAAAACACTACTGGTTTAAGAGGCGTGATTTCCTGAAAAGCAGCCAATCACAGGCAACTTACTTTCTTAGATTGGTTTGTTTGTTAAAGGGACAAATGTTGACACGAGTGCAGAGAAACATGTCCATATGCAAGTAGGAGAGGATCTACAGGAGCAAAAGAAAGCAAGAGAACGCAGAGAAGGAGCATGGACTAGTTCACTACCATGTACTAGTGACATATTAGGGGCCTTTGGGATAGAATCTGTACGCAAAAATCAAACTCAAAACGTGCATGGAGAGTAGTTCATTCACGTTGTTCAGGTGTGTGTTTTAAGTAAAACAGCTTGTATGAGTATTTTTTTATGCGTCACATCACACTGGTTCAGAGGTCTTATGTCATTTAGGGCCATAGTTTAGAAATCTTGTAGCAAGGCTTGGGAGTGGTAGTGAATGCTTATTTTCTCTTTCATTTAACGAAGAACTAGTACATGTACATGATTGCTGTACTTAAGGGTATAGAGGACAATATTTTATTCCCAGGTGGATCATGTAAATAAGTGGTTCTCGTAGTTGTCAATCATCCTGGTGATATGTTTACGTAATGCTGTCCTACATGCTTGTCCTCTTAGCTATATTTTCTGCACATAGGCACTTTCAGGCTTATATCTTTGGTGAGCTACGGTATCAAACATTCACTGAAGCTCACCTTTCCCCTTGCAGTTTTTAAAGATGGCTGAGGGTCGTAAGAAAAAAAGTGTCCAGGAAGTGTATAAGAAGAATAGAAAGGCCTCAGAAGAGGCAGATAAAATGCTTTTGAAGGAGAGCTCTCCATCTTTGACTAATAACAAAGATGGCGCAGGTACAGCATGGTGGAGGAGGAGTTACATGACCAAAAACAAAAATGTGTGATCATCTGTCAGTCAGTTAACTGAGTTCTCTATAAACTCCACTATATTGTCCTCGCTGTATGTGGAAACAGTAAGCTTGTATGAGCTATGAGAACAGCATATTTTAAACTCGGCATGCACTAAGAGAAATGGGCTGGTGCACGCTCTTGCATGCACATTTTATTTAAAGGTGGAGAGGGCACGTCTAAAACATTGTGAAAATCCTCCACAATACCTTTAAGTACATATTTTGAGTTTATTTTACCTGAGTTATTTTTTTTTTTGGTGGGAGTGCTTAGAACTTTCACTTCACTATATTTCAAAGTCAGATATTGTACTTTTTACTTCACTACATCTTTAGTTACTTGTTCCTTTTCGATCAGCTTAGCTTTGTAATCCCTGTTGCTGTTTTTCTTTCCTGAAATGCAGTTGGCCACATTATGTTTTTCACAAAGTTCATCCTTAAGAACAGGTATCCTGAATGTTTTAGCTATTTATCTTTTTTAACACAACTAGTTCAAATGGTAGCTCATTAGCAGGCATATGACATGCTGAGGGGGTAATTACTCCGAGGAGAAGTATTAAACATGGAAGAAAGCCGCCCTTGGGACTGAATTTGGACACCACTGTTTTAGAGATTTGCTTGACGTCCCACAAATGTGAGAAACTCAGAACAGATATTATTTGTGGTATATATTTTTTTAAGGTGTTATGTGTTGCCATGTGAACAGGTTTTTCAGTAGGATGAGTTCTCAAAGCAGAGTTGTGGTTTCTTTGCGAATCTATATTCAACCTAAGACCTCTATTCTATAGTGAAAGTGTGAGCAGAATTAAAACACGCCCATTTTCTTTTTGGTGTGTTTTTAAATTAAAAATAATTATCAAAATTATCAAAATAGCCACCCTTTTTTGTGGCATTTTTATTCTTTTCACAGATGGTTCAGAATTTGTAGTAGAGTGGTTGGAGTTGCAAATTCTGTAAAATTAGACAAAAATGATTTTAGAACATTAAAATTGTACTTTTGAATACTGAAGTACTTTTAATTGCACATACTTCTAAATACTTACATATTTTCAAAAGTGAGTACTTCAGTACTTTCACTTGCAGTTGAGTAAAAGTTGACCTTTACTTAAGTACTATAGCTATGGAAGCTGAGAGTGGTCATAGTCAACTTTTTTTTTCCTTTGCTTTTTTGAGATAATGACATAACTATCTTGTTATGACGGTTGAACAATTAATTGTTATCACGAGAAAACAGTTATTGATTTCTTGACATAACGAGATGATTAACCTGCATGAGTAATGACTGAGGCTGGCCCACAGCCCTGGATTCCCAGTCCATCTATGCCTGCGGGGCTTGTGTTGTGTGGTCGCAGTACAGCATGTGCGCAAATAATCAGTTTCTTAGTTTCCTGTTTTTTTTTACTCATTGTCAGGTCATGGTGGATGATTGGATTTCATGGAATACAGTAGAAACAAACTGTGTTTTTATAAAAATCTTTAATCTGGACTATTTTTAGGGGTTAATGTCTCTTATACCTGTTACAGGCATAACCCGGTGACAGAACAATGGCGCTAAGGTGCCAGAGGCATATGTGTAATTGCTTATGAATCAGAAGTGGAAGCAAATCATCAAACCAACGTTGTCTAATTACATAAGAGTTCAACACAGGATTATTTAAAGAATTACACATAGGCTGCCATGACCTATAGTTATAAATCCTCTCCCGCTTTGTGGTATTGAAGGAGGTAATCAGTTTTAACACATTACCAATCACCTCGTTATAACGAGAAAACGGCTTTTGTTATCTTTAGATAATGAGAAAATTAACTCATTTTTTTATCGATAAAACCACTGTGTCATTACCTGAGGGACACGACCGCCCTCGGATTCCGTAATATCTGAATACTTCTCCCACCACTGTTCAGAAACTTTAAGCAGTGCTGTTGTTTAAAACTTAAGCACCAGTAGAGAAAGTCTTTTTTTTCCTTAATAAAAAAATAAATATGTTTTAAAAAGAACAGGATATCTCAGAATAATAGAAAATAATCTAATATGCAAGTCTAGGCTTTTAAATTGAATTTCCACCAATTTAAACAATAAAAAAGCCCCATGTCTCTATTTACAGTAGCTCTCTATTGTCCACTTGTAATGTGGGGTTTTGTATAATTTAATACAGGAGCTCTCAATTGTCTGCAGGTATGCTGAGTAAGAAGTAAGAACTTTATTCTGTGCGATATTGAGCTTGCTAAATCACGAATCATGCACTAGTTATTAGTACCTGAGCACCAGCAGTATTTTACAGGAAACCTAGAAGTTACATGTTCACACTATCTGAGTTTGGACAGTGTGTGGAAGTGTTTCTGTGTGAATGTGCTTATCTGTGTGTGTGTGTGTATGTGTGTGTGTGGGATATGTGAATATTTGGGTGTCTTGTCGAAGTGATGTTCATGTAATCTATGTGCTCGTGTATGTCCGGTTTGTGGTGTCCTCACTTGTCCCTCTTGCTGTCCTCTCTCGTGTATTCGCGCCCTCCCCCCAAACCCTGCCCCCTCACATTACAGGAGATTTGGATGGCCATTGGTGGGACCATGCGTCATGGCATAGCAGCGAGGCCTCCCCAATGTCTTTGGTGAGACATGTGGAGCCCTGCCCTGACCCTCCCTCCCTCCTTCCCTCCCCACGTCCTGTCCTTTAATCCCATCTCCCTGTCTCTCTTTCTCTGTTTCTCTTTGTCTTTACTGTCCCATTCCCCCCGATCTCCCCGATCTCCTTTGTCATTTCATGTTTCCTTTGTTTTATTTACACCTTTGCATGTTGTTTTTTCTGTTTTCTTTCTGTTTTTATCCCACGCCTGTAGGGGAGAGTCAAAGGGGAAAAAGAAAAACTATTGAGCAGGCATTTATATCCGAGCCGACACACACCTTATCTGAGAGGCAAAAGAAAATGGTGCGCTTTGGGGGACACTCATTTGAAGAGGACTTGGCATGGTGTGAACCACAGGTTAAAGACTCTGGAGTTGATACGTGCAGTAGCACTACCCTAAACGAGGAGCATAGCCATAGTGAGAAGGTACTGAGAAAATCTAGCCTGCATTTTGTGATTCTTCTTATTATTGTTTTTTTTTTTTTTTTACCCATTCAATATTTGTTTACTTCCTCTCACCAACTTAAGTCCGAAAAGAAGTTAATTCTGAATTTTTATTTGTCTAGATTAATTTGGTTTCTTTTTTATTTGATAATTTTTGCTAAAAACAAACAACATTTTGGGATTTCTCTTTTTTTGCTTGCCACCTGTACTTGCTGTTTTGCCCTCCTAATGAAGACACACATGTCACAATAGTTTGTAAAGCCCCTGTCACAGCTTGACGATTTAGACCAGCATATGCATGACGTACAAAAATCAGTCAAATACTCTAGCGTTGATTAGATAAGTTATGAGTACGTTTTCTATAAGTTCTGAGCACCCTGAAGCACGCTGGAGTACGCTGAAATGCGCTGTCACACATTGACCCGTAGCAAGTGTTCCAGCGTATGCCGTACCTGGGGCATTAGTTACAAGTAAGTTATTTGATTGTAAGTTTCTCATAAGTCGTGACGTTTAGCTTATCCAAAACCTATCAGTAACTTGTGAATAACTTATGCGTAACTTATTAAGAACTTATTGGCAATGCATATCAACGTATCTGACGTGTTCCAGGCAACCGCTAAATGTGTTTCTTGCTTAAAGCTACTATATAATGGCGTATTGGCAGCGTTTCGGTATATACGGGGGTTCAAGGAGGAAACCATCTGTTCTCCTCCAGACTTCATCTCCCTCATAGGGTGAGCATGAAAGTGAGTGTGATGGATCCTCCCTGCGTTCATGACCAACACACTTCCAGTAAACAGCTAGCCTCGTGAGACCATCCTGATCTCGCGAACTTTCAAGATTTCACTCGCTAATCAGCCTGGAGACTCTCTGTTGAAGAAAATTTGGAGCCGTTCACCAAACGAACGTCCAATCAGCGTTGGCTTTGAGGCGGGTTGAGGTGTGACGCAACGAGAAGCGCGACAGTTCAGTCTAAAGAACATGGCGGCTTCAGCCGATGAAACTAGCGTTAGCGTGGCTATCGAGCAAGTTTTATCGGAATTACAGACTATTTCTTCACTGAAAGAAGAGCAAAACACTGGTCTGGAGGCTTTTCTCAGAGGAAAAGATGTTTTTGCTCTTCTCACGACTGGTTTCGGCAAGAGTTTGACAAGAGTCATATGCTTCGTTGATCTAATAGGTTTATTTGGCCCGTCTATTACCCACATAGGCCAATCAACTAACCAGATTGATTTCCAGATGGTTATGCGGAGCAAATCCATCTGGCGGAGTCAGGTTAGTAAACAGCAGCTATGTTAATATCGCAATCAAAGACGCAGCAATCTTTTATGCAGACCAAGCGCATCACTGCCCTCCTCAGGTGCGTCGCTGCAGCAACTTTAACTGATGCTTTGTAATTCCCAGGAAATTATGCTTCTTCTTCATTTCCTGTGCATTACGCTGCCGTGCATTATGCATGAGTTAGGTCGTCGTAGGACAGAAGTTCTCGACTCATTATGAATACGCTATGCATACGCCCAAACTTAAAAAAAACCCAGAGAGTTCAGCATATGCAAGCGTTTATGAGATTCTGGGACGTCTGGCTAAATCAGCAAGGTGTGACAGGGCCCTAAATGGTAGCACTGACGCACAACTTCTCTGTTTGTCATGGCAAACAGAAATGTAGATCTGTGTTAGTTGCATGCTCGTTCTCCTTTCGTATATATTGTGTTTTGTTTTTGTTTATTTGCTCTGCAGCAGTCCTGTTTCGCTCAGTAGGAATACCTTTTACTTAGACCTGTCTTTCTCGCTCTACTTTCCTACCCTACACTACCCAGTCCAGAAAAAAAAAAAAAGAAAAACTGTCCCCTGCCTTATTTCGCACTCACTTTAATAGCACATCCCCTCACATACACAAAACTGGAAAGGTTGAATTTGTTTTGCACCAGAAATTTAAACATTTATTTTCTTTTTTCCCTTCCCTTTCCCCCTTTTTTTATCTGTGTCTCATGGCTTATGTTTGATCTTCAGTCTTACATCCTTTTTGATTTTTATTCTGGCACCCAGTGGTCTACTTCATTTGCTCCTCTATAATGGGTTGCCTCTCACCCCCCCTTGTGTTGTTTGCTTCCCACTCATTACTCTATCAATGGTGGTGGTCTGTTTGTATGCACTGAAGCCCCGGAGTTACACTCCGATCTTCCTGCTGCTCTTTAAAGTGCTGGTTTGAGGGGGAGTATTAGGGTTGCTTGCTTTACTCTGCATGAGATGCTGCATGAAGCTCACTCCAACCTCACACTTGCAGGTTTACACAAGCTCTGAAAATTATTCTCTGACCTCGCCAGCAGCTGAAATTCGATGGTAACATCCTCTTTACAATTGCATATTTTGTTGAGCTAATTAAGAAACGAACATATCTTTTTAAAGAAGAAAGTAACCGTAATAAATCATCAGAGTTTGTGTGAATCATCTTCCCCCAAGTCAAGTCTCCTATTGTACTTCCTTCATGCCCCTTTATACCAGAGACAGTTGTCTTCTTTGCTCTGGTCTGACCTCTTGCAGTGAGTAAGTTGTTAAGCAAAAGGTGTGTTGTTGCTCTGACTTTGTAGCACCCGGTGACATGGCAGCCATCCAAAGACGGAGATCGCCTTATTGGTCGTATTTTGCTCAACAAACGTATGAAAGATGGAAGCGTGCCTCGAGACTCAGGAGCTCTACTTGGTCTAAAAGTAAGTTTGTTGTACATGGAAGAGGCTCATTATGGGTCTCCTCACACATTTCTTCTGCTGACCTCTGTAAATACAAAATATAATATAAATAAAGACACAGAAAATATCCAAACTGACTGGCCTTATTTAAAAAAAATATTATTATTGAGTGAATTTTGTCCTCTTATTGTCACCACTAAAGAACATTTTTTTTGTAAATAGAAATCAAACAAAAAGAGCAATCCAGAAATAAAGCTTGGAAAAACTCTTCAATCAAAAAGATATTGTATCTTTCTCAGATTTAATTTTTCTAATCTTTTTCATAATTTATGTTTTCAAAGTTTTGCTTTTCATCTTCTTTTTGTGTCATAGCTCTTTTTCAAATTGATTTTATAGATCAGATTCTTTTCACTGCTGGGGCACGACTTTCCACTGGAGTGAGAAGCAAAGACGTCTTTCTATTTGTCTGTTGGATAAATAATCTAAAGGAATAAAATTTGAAAATATGAAATCTGTAAAAAAAAATAAAAAAAAACTTTAGACAAAACCTTTCATTTGTTCACTGGAAAGCCTTTAAAAAAGCATTGATTTTGTTTCTTGTCTGCTCTTTAATTTCTTAGATCAGAACATGATTCACTGCATTTTAAAATCTCACTAAGAGATGTTTTTACAGTCCCCCTCAAAAATCTAAAAGAATAAGATTTGAAAATCTAAAACCTGTAAAAAAAAAAAAAAGATTTTTTTTTTAAAGTATTAAAATCCAAAAGATACAATCCTAAGAAAATAGCGACTCTACTCTCAAAACACTTTCTGGATCAAGTTTAATTTCAAATAGCTTTTTGGTTCAAATTTCCATTTACAAAACATGTTTTGTACTTGCAGAAATAATGGAACAAATATCACTCCATAGTTAACTGCCATTAAACATTGGCGCTAACTTGCAGGCAGTTTCTTAAATCGCCTTGGAGGAATTTTAAATCAGTCATATTGGAGGGTTTTCCAGCATTTTCTCCATGTCTAGTCTGTTGTCTTTTTTTCTATCTCTTTACAGATTGACTTATCGGTGTGTTTAAGATTGTTTTTCACTTGCATGACATAGGTGGGCTTAAACTTAAGGTTTTACAAATTGATGTATCCTTTAGCAGAGTACAGAAATCAATCATCAATTGTGTGAAGTACCTTAAGTTCTGTAGAAGCAGAGAAGAGGGAGACTATCACCCTACAGCCACCATACTTGGGTTTGCTGTGCTTTTTCCACAAAGCCTTAAAACAGATGTTTAGTGATGCACATCTTTAAAATCCTCTCCAATTTTTAATTGGCAGTTAGAATATTCTCCCCAAAAGTGTTGTAGGTCATCAAACTCATTGTATTTTATTCTTATTTTACCAATTCTGCTAAATTGCTCTTGAGTTGCTTTTTATAACCTGTAATTTTTGTCTTCTGGGACCCTTTCGTATTATTCTTGTCCAACCTCTTATTACATCATGGGCATTAACCTTAACAGAAGTAAGTGAAGCCTGCCTCTGGTGTTTCTCACGGATTTTTTAGGATATCCTTGGGGAGTTGGCAAAGCACACTTTGGTTAATTTTGGTAGCCTTTTCATCAAACGGAAAGTTTTATGTGTTGTTTTTTCCCACCTCTAGAAAAAACCTCTCATTTGTTCACCAGAATACAAAAGCCTTAAAAAAAAAAGCATTGATGAAATGGTTTCTTGTCTGCTCTTTAATTTCTTTAGATCAGGACATGATTCAATGCTTTTTAAAATCTCACTGAGAGATGTTTTTACAAATAAGTTCTAATTAAGTGATTTCTTAATTAGTGATATGGCTTGGGTCTGGATATGTTGTAGGGTGTGATCCAATAACCTTTATACAAAGGTTGATTAGGTTGTTTCTCTTTATATTTAGCTGTGGTCTAAATTTGTTTAATATTCAGAAACATTAAATTATGAAGGTGGAAAAATAAAACCAGAAAAAAAATTCTGCACTGTGACTCCAAAAACATAAACAGTCAAGTTTTTACTTGACCTTCATGAAATGTCTGTAGTATCATAGTTTCTTACAAACAATTAAAATGCCGTGTAGAAAAACACTAGGCAGCTAAATTGCTGCATTTTGTCCTGATTAATAATTTAGAATAATTAAAGTATAAGGTCAGAGTTCAGCCAATGCATCATAATCAATACTCATACAAGCAGTTGTATTTAAAACACTGACTTGTAAACTTTTTTTCACGCATATTTTCAATGTTCTATGCGTGCAGATTCATTACATTGAGGCCCCCAATATAGTATATCACATACATGAGTTCCTCCTCCTTCTCTGCGCTCATCACTTCTTTTTCATGCATCTGTAGATTCTCCTTTGCTTGTGTGTGGAACTCATGACAACTTTGGTCAATTTGAGGGCGGAACCAACCTCAGAAAGTTATTGACAGTTTCCTTTTTCCTCTAGAAACAATACTGTTGTATTAGCAGATGCGGTTGCTAGTTACTTTAGCTAAGCATCTTTAGTCTAATAGTTGTTCTGTTCATGACTAGAATCCTGACTTTCAATCATCAATTGTTTATAAATACAATTCTAACACAAAACATGCTTCACAGTAGATGCAAACTGATTGTAAATCAGGATTTATACAGGAATGAGAAACTCTAATTTGATGCTTTGTAATGCTCTTGTAAAGCTCTATATATATATATACATATACGTGTATATATATGTATATATATATATATATATATATATATATATATATATATATATATATATATATATATATATATATATATATATATATACATGTATATTTACGTATATATATATGTGTATATATATATATATATATATATACACATATATATCTATATATATGTAGATATATATATACACATATATATGTATATATGTATATATACATACGTATTTATATATATATATATGTATATATATATATATATATATATATATATATATATATATATATATATATATATATACGTAAATATACATGTATATATATATATATATATATATATATATATATATATATACAAGCCACAAACAAATGTTTGTGGTTAAACTGTAGGTGTTTCCTTTTTTTTAATTTATTTATTTAAAAATATTACCTGAAAAGTGTGTTTATTGAAGCTAAACTAATCAGTGGCAAACATTTCACATCAACAGACAAATTATTAAGTTTATTAAGTCATTGCTGCAAAATGTACATAGTTTGCTTAAACACACCAATTTTGAAGTATTATTAACGGGAAATTAAGATAATCATTTTTGATAATTGCTAAAAGCATGTTTCATGAAAGTAGTTATGCCACTGGGGATGTTGCAGTCTTTTGCTACTGTTGCACAAAGCCTGCCATGAGGAGAGATAACCTAAAGCAGCAAGATGGGGAAAAATCATTACTGATTGAATGAACCTCCTGAAATGGCATGTTTGTGTCTGCTCAGTGCTTCTGTGCATTTCTGTCCGCTCAGCAGCTGCAGCCAACCAGCTCAACAATCCAGCCGGCCATCCGTCAGGCTGCCAGCCTCGCCTTCACTGACCATCTTTCTCTCATCTCCTCTGCAAGCATTCCCTTTGAGCTCCTGTGTGTTATATAAAGCCATTTCATTTAGTGGACTTCTCTAAGCTTCTTTATATGTTGGTTTTCAGCTGCCATTAAATGGGATTTTTATTTTGTATGATGCCAGTGTAAGCTGAGTGCAGGGGTGTACAGTGCAGCCTTAGCCCACGGCTGTTACAGGACGACAGAGCTGTGCTAAAGTGCATGCCTGGGGACTGAAGCAGAAGCCACAGACTGCTTTTTTAGAAGCTATAAGTCCACTTTTATTAATAATTTTCTATTATGCATTAGCTATATATCTTTTATGGTCTTCCTAAAGTACTTGCATCAACCCAACAGCTAAAAATATATATATTTAACTCTATTCAACCTCCAAAAACAGTGCTGCATGTTTATAATGCTGATCCAGTGCTCAATGTTTACTTTTACAGGTAGTTGGAGGCAAGATGACAGAATCTGGGAGGCTTTGTGCTTTTATCACTAAAGTCAGGAAAGGAAGTCTTGCGGACACAGTTGGACACCTCAGGCCGGGTATCACAAACACCTCAAGACTAACCTCACTCCTCATCCATAGTTTATAATGCTTTGCCATTTGTTTAAACCAATTACTTCATACTGTGTTTTTGCAGGTGACCAGGTTCTGGAGTGGAATGGACGGATTTTACAAGGAGCTACATTCAAAGAAGTTTACAATATCATATTAGAATCCAAGCCTGAGCCTCAGGTAGAGCTGGTGGTCTCACGGCCCATAGGGTGAGTATATAGAATCACTCCCACCTCTAACACCTGCCACGACCAAACTGTGACTGTCCCACGTGAATCCAGACAGTGCTAAATGCAGACATGGAAAATGTTTCAAGGATAGTTTTACCTGAAACACCTTTATTTATAATAGATTAGCTGTCTGAACACAATATGTCCTGGGACACCCTGAAATACCAAACACTGACACTAATCCCATCATCCCCTGGTGCAGCAGGGTGTCTTGATCTTGGGTTTCTCCGTGAGACATTTGTTAAAACTAATGCTTTGCAACAAGAAGGCCCTTTCTGCATGAAACTTGCAGTTTTCCCCTTTGCATGCATGGCCACTCTCCAAAACCTGTTATTGGGTGTATATCATAAATGTTTTTGCTTTTAGCCTTCTTATAATAATATTCCGTCATCAAAGTCATGCACCAAGGGGTATTTCTGTTGATTTACGATTCTCTGTGTAATCTCCATGAGCTCTGATGTCTGAGCAATAGCCCCTCCTTATCCTGCGAAAATTAACCCTGGAGGATTTTTAATCTAAGAATTACGACAGAGTGTGAGGGCCAGGCTAGAGATTTTCATTTGTCTTCTATTCTGAAAATAAAGTCATAGCGTTACGAGAATAAAGTCGTAACATTATGAGAATAAATGTTACCAAACAGCAACCTGAGTCCACTTTGACATTCTGCCCAATTTGATGCTGGTGCTAAAAGATTTCCTTATCTGTCAAACCAGAGACAAAGTATAACTTCACATGATTTTCGAAATTCCTAATTTTAGGAAAGACAGTGCTTCTTGTAGTAGTTGTCATAAAATACAACTTGTTTTTCGTAATTGTAGGACTTTATTCTCATAATTTTACGACTTTATTCTCATTATTTCTCTTTGAGCAGTTTGGGTTGCTGACCCCTGGTCTAACGCCTCTCTCACCAACTGGTAACTTTTTTAACACAATGCTCGACATAAAATAATAAAATGCTTAACTGTAGCTGCAAATTGATAAGAAATGTAAATGTCTTAATTAAACATAAGTTTATTCATCCTAGTTTTCCTAGTTTTAAAAAGTAAAGCTAATACTAGCTAAGCATATACGAAGTTCAATATGTAAGGTTCAGAAAGAGCCATCAAACCACTCTAAGGATGGATCCTGGTTTGTATAACTTCATGTTATCAAGCTGAGATGCGTTTTGTTCTTTTATATGGAAAAAAAGCCTTTCAGGCTGTGTCAGAACTTCCACCCTGACCCCTATAGAAAAATAGAATTCAACTTTATTGTTATTATACTGTCTCAAGTACAAAGCAATGAAATTCACTCTCTGCATTAAACCCATCCCCTTTGGGAGCAGTGGGCTGCCGTTGTGCGGTGCCCGGGGAGCAGTGTGGGATCAAGGGTCTTGCTCAGGGACACAGAGTGGCAATCCGTGGGAGTTGGGCTTGAACTCAGAACCTCTGGGACCCAAGCGCAATGCCCTAACCATGCTGAAAAGCTGGTCAAGTTATCTTCCTTATCAGCCTGTTCATTTTAATCCTCAACAATTTATTTCTTTATTTTTTCAGAGATGTTCCAAGGATACCTGACAGCACACATGCACAATTGGAATCAAGTGAGTATTCTCATCATCTGTTGGAAAGTGATATTGTGATAGTATTTGAATGTCTGTAAAGACCTTGATTAAGTCGTTGTGCTTTTACTAAGTAGTGATTTTTTTAAATTGCAGTATAACATAAAAGAAATTTAAATACTTAATAGTTCAATATAAGAGAGCCAAGAGGTGGGTGTGGTACTGGGGGGTGCATATACCCAATAAGCAGATGAATATGGCTTGAGCTAAAAGTGCTCTTTTTGAGATATTTTCCTAAATCAAACTGTGAATGTAAAAAAATAAATTGGTGCAAGAGACCAATCAGATTCAGTTTCTGTGGCACAAATCATCCTAACAAATGGATCTTCTATTATGTCTTCAGTACAGGAGCTAAAACAAAGAAGTTCTGCAGGTGTTCTGGTCCCTTTTGGCTGCTGCCTGGAGCCGCACATGTTCCCTTTAACAAATCTTAGGAGCTCAGATCATTTTTTGGGCTGTTTTTCTCCTCTGCTGAGCTTCTGCACCAGGAAGCAGAACAAAATCTGACAAAAGCTGATAGAAATCTTCCCCTAAATAGCCCTGCTGTAGAGGCAGGACCCTTTTTTGGATGGTAGCTTTGTGGACTATGGATTCCACTGTTTCAATATACCAAGCTTTCTAATTTATCTAATTTTCGGTTAAATTTAAATAGCACAAAGGTGTTTCTGTATTTTTATTCATAAATATAGCATTTAAACTCTTGACACAGCCAGTCTTGAAGCATTGCCATTTATATACAACAATAAAATCTGCTAATTTTAAAGATATGTGACGAACATACACCAATAGTGATTCATAAGCGGATTTAACAGAATGTATCCTGTAATTTTTCAAAATAAAACACCATTTGGACTCGAAATATAAATCCGTCAGAAAAGATAAAATTCTTTTTATACTAATCTTTGATGTCTTTAATGTCAGGATATCAATGTCCGAAGAAGATAAAACCAACATGGGTAGATTTAAAGTTTGGGAAAGTTAATTTTTTAGAAGAAAACCTTCAGGAGCCCACTGTGTTTTCACAGGCCAGGATATGCCTCAAAGATGCTTCTGCCACTTTCTTCCTCCTTTAGCTTTTTAACCTTACAAGGCAAAATAATTGTGACATTCAGTGTATCTGTCTTGGCTCTCTTCCTAATAACTTCGGATTAAACCAAATCATTATTATAATGTCAACACAATCCTTTCCAACTGTGCTTCTATTGTCTTACAGGTTCAAGCTCTTTTGAGTCTCAAAAGATAGATCGGCCCTCAATCTCTGTCACATCCCCGATGAGTCCCAGTTTGCTGCGGGACGCCCCACAGTACCTGTCAGGACAGCTCTCAGTAAGTGACATCAACTTTGCACATGCAGCAAAGCAGGAAAACTGAATTATTAAAACATTTTGAATCGGGTTAATGGTTGTTATAAATGGGGCATTCAACATGAAAATATTCATCACCTTAAATAAGTATTTATGCTCCTAACTATTTTCCGAAGTTTGTCACATTAAACACATAAACTTCAATGTAATTTGGTTGGGGGATTTTATGTCATAGACCAGGGGTAAACAATAAAATATCAGCTGGGTCTGAATAAAGAAAATCATCAACCAGTAAAGGTACGGAGACATTTTTAATTATAATCTGTTACTTTAAACAGAATTTAACACTAAAATAAAATGGGGTTTCTATGCATCCATGTTATACCTTGACTTTTGAAATAAAAAAAAAAATATGAAAAAAATTAAGACATTTTTTCCATTTTAAAATCTACAGTGTTTTTTTTAAGTAGAAAACAACAATCGTTCGGTTTCGTATATAGACACTTTCCTGATCCACATATTTTATAAAACACCTGAACTGACCATTTCTTATTTTGTTTCTTTTTTCTGTCTTAATGAGAGCAGTGGGCTTTATGCTGCCCTGCAAGGCTTTAAACCTGGGTTTGAATGGAGACAAAGCCATTCTCACGCATAAATAAAGGTGCTCATTTTGAGCCTGGATCTATATTTATTTTTGATTCTGTTCATGGTGGAGAATCCTGCTTCACAGCAGCAGGTTGAGCCAAAAATACTGAAAATGTTTGGGGTCATCTTTGAGCACCATTTCACTTTTCTGTCACCAGTTCACCGCAGTTCTTCCAGCAGTCCACACTTTCTCTGCTCTCTTTTTCTCATCATCTTCTCCTTCTTCCCCATCACCCGGCTTGCCACAGGTTTGCCTGCTGTGTCAAAGGGCTTATATGCTGATAGTAATTGAGTTCAGCATAGACCCAGTGTAGCATGGGAGGAATTTGAGCATAGCAGCATGTTACGCTGAAATACACTTGCAAGAACCCTTGTTCTTGCTAATGATTCAAATGGTTGAATTACATGCTCAGTATGCAGTCCGGCTGTTCATCTAATGACTTGATTCAGGTGGACTATCTAGAACTTGGAGGATACTGGCCTTTGAGGATTGTTTTTTTCCCTCCCCTCTTGTAGATGTTTTGTTTAGGGTTATTTGCATTTTGTAGGTTTCTGCAATATATATTGGCTTGCATGTAGCAACAATGTTCAGTCTGGATCTCTTCTCAGAACACCTTTCTCCACATGATGACAGCAATTCTTATGGTTTTCGCTCAACGTTGGATATCTTCTTGGCAATCTTTCATGCTGTGAATCTGTGGAGTAAATCCTAGCAACAAGTTCTCCAGACAGAGCTGGAGTTTCCTCCAGAGTAACTATGGGGCTTTTTTTTATTCATCTCTAATGTTGCTTTATATGGGCAACCATCTCTTATTGTACAAATGATCCAATTTCCTATTGTTTTTGGATGTTGGGTGAACTGCACCCTGCTAGTTATGTTGGAATCCAAAACAATCCAAAATGTTTTGGATTGTTTGTTCACTAATCCTATCAAACAAACCTGAAGTCTTAAAATAAAAGTCTAGGAGTACAGCACACTTATTAATTAGCTGACCTTTGAAGGCAAATTTCTTGAATAGATTCTGTTGAAGGGTCTCAATTTAAAATAGTTGAAACACACGCCACTGTAATGAGTTTTTGTAAAAACTGAAGAAGTTATTAATTTTTTTTGTTTTGTTTCACATTTAATCTTTCTTGTTGGTCCCACATAAAATCCCAATAAATTACATTGAAATTTGTGACTGAAATATGAGAAATGTGGACAGGAGCAAGAGGCAAACAATGGCTCGGTGTCTTAGTTCAGACAATTTTCATGTGTCCTGTGCTTTGCTTTCATTAGTCAGTCTGATGCATTTTGCCAATCCAGTCCAGGATTCTGGATCAGATTTCCAACTGTATTGTTCTTTATCTTGTATACAAATGTTGGTGTAGAAATAGGTAAAGAGATATAATAAAGCAATGAACAAATTAACTCTCAAATTAATACTGTTTCTGAAAAGAGAAAAATATTTCCATTACACACATTGCTCCAAATGTATCTATTCGAAAGAAAGATATTTTGGCAAAAGATGTCTCTAACCAAATGTTTTTCTTTTTCTTTTGTAAATCATAGTACTTTTGCGCTTATTGAGGCTCACACTCAACTGTGCAATACAAATATGTCATGTCCTGTATTAAAGATTCAGACTATATAAACTGAATTCCTAATGCTTGATTGTTAATATGGCTGGTTTTAGGGATGACTTATTATCTTGACTGGGGGTTTAAGAACTTTGATTGTAACACAATTTTATAAGGCAGAGAGAAGACTGTAAGATAAGACTTTAAGCTTAAGAAAACTTGAAAAAAATGAATCTCATGAAGAATAGAGAGAAGTGCAGACTCCATTTTTGGTTTCAAGTCGCTGTGTAAGTAAGGATAAACCGGCCACTGATGTCCAGGTGTGAACAACAAACTCTGGTTGTTGCTTCTAATTGAAATGTGAGTTTTTTGGTTTTATTGCATATTGTTTTTCTTTCTTTTCTTTTGCTGTTGAATTTTGTTTATCCAGAGCCAAAGCCTTAGTAGAAGAACAACGCCTTTTACCCCTAGGGTCCAGGTAATGGGCCCTGTAAGAAGGGCACACACTATCTCTTTGGTTTTTGCTCACTTACTGTCGACTGGCTTTTCCTCCCATGTTTTTTGGGAAATGCATTCTTGGGGGAAATCTTAGCATCAAATTTCCCTCTCTAAGGAGTGCATTGTTTGTTCTTTTTCTTCAGTTTGATGTGTTGGTATCATGGTTTCAATTGATTCATTAGTTATTTCTCATTTTAACCCCATTCATGTCATTATTCCCTTGTACTACAATGCATGCAGAACTAAACTGATCAAATTTTAAAAGGTTCCTGTTCCCTTTTCAGTGATCAGCTCCAAGCTTGTTCATTTTGGCATTGACAATCAAAGAGGCTTTTATCACAAAGTCTCAGTTAAAGAAGATTTTTTTAATCCAAAAAAGAATAACATAGTCTTATGTATAAAAAAATAGATTGCATAAAGAATCTTATGTCAATAGGTTATTCTAATGACATTGAATTGTAAAGTGCCTTGTTGTGAATTGGCACTATATAAATAAACTGAATTCTGCACAGAGTTAATTATGAATTTCCCTTCGGGGATTAATAAAGTATTTATAACATGTCAACAGGCAACTTCATATTGATCAGAATTCTCTGATTTCCCTCCTGTCCCAGCCAAACAAAACCAGACTAAATGAAGTTACTATGATGATGAGAAAAATCTGAGAAATGAACAAATACTGCAGAATTGGAGAACAGAGAAAGAATGAAGGAGATGATCAAAAGTGGTCCCCATGTCCTCTAACAGTCTAAGGCGATAGCAGCATAACTAAACAGATACCTCAGGAACCTGAACCTCTCTAACCATAAGCTTTATCAAAACTAAAGGTTTTAAGCCTGGTGTTAAAATGAAACAGAGATTTTTTGCAAAAGTGCAAATGACAGAAAATTTGCAAAGGTTCAAAGATAAAGACGGGTGGTTGGTTTCATAGGAGAGGAGCCTGATAATGACTAGATCTGCCTCCCATTCTACTTTTAGAAATTCAAGGAACCACAAGTAAACCAGCAGACTGACAATTCATACTTTGAAATTAACTTTCAAAACACTGATTTAGACTTTTTCAGGCATTTAAAAAATATGCCTTCCGGTTCTTCTTCGGACTTTCATTGTCTTCCCTCATAAAAAAAAAATGTGCTTGAGCTTAGCATCATCAACTGTTAACTGTGGACATTCTTTAAGTCATGAGCTATATGATCAGCCATAACACCGCTATGAATAACTGCCAATATCCAGTCCAGGAGGCCGACCTTCCGAAACCCTTTCCTTGAGCCTCATTAGTCCACAAAGTTTGAAAGTATTGAGCTGCTTTTCAGAAAAAAATGTGAGATAGGTCTTTTGTCTTTTTTTAATCAGCAGTGGTTTTGATTTTAAAATCATTTTTGCCCAGTTCATTTCCTCTCATTGAATTGTGAACATTGACCCTAACTCTTGGAGATGAACCCAGCAAAGCTTAAACCTGATGTTAGCCAGTCCTGAGGAGATTCAACTCTTTCAATGTTTCTTTCATCTGTTGATAATGACTCACTGTGGTTACCTGGAACCCCACAGCCTCAGGAATGGATTTGCACTGAAAGGTGTCATGAATTTATTAATCATACGTTCTTGCTTTGCTTCTCTTTTTTTTTCTTTTTTTTTTTTTTTTTTTGTTGTTCAGTCTTTTCCATATCGTCAGACAGATCATGTGTTAGCGGTTTATTTTGTTTCTTAATTTTAGGTCAGAAATTAGCCCTGATATTTTGACTAGCAAAACTGAACTATGGGTTAATTAGCTCTTAATTGGGGGGGAGGTTTTAGCTTTATATAAGTGCAGTTCAGTGCAGTATGGATAACGTGTTACTCGACAAATGGCATCATCTGAAAACCAATTTATGTGAAGGTCTGAAATATATAAATCTAACAAAGCAGTAGAATCTGATGTTATCTGTAATTGAGCAACTATGACCTTTGCACACGCGCAGTTTTTTGTGATTTTAACTAACAGGATACCATTCACAGAAAAAATATTTTGTAGACGTCCTAACCAGGGGCACAGGTACTGTGTCTAATGCAGCATTTGTTTAAAAAAAAAAATTCATAATGGGATTTGAAAAAAAAAAAAAAAAAACGGGTTATTTTTAGAGATATTTTAACTAATTCAGATGATACTCTTGTTTATAAAGCTTTCACTTGCCAATTCAAATATTTTTTTTCATAAATTTTTTTAATAATTATATTTGAGGATTATTTTAATTTAAAAAAAATTTCTCTCTTAGTTTTCCTGTTGTAAATTTTCATTATTTGGGTTTCTTATTTACACAAGAGGATTAGGGCCACTGAAAAAATTTAAGGAATGTTAACTGATTTTTAAATATGATTTCAGTTTAATATGTGAAAAAAGTCCGAAGTTTTGTCTCAGAATTCTGACTTTAATCTCATTATTCTGACTTTTTTCTCAGAATTCTGACAGAATTTCGACAGCTATCAAACATTTTAGCATCAAGCTGTAGCCATGTCTATAGAGACTAAACTAGCTCTCTTCTTTTAATCACCTTCTGCTCTTCTATTAATGAAATAGCATCACTGGGGACCCCTCCAGCACATAAAAAGTCGCCTTTTTCCGTCATTTTCCACCAATGTGTTACTGGCCCTCCCAAATAACTTGCATCTTTGTCAGTGAAGCTGAGTGCTCCCACATCTCTTCCTTCATGGTGTCCTTTAAGATTAAGATCCCAAATTCTGAGAATAAAGTCAGAATTCTGAGATTAAAGTCAGGATTTCATATTAAACTGAAAAATTAAAAAATCGGTTAATTTTTTTTTTTTTTTTTTCCAGTGGCCCTAATCCTCTTCCATACTTATTAGAAACAATGATTTCCCAACATGCATTAAAAATAGCACTAACTTTAAAACAGAGGTTTAAGAATAGTGTGAACTGAATTTGAAATCTTATATTAGCAATTAGCATTGTAGGTGCAGTTAGTGTTAATTCTCTTTGTATTTTTTTTTTTTTATTATTATTATTACCTAGGAATGCAGATCTAACCTTTGATTTTTAGACTTCCAAAAGAGCTTATTCCACAGTAGACACAGCTAAGAAGAATAAGAAAGAAACTTTGCTGTGGCACATTAAGTTTTCCCAGTATCACCTGAAGGCAGTTCCGGGGCCAAAGTGACCCATCACCACTTCTGTCCTCAGAAAATCTGCTAAACTATGCTTTTTCTTTCCAAAAGTGCAAAATTTGTAGAAAATTAAAATGACCAACACTCACTGAAGTCTAGCTCTTTTTGGATTATTTTTAGAGTTTGTTTAGATTGATCCTTTGAATAGGTAACTTTGATCCTTAATCCTGAAGTAAAAAACATCACAATTAAGAGTGTTGTAGTTACCATAATTTGATCATGAATTTCTACTATAGCACATTCTGCTTTGCTCCACTCAGCTAGTTATGATTCATTTAATTGCTTTAAAAATAGAAAATCAGCCGATTTTTGGTCACTATGTTCAAGTTAATCTCACCGTACAGGAATCTCCATTTTCCCAGTTCTGTCTCCTGCACCTTTTCAGATACGTCTCTTCCCCTACACACCTAAATTAAATGGCTGACGCTTCTTCTGGATGCAATAAAGTTCTCCAGCCCTGATAATGACCTAAATATTTGACTCTGCAGTGTCGAAACAGAAACACAGAAACACATTTAAAAAGTGTAAAACCTAATTTATAGGACTGGATTTAAGGTAAATTGGGCTTCATTTTAACTACATTAATTCACTAAATGAAAGGGGAAAAAAATCTTTAAATACTTCAGAAAAATTTTCAAAAGGGATTTATAAATTTTTCTTCTTTTTCCTTTTTAAAGCCAGATAAAGACCTTGCAGTTTGTTAACCTTTTTTTTTATTTGCTTTAGTGAACTTTAGGTGTCTTTATCTAATCCTCTCGCATTGCTGCATGAAAGATGGTATTTGTAAACAATGGACTCCCTTTCATGATCATATTTTGAACGAAGTATGGACAAACGTTTTGAAGCCTTGTTTCTCATTTCATCTGCTGTTCTTAAGGCTTCATGAAAACTTGCTTCATGTCTTTCACTGGAGTCCATACTTCCCCTTTAACTTAATCAGATTGATTGATTTCTATATACAAATCACTGATGGTTATCCACAACAACTGAATCAATAAAAAAAAATCTATGGTATATATTTTATAACACAATACTTTAAACTTTAGTTTATATAAATTAAAATAGCATTATGAGTATTGGTATTCATCTATACTGATGGCTTTATGACACATTTAGGGAAAAAAAAAAAAGAAGATAAAGGATGTCAGAGTTTGGTTGAGGTTTTGAGGACCCAAATTCAGAGGTGAGGAGGTAGATCTTGTAGATTTAATGAAATATCTGAAGGAAAAATCCAAAAACCAAAGAACAAAATACAAGGAACCAAATACCAGACTATTTTAGGGGAAAACTCATGACGGGAGCCAGGAAAAGACAAGGAACCAGATCAGAGGAACTGCACAGGGAGAGTATATATGGGAAACAGAACAAAGACAGGACTAATGAGCTGACTGGGAGCAGGTGTGAACAGAGGATTCTAGAAAGGAGCTAGGGAAAAGGAGACCAACACAAGATGGCAGCAGAGGGCAAAGAAGAAAAACCTAAGAACTCAAATACATCCAAAAAAACACCACAAAATAGGAATTAAACCACTAAAACTAGAAAACAATGAAAAACATGGATCAAAGTGAAACTAAATACTCAAAAGAAAACTTAAACAGAACCAAAACGGTGACGAAGGATTAAGTGTCGACAATGGATAACAATGAGAACAATACTTTATTTATTAGGATTTTGTTTTATAAACAGGAGAAAAGCCTGCATAAGAGTTTGTGTAAAGGACTCTACTTTGTATAGATCTATTCAGTTTAGGTTTGACTCTCTAAAGGGAAAATTAAATAGATTTTAAATCAGAGTCAAGTCATAAGTCATAAAAATTATGAAATTTCTCTTTACCGCAGATAGGAAACTTCAAGACATTTGCGGTATTCTTGCGCTGCTTCTGAATCATTTATATCTGTCCAATCAATGTATAATTTAAAAAGGCAAAATGCGGCCATCTACAGTGATTTCAAAACTTATAAAATCAAAACCTGAAAAATTTTGAGTTTTGAATTTTTTAGTCAAATGCATCAATACAACTCAATTAATACTCTACAGTGAATTTGTCAGGATGACGTTACATGTTGACGCTTTACTTTTAATATGTTAAAATTGTTTTTGGTTGTTGAAATCTCAACAAGCATCTAATGAAAATATATATATATAGTATATAATATATATAACCCTATATAACTATATAAGGGTAAACTTTTTTGGGGGGTCAGACTTAGATTTTTTTAAGAATAAAAACAACAATTTAAGAAATTACTTTAAAAAATAATAAATGAAAAAGCTATACTAATTGTTTTTGGCACATTTAAATTTCTACGCAATCCAAAAAAGCTGGTTCAGTTTAAAAAGTGATGCTCCTGGCAATATAAGCAGCAACTTGTAGAATGAATAATAGTTTAAAGGAAATAAGAAATTTAAAGTAAGCAAAGTAAGATAAGTATTCTGCTTAATGCACAAACTTTACATCCTTTAAGCAACTTCCTCTTTGCTCTGATGGGAAGATAAACGTGAAGATCCAGTATTGAACCCAAACACTGATTAAAAACAGACGGTCATTACACTCAGTGAAGGAAGACACAGATTAAGGCGTACTAACTTCTGCTCTGGTGTGATGAAGTCATCTCCTGCATTAACCCCTCAGTTTTTTTTCTTTTTTTGTTTCTTTGCTTTGTTATGTTTGTATTTAATTTGTTCTTGTTGGTTCCTGATGATGTCTCAGCATGTTTTGATGGCTCTGCCCCCTACAGGTCAAACTCTGGTATGACAAAGTGGGTCATCAGCTTATTGTAACTATTCTGGGTGCCAAAGACTTGCCACCAAGGGAAGATGGCCGTCCCAGGAACCCTTATGTCAAAATCTACTTCCTGCCTGACAGAAGGTAAGACTAACATAACTTGGTGATATCTAATGTCAGTTGATATGATGCAGATTCATTGAATAAACTAAATGTTATGAAATATTACACTTTGTTTGAATGTTTTTAATGTATAGTAGATCATTATTTGCTGTTGAATTTTTTGACCTGTTGACGTCACAAGCTTGTGTGCATTTTCTTGTTCCTATCATTAAAAGCTGGAAGAATATGTGCGTGTTTTAATTCAGAGTGTTAGATGTTGAGCTTAAAGCTTTTACATTTTTCTTAAAGCTACAGTGTGTAATAATTACAGGGATATACAGTCAGAAATGTAATATATTATACATAACTATGTTATTTTATCATCATCTACGAGCTCAGCCTCTTAACCTTAATATTTGCGTTGCCTTAGAATTCGTTATTTATAATTACATAGGAGCGGGTCTCGCAGCCATGGAGGCAGACATCTTTGCGCTACGGCAGCGCAGAGCCAACAAACTAGCGATTGCGAGATCACCAAAATGTCACGATGTAGAAAAAATAACGGATATATTTATTATCTTAAGTCTACATGAAATCTATACCCTACACAGACTAATGAAATACTATCTTCAAAATTATCTATGTAAACAAACCTCATCACTTGAGAAGGTAGGTGATGCGGACGTCGTGGAAGACATTTTGTCCCGTAACGCTCGCCGTACTGTTGGGGGGGAGAAGTGGTGGGGGGAGAAGTTCATGTTGCTGCAGTCTGACCGCTAGATGTCGCTAAACGTTACACACTGTAGCTTTAAGTGTAGCTGGATCATGCAAGAGTTTTTTTTTAAGCATCAGTGCAGTAAATAATATTTTTCTCTCATAATGAGCATGTCGTGGTGCTGTGTTCAGTGTCCTGTGCTGTGCAGTGTTGTTTAATTCTTGTATTCGCGGCTCTTCTCTATAAAGGTTCTAAATAAAAACAGTCTGAATTATTGTTCCTCCAGTGATAAAAGCAAGAGGAGAACAAAAACAGTAAAGAAATCCTTAGAGCCCAAATGGAATCAGACCTTTATGTATTCGCCGGTCCACCGGCGGGAGTTCCGCGAGCGAATGCTGGAGATCACGCTGTGGGACCAGGCCCGGGTCAGGGAAGAGGAGAGTGAATTCTTGGGAGAGGTAAGGAAGTCAAAGGTCAACGCCTTCCACTGTCAAACGATGTGATCATGTGTTGAATTTCAAGCATTTTAACTCTCCATCACGTCAGACAGATGGCTCACCCAAAGACAATACACTATTTGTCCTTTTAGTTTGCTTTAGATTAAAACAATTCAGATCATCCCTTTTTTTTGTTTTACTTATTTATACAATCTTTCAAAAGTTAGCTGTATTAATTCATAGTCACACTAACTTCTCGTAACTCTAGATCTAAGTTATAAATGAATAGATTTTTGTTTTTTGAACATACTGGCCTGTAAACTGCAGCAGAGAGACAACAACTATCATTAAACATTTGAATTTACACAAATAATGATGAAGCATATATAGATAATTTACTAAATTCAATAAAACTACAAATGTTGTTTTGTCGCTGGATAATTTATTCATAGAACATGAAAAGATCCTTATTTCTTAGAAGAGATAAAAGATCCGGCTTTAAACCAGGTAACCAGCCATGCTCTTTGCTGACCAACAGAGGTGTCAGAAATACTCACTTTCTTTACTGAAGTAAAAGTAAAGAAACCTGCGTAAAAATAAACTCTGGTAAAAGTAAAAGCACTTATTAGATTTAAGTAAAAATGTAAAAGTACAGGTTCTACATTGCACTTAATTACTAAGTACTAATTACTTATTTACAAATGTAAAATTAAGTTAAAATCTCTTCTTAAAAACAGTTATATGAACAAAAAAGACTTTGATTTCCCTCTATTGCTCACTGTTTTGCTAGTGAAAATATTTGGAAATAGTAAAGTGGTTTAGTTTATTCCAAATCAAAATTTCAGACAGGATGATATACATTTAACGCAACAATAGTTCTGCTTAAGCTTTTAAATACTTTTAGAGCTCTGATATTTACAGCATTAAAGTTGCAAATAGAGCTTTAAACATAACAAACGTGTAAAAGTAAAATCTAATAAAGGGTAATGGATGCAGATTGTCATGCGCCTAACAATTAGATCTATCCTACGTACTGTTTTCCAGCCCCTCGTCTTCATCCTTGCCTTTATCAGGACTTTTCTATATACAAACTTTGCAAACTGGAAAGTACAAATATCTGGGTTCAAATGTTGGGAGTAAAAGTAAAAAGTCCTATGAAAAATGAATACTGTAAATAAAGTACAGATAATGGAAAAAGCAACTTAATTATGGTAACTAACTATTTATATTTAATTACTTGACACCTCTGCTCACCAAGCAATACTAGATCTTCCTCATAAATGTAAAAATATGTCAGACTTTTTAATTTAGGGATTTCCTCTGATCAATATGGTTCTGTACAATTGATAAATTATTTTGTTTCTCTTTTTTAATGACCTGAAAGTGCTGATGTAATGTCCAAAAAGAATTTTGTACAGTTAGAAATGATTCATGTACAAATAATTTTTTACTTTTACTTTCCCTGTTTATTGGATGTTTACTAGTTTGGTTCATATTTTCTTGAAGAATCAAGATCAGGATGTTTTTGAGTTCAGTTTCTGTTTCTTTTTTGGTCTGCATAAAACATTAAGTCATATATAAATAGATACATTCAAACAGTTTTCAAAAAAGGTCTTAGAAATTCAGAAATATTTCATTTTCACTCTATGATTAAATACCATATTTGGTCATTTAAATTAATGTTTTGGTCTCACTTTTCACATTTAGTCCAGTAGAATGGAAAATGTTAATAAAGCTTAACAGTATTGAACAATTACAAAACTTTACTGCTTAGTTTGCTCAAAGAAACTGTATTTCAGAAGTACTCTGGGCAAAAACTTCTTATTGGTTTCATTTTAAAGAGATAGTTCAGGAATTTTTTCTTTATTTTCTTTATTTTTTCTAACCTGACTTTTATTGTGATGTCTCAACATCTAATTTCCACTCCACAAGATGTAAATCCCCTAAATCTTTTGATTGAGAGAAAAAATATTAGATAATTTGTTGCTATTTAAAACACCTACAGAATCGCAAAAAATCCCATGATCTATCACTTAATAAAGCAATTTCCTCCATTAGATCCTCATCGAGTTGGAGACGGCTCTCTTGGACGACGAACCTCACTGGTACAAGTTGCAAACACACGACGTGTCATCCATGCCACTGCCACGTGCCTCCCCGAATTCCCAACGCAGGCAGCTCCACGGCGAGAGCCCAACGCGGCGGCTGCAGAGTGAGTCCATTCAAACTTACACACTAGTATTGTCACTAAGCATTCATCCTAAGTGCTCTGTTTGACATTAAAAAAAAACTTGTTTATACAATTAAGATTTGAAATGAGTTGATTTCTCATTTGCATGGTATGGATGATGATGCAATATATAATTTTTTTTGTATTTTTTATGCATCAACATGACTGCTTTTGCTTTACAGCCAAAGGCTCATATTCGTATGACTCAGGTAACAGCCCAGTGTTACTTGGCCTTGCTGCTCTGTGGAGAACCCTGATGTTCTTCTTTCCCCTTGAAACACGCATCCCTCTGCTTGACTTTCCATTTTTATTCCCTAAGGAGCGCATGTTTCTGCTGCCTTATATGGATTTCCAGATGAAAAGCCTATGTAAACTTACACTGCTTCAGAATCGACTCAGGGTAGCAGACACATGCGCACTCCAGGGAGGCAGAGATTTAGGACGCAGTACTTTATCTCCCCTCTGTCTATCCACCTATAAACTACCCTACAATCCTCTAACACATCCATTCGTTTAGATGAATTTTATGATTAACTATTAGTCTCATTTGGCTCCACCTGAGTTCTCCTTTCCTGTGTTTTGTAGTTGTGATTTAGTAATTATGAGGTTTTCCCGTTTCCAAGTGCTTTTAATGGCTTAATGAACGCTTGCTGAGATTTGTTTGGTGTTTCTTGAATGTTTTTCTTTTTTTTTAACAATTACAGGGATTAATCACTATAGGTCTGTTATTCAAAGACTGCAAAAAGGAAGGGATAAATTGCATTGCACATTGTTCATCAGTACTTGCAATTAGTGGCTGTGTTGCAAGTGGTCTTTAAAGATTTCTAAGCAGATGTTAAAAAGCGCAAACCAGTTTAAGCCCGATTATAATGAGGCGGCTTCATGCTGTTTGAGAGGCTGTTAAGCAAAGGTGAGGTTCTAAGCCATGTAGCTAGAGTTTATAATAATATAAACTTATTTATAAAATAATAATTACAATGCTGAGTAATTTAATACAATACTTTACAAAGGCAGCCTTTCTCTAAGTCTATGAACAAAAGTAAAATATAAGATGATGAAATGAACTAAAGTTAATATAAATAAATAAAACATGAGAAAGTTGTCTCTGTATCTGTGTCCCCTCCACATACACAAGGTTCACGTGTCCTAAAAAGGTGCAGTTGCATAAAATATAACAGTGCTTCATGCTTTGTTGAATCAAGGGAGAAAAAAAACTCCCCTTTGTGAGTAGATGCACACTTTCCCGTGTCTCTTTGGATGTTCTTTTATGGCGTATATTTTCTGCCAAAAGCCACACAGCCACACACAATACTTCTACGAAAAGCTTTACTTCATACAGACACTCATAAACTACTCATGTTTAACATGTTACCTCTGCAAACAGAATCCCATAGGCACCAATATATCACAAACATTAGTGCTATTTCCTTACCTGCATGCTTGTGGTTTCATTTCAACGCGCGCACCGACCTCCTCCTCACATGTAGACCTGTTTCTACTTTCTCCTGTCAACTTTTGTCACTTTGAAGGCGTTACCCAACGGATCAAGCAACCTGCCTGTGATTGGCTACTTTTCAGGAAATCATGCATCTTGAGTTGTGACGCAATGCCAAAGTAACCTGCATAAACTGTGGCCGTTTCTCAATTAACAAGAACGCGGGTACGGACTTGTGTCCTCGCCAAGTATGTTCTTGAGAAAAACACAGAAAAGTCTGGACTTTGGGAGAACGAAAGCATGCAGCATAAATATGGGTCATTGGAACAGAAGCGTACTGATGACGTCGCCACACACTCAGCTCACCTGAAGTTGCATTTCACCTCCTGTTATAAATAGTCTCTACAGTAGATAATAAATTCTGACTTTCTTCATTCAGTGGGGGAATAATAATGACACAGTCAGATAAACACAAATCAAATGAAAACTTTGCCAAATAAAAAAATCGCCATCAGAGCCAGCCATACTTCATACAGGGATATGCAGAGAGAGGGCTGCTGCAGACGGGCTAATGTTAGCCCTGGCTGCGGTTAGCCTTGGAGGTCCTTCTAAACTAAGCACTAAAACAGTAAATGGGCCATATAGTGACACTTAAAATTAAAATGTTCTGAATGATCAAATGATGTGAAAATTTACTTTATAGAACAACGGCAACTGAAAAGTGAACTTTTAACCTAATAGTCTGATCTCTGTGAGCCTTCAGGGCTGGTTATCCTCCCTCAGCAGTGTGTCGCAGTGAGCTTATCGCAGATATTTTTAATTTATGCCCAATATTGAAGCGTGGTCTGTGCTAAGTTATTCCAGCCACAACGCAAGAGGGACAATCAGGAACTAGCTGTGGGTCTAGATACGGCCGAGGCGGTGAAGAAGTGGGGGCAGGTTTGTCCTAAAACGGAGGGACATGAGGGCAAAAAAGAGCGGGCATTCAGGTGGAAAAAGGGTCCCAGCATTCTTGTGCACCTCGCTCTTCTAGCTGGTCCATCTTCACGAGTCGTTTTCCACAATGGCGATCATACAAACAAAACAAGCCGGTAAGGTACCAAACAGGAAATACGCATAGTGTAGATTGGATGTAGATTTGACCAATCAGAGGCCTCCTGGTTGTGGCACTGTCTGCGGTCACCTACAACTTTTGAGAGGTGTCTCCGGCAGGGGTCAGGGCCTATTTGGGTTCACTGCAACACACACGTAGACGACCTGGTTTGCTAAGTATAAATCAGCCTTAACCTGGAAGCTGCCCCCACCGCAGTGCATGCTGGGACAGCTGTCAATCTTGACAATGGACAAGTCTGCTCTGATGCATGCTGGGTAAAGAGGGAGGGGCGAGAACAACAGCCCGTTCTCAGCCTGTTGTTCTTGTGAATTGGAACAGGATTAGGGCTGAGGCTGATGACGTTTCACGAGCACATGAGAACGCACATGTATCCATATTGAGAAACGGTCTTTGTTCTTGTTTTCAGCTAACGTTTAAGCTAGCAGACTCTATCCAGCTATTTGACCACAACTTTTTTTGTATATGTCCTATAACCCTTTTAATGGAGACCCTACAGCCCATTAATATCCATTATTCATCCAGTCCATGTTATATCTAATGCTAACTTTGCTTCCAACTTCCAACTCTAGAAGAAAAGCTGTTGGCCTGAAGTTGCTTTGCTAGTTGGAAGAAAAGTACAGCCTCAAGAGGCGGGATTTCCTGGAAAGTAGCCAATCACAGGCGGGATGCTTTTTCCAAACTTTCTGCAAAAGTCACCTGACTTTTTGGCAGAATACTGACGCCATATTCTTTTTATATCTATTTTTATTTAAATATACCTAAGTATGACCTGAACACTGTGTGTATTTCGACTGGATTTTCTGGTTAGGTCCTTCTCAAGCTCTTAATGTTAAAAATATAATTTTATATTAGAAATACAAGCCATGGAATATCTAAATGGGTTCCAACATTCTGATTTTGTCATTTTTGTTTTAAATGCTTTATTGTGAGAATGAGTATCTATTGCATTTGTGATTAAATATTTTGCTATACATGATTTCAAGTCATTTGACCTATATACTGCCTTCCTGTTGTTTTCGGTGAGCAGCTCAATTATTCAATTCATTTCAAAAATACTTAATTAATCCCAAAGGGAAATCAAATAACCAGCTTGATTGTTTTAATAGTAATGACAACAATTATTGTTACCTAAAACATATAACGCATGATAATTTTATTTTTTGCCATTTTAAAAGTATGGCACCAACATATCTATCTAAACCTTGACCTAATTTCACTGCAGCTAATGCATTAAGGCCTGTAAGCTAACTAAGGGTAGAAATTCACACTCAAAAGGCAGCACCTAATATATGGACAGACTTTCTGTCTAAACTCTACTTAAACTATATGCTCTTAATTTCCTTTAAGAAGCATACTTTGTCTATTTCTACACAAATGTACAGATGTATATATATATATATATATATATATATATATATATATATATATATACATCTAAGATGGATCATTTTATGTTTTATTTTCACACCAGTATGTTCTACTTTCCCACACTTATGTGCATAGTTATTTATATGCAATCTTTAAATAACTCACTGTGGAATGATAAACTGGAGGTGAAGTGTTTTGGATTTATAGCAGATTTAAACACAGGCCTCTCCTGTTTTTCCTTCATCTCACCTTTCCTGTCTGTTTCCGTATTGTGCAGGATCCCAGCGGATAAGTGACAGCGAGATATCAGACTATGATTGTGAGGATGGAGTAGGAGTAATAACAGGTGAGTAACAGGGTCTTATTATAAAGTTGATCAAAGGGGAGATGTCAAAACTAAGTTTAATGAAGCCAGTTTGGATGAGCAATTCGATTTTTTTAAATTTATAGTGTCTCTATGTTAAATATTTGTAAATATCTGAGTCCGTATTTATCTTCTTGTGCTCTAATGACTCTTTTACCTAAACAGTGTTTTAACTTTGTATAGGTAACTTATTTGACCGATAAAATGCTGCAGCCCATCAGTGGAGAGAGAGGGAGGAACTTAAACTTCCAAAGCACCACGCGTAGCTTTGGTCTTTTCTTACTAGTTATATGTATAAAGAAAACATTAATTCAAAGTGCACATGCGTAATAAATACCCACACTAGAAGTTTTATTTAAAACTCACACACGTCAACTACTTTCCATGCACATTTTAAACGTTCTATGCATGCAGATCGAGTACCAGAAGTCACTTAATATATCAGAAGCATTAGTTCATGCTCTTTCTTTGCACTTGTGTTCTTTTTATGCCTTTCTTGTCACTTTGAGGCTGAAACCAACCTGAGAAAGTAAACTGTTTGTGATAGGCAGACCGTACTGGTTTCATTCTACAGGTGCTGGTCATAAAATTAGAATATCATGAAAAAGTAGATTGATTTCAGTAATTCCATTTAAAAAGTGAAACTTGTATATTATATTCATACATTACATACAAACTCATATATTTCAGATGTTTATTTTGTTTAATTTTGATGATTACAAATGACAACAAATGAAAATCTCAAATTCATCATATCAGAAAATTAGAATATTACTGAAGACCAATAAAAACAAAGGATTTATAGAAATGTTGGCCAACTGAAAAGTATGAACATGAAAAGTATGAGCATGTACAGCACTCAGTATTTAGTTGGGCCTCCTTTGGCCTGTATTACTGCAGCAATGCGGCGTGGCATGGAGTCGATCAGTCTGTGGCACTGCTCAGGTGTTATGATAGCCCAGGTTGCTCTAATAGTGGCTTTTAGCTCTTCTGAATTGTTGGGTCTGGTGTATTGCATCTTCTTCTTCACAATACCCCATAGATTTTCTATGGGGTTAAGGTCAGGAGAGTTTGCTGGCCAATTAAGAACAGGGATACCATGGTCCTTCAACCAGGTACTGGTAGCTTTGGCACTGTGTGCAGGTGCCAAGTCCTGTTGGAAAATGAAATCTGCATCTCCAAAAAGTTGGTCAGCTGCAGGAAGCATGAAGTGCTCTAAAACTTCCTGGTATGTGGCTGCGTTGACCCTGGACCTCAGAAAACACAATGGACCAACACCAGCAGATGACATGGCACCCCAAACCATCACTGACTGTGGAAACTTTACACTGGACTTCAAGCAACGTGGATGAAGTGCCTCTCTTCTTTTCCTCCAGACTCTGGGACCTTGATTTCCAAAGGAAATGCAAAATTTACTTTCATCAGAGAACATGACTTTGGACCACTCACCAGCAGCCCAGGCAAGACGCTTCTGACGCTGTCTGTGGTTCAAGAGTGGCTTGACACAAGGAATGCGACAGCAGAAACCCATGTCTTTCATACGTCTGTGTGTGGTGGTTCTTGAAGCACTCACTCCAGCTGCAGTCCACTCTTTGTGAATCTCCCCCACATTTTTGAATGGGTTTTGTTTCACAATCCTCTCCAGGGTGCGGTTATCTCTCTTGCTTGTACACTTTTTTCGACCACATCTTTTCCTTCCCTTCGCCTCTCTATTAATGTGCTTGGACACTGAGCTCTGTGAACAGCCAGCCTCTTTAGCGATGACCTTTTGTGTCTTGCCCTCCTTGTGCAAGGTGTCGATGGTCGTCTTTTGGACAACTGTCAAGTCAGCAGTCTTCCCCATGATTGTGTAGCCTATAGAACTAGACTGAAAGACCATTTAAAGGCTTTTGCAGGTGGTTTGAGTTAATTAGCTGATTAGAGTGTGGCACCAGGGGCCATCAATTTTGAACCTTTTCACAATATTCTAATTTTCTGATATGATGAATTTGAGATTTTCATTTGTTGTCATTTGTAATCATCAAAATTAAACAAAATAAACATCTGAAATATATGAGTTTGTATGTAATGTATGAATATAATATACAAGTTTCACTTTTTAAATGGAATTACTGAAATCAATCTACTTTTTCATGATATTCTAATTTTATGACCAGCACCTGTAGTTGCAACTAATAACGCTAGCAGAACATGTACAGGCTGATAGCTGTTCTCATACAGAGCAGTTATGACTTCCTGTCCAACAGCCATCGCTGTCATTAACTGACATTTTTTTATAAGCACAATGTTTGACACTGAAGGTAAAATCTGAACAGTAGCAGCAAACTAAATGTAATTTTCTGTACTCAACTATGCTGGTGAAGATTTTCATTCATCCAGGTCATAGTCATTCCAAAAAAGTAAAAAAACAAGGAATGCGCGTTGTTTGGCTTATTTTGTTAGCCTGCAATGCCCCATATCTGTCTATGTCTCTGAAATGGGTGTCGTTAAAGGGAATTGTTGGGCTGGCTGAATAGGCGAGGTCTTCAGGTTGAGCGGAGGCTTTGAGAGCCTAAATGCAGAGATTAGTATGCAGAGGTGAGTTTTGCTGATTTAATGAAATAATCACAGGCAGCTGAGGCAGAAATCCAAAAATCCCAAATAACGAATACAGACATATCCAGAATCAAGAAGACATCAGGGAACACTTACATGAGGACCCAGCAAAAGACAAGGAACTGCACAGAGAGAGTATATATGGGAGACAGAACAAAGACTGGAATAATGAGCTGACAAGGAACGGGTGTGGATGGAAGCATCTAGAACAGGGGTCTCAAACCGGTTCCAAAAAGGGCCGTGTGGCTGCAGGTTTTCTTTCCAACCAAGCAATGGCACACTAGAATCCATTCATCTCATCAAGTCAACATGTTCAGATTGGACTAACTTAATGAGATGACTGGAGTCTAGTGTGCTATTGCTTGGTTGGAAAGAAAACCTGCAGCCACAAGGCCCTATCTGGAACCGGTTTGAGACCCCTGATCTAGAAGGAAGCCAAGGAGAAATAAGACAAACACAAGGGGGGAACAGAGAGAAACTCCAGAAGAAAAACACTGCTAGAAAACAACTACAATAAAAATAAAATAAACTTAAACAGAGGGCAGAACCCTGACACTCAGTTTCCTCATCCTCAGTATAAACAGGTAGGCTAACTTTAGCATTGCTCACACAAAGTTCCAAATTTAATATGAATAATTTTAGATGTTTAAATCCAAAGCCGAAAAAGTTCCCAGGTTCCCATTTCAGGTACAAATTCGGCACAGACGAGTGATAAAACAGAAAAAATTTTAAGGCAGGAAATATATTATTAATCTTTAACACATTGTAGTTTAGTACGCTTACTATTTTTAGGGAGGGAAAATGTAATTTAGGTCTTTTTTACAAAGTAAAATCGAGGGTGATCAGGATGTTTATTTGGTTACGCAAATGAGCTGATGGAACGGATCTAGCTACCAGTAGTAGCTTCCAGTAAATATTGGGTAGTGACAATTTGACATCAGCGCACAGAAACAGGTCCACACACGATTAGGAGAGAATCTGTATGGGAATAAAAAGCAAGAGAGCAGAGAAAGAGCAGGCTCCTCATGTGTGAGACACATTGCGGGCCTTTAGGTATTTGATCTGCATGCATAAAACATTAGAAAAATGTCCTGGAGAGTAGTTTAGGTCTGTTTAAAATAAAACTGGTTATGAGTATTTTTGGCTTAATTTTGATTTGATATCTATGCCAGAAAATTTCGAAAAAGAATTACCTAAAGACATTTTCATTGTAATAAAAAAAAAAAAAAAAAACATTAAATATGAGGTAAAAAAGGTTTTAAAAAGTATTTAAATGCTAATAATTGCATGGCTTTGATCATTACCAGCTTTGCTAGCAGGAGAGTTTCTGATGAATGCATAATGTGAAGAGCTGCTGGGTTGTTAGGCATGTGGTATTCTTTCACATCCCTATTTGGAAATGTATGCCACAGAGGAGAAGAAAGGGAAGCAGGTTGGAAAACAAACAGGGAGCCAGTTACAGTAACCAGTACCACTCATACAGGAAGTCAGACACATTAAGAAAAAAAACAGGTCTGTTATTGCTGGGCTCTTTAACATTTTCATCAGGACTCTGTTGCAATATAAAGCCAGTTTATCTCACTTCACTTTGCCCTTCTTGGACCATATTCTGCACTTTCACTGTTCTGCTCTTTTTAAGTCTTTTGAAGACATTTCTAGTGAGGATAAAGTGTGTTTTTGTCAGTTTTTAAAGATCAAATGTTTACATTTTGTACTCCTGCATTTAAAAGTGACCTCACTGCTTCGAAAATTGACTATATTATTCAGACTAGTTGACTCAAGAATGTTTTATTCTAATATTTGCAAAGCAAATTCGTTTGGCTTCAAAATGAAGTCCAGTGTCCTAGTTCCTCATAGATCCAGCTGATTCCTCTCATTAAATCCCAGCAACTGTCAGAAAAGGTTTTTACCTTTTCAAATTACAGCCGGTCCTCATACTAGCATGTGTGTGTTCGTAGCAAGAGAAGATTTAATTTAGCTCTGAGTGAATATTAATCATTCTCCTGCCCCAGAGTGCAGAATGCAAATGTTTTCCTCATTGACTATAAACACAATGATAAAGTTCAAACATCATCCGATTCGTTCAAATGGTTCTTTGATTAAAATCAGAGAAAGTAAAAACTACAAATTTGTCATATAGAACTACTGTATCTTTAAAAAACAAACCGGCTTAAAAAGCTGTTTAATCTAAAGTTATTAAATGACCACTTAATCTTTCAATTAGTCACTATGGTCATTTGTATAAATTAGAAGGGATTTGCTCAAATCAGTTTCTTTAGTGGTGTTAGATTTGTATCATTAGAATCATTTTATAATCTTTCCTACGTTTCTTACTTTTATTTAACTTAATTTGATGTGCCACACACTCTGCTGAATATGAATCAGGTTTAATAGAGCTATGCGTTGACCTTAACCATGGCTTCTGACCATGTCTGATTATTAGTTAATGAACTTTTTCAGCCTGAATGAACTAAGCAGTCCAGTGGAAAGACTACAAAAAAAAATCATTATTGTGTCTCGGATTTTTAAAAGGCTATTTTCATGTTTAATGAACAATGTTAACACAGCAGAATAAAGCACTTTTATTGAAAAGGAGCACTTTTATGCTTGGACCAGAGATGTACTGAAAATAAAATGAACAACAAAAACGAAATGGAGTTCCATTTGTTTTAACTGAGAAGTTTGGTTTCTTCTATCTTTTCAATTCAATTCAGTTCAATTCAGTTTGTGTATATAGCACCAATTAACAACACACGTCATCTCGAGGCACTTTACAGTTCAACCAGATCATACAGTCAAATTGATTTAAAGTTTTCTATCTAAGGAAAACCAGCTGATTGCATTGACTCGCACTAAGCATGTTTGTAGCGACAGTGGAGAGCAAAAACTCCCTTTTAAAAGGATGAAACCACCAGCTGAACCAGACTCAGTGTGAGAGATAGAATGAAGCAGAATTATGAAAAAGGGGTCCCTATGTCCTCCAGCAGTCTAAGCCTATAGCAGCATAAATATAGAGATAGCTCAGGATAACCTGAACCACTCTAACTATAAGCTTTAGGAAAAAGGAAACTTTTAAGCCTACCCTTAAAGTAGACAGGGTGGCTGCCTCACGGACTAAAACTGGTAGTTGGTTCCACAGGAGAGGAGCCTGATAACTAAAAGATCTGCCTCCCATTCTATTTTTAGAAATTCTAGGATCCACTAGTAAACCTGCAGATTGAGAGCGAAGTGCTCTGTTAGGAACATAAGGAACAATCAGATCTCTGATATCAGATGGAGCTTGGCCATTTAAGGCTTGATATGTGAGGAGGAGGATTTTAAATTCTATTCTGGATTTAACAGGAAGCCAATGAAGAGAAGCCAGGATAGGAGAGATGTGATCTCTCTTTTTCATTTTCATCAGAACTCTGGCTGCAGCATTTTGGATCAGCTGAAGGCATTTAACTGTAGTTTGTGGACTTCCTGATAGTAAAGAATTGCAATAGTTGAGCCTTGAAGTAAAAAGGCGATCGCTTTTGATATCATGTGCCCAAAAACATTAGATGATCTTTAGGGTTTTTTTTTAACCTTAATATTTAGATCAGAGGTCTGCTGCCTTCTCTTAAAACGTATTTAGTCGCAAATGTTGTCGCAAAAAATTTTTGATAAATAACTACGCAGGAAAATGTAATTGTATTTTCGAAAGAACCGGTTTTAAAAAGTTTGTAGGTTAAAAAACAGAAATATTTTTTGTGAGTTGATTGACAGATACAGTTTCTTCTATTGGATGTCTATATTTATGTATAATTAGTCTTGATTGGTCTTGATTTTCTTAACTTTGAGAACGCTGATCGATCTTATCCACCGATATTTTCTACCTCTGCAAAGGCCTCTGTCAAAAAATGTTTTATTTGAATGTGAGAGGGTTATCGCTCATGCAGTTAAAACAATAATTTTAGTGTTTTATGAGTATTTTTTTTCTTTTGATCAAAATGAGATTCAAACACTGAAGGTATGATATTATCTTATAGTTACTGCAATAAACAAAACTCAGCCAGATTTCGCATGCCAAGGTTTTTAAAGATGGGTGATCGGCCAGAAAACTGCAATCAATTCAGAGTAATTATTTCATCATCATTTGAAGAAAATGCTTAAAACCTTCATTATTTGTTGGAACATTAACTGGATCCACTGTTCAAAGTCTATAGAGACCCTTGTGGCCCCAGAGCCACAGCTTGCAGAGTCCTGGTTTATATGAAATCAATTATAACATGATTTGGACTCCAATGATTCTGTAAAAGCTTTGGTAAATGAATGTAAAACTACTCTCCTTTTATTATCCCTCTATATGTTTGGTGACCAATTCTTGTTTAGATTATCGGCCAAACGGCAGAGACTTCCGGAGCTCCACACTGTCTGTCCCGGAGCAGATTATGTCGTCTAACCACTGCTCTCGGTCGGCTGACATAAACCGGGCTCGGTCGCGCTCTCCCAGTGTTCCACCAACCTCCAGGTAAATGAACTTTAGCAAATACAAAGACTAGATTTTTTTTTTTTTCTGTTGTGTGTTGTTGTTTATGTTTGTTACAGATAAAATCACATTTACGTGAAATATTCTGCATTCTTATTATGTGACTTGAATCATTTCAAGGGGTTATTTCTCTACTAATGAAATATAGGAAAAGCTTGAAATTATTTTATTGTTTATTGAGATACTAGAACATTCAAGCTAGCGTTTTAGCCCATTATTGTTGCAAGCAAAACAACTGTTTCATAAAAGGACATTTGAAAAAAAAAATGCAATCCAGAAATAAACCTTTGAATAATTTGAAAACTAAAAAGGTTTTAGAGTTATATATTAAATGAATGGTTGCTGTTTTTATTTTTTTTATTTTGTTCTTTCAATACATTTATTTACAGATGTAGTATTTTCAAAATTTATTTTATTTAGATTGAGTTTACGAATATTTTCTATTCACATCAAGCCAATAAACCAATGAAAATGTTGTTTATCACGTCCATTGCCATAATGGCAATCATTTTACATCCATAGAAATGTGCGTCTTTCGTTCTCAGTCCATAGGAAAGCCCGCTCCCAGAACAAAAATTTGAAAACAACATGAAAAAAGAGAAACACTGTCAATATTTTCTCAAATAACATAAAAAAAGAAAAGTATAAAATCGCTACAACAATTATGGAGTAAGATTCACTCCGTACTTGAAAAGTAAGGGTCAGTTTGTGGTCTGATTGACATCTACTTTGACCTACAGCAGAAATCGTCACACATATTCAACCTAAAGGTGCTTCCTTTATAAAGTAGGAGGATCACTTGACTTGTTAGAGATTTAAACACAAGTTGGGTTAACATATGGAAAGTTTTTGGTGACAAAATTGGTGTAAAAAACAAAAGTACAAATGTAGCTTTCCTTTGGAACAGAGCTGTCTGTCATTTTAATCTCATGCTACACTGTGAACATTTGCTGCAATTGCTGTGTGAACTGTGTAGTTCTTATTGAACGCGTTTAACCCCCTTTATGAAAGATGCTGGCAAAGAAAGTTATTAGTTGCTCTCCATCAGCACTTTTTGTTTGGTTTAAAATGTCAATCACAGAGTCCAATCACTGCCTTGGCACTGCCAGGCTGCAGCTACTCTCTCCTGGTCAATCAACTTTATTTGTATTTCAAAGGCTCAGCCTAAATCAGCCTTTGATTAAAAAAAATGCACTTATCTAAATTGTCTTGGACAGTAGCTCATTTAATGTGTTCCATCTGCTTTAATTAACTACTTCTGGTTGTTTCTTCAGAAAACTTGTTGGAATGACATTAAAAACGAGTCATTTAATTTGGCTATTTGTTGGTCAGAGCAAATACTGTTTTTGAAAAAATGAAAACATTGCGTCTGATTTTTTTATGTTTTCAGTTTGAACTAACGGCTCTGCTAATATTTATTTGAAGAAAGTGGATTAAAGGGGGCTCTAAGTTCTGAGAAATAAAAACTCCCCCATCTGCTGACAATGCAGATGGTTCAGAAAGTAATGACTCAGGACCCAGTAACCAGCAAAGATGTTAGTCAGGGACGTCAACAGAAATACAGCAGGTGGTGCTAGAGCACCTGCCCTTTTCACAAGGAACCAAAGAAGTGCTGCAATGACGATTTCTTTTTTTTTAAAACTGTGAAGCTTTAGTGTGTGGCCCATTTCTGGTTTTAAAAACCTTTACAAAAACCACTAACTTTTATACTTTTTCACAACAAACCCCCCTCTTGCCTCACCCCCCACCAAAACTGAATGTTTTAAAATGGTTAATTATTTTACAGACACTAATGTTTCATTATACTGTGTTCAGTTGTTACCAAACTTATCGTGAAACCAACCTGTAGTGTTCAATATTATTAAAAACATTTATCAGACAGAATATGGCTAATCATTTGAAATAGGCGAGCCGTGCTATGCGCCACACAAATTCCTCTTTTTTTCTACTTGAGCACCTGCCCCCCAATATTTCTGTGCACGGCACTGATGTTGGTTATAGCATTGTTTGAAGCATTGTTTTGCCTCCCCTGTCCAAAACACTTTAACCAACTCGGCTCTTTAAATACTTCTATTCGGCTTTTTTTTCCACTGGCTGCTCAGAAACAGTAGCCTGACGTAGTCCTACTTAATTCTAGTCTGAGTCTGATACTGCCCATAGAGCTGTGATTATGGGGCGTAATTCGAACGAACCAGGAAAAAAATGCCTCTGCACTCAATTGGATAGACCTACAACCAATAAGAGCAACGGAGTGCGTGACGTATGTTAGGCCACGCATAGTTGTTGTCAACAAAAATCAAAGCGTGCAGTTGCACACCTAGAATAAGAAGATGAGCCTTGATCGCGTTTCTCTGTTCCTCTTTTAAAATTAATTTGCTGTCGATATCTTCTAGAACAGACCTAATAGCAGAATCTACACACCTCAACTCTCCAGCAGCAGCCATTGTTGTTGTCACCCAAGCGCGCTTTGGTGACGTGGTGATTACGTTACTGTTGATCATCTGTCCATCATCGTATAAAGCCCGCCCTGACAATTTGTTTGGCCCGCCAGATATTGTGCGAGCATACTCGCGCTACTATTGAGCAATGCCAGACCGAAATTCCCGACCTCAAACGTTGTGGGCGGGACTAAGTTCGGAATGGCACCCAGGCTACAGAACCAGTTCAGTTGGTCACAGTCCGCCTCCCTGGGAACTACTCAGAACCTGTTTGGAGTGAATTTTGTTCCAATATCGTTGCAAGCAAAGAACACGGTCTCTAAATAGAAAAAAAATAAAATAAAATGCAATCCAAAAAAGAAACTGAAAAAGATTTGTGTTGCACCGATACCGATACCAGTATCAGATGGGGCCCCGATCCAGCACTAAGATGGTGTTATCGGTATTGGCGAGTACCAACAAATAGGGCACCGATACCATTTTGAGAGCCAAAAGTTTATTTAACTATTGTCACCCATTCCAGGTAGGCAATAAAAAGTTCTACTGGATTCACTTTGTATTAGTCTTTTTCCTGATTCACAAAGGTAGGCAGCAGCTTGACAAAGCCATGATGGTAATTATTTTACATCAAAGTAGTATGCAGTTCTTCATATATATACACAAGCATCAATTTAAAACAGATGGTATCGGTATCGGCCAATACTGCATAGCCAGGTATCGGGGCAAAAAAAGTGTCTCAGCACAACACTAGTTTTATTGAAGTGTTGTTTTGCCTCCCCTGTCCAAAACACTTTACCCGCTCGGCTCTTTAAATACTTCTATTCCGCTTTTTTTTCCACTGGCAGCTCAGAAACAGTTCAATTGGTCTCAATCCGCCTTCCTGGGAACTACTCAGAACCTGTTTGGACTGAATTTTGTTCCAATATTGTTGCAAGCAAAGAACACGGTCTCTAAATAGAAAGATAAAAATGCAATCCAGAAAAGAAACTTTGAAAAAAATCTTCTTTTGTGAATTTTCCTTCTTAATTTAATATTGAAAATGTTATTTAAATGTTGTTGTTTTTTTACCGACTTTATATTTAAAAATTTATTTTTTACAAATCTCTCCTTTTCAGATCTATTATATAAGAAAAAAGACAATATATGTTAATATAATCATGTTCATAAAGGATAACCCTATTGGAGACCTTAATCCACCAATGGTAGACCCAGATGTATGCTCCTGACCGTGAGCTCACACGGATCACATCTACACGAGGAGACTCAGGAGGTTTCTCAAGCTTCTCTTGAAAATGTATTTTGTGAAGAGTTTCAAATCTGGAGTGTAGCAGCTGAGTTATATTATTAGAGCAGGTTATTATTATGCTGCCATGCTGACTCCTGTAATAGAAACTGGGTGTTAAGTTATATTACTTCCATTTGTCTTATGACTCCTCCTTACTGTCCTTGCATTTCTTTTTATCCTCTTTTCCTATTTCTTTAAAAGGTTAAAACCCAGGACTTACAGATTCTGCCTGTTAGAGATCTATAGATCTCTGCTCCCTTCTCTCCTCCATCCCTCTGCCCATGATTCGCTCTCTCTGAATTTCCCCTCTCTCTGTTTGCTTTCATCATTGCCTGTCTTCTTCCTACTCATCATATCAGATCCACCTGTGTCTTTTCTCCTCCCTCCATGTGGTTGCAGCCATTTTCTCACCTTACCTCGAGCCAGATATACTCAACCTATAGACGATCCTCAGAAGGACCTCAGGTATACTTGTGTCCAAATTTGCATGAAGCCTAATCTCTACACTTCCACTTGTCCACCAACCAGTCTTGTTTATCCACCCGCTCACCTTTGCTGGTTTTTTTCAGCTTTTATTTGACTGTTTAACACTCAAGCACTCTATGGTGACACTTTCACTTCACTGTCTACCCAATAAAGGTATGGTTGTGAAGTTTTGTCCAGTAGAGGGGGTCCTCTGCAGAGTTTATGACTGATTTCTATAATAGAAATCCATCAGTGCGGGTTTTTCTTAATGATATCACCTGCTATGTGGGGGAAAAAAGCAATTAAATGCTTACCATATTTTTTTGCCAGCCGCAACCATGGTGTGTACCCAATCTGCAGAGAGGAAGCAGTCAGGTTACTGCGTTCCACTCGGATGACCCGTGCCCATTCAGAGGGCACCTACTCCTCCAACTTTGACTATGAGAGGTATTCAAGTGCACGGCCACAACATCCAGTGCATCATGTTGTGGCCTCCTCGCGTTGTTCCTGGTTCATCTGTGATTCTGTGAAAGTGATGATCCAAAATGATATCTTGTCTGATATCCGTTTTTTTTTTTTTTTTCTAAAGGAGTCATCACAGCTCTGGAGCTGAGCAGTTGTTAGAAAAAGACAACTAAACAACTGCCTTTGTATGTTAAGACTCCAAGCTATGTGTGTCTCTGTTGTCAGCTGTATGTGTGCTGGTCAGGTCGTTACTTGCTGGCTGACAATTGACTGTAACTGATTGTTGTCGTATGGAGTTAATTTTGTTCCATTATTTCAATTCAATTCAGTTTATTTATATAGCGCCAAATTCACAACACATGTCATCTCAAGGCACTTTACAGTTCAACCAGATCATACAGTCAAATTGATACAAAGTTTTCTATCTAAGGAAAACCAGTTGATTGCATTGACTCATTGACTCAAATACAATCCCTCACACTAAGCATGCTTGTAGCGACAGTGGAGAGGAAAAACTCCCTTTTAACAGGAAGAAACCTCCAGCAGAACCAGGCTCAGTGTGAGCGGCCATCTGCCAAGGCCGACTGGGGTTCAAGGAGACAGAAGCAGAGATACAAGAAGCAGAGATACAAAAAGCGCCTGTAAAAGGCGGCCCCGTCCAGGAAACACACAGCCAGGCAGACGAGCTCCAAGGCAGCTCCCATGCCAGAGGATGAAGAGAGCACATCCACCCAGCCACGGCCAGAGAAACAGGACCACACTGGAAGACAGGCCGATCTCCAACATCTACAAACAAGGGTGTTGATGGAAGCAGCACAGCTGATGTTTCTTTCCTGGATGACGTCACAGCCAAACAGGAACAGACGAGGCAAAGCTACTCTGAGGAAAAGCAGAGAGAGCAGAAGGTTAGAGATTGAACAAACAGATTCTGCAGAATAGGAGAACAGAGAGACCGTTGCAAGCATAGCACGTTTTGTAAATGGAAATTTGAAAAAATGCCATCTAGAAATGAAACTTCCCGAAAACAGATGTAACTTTTTTTACTTTATTTTGCAGATTTTTTTTTTATTTTTTGCTCACATTTAGTTTTTACAAATTGCCTTCTTTTCAGATTTGTCTTTTAGGAATCAAATTCTCTCTCACTTCAATTTGAATACAAACGCTCGCTTTTGATGCGCACATTAACGTTCGTACAGACCAATAAAAAACTAATTTTTTCCAATTTTATTTTCCTAAATGTATCTTTTATTCAGATTGAGTTTTACGAATCACATTCTTTTCTAATTGTGTTTTACAGATCACATTTACGTCAGTAGGCGGGTTTTCCTCTGTGGTGAGGAGCAAAGACGCATTTCTATTGGTCTGCTGGATGTTAGCAACATTATTATTGGTTTTCATCAATAGTGTTTGTAAATAGAAATGGATTTTTATAACACAACTTGAAAAAACATGCTGTCCATAAAAAGTAACATGAAGATTATCATAAAAAAAAGTTAGTATTCAAAAAACAAAAAAAAAAAAAAGTTACTCTCAGAACATTTTTTTCATTTAAGTCATAGCGAAGTCATATTTAAATGTCAAATCATTCTGGCTTCAACATGTATACGTCAGCCTGAACACCTAAATTCGACCAATCATTTATCAACGATCATCTGTCAATCAATTTTTTTCGGTCATAGCATCTTGGTTCGTATGTCGCATCTAATATACGCCACGGTTGAAATAAGAAATAAGAATAATTTCCTTTCCCATTGAGTTCCGTCCCAGTGTTCACAGGGATGGATGTCTGTGTCTTCTGCAGGCGTAGAGCTAACAGAACTGGCAGCGTTGCGAGGCAAGGGCTCAAACATGTACGGCTGTAAGCCTTCTGCACCAAACCAAGCTTTTGCCGCCCTGGCGTCCTCTTCTACAACATCTTCCTCCCCGCTTTCCTCCTCTAAAAAAAAATCTATGATGGAGGAGACTCATCCATGACCTCTGACACTTCCTTGACAGCGTCGTTTCTAAGTCACCAATTTAGTGCTACTTGGTCCCAATGGAATTTCTCATTGGGAACCTACTAGCACTAAGTTGCTAACTGGTAAGCAAGATTAGAACAGCCGCTTCCCTAAGAACTTTTTCAAAGTTTAATTTGTAGATACATTTTTTTTTATGTCCATCTACAAAATGTGTTCTTTGGTTACAAAAATGATGGAACAAAGTTAACTCCATATTGATGTTTATTTGTCTATTCCCGTTCTGCCAACAGCACCACTCTTTGTCACCCAGTGGTGTGGGATTTTTAGTCTTGTCCTTTTTGTCCTATTGGCAGCAGTTTTTCACACATCAAAAGTTTGGCATCTTTAATACAAATTTGCAGGGTGGGCTGATGTGATGTTATCACCAAGACTTACATCAGCTGTTACAGAAAAGCTATGAGTGGCTTAACTCGACTGTTTTCCAATATTTGACCTTCATTTAGAGGAAAGGAAATGTTTTAACTGTTAGCAGCAGTCTGGTTTTATGAAAATATATCAAACTTTCCAGGAGTTCACATTTTTCAGCCTGTATTTACAGCTCTGGCAAAAAGTCTACAATTTAAAAAAAATAATGTTTATCTATAAAATAATGTTTATTGCGCAATGTGCAACACAATAGTAGTGTTGCACATTGTGGGATTCAAAATTATAAATGCAGTCTCGATACGTACATTTTATTTATTTTATAAAAGTCTCGGAAAATCTGTAACGAAACCAAAAAGATTTGTATTAATCAAAGATGTCCTTGTAGGATTTAGTCAAAATGTCTCACCTCTCCTTTAATCTGAATTAGCAGAAACACAAAACCAGGTTGTCGAGAAAGACCATTAACTTGTGGACACGTTGGATTTAGGGTCCACGTCTGAAGCCTAATAAGGATCCTTTATCCATTTATTCATTGATTTTTGTCTCAAACAGCAATTCATTTTGATCTCATGAGGACAATAAAGATTCCTGATACTTATACTATGTTCCTGTCTTAACAGGCTATAGCTAAGGAGCTTTTGATTGAAGTTCATCCACCTCCTTAAGTGCATCCACTTTGCAGCACCAATGGTAGCAAAACAGGCCCTCATCATGATCCTACCACTGCCATACTTGACATTCCTCTAATGATCTTCTGTTTGAAGGTCTTAACTTGACTAATTGTCGTCAAAAGGCTGCTTTTAACTGATGCGCTGGTTAAAAACACAGCTTTCACTGGAAGATATTAAATTTAAAGGTAGCCTATAGTGGAGGATGCTCTTTTTCCGGGTGAATCATCAAAATAAGTGGTCCTCCTAATGATCAATCATTCTGGTGATATGTTTAAGCAAAGGCCATCCTACGTGCTCGTCCCCATTTTCAAGTACCGCTGGGGGGCTGACATAGTGGAAAATTTGCAAACCTTCTTTTGGAAGATAAGATTGTATGAGCAACTTTTAAACACAGCGTGCATGAGGAGAAATGGGCTTGTGCAGGCACGCTTTTAATAGACAATATTTATTTTGACATCACTATCAGTGCTGACTGTCTTTAAACTTCTTGCCAGAGCTACCCTAAATCTTAAATATCAAACTATATATATGGTTAAATATAATCAAGTTAAGTTATACGTGTAAAATAATACCATGTTTCAGCCTTGTGGCACATATCCTCAGAGTTAGACACTAAGGGAACGGTGTTGACTATTTAAAACAGGAATATTTAAAACTCAGAGAAATAAGAATCCATTGATATTTGGGGAAAGGAAAAGTTTAAGGTTCTGTTCCAAAAGGCGAAATGGTTTCACCGCAGCCGTATCCATTGTACTGGACATAACCTGCCAATAGGTCCTACAGTGTTTTATATAAATGAGTAATTTGGTATGATAACAACCACTAAGACTAATGGGTGTAGATTAAATGTTACCCCCTGACTTAAATGTTATTTTCTACCTGCTAATCTAAAAGGACATCTCCTCTACTGGACAGCAAAGTATATCAGTTTAGAGGTTTTAACATTTTTTTACGTTATTTTTTTAAACAAAATTATAGGTCACATTTTCAATCAGTTATAACCATGAAAAGGATGCAGAGACAAACAAGCCCTCTGAATTTTATTAAAGAATATTTTGGGGTAAGGGTTTTTTTTGTTAGTTTTGACCTGATGTTTTGAGATCTGTGGTAATAATGCCAATTAATGGTTTTCAAGTGACAAATAATGTGCCTGTTTTTGTTTTTTTACACCTCTTTAAAATGAAATCCCAGTTTATTTTGTCTTTTTCCTGCTTGCAATGTTAAAATATATAGCTTTCCACTATGACTGTTGTTTCTGTTAAATGTTAAAACTCATGTTCTTTTTCCCTCTAGCGTTTGAGGTTGATACTTTCACTCCTCTGCACTGCACCGTAACTTTAACACAAATGTATAAAATTAAATAAGAACAAGTAAATTCCAACTTACACATAATTATACTTTTTTTTTTTTTTTACATCTCCACACTTGATGGGTGTTTGTTGTTTGTAGGTTAAAAGGATAAATAAGTAGTCAGTCTTAAATAAATTAAGTCAACAAATATAATACTAAGAAAATCTTTAAACAAAGGCTTGAAAGTGATTTATGAACAATTTCAGTCTCTTTATAGTTTAAGCAATCGTACAGACATGGATCTTCTGCTAAAAACACGTAAAAAATCTAATAAAAGTTTATTCTAGAAACATAATCCTATGCTTAAAATCAAAAATTACATCAAACAAAAAAAAAAAAGAAAACTGTTGTTTCATTTAAGAAAATTCGTTGATGATAAATAAAATTTAAATAAAGATTTTTTTAGCATCACAAGTGATTCATTTGTTGATCCATTTAACAAGTTTTTATAAGAACATGTTTTCTGTCCTTCTATTGCAAACCAATAATTCCGACCATCTGGTTTGTATTTGTGAGCGTGAGGGTGAGATTTTCCTCACTAAAGGTAGATTTGAATCCATATATCTTTCAAATTTTCCAATACGATACAGCTATTGCAGCTTTGAGTGTCTACAGATACCAAAATTGACCCGATACTGTACGATATCAGTGCAGATCATATATACTTTTATTACCAATATTTCTCGATTTATTCTTTTTTAGACAGAAATTGTACAGATTTCAGTATTGTGACATCCCTAGTTGGGACTGCAACAAAGGCTGAAAGCGTCTTTAAAAACCGGAAGATCTTAGATAAAAATCTGAAATGCTGCAATATATCATATGAGAAAAAACAAAAAATAAAATAAATAGAACATATCTAAAGAAAAAAGAAAATAATTAAATCTTTTGATTCCCCAAAACCTTTGATCAATTTGGTTTCTATGCCAGTCCTAAAGTCAAAATGTTAGAGATAAGAAGAAAATTCAAAGGATGATATCAGTTTTATAAATAGAGCAAAAGATCGCTTAATTTATGATCCAATATGGTGAAAGTTTATCGCAGAAAAGTAAATGTTCTCTCTGACAAAAGATGTAGGTAGCAGGAGAACTACTAATTATGCCACAAGTGATCGAATTTAAAATCGAAATTAAATGAGCTGTTTCTTAAAGTTGTTTTTTTTCCACTAATAAGTATTTCTAGTTTGAGAATGTTTGACTGACATAACATATTTATTTATGTTTTATGTTTATTTTAAGGATTTTTATGTGTCTTTTCCAGAGGTCCCAATAAATTTGTCTTCATTTGTCCTTTAGTTTTTCTTCCTACAAAAAAAGACAATGTGTTTTATTGGTTAAAACTTCAGCCAAGTACCCACATACCTCTTTTACAAAAGGCTCCAAAAGTCATCTTTGACCTCCATAATGTCCACATTGCCAGCAAAATGTCCCAGGACATCCTGGAGTCACACTGAGTGCCTGCCTGTTTCTCAACAACCTCTGTAGGAACCACGGATCCATGGATAGACACGAGTTTCACAGCAGGTCCCGCTCTGCCGACCAGCGACCCACTATAGAACGTCTCTCATCTCGCTCTCGCTCTTCTGAACGCCCCCACGACTCTTCCCTCATGAGGTCGATGCCATCTCTGCCATCTGGGAGGTCCGCACCCCCCTCCCCTGCCATGACGAGGTGTGACCCAGATCGGAGAGGCTAACAAAAACAGACTAACGACAAGCTGGAGGTTTTGGTTTTACAGTCATTTTCCAGAGATGCGGCTCTACTGAAGGGGTTAAAGAACAAGACAAAAAAAAAAAAAAAAAAGCAAAAATAAGAAAAAAGTCATCCAAACCTTAGGTAGAATAACTGATCATTCAGTAGCTGACAGAGAACATCTAATGCTGTGATGCTAATAGTGAAAAACTTTTGCTATACAGTATGTGAGCTTATTTGATGAGTAAAATAAAAGCTTATCTCCATTTACTCTACCCTTTTAAAACCGTGCCGAGATCAGTCCGAGCACAGTTACCGAGATAACTGTTGAGTGTAAATGGCACAGACAACTGAACCGTACCGCGGCAGACACAACCGAACCGCGCAAACATGGTACTAGTTCAACAGTAGGGCTTGGCGTGGTTCAGTTCTGGCTCGGTTCTCAGATAACAAAGAGCGCCATGAGCAGACTGCGTCATCAACCTTACTGTCAAGGGCTGGTTATCCTCCCGCAGCAGTGTGTCGCAGTGAGCTTGTCGCAGATAGTTTTGATTTATGCCCAATATTAAAGCATGGTCTAGGCTATGTTATTCCATGCTACAATGCAAGAGGGGCAATCAGGAACTAGCTGAGGGTCTAGATATGGCCAAGGCAGTGAGGAAGTGGGGGCAAATTTGTGCTCCAACGGAGGGAAATGAGGGCCAAAAAGAGTGGAAAAAGGATTCAAATATATTAAGAAAACTGCATGAAGTGAAATTTCTATTCAATTAGGTCAATATACATTCATAAATTAGGAATTTTACATGTCTTGACCTATTTTAAGTTAAAAATTACAGTTTTCTACAAAATCTGAATTAGAGCTCAAGAACAATTTATAAGTTCAGCTGTAAAAACTAAAATTTGATGAAAACTATCTCAATACCACTGAAGCTATCACCTCATTGTTTTTAAATAATTAGTAAAACAGAATTTGTAAAGGAAAAAAATGAAAGAGATCCAAAGGACCTATCAGTAACTATGTCTGTTCCAGCGCACATCATGATTAGAATTTCTTTGAGTATCATGTCTTCGTACAGGGGACAGGACATGAACTTCAGGGGCACTGGCCCCCATTGGACCCTGTCTAGAACCTACCCTCACGCACCTCGCTCTTCTAGCTGGTCCGTCTTCACGAGTCGTTTTCCACCATGGCGGTCATACAAAAAAAAAAACAAGCTGGTAAAGTAGCAAACAGGAAATACGCATAGTGTAGAGCGGATGAAGATTTGACCAATCAGAGGCCTCCTGTCTGCAGCACTGTCTGTCTTCACCTACAATTTTAGAGAGATGCAGCAGATTGACTGCGGAAGGGGCGGAGGCACATTTGCGTTCACTGCGACACACGCAGAAGACCTGGTTTCTGATTATAAATCAGCCTTAAATGTTCTTAAGGAACCGAGTTAACTGGTTAACTGATCCAACCTCGGCACGGATCGGTTTTCAGCAGAGATGGGAAGTAACGAAGTACAAATACTTCGTTACTGTACTCAAGTAGATTTTCCTGATATTTTTACTTTACTTTACTACTTATTTTTATGGCGACTTTTTACTTCTACTCCTTACATAATTACACAAATATCTGTACTTTCTACTCCTTACATTTTAAAAAATTGGCTCGTTACTTTAGTTTTGAATCAGTTCAATGGAGTTACCGTTATTATTTTTCACGTCATCAATACCAAAGTCAATCTGATTGGATGGGAATCTACGTTGCATTTGACGCACCACTACAAGATGAATCGACAGATTCTGCGGTATTCATTCGCGGCAAATCATTGCAGCTTGGTGGCGGTGGCGTTAGCATAGTAGAATGGACGACGAGATGATTGAAAATGAACACAACGGAGATCTAGTCCTATTGGCAGACTCCATTTAAAATATAGGCAACGGCATGAAAAAAATGGTTTCTACTTTTACTTTTATATTTTAAGTAAATTCACAAGCCTGTACTTTGTTACTTTTACTTGAGTAAAGAAGTTTAATCAGTACTTCCACTTTTACCAGAGTATTTTTTAACACAACTATCTGTACTTTTACTCAAGTACGGAAAGTGAGTACTTTTGCCATCTCTGGTTTTCAGCAGGTAGAGTAAATGGGCCTTTAGATAGGCGGCACGTTGCTCATATTGGTAGCAACCTAATGTTTTAATATTTTAGTTTAACCCCTCTATGAGATTTAAATCAACTAGTAGAAATCATTGTATTATCTGCCAGAGTCACTTAGCCTCTGTTAAAATGTTTGTTTAACTAAAACCTTCTTAGAGCTAACATACCCTGGGGGACTCCTACCTGACCTGTTGCAGACTAACTCATACTGTATTCACCTCGCTGCTCCCCTACTAAACCCAACACTCACAGATCCCTCTTATTTACTTCTCCTGATACCCTGCCTAACTCGACTCCACCCACCTCACCCCAGTTCACTCCATTAGTACCACCTTTAACCCCAGCCTAGCCACTTTTTTCTGTTTATTTCCTAACAGCACTGTGGATGCTAGTGTATTTTCTTTACCCACATTCCAGACACATTGATCCTAAAATCACAGCAAGCTTGCTACCTCTTTTTTTAATATTATGTACCACACTGCTTATACATTTGTGGGTATAGCAGTGATGGGGACAATATTATACTTTGGTTTCATTAACGTCAACTGATGCTGATTATCCCTTGTGATGGCATTGTGTTTGTTTTTTTGTTTTTGGTTTGATTTACTTTTTTGTTCAGATTTCAAGCAGTTGAGAGACAGTATGAACGCATGGTCGCACTGGTCTGCCCTTTCTGCATTGAACTCCTTTCTCCCCGCAGCTTGATGGGTCGACTGTACATGCACTAGTTTCACACCAAGCATCTTTTATTGCAGCTCAGCATCATGTGCCAAACCTCATTGTTGTGTGCATTTGTTTTGAAATCCACCGAGAGAAATTGAACCGAGGGGCAATAATGATGCATTTTAGTGACTGAATATTCTACTGTTTATTTGATAGGACCAAACCAAATGCTTGTCTTTTTGTTGTATGTCTATGATGTGGATGCATACAGTCCCTTGCCCTGCATCCACTGCCTGCTCTTATCTTCTGCTTCACGGGAACTGTCGATTTTGTCACTCAGGGCACATCCTCGCAGTGGATCTGTCCAGACCAGTCCCACCAGTACTCCCAGTAGACGAGGGCGACAACTCCCACAGCTTCCACCCACAGGCACAGATAGAAGTAAGTCACTTAGACTTTGGGATAATCGATCCGGGACTTATCATTTTGTTGGTGATTTGTTTCATCTACTCTAGTTTTGTTTTTCTGCTTTTGACGACCCTGCATTCATCTTTTTATTGATCCATTTTCATTTCTCTCTCAGAAGAAGGAAAAGAAGGAACACAGTCAACTGAAGGTTTGTATCGGATGTGTGGGTTTAGTCTATCAGGCAGGAAGCTCCGGTTGAGCCGTATTTCTCTGAGAAAACTGAAATCTTGTCTGCAGTGGAAATCGTTGAACAAGCCTCGTCTTGCATGTTTTTCTGACCTCTGGATCCATCTGGATCCTGCAGGTTGTTTCAGCTGATGTGTACCTATACAGCTTGCTTTAGGTTGACTGTGTTATTGTTAAATATTGACTTGTTTGGCTGCTCAGATACTTTATCAATATGTGAGTTTTTGTACTCTCAAGGGTTTTTCTTATATTATCTGCAAGTAGCAGACTTCCGCCTCCGTACGTTTTAGTCATGGTCGCTTTTTTCCTTTGGTCTTTCTTGCTAAATACAGCTAAACCCAGAAGGACCGTTTGAATTTTTAGCTAAATATAGTAATTAGTTGTGAAATGTTTATAAAAATATGACATATTTTTATGGAGATTTAGTGTCATCTTTCTTTGTTTCCTGATTTTTTTCTCATTTCTCCACCTTCATTCCTCTACTGAATTTCTCTCACATGACCAAAGAGTTAGACATGTCGATCCATTAAGTCTTTTCTCTCCGGTTTGTCGCTATTTACATTAACATGTTGAACATATTCTCAATGTTCCAATAAGTTTGGATGATTTAAGATGTTTATAATGTGTTTAAGAACTTAATATTCATATGTATAGAATAGATTTTTATAGCGGCGCCAGGAACAAAGTACAGAGCGCCAGAACCCTATAATTATTTTCTCCACAAAAAACCTGTTTGGGCAATTAATATCAATGACATTCATAAAAAAAAGAAATCAAATCATTCTAGACAGAGAAGTTTTGTGGACAAACGTCCTAGATTGATATTTTTTAGAATGATTCACAAGTTTGGAAGAACGACGGGAATGTTGGCATAAACTGGGGTTTCCCATCATTCCTGCTTCTTACCATCCCGTCTTGTTTATGTGTCATGTTAGTGTTTTTGACTGACTAACACTAACTTCAAAAAGCCACATTGGGAATGACTTAAAAAATGCAACTGTAACAGTCCCCAAGGGACGGCACAAACTGGGACATTTTCCCATCACTGCAGCTGGATTCCACTTCTTTATGTTGACGATTGTTTATATCTCCCCAGTAATTTATTTAGTTGATATGTCTTAGTTTGACTCTTCTCCTTAGAAGAAAACAGTGTTTACTAGCGATCTAGATAAACTCTTTCATAAGTGTCATGAGATATCCATCTACAATTGACTTATTTTTAATTCTGTTACATTAGGGACCATGCAGAACACATCAGTAATTAGACATTAGTGAGTGTCCCTCATGAATGTAAAACCTTGATTCTCTAGAAATAAAACTCAGCATATGTGCTGAAGCTAATTTGGTTTGTTCAATTGTTTATTTTTTTAAACTCATTGTAGTCTTAAGTTTAACTAGTATTATCAAACAGTTGAGTTGTATTGGCCAAATTCTCTGCATTCAACACAATTTTAGGCCATTTCACAGATGTTGGGTCAGCCATGTGTTTACGATCAGATCTGTTGGAGGTTATTTAAAACATTCTACTTTACTTTAATGTCTCTGGCTCTCATAATCTGATAAACCTAAATCTGCTTCTAGCAGCTAACAGTGAAGACAAACTCCAAGATCCACCGGTGAATGGCAGGAAAGGCAAGTCCTCTGTGAGGTTATGGCTTGAGTTTGCTGTGGAGTCTTTCTGCCTTAACACTAGCAATCATCTCCAGTTCAGCTCTTGATTAGGGGTGTAACGAAATATTCAGCTCACAAGATGAGATGAGGAATGATAAATCTACTTGAAATATAATACTAGTGATAGTTTTGAGCTCTTTGCTTTATGACTAAATAAACAGTCTGGCATTTTTAGGCTTGGATCAGAGATCTGCTGCTTCAGAAAAGCTTCAAAGGTACATAGTCAGATTATCTGCCTATATCAAAAAGACCAAAATCCAGCTGATTATATATTATGTTAGTGTTTCGATCGTCCCAGAAAAAGTTAAAAACAAATCCACTGGACTTTTTTCCAAGTTTCCAAGATGTTTCGCTTCCCATCAAGAAAGCGTTCTCAATTGAAAATGTCTGGAGTAATGTTGAGCTCCAGGCTTTACAGAATTGCCCAACAAAAGCCTTGTTATAGCTCAGAAAACATGTGAATTTAACTGAAACTGTTTTGATAAAACAGGACCCCAGCAATGGGTAAAATTAGCTATGTAAACAGACGTGGCGCCATCTACAGACAGTACTGCTTAAATACCAGAAAGCCAGGTGACGGCCATCGATGCAGTAAATCCCAATCGAGCAATGCCTCGCTGCAAACCATCAGCTCTGAGGATAGGGCTTAAAAGCATTGCCCAGTGACGTAATCCCGGTCACATGATGCTAATATAGTTAATGTGCACAGAAAGGCTATATTTACTAACAATTTGTGCATAAACAAAGCTTGAAAGATAATAATAGCATATGCTACGTCAGAAGGATGCTGTGATTTGTCGTACAAATGCTGGGTTACTGCCATATACATTTTAAAAGCTATAAAATTAAATTTTAATGCATGACTTTTAAAGCTAGAATAGCGATCGGTTTAAAGCTAGAATAGCTTTAAAACTGTTTGTAACAAGGCTGCGTTTGAATATATATATTCAATTTACAATATTCAAGACTATCTTTAGCTGATAAATATTGTGAATATATGCTCTACTAATCCAAAGGTACTCAATTGAAAATCCTCCCTTTGGGAGAAAAGCTTTTTATAAATGTAATTTTTTCTTCCTAGACTGATCTAGTCTGATTGATTTTAGATTTTAAACAAATGATCAGGTTATTTCCTTACAAACCTTAATGTGGTAACTAGCTAATGGCTAGAACCGTCTGTGATAAAGCAGACTTTAATACAAGAGATGCTTGTATGGATGTTTGAATCCTGTTTGTGTCGAGAAGAGGGAAAAGTTTGTAAAAACTCTGCCAAGAGTACATGTTATGTTGATTTATGAGGGAACAGCTGAAAGGAGTTGCAGTAGCTAACCATTAGTCGCACTGTTTTCAGTGCTAACAAATTCCTCATGTAGTGTCTATCAGTGTTTCATTTTCTTCTAGGTGTAATATATTCACATATCCATTTTTAAAGTAATGGAGGCTTCGTTGGTGAATCTGTCAGTCAATCAGTGTCAATTAGGTTTGCCAACCATCCCTTGAAAAACAGAATCGTTCAGTATTTAGAAACAGAAGTACCTGTCCCCTATTTAGTGGAAAAGGAATGCACTTTGTCCCGTTTTACTGTGACAGTAAAAGAAAATTGTCAGTGGAAATCTAATGGAAAATGAAGAACAAGGGCGCGTTAGATACAAAACTTACGGTAAACCTGTTCCCGGTTCCTGTCCTGTGTTGTGACCAATGAGCTTACAACATATATGTAACGATCCAGAATACCATCATCCCATTGGTTGAGCCAAGTGTTGCTCACGGAGACGATAGCGGGTAATAACAGACCAGTATGGGGGACTGAGTAATTTAAGTAATTTACTCAGCTTTACTCTGCAGCACTCAAAAACAAACAACTCCTCACTGCTGCAAGAGCTCAGAGGAAATACAAGTGGAAAAAGTGGGCTATCGCCATATGATGGGGCATTGAACTAATGATTTTTTTTTCTGTTTTACAACTGTAGCCTACAGTCATTGCATTTAATACACAAATATGTTTACAAGTTTGCTGTTGCACCAAAAATGTGCACTATTTATTTATTGGTTTATATTCATTTTTGCAGCTTACAGTTAAACAGGTCATGCTTATGTTTAAGATACTTATTTTTACTCAGCAAAGTTTGTTATTTTGTATTAAATTGAATTGCTGGATAATAATTTATTTTCCATGTGTTCATGTCACTCAAAAATATGCATCTAATTCAATGCAGATTTGAGTAAAATAGTTTAAAAAAATAATTTCACAGACAAAGGGGGGCTTAAAATTAAATCACCACACCAGGAGGTGCAAAGGTGTCAGCTGGCACGCACATGAGGTGTCCCTTTTTTTTCCTTTTTTTAGGGAGTTGGCAACCCTATTTACAAGACAACTCATTGATAAGTTACACATTGATAAGTTACATTTAAATAAAAGTTAGGCATGTTTGTTATTTAGGGTTACAGCAGAACTTAATATTTCCAGAAAATCATAATTCCCTAGAATAAACATGATGATTATTATGTTGACTAGAATTGTTGACATATTTTCCACCAGAAAAATCATACGTTAATGTTTTGAGAGCTCGTTACACCTCTATTCATGATGTTTAGTTACTGTTATTTCATAACTTATTTCTATTTCTTAACTTTATGTTTGTCGTTTGTACTTCCTGGGCTGAGCTACTTGATTCGTATTTGTTTTAAGTGGCCTGATCAGATTAGAGAGCCCTATGTGGGTATCTGATGTTAATAAATCTGGTTATCTGTCCGTGTGATTCCTGCTAGTCTGCCCTCCTCTGCTTTCAGTAAACCCTCAAAGCTTTTTGTTAATGCTAATTTATTTTACCTCACAAGGATAGATCCAATTACTTCTACTGGGAAAGAATGATCACTTTAATTTGACATGGATTATCAAAAACAAGTCATTTGTATAGCTTCTGATAAGACTGGATGTTTTTCTTGAAAATTAGGGCAAGGCTTAAACATTTTTTATTTTATAAGAAGTTAATCATACAAAACACACAAAGAATATTCTGATATTATATTGTTATATTGATTTATTCATTGTATCAGAATAATAAGAGAAGAGTTACCTATGTTGGCCAGCAGATGGCAGAAAGCTCACAATATTTAAGAGGAGCTGTTACTGTTTTCAGCCCCTTAAACTGGTGTGACCCTTTTGTCTTTCCTACTACATTGTATCTTGTTTTTCTTTCTGGCATGTAAGATAAATTTAACCAAAGTTAACAAATTAAGATTCCCCCCCCTGAAAAATCTCAGGTTGTTGCATTCTCTAATGCTAAACCCCTCAGTATGTGTCTACTTTCCTATAGAGGTGACATGGGAGGACCAGCAGAGAGGGCTGAATGGCTCTTTGTCTGGTGAGGGGTCACAGCCGCACCCCTACCTCACTGACGCAGGTTGGTGGGTTTGAGAGTGAATACATGCTGCTTCAGTTGCATAAGTCTATAACCAGTGACATTAATCAATGCATATTATAACCAAATCTTACTCACAGGAAACAAAATATTTCACTAGAAATTGAAGCATAAGATTCAGCCTTCAATTTGGTAGAATAAAACTTTGACATGATAGACTGTTATGTGTGTTCTAAATCCAAAATTAACATTTCCATACATTTTCTTTCACGCTTAACCCTTAATAGGTCAAGTGAGGTCTAGAAGCACAAGATCTATACCCAGCCATACAGTAAATATACTGCCACATAGCTGTACATCTTATTTTGGCATTTGACCAATTAGATGAGCCCTTGAATAATATATTACCTACTGTAATTTAAGTTGAAAAAAGAAGTCAAGAAAAAAAGGTAAAAAGCTATTTGAAAAGTTAAAAAGTACAGTTAAAAAGTTAATAAGCCTAGTTAACAATTATATTTAGGTTTATAAACTAAAAAATGTAAGTGCCAGTATCGGTATTAATGCATCTAAGGTTATGTTGTACCAAAGAATGTGTTTTTCATGAATTTCTTCTAGAAGCAATTTTGTTATTTTTCTTAATATATTCAGGGAACTTGCTGTTTCCTTTTACTTCATTTTTGCCATCAAAATATCCATATTTTTGGAATGTTACAAAGGTAATAAGGTCTTTTCCTGGATTCCACTATTGGCTTGAAATTTTGATTTTCAAAGTATTTCACTGAGTGCCCTATAAAGTTGCGGGTGCTTATCTTTAGCTGTCAGTGGGCGAGAGGAAGGGTACACCCTGGACAGGTTGCAAGTCTATTGCAGGGCACAAATTCCCTCATGTTTTTTTTTTTTACTTTCTAATAAAGCCAAAAAGCAGGTCTCTGACTCAGACTTCTAAAATACTGCTCTCTGCAGAACAGTGCCTCGTACAGGTCAAGGTTCCCTGTATCCTTTGTAGCCTAGAGCTGAGGTCCGGAACTGGACCCACCTGCTGGTTAATCCGGACCCAACCTGATTTTAAACATTTTTAAATTATTCTCCTGTTTTTACGGTAAAGCCCTCTGGAGCGTCCAGCACCAGACTACATGTGATAAAAATAGCCAATGAGCTGTGTCAGTCTGGGTTGGTGCTGCTAGCTACTGCGGTGGACTGGTGACAGAGTGATTTAGTGTGCTCTTAGATGACCCTGCACATTTTGAGTATGTTTGGCTCAACCTGCTGCTGTGAAGCAGGATTCTCCACCAAGAACAGGATCAAAAATAAATATGGATTCAGCCTCAAAATGAGCACCTTGATATGTGCTTTAGAATGCCTTTGTCTCCATTCAAACCCAGGTTTAAATCCTTGCAGGGCAGCATAAAGCCCACTGCTCTCATTAAGCCAGAGAGAAGAAAAGAAAAATAACAAACGGTCAGTTCAGGTGTTTTATAAAATATGTCAATCAGGAAATTGTCTAGGGTATCCCATGATTCATTGTAAGTCCAAGCAAGCTAGCTGCTCCCTCTTCAGAGGACAAAATGAAATGTTGACAAAAAGTGGTGAACGTTGCAAGTGCAGTTTAATGTAATAAAAGTATGTGAATAGTTTTGTATTAAATTAATGAAAATACTCCAATATCTGTGCAGCTTCAGGACTACAAATCTGATATCAGTACTGCTTGTCACCACCCGAACCGTCCCGGAAGCACGATCCGTCCTGTGCAAGCACAAACAGATCTACATCCGGGTGTCCATAAATAATGTAATTATGGAACTAAAATTACTTATTTTCTTCGTTAAACTGCTTCTCTGACGTCATCATGGGAGATGCTCAGAGCAGTTTGGCAAAATATGATTAAACCATGTTTATCCGCATTTTAGTTATTTCTTTATATAACGCACCATAATGTTACAGATTATGTAGATTTATGTTTAAATACAAAGCCGAAAAAGTTAGCCACTGAAGGTAGCGTAGGATCCCATTTCTGCTGCAGATCGGGCAGAGACGAGTGATAAAACAGAAAGGATTTTAAGGCATTTATTTCCTCAGGATATACATTATAAACTTTTAACACATCATATTTTAGTACGCTTACTATTTTGGGGAGGGGAAAACGTCATTTAGATCTTTTTACCAAAATAAATTTTAGTGCGACCCAGATGTATATCTGGATGCACATGTGAAAATGAGCTGATGGCGCATGTGCATCCTACATGTAGGATTGTGCTTCCGGGAGGGATCAGGTAGTGACACTGCTGAAAAATGGAATAGGCACACAGGACAGAAGGAAGAAGTTAGCATCCATTTTTTGCCTGTTTTGTGAATCAACTGTAATGGTTGCTAAGTGACAAAGCTTTATGCTGACTGAGGGGCGAGACAGTCTGGTAAGGCTGGACCTGTTTGAATCTATAGCCGAACTTCTCCAGCTCTTCCAGCCTCCTAATTTTTGAGCCTACATGGATCCGGACTGGGTCCTTCAGAGGACACAGCCGCCGAAAGCAAACAAAGCCATAATGTGCAACTTAAAAGAAAAAAAAAGCAGCAAAATAAATAAATTTACTTTGTTCTTTGTATGTGTGGGTGTGTTTGTGTGTCTGGATAAAATCACAGTCTTAGTTTTAAAAGGGATGAAGTCTTTGGTTTAATGTATGGCTCCATTTTATATTGACGTTCTAAACACAGTTGGAAAATCTAAGCTTTTTTACTCCATACTGTTTTTCTACGCAATTTTGTTTGTTATTTTAACGACTTGAAGTCATTGCTTTATGCTTTATAAAGATTCCCAGTGTAAACTTTAAACTAAGTCTAACTATTTTTACTTGTAATAACATTTAACAAAACAATTTGCTTTGTCTATTTGTTTTCACTGAAAATGACTGGAGGATAATGAGGGACATCTAAGCTTTTGAGATTGAATGTTTTTTTTTTTTCTTATTAACTTTTTTGTTATGGTGCAAGAAATGCAACTTTTTTTTTATTTAGAAAAAAAGAGCTGGAGCACACTATTGTGACACTAATCATGTGTAACTGAACATTAGATCAGTGCTGAAAGGTTTACTGGTTACATAAAAATCAACAAAAATGTCTGAAAAAGCATAAATTAAATCAGCTGCTGTTCTTAAACCCTTGGGGGGGTCTACTGCTATATAACACTATTATAATGACAGAATGTAGCTTTATTCGGGCATTGTGAGGCTGTAAAGTTGGAGACTTCACCTACAGCAGGTCCTGCACACAGGAAGGGATAATTATCGGGTTCAGTTCCTTAAAATTAAATCAAACTTTTTTTTATTCAATTGTTTTATGCATTGCAGAGATTTGTGTTGTCATCTCACAGAAAAAGCATGTTAAGTTTAAAGTTTCTCCTTTGCTTGAGCTTGATATGTGGAGCATTCAGGTGTGGTTTTTGCTGGGTTTGTTCGGTTCTTCTCCCCATGTCACCACATCACAGACTAACTCATTCTGTGGGTTTGGTGTGCTAAGTATTTTTCTATATCTTTTCAGGTTATTGCAAGTGAATCTTTATTTTCTTAGCATTTCTACAAAATCTTAAGCTGATGTATTGACTTGAAGTTAATTCCGCTCACGTCAAATGGTCGTGTTTTGATCTCTAACCCACGAGTCAAGCTCAAGTACAGCAAACCCATTGTTCTGGTTTTTGTCCGACTGCCTATGATGATGTTAACTGTCACAAAAAGATGAAAGCTGGTGACTCACTTGTCTTTTAATCCATGCACCACTTCATTAAAACGCATTAATCGGGTTTTATTTGAGCAAAATGCTAATTAATTTGATGGGGTGGTTTAAGAATGAGAAGTGATGTCAGTGCTCTCTCAGCTTTACCACTTTGGTACAGATTCAGATTAGGAATGATGGTTTGAGGACAAAGCGAGGTGGTAGAAGTGGTCAGGCATGTTCACATAGTTAGGGATGCTGCCAGTGACATGGAGGTACAGTTCATCTATACAGCTAAACGTTTGTAAGTTCATAAATAATACTAATTCAGACTGAATATATGGGAGGCAGAGGGACTTATTGCTGCTGTATAACTTTTTTTCTGAAACAAGGTGTTTGATTTCTGCATGTTTCTGCTTGTCAATGTGTTCACGTTTTAAGACATACTATCGCATTCTACTTTGCTACAAGGTGACACTTGTGTTTTAGCCAATTACACCATTTTTCCTGGTGAAACACGCTGAAGGAACTGGCTGTTTTTCCTTCTTGGTGTGCTTGCTGCTCAGTGTTTCCAGCTCTGCTTTCTTTTATTTTCTTTTTTAATTATTTTCAGGCTGTCTCCCCACAGTTTCTCCATGCAAAAGTGACATCTACTTCTTCCTTTTCTCCTTCTCCTCTCTTTTCTTCACATCTTCGTTTAACAGGGTCTCCAGTTTTGGTCAGATTTGGCCCATTAACATCTCTTTCCTGTTTCTCTTTTTTTCCTTAAAGCCGGAGAATCCCCTCCTCCCTCCTTTGGTTTTCTAATAACTAAACTCTGTCTTAGCCTCCCCGAATCTTCCACCTTCTTCCTCTGTTCAGCTTCTCATGGTGCCCATGGTGGAGTTTGACTGTTTTTAGAGAATGTGATGATTTCGTTTGTGTCTTCTGTGTTTGCTGTTTTGTCAATGTTGTGTTGTTGTTGTTGTTGTTGTGTGTCCCCCATCCTCCGTCCCTCCTTCCTCCAACTTCCTCTCATTGTAACCCTTTAAATCTGTCCCATTTCCACACCAACACACACTGTCCTTGTCCTGACTTGGTTCCCCTCCCTTTGTTACCCTTTGTGCATCCTCTTACATCCATGTTCCTCTCCTCTGTCTGTGTCTGTCCATTTTGTGATGTAAACCCAGAAGACACGGGCTCACCCAGTTGGACGAACTCAGGTCTGTCCCTTCTTCTGCTCTATCTTCCTTTTCTTCTTCCCCTCGTCCCTACTCTGTCCATGCTTTGCTTGGCTCCATTTTTTGTGCTTTTTTAGTTGTCCTGTATAGGATGCTTCCAGCTTCTTTCATGTCTATAACTTTACTTTTGCTGCTTATGGATGAAGCATGATGGCAGTGTGCCCAGTGCTTTGCAACAGACATCGTTACAGCACATTTTTCTGAGTCTTATAAGGTCTTCTGTAGTTATTTGTTCATATATTTATTTGTTGATATTCTAGTCATAATTCAAAATGTTTAGATTTATATCAAAAGAGGGGAAGAAAGTGGTATTCTCAGTCATCCAGGTCATAGTCATTTAAAAAAAGTTAAAAAAAAACAATCCACTGGACTTTGTTTTCCAAGTTTGAAGATGTTTCACTTCCCATCAAGGAAGCTTTTTCAATTCATAATGTCTGAATTAGAGTATTTGTTCCAAGCTTTATATAGTAGCCCAAAAAAGCCTTGTTATGGCTTAGAAACCATGCAAACTGAACCGAAAGAAAAGGTCCACCCCTGAGCAATGTGGAGTCATTGAGGTCTTTGTTGGCCTGCGATACCCCATACTGGCCTATGCCTCTGAAACGGGAGTCGTTAGGGTCATCGTTGGACTGGCTGACCAGGCGAGATGTTTTGGTTCTTTGCATGGCGATGAGGATTGAGATGATAGCGGGAAGGAATCAGTCTTAAATTAAGTGAATTTACCATTAATTTGAGTAGGCAAATTAGATGATCTGCCAATGGAATGAGTATTTTTACCCTTAAAATAAGATATTAAGATAAAATGCTCTTGAAATAAGACAATACAATTGTGTTTTCTTATTTTAAGTGTAACTCGTCTTGTTCCATTGGCAAAATGTGTCTTTTACCTTGTCAATGCAAGAAAAAATGCACTTATTTTAAGAAGAATCAGAATCAGACATATTTTAATAATCCCAGAGGGAAATTAACTTATCTAGATTTAGATTTTTTCCATTGCTGCGTTGTAAGTTTTTGAGAGCTGAAAGCTGAGACCACCCCCTCTGTTGTATCGTTATTTATTCTCACAGTTGGGTTGGGAGCTGGGTCTATACTAAAGATAACCTTCACCTTGATATTTTAGTGCAGATGTACGTATATCTGAACGTAGAATTAATCAGTTTTCCAACCTGTGTAGGCCTACTGTGAAATAACCACAATGAAAGTGGCGCGCTGATATGGATGCAGCCATAAGGACAGATCTATTAGCCAAGCTAACCAATCTACTGGCTCAGTGGATAGTGTTAAGAAAGAAAATATTCTAAAATAGTTAACTTTGGAAAAAGGTTGGCTTCTCTCTTCCTTTCCCAGGTTCATCTCGGCGAGCTGCATGTGGCCACAAGGAAAACCAGCATTGCGTGTTGACATCACAGAATTACAGAGTTTAATTCAATATAAGACAATGCACAAACTTAGAAATAAGACAATGGACAAACTTATACCAGAAACTGCAGAACAACGGAGACATACATTCAATTACCTGACATAAATGGAGAGAAGGAAAGAAAGCAAAGACGTACAAAGACATCTTTGGAGAGTTGCAAGAGCAAATCTGATTTGTTACTTCTATGTAGAAAGCTTTATCCTCTTGTATTTAATTTATTCAACTAAGGCTGGCTTTTGCTCCTCCAACCAGGAGCTATCTTGGACACTCAGAAAAACTTAGAGCTTCCCCTAATCTATGGCCTGACCTCCAGGAATTCTATGGTCTTCTGGCTAAAGAAAACATAAGATAAGACCTCACAGAATAGCTGTTGGAATGCGGGGGCCTCTTTCCTGCCATAAATTCTCAGGAACAAACTTAAATTCAGTCCTTTGGTTCAAGGAAAGGTTATCTTCACAAACTTGTTCAAAATTAAGAAATATGTTCAAAATGAGAGTGTTCAACATACCTTTTACACATGCCATAAGATTAACTGTATTAAAAACTAAAAATAATAATTTTTCTTCAACAATAGCCACGAGACGCCCGGCTTATGGGCTCGAGCTCGTTCTCCAGGCGGCCACAGGTGACTCATCTTACAAACAACCTGCCAGGCAAACTATCATACATGACCAGCAGGCTGCAGAGAAAGCCGCGAATGATGAGAAGTTAAACGAGACGAAGTGCATGTCAGATTTTTGAAGACACTATATTGTTAAATTGGGACATCTATAATTTTAAGTGGGACACAAAATTACATGTGAAATTGCAACATAAAAACACTGGAGGCAGAATTCAAATGAGCAATTTTGATGTAGATTTATCTAGATTAATTCCAAGATTACACTAGTTTTAAATTATAATAATGCTTGTATCGGTATTTATTATGTGTGTGCTCTTTTCGCATATTCTGCCCTCATACTTTGCAGTCTTATTTGTTTTTTTGGGCCCAAAGAGGAGCCATATTTATATGGGGAGCATATGCTAACTTTGTGGAGAAAAAATTCCATCAGGATAGAAGTTTTCTTTTAAATAAATTCCTGCACTAATGTGAATCTTCTGACCTTATTTTTGAAGTCGTAGGGAAGTTATATTCAGATGTCAAATCATTCTGGCTTAAAGATGTATATAAATGTACTCTATATCAGACCATATTGTCCAAAAATGTAAAAGATTTCTATAAAAAAAAATCCTGTCTTAAAATCTGTGGGGGTTTTTCTTGTTATTTTATGCAGGCCAGTTAGTTATACGTCAGCCTGAACACCTAAATTCAACCAATCATATATCAACTGTCATCTGTCAATCAAATTTTTTTCGGTCATGGCATCTTGATTCATATGTCGCAGCTAATATACGCAACGGTTGAAATAAGAAATAAGAATAATTTCCTTTCCCATTGAGTTCCGTCCCAGTGTTCACGGGGATGGACGTCTGTGTCTTCAGCAGGCGTAGAGCTAACAGAACTGGCAGCGTTGCGAGGCAAGGGCTCAAACATGTACGGCTGTAAGCCTTCTACACCAAACCAAGCTTCTGCCGCCCTGGCGTCCTCTTCCACAACATCTTCAGCCCTGCTTTCCTCCTCTAAATAAAAAATGTATGATGGAGGAGACTCATCTACGACCTCTGACACAAAACTCTCCTCCTCTTGCATGTTTCCGCTGTCCATACTGTAGCGTTCCTTGACAGCGTCGTTTCTAAGTCACCAATTTAGTGCTACCTGGTCCCAATGGAATTTCCCATTGGGAACCTACTAGCACTAAGTTGCTAACTGGTTAGCAAGATGCTTCCGATAAACCGGCCACAACAATCCCGCCCCCTTGATAAACAGCCAATCACATTCACTTTATTCACTCGTGTAAAGTCGTGCACCACTCGGGAGAATTTGGAAATGCAACGGTTGGAGCAGTCGCTTCCCTACAACTTTAAACAACACTAAAAATAGCCAACTTTGATCAGTCTGACTAGCAGTACTGAAGAGCGTTGTTAGCACCGGTGTGTCTGTCTGTTTGAGTCTCGGGCCAAATTCTCACAGCTGAACATATCTAGAACAGTTTTTTTTTTTTTTTTTTTTTAAGATAAGTAAGTATATCCTTATCACCAAGCAATGGGAGTTAAATCCACAGGGAGATGAGTTCCTCTGACATATGCCATAAAAAAGTTTTTATTTTGCTGTCCGTTTGTGCATGTGTGTCTGAATGTTTAGTCTCATTGCTAAAGTGCATGGCATAATGTGAGCTTTAACATTCATGTAATGCTGCCATTGAGTGATACAGTTGTTGACACAAAGACCAAAGGGGGGAGAGAAGAAGTGTTGTTGCTGCAGAAAGTATAATTCTGGTTTAGATCTAAAAATATCTTGGATCTGAACAGCTGATGTCGATGTTCTAGTGGAAGGTTTAGAAAAATGTCTTCAGGGTTTAGTTTGTGTCTGTTTTTTATTCATAATGATACTGAACTTGCACCATTTAAAAAGAGACGTGACTGTAAAAAAAAACACAAGCCGTGATAATAATTAAATAAATAAAACTAATTTAAGTTTTGGTGTATGGCAAGGGGTATGCTATAAATGGTCTGTTACTGTGCTTAAATTATGGTTAAAATAATCCTGTTATTTAAAAATGTATTTTTTTTCTATCAAAGTAGGAGCAGCTAAACTGAATCCTAAACAAATCTAATGTGTTGGAGTTTTGCAATGTTTTGGTACATTTAGTTTGAAATATGCTGCGGTATCAGATGGCCGCTCACACTGAGCCTGGTTTAGCTGGAGGTTTCTTCCTGTTAAAAGGGAGTTTTTCCTCTCCACAGTCGCTACAAGCATGCTTAGTATGAGGGATTGCATTCGAGTCAATGAGTCGATGCAATCTACTGGTTTTCCTTAGATAGAAAACTTTGAATCAATTTGACTGGATGATCTGGTGAACTATAAAGTTCCTTGAGATGACATGTTGTGAATCGGCGCTATATAAATAAACTGAATTGAATTAAAGAGGTTTTATAAGTATGTCTGGTGATTCATGCATTCTCCTTTTTTTGATTTGACCTGTCTGGCCATGGCTCAATGCTCAGCAGAAGCTTGTCTCTCACCATAGCAGAATGTTCTCTCATCAGATCCTCTTCTCAGTGCTAGTTTCTGTCTGACCAGGCTGTACCTCTGTGCACAGGTATGGACATGGAGCAGAAGACCAGAAACATGAAATTAAAGTTGAACAAGTACAAGCAGGGAGCCAGCTCCGACTCCAGACTTGAACAAGACTACCCCAAGGTACAAAACCACCCAGATGCTGGATTCAGACTTCAACACCAGGTTCACAGTAAACATCACGTTCCTGCTTTGTTCCTGGTTGTCTTACAGTCCATGACACACAGTGGCATTTTCGGGAAGCTTTCAAGCACAGTACTAACTCTCTCAGGAACATTCTTCCCTGCTCATTTATTTGTGTACATTTCAAATATATAACATAGGTTTGCTCAATGGAGATTTAGTCGTATCTTTTAAATCTTCTTTTTAGCTTCACAGAGTGGAAAAATATCTACAAAAAATCTGGAACTTGTGCTTTTCTCCTTTCAAAAGTAAAACTTGTGATTATATCTGAATCATTGTACATTTTACCATGTTATAGTCACAAACAATTATCAATACAAAGTGTATGATCCTGGAAAGAAGTTTTTTTTAGGCAGACAGCTACAAATTCAAAATATTAGTTATCATATTAGGGCTGTTTACAATTCAATAACTTTTATTTAATCTTTAAATTCAGTACGTAGCAAGAAAAAAATAGTTAAAAATTAGCCCTTAATCTTATGCAAAGATCTTCATGATATCAGAGAAAACTTTGTTTAGGGGTTAAGATTATGTTATGAAACGGTTAGGAAAATCATTCAACTTTAAATAAATTAATTCATCAATAACATACAGGAGTGTAGCAAGAACAACCCCTGCGCTGAAAAACAAAAATGTTATATTTACATTTTTTCCCAGTTGATATAGTGGGCAACTTGTGGAACGATATCCTTTGACCAGACAAGAAAATAATCAAACTTTTTAACATATATGTAAAATTACATCCAAGGACATTGCTAACATTGCACATCAATCTGAACAAGCCATCGTTCCTGTAAAACAAAGTGTTTAAAGACTCATTGTCACTTCTTTATAAGCATGGTTTCTGATTGGATGTATTATGCTAAAAACAAAACAAAACAATAAAAAATCTACAGGAGAAAAATACTAGGGACAGCTCAGAGGTTGACAATAACCCTAAGCATGCAGAAAGAGCTACAGTAGAATGCATTAAATGAATTAATACTGTAATTTTTTTAAAGGCATAGTGGAGGTTTAGACCTAAATTAAGAATTTAAAGCAATAGATAAAAGTTGATCTTTGAGCTATATAAGAAAAGAATTACAAATAAATAATATTTTTTAAACCACAAAGCCTGTAGAGACATATCAAAACAATATGAATCTGTTTTTTGTTTGTGATAAATGTATTCAAAATCATCCTTTTCCTTCGTTTTCATTCTTTACAAACGATTAATACTTTCACTAGGCGTATTTTTACTGAATATATGTCGATTACTTAGTGCAACTTGGTAAAAATACATTATGCATTGTGGGTCTTCATAAATTTTCTGCTTTGCCAAACACAAACAATGATAATTTATTGTTTAATAATGAAATCAGAATGGATAGAAAAATAAAACCAAAGCTCAGAGTGTCTATTTATAGTTCTAAAGAATGTGTCACTGAGTTTTTCCATTATCAAATGGCTGCTATTCGTCTCTGGAAAAAGTTCTGAAGACTTTCAGGAAAAATCACCTGCTATCACACTGAAGCCAAGACAAAGACTCTAGGTCTGCATTCCTTTTAAGTCAGTGCTATGCAAACTATTGCACTGACAGAAGCTGCACGCTTTTTTCAAGGTCTATAAAAAGCAGATTTAGTTGTAAGTTGTTCCGGTCTGCCGAACATTAGAGCGCTCATTGACAACAATGCGGTTCCTATTAGTAAACCATTTGGCGACTTTTTTTGATCCAAACAGTTACTGTAACTCTCAGCCCAGCTACTCTTACAATAAACATTCCCCTTAGAAATATAAACACTAAACTAGCTCTGTATCAAGATGATCATTCCAGACCAGCTTCCAATCAAGTGTATTGTGTTCTCTAATCATTACCTATTAGACAATTAATGGCTGCTTGTTTGGTTAATAATTTTACTGGATAAAAGGGAAGAAGTTATTTTATTTGCACGATGCACTTATATCTCTATAGCAATTATAAAAAGCAGGACTGTTGTCTGCAAATGCACTTTGGGGTAAAGAGAGGGTATGGAATTCATTTTGTTTCATTATTTTTGCATGCAAAAAACATATGTTGTGAATAAAAGTTTGAAAAAAACAAAAAAAAAAAAAACGCCACACTGAACTAAAACAAAAATAAAAATGTCTTATTAAAAATAGCTTTTAGGTTTGTTTTTTTTGTTTTTTTCAAATAAAAAATTAGATTTTAGATTTAGATTTCATTTGTTGACATTTTTCAGATGGTGTGCATTTAGAAAAAATCACATTAAACTTATTTTCCTTATTGAAAATAACTCTTTTCAAATCGGGCTTTACATATACCTCTTCAGTGGGCAGAAGAGTGAAGAGTGAAAAAACATTTCTATGGGTCTGCGTGGACCTTAGCAACAACATTTTTATTGGACAAGAAAGCTTTTATGCTGAACTTGACTCAACTCCCAAAAACTTTTTAGAAAAGTTTTTCGAAGTTTCATTCTGGATTGCATTTCTTTTTTTATTTCCATTTGCATGTGTTTTTTGTTTGCAACAATAATGAAACAAAATTCCCACCATAAGAGCAGAGATTTTTGGTCTCACACCATCCCAGCTGCATAAAGCAGCTGTATTTTTTAAGTGTTTTGCTAGGAGCATCTTTAAAACTTAATGTTTTAAAATATTGAAATAATGTTTCCAGACATCAGCCAGTAAGTTTAGCTCAGGTTCACCAAGGTCCTTCAAACCAGTAACATTAACAATGCTGCCAGACTGATAGTAGAGTAAAACATTATTTTTAATTATGAATTAATTCTGTAATTTTTAGATCACTGGCATATTTTAATCCTTATAGATAATTTTATTAAGGTTAAATATTTTACATTCATCTTATTAATTAATAATTATTTAACAAATTGATTTGCCTGAATAAATATTAACCCTTGTTACTAATTTTTTTGTCTTTCACAAATGTATCCCGGAAAAACCATTGCATTAAGATTCCTACCTGCCTATCTGTCTACAGCGCTCAGGCAGAGACCCACGGGCCGCTGACAACCTGTCAGCCAAGTCATCGGACAGCGATGTAAGCGACGTGTCCGCTGTATCGAGAACCAGCAGTGCCTCTCGGTTCAGCAGCACGAGCTACATTTCTGTTCAGTCAGAAAGACCGCAAGGAAACCGCAAGATCCGGTAAGTTTATATAGAGATCTGGGAGATGACATTTCTCTCTTAAAATGGGAAAACTGCTTCTCACCTGCATACCTTAATGTTCAGGTGTTTCTTTTTCTGCTGTTTACATCTAAGAAAAGAAATTCATTATTTTAGATATAGTTATTTGGTCAGGTTCATTCTATGTTTCTTAGAACAGAAGAACCAAAATGCCTGAACTTCACTTAGTCATGGATTAATTGCTGCATATCTTTCACTAAACAGTTAAACACAATTAATCTTTTAGTCCAACTTAAACCAAACTCATTTGCATGATGCTATTCTCTAAGCTCACTTTGTTTTTGTTTAGCGTTCCAATCGGCTGCTGTGTCTCTGGATCATTTGTCTCGTTTTTGATGTCGTTCATTTCTTTTTGCCTTGGATGTGCTGTTATCTTTTCGCTTCTGTCTCCGTTTTCAGCCAGTTGCAGTCCAGAAGGCATTCATGGGAAGTAGATAAGCAGTTAGGGGAGGTGCAGGAGGAGGATGAGGCTGGAGACAGGGGAAGAGAGAGTAGTAAAGAGGAGAGGATGCAGGGTGGAAGCAAAGAGTCAGGGAGAAAGATAGAGAGAGACATGGAGCAGCAGGAGGATTTGTTGGATAAAGAAGAGGAACTGCACCAAAGGAGTGCCTCAGAGACTAACCTCAGGTAATACATATGCAGTGGTCTAACAAACAAAGATGGCTACTAACTTTACTAAGAACCTAAAGCTCCTCTGGCCCACTAACATTCCTAAGTTCCAACCACTATTTGTTGTGTTGGTCTCTACCCCTCATCCAAGAAGATATCTGTGACCCTAATACCCCTAATTAGAAGTTCAATGTGCCATTTGTTAAATTCAGTTGGTTATGAAAAGGAGCAAAAACATAAATAAAAAAACAGACTCGATCCTGATGTCTTTAAAAGAACAGTTTGATCCTCTAGGCTGATTCTTCTTTTATTCACAACCGAAAAGGAACAAATCTCTTTGCAGCTAGGTGTATTTTTTGGTACCCCTAATGAAGTGGAAATTATGAAAATATATTTAAAAAGTAAACAAGAGTTATGTAATGCTGTTGCATAATCTCACACTGAAAAAAAACAACGATCAATTCGAGTTAATTATTCAGGGGGAAGAAAATCAATGTCAAGTAACAAACATTTTCAACAAATTCACCGGTTCTAGAAATAATATGGATGCTAGAAAAAAATTCTGAAAGTGTTTTCACACCAAATATGATTCATAAATATCTCTCCTGATTTTATTTTATGAAAATAAATTATAAATATCAGTAACTATAAAAAAAATACTTTTATTTCAGTGATCCTCTGTGGAGATTGACTGAATTCAAACTGAACCGTGGATTAGTACAAGCTTTGAAACTTGGTAAAACAAGCTTTCAGGCAACACTGTAAACAATGAAAATAAACCAAACGTTTGCAAACAAAAAAAAATACAGAGTTCCAAGAAAACATAAACTTCATTCACACAAATATGAATTGATTAATAAAATCTATTTATGATAAGCAATCTTTATGATAATCTGGCCCTGATGTTTGGAAAGTTGCTCTGTTGAAAGAGAGTGGGACTATTTACTGGTAACTTTAACAGTCTTTAATAAAATATCCTGGTTTTACAGAGAATACATGATGCTGTGCTCTGAAACATGGTTTCTAGAGGCTTTTAAAGAGAAAAAAAAAACCACAGCATCAAAGATACACATTTAGTTGGAGCAGTTATGATGAGCAATTGGTCAATCCACCTATTGTTTCATGGCACTTTTTCCAGTAAAGTTCAGTCAACTTGTTAATATCTGAACTGTAAGGCTTCACTTGCAAGCAATATGGAGATGTTGTGGCTCTAATATGCTAATATGTGGATAATAGATTGCTGGTTCAGCAAATGCTTTCATTTATTTAAATTCAATAAATTCAGTTTATTTCTATAGGGCCAATTCATAACAATGTCATGTCAAGGCACTTTACAGTTTACCAGACAAGGCCCCGATCCAGCACTAAGATGGTGGTATCGGAATCGGCGAGTACAAACAAATAGGGCACATATACCATTCTGAGAGCCAAAAATATATTCAACTATTGTCACCCATTCCAGGTAGGCAATAAAAAGTTCTACTGGATTTACTTTGTATCAGTCTTTTTCCTGATTCACAAAGGTAGGCAGCAGCTTGACAAAGCCATGATGGAAGTTATTCAAGTTGTAATCAGTTCTTAATACAGACACATTTCAAACAGATGGTATCGGTATTGGGCCGATACTGCACAGCCAGGTATCGGGTATCGCTATTGGGGCTAAAAATTAGCATCGGCGCAACACTTTTAAATATATGTGGTGCAAATACGCACTATAACTAGAACATAACTACGGTAGGATGGGTTATTTTTTGGACTTTCAGCTCCTGAGTTTATAGCAAAAAGAACAACGAATAAAATCACAACATTAGATGCGACCTGAGCCATAAAAAAAGAGAAATAGCAGGCAACAGAAGAATAGACCTTGATTATAAAACAGACAAAAGCCAAGGAAAAAAAAAAAAAATCCGAAAACTCTAAGAGGCAAATAGGTGTTTAATCATTTTTACTAGAATAGTCTCAAAATATATTAATTTTTGTGGGAAAATGCACCTAGGTTATTTTCACTTAATCTTGAAACACGTGCAGAAAGGAATGGTGCATAGAGATTAGGTTGTAACGTGTTCCAATTATATTTAAACCGGCACCATTTCAGTGAGGCAACAGGAGAGTTTGTCTTCATTGTGAACACTTTTAGAATAGCAATTCTGAAAAAGTATGTCAAGAGAAAACTGATTAAGAATCCCAGAGCTGGATAAAAGCTTAGCTTGCACCGCTAATAAGATGCTTCACCATCAAATTAAATTCACAGCAGGATCCAGGTTAGTGCCTCTTTCCAATATTAGAAAATGCCCCTTGGTAGTCAGAGAAATCACTTTAAGATTAAAGTCATGAGCGGCTAATGTTGCAGCCGGGTTTACAGTCAGCTTGATTAGGAAAACACATTCTTTGCCTCTGTTGTAGCGTCTTCATGCTTGGACTTTCTCTGTTTTGTAGATATAGTGTGTTAACTGGAGAATTTACATTGTAGATAGAAGCAATGAGTTTAAAAAACACTTGCCATCTTCCATGAGACATGCGTAATGTGTTGCCTTCCTGTTCTTGCTGTGATTTCTTTTGATGTCGTATCCATGTGTTTTCTGTCAGCTCTTATTCTTCACTTTTTCACCTTTTTCACTCAGACTCCCTTTCTCATCGTGCCACGAACAGCTTACTTTCTTATTATAACACTCAATATTTATTACCAAATAAATTGGTGTTTAACCTTTTACTTTCAGAAAATGAAGTGTAAATGAACTAATTTCATTTGATTGGATTAGATAAATATGCACTCAATGGATTAGATCTGAACAGAAGGTGAGCTGGACTGGTTCTGATTTGAACTGGCTGCCTCTGTGATCAACCCTACTTTTTTTATGACTGCTACAGTATAAAATCAGTATATATCCTATAGGGCCTTGCCATAGTATTCACAAACATTGACCTCTTTTTACTTTTTGTCACATTAACCCATTTCATGTAATATAAGCACAAATAAAAATAAATGAGGAAAATAAATACTCCATTAAATAAATAAAAATCCCTATGAAAGAAACAATATGTTAAAATAATATTTATTTTATTATATTTCAAGATTTTTATTTATTCAAAGATTTATGAGCACAAATGAGCTCACGGTATGGATTGTGATTCCAGTACGAATCGGGTAGTGACAGGAATACTGTCACTATACAGCAGGAATACTCTGAATTGATTGGTAATCATGAATTGCTTATTTCTGGTTTTTCAAAGCAGATGCAGCGCTGGCCAACTGATAACGCTCTGCCTCCTCTTTTGAATATAAGAACATGTAATAAAAGCTTAAAGACTCAAAAAAATAAGTCAATGAGTACATAAAGTAGCTTTACAAAATAAAAGTGTCACAAAATAACAGAAATAAATACATTCATAAATAACTAAATAAATACATAATATAATTCATAATATAATAAATTAATTAAGTAATTAATAGATCTTTGAATAAATAAATATTTAAATAGGCTATAATAAATGAGATACATTTTTTTTAAACATATTTTATTCCATGTGGATATTTTTGACAATTTATTAATAGCAGTATTTGTTGAGATATTTTTGAATGAAACAGTTTTCTCTATTCTTCAAATCAATGAATTAATGTTTTTCCGACATTAACTTTAAAAAAAACAAAACAAGAAGGTAGAACTAAAACAAACAATTTTCAAAATGTTCACATAAGCAAGCCTTTTAAGACATGTCTCTTGCATATAGTCAGAACACTCCTTTATTTCAAACACAGAAACAAAATTCTCTCCACACATATTTTGAACATTTTGCAGATTCAATACCATGAGCCCCCTAGTATGTCTTAATGTTTCTGTCCCTTAGTGTCCATTTTTGTGTGATTGGCTACTTTTCAGGAAATCACGCCTCGACTGTTTTCTTCCTATTTGCAGCCAGAGCCATTGAATCGGAGAGTTCTGACAGCTCCATTGGTTACAGTGGGCAATAATTGAAAAATCAATGCAAAACGCAGAGATTCAATCTTTCGTTATAATTTAGACGCCCATGCTATCATTACCATAGGGATTAGGGGAGCATGGCAGTAGAAAAAGACATTTAGGTTTCTCTACTTGTCTTTGATCATGTAAACTAAACATTAACATTTATAAACATTACGCATGTGTTAACTAAATGTGTTGAAACAGGCTCTAGAAAAGAAAAAAACCCAACATATTTCACATAGCTAATAACAGAACTATAATTCGGAAATCAACCTCTCAATCATTTAAGGTTTCTCATTATTTCATTACAAATTTTGTGAAATAATTACCAAAATGATAGAGTCTGTCACAGATTTGCCTGTATCTCGAACGGGACACCAAGCATTTCCGCCAGACTACTGAACTTTTTGATGTTCTGCTGCCAAAACTCCTATTTAACGGCTCTGGTGGCAGCTTGTGACGTTAGCAAGGTATTTTCAGGCTAATCAATGGCCGTTTCTCAATTCACAAGAATGTGAGTACGGACTTGTGTCGTCACCAAGTATGTTCTTGAGAAGAACACAGGAAAGTGTGGACTCTGGGAGAACGGGAGCACGCAGTATAAATATGGGTCAATTGGAACAGAAGCGTACTGATGACATCACCACACGCTCGGCTCGTCTGGAGCTGCATTTCACCTTTTTTTAAAGATGACTTCGTTTGACCAATTTTTTTTACTTTTTAAGAGACTTTTCTAATGTTAGTGGCCGTAACTAGGATGAAAACAGTACTGTTACAAGAACAGGAATTTCCTGAAAAGTAGCCAATCACAGGCAGTTTATCTTTTCAGGTTGGCCCCAGCCAAATTTGACAAAAGTTGGCATGAGCCACAGAGAAAGGTCCGTAAATGAGCAGGCAGGAATCTGCAGGCGCATATAAAAGCAAGCAAGAGCAGAAGAGAATGGACTCATAGTGGTGATGTATCGTGGTATTGAATTTGAACAAATAGAATGCTCAAAATGCAAGTGGAGAGTAGTTTACAGTATATGCAGGTGTTTAAAAAAATGTAACCACTCATATGAGTAGTTTTTACACATGTGCACTTGTGGCAGGAATTTGCACTACTATTTACACAAGTAAAGACCGAACTGTTTCCTTATTCCTCTTTAAAAAATGTTTCGTTATTCTTCTTCATAAAAATCAAAGAAAAAATTTGTGGAAATTAATGAACTTTCAAGTCTCGCCAAAGATTCTCAGTTGGATTTATGTCTAGACTTTACCAAAGTTATACTAACACCTTTATCATGGTATGATCCAAACCATTGCATTGTATGGCAGCTTTTAAAAAGGTTTTAATCTACACCAACCCACAGAAATACTCAACTGATTGTTTTTCTAAATCCGCTGTATGGCCAAGTACATAAACAGTGGTCACACATGTATTTGTCGTAAACCATTCTGCACTGGATATAAATATCAGTTTTTTCATGTACAGACACAGGCTAAAACTGGAGCATTTGTAGAATCTTTACTTTGGCCAACATTTTTAGGATTATTTGTTATAAGGGACGTATATTGCTGTTTATTTGTGGCTAAAAAAACAAAATGTCGTAAAAAATCTCTTGTTATTTGCAGATGTCCTGCTACCTAGGGACAACCTCTAATTCTGAAGTATAGTAGCAGCCATTTAAAATGGCCCTTCCCAGTCATACGCCAGCCGAATGGCAGCCAACTCCCCTCCTTCTCCTGAACGTGTGTATTTTTACTCTAACTCCACCCTTTCACTGAATTACAGGGTCTGACCAGGAGATGACAATTCTCTTTAGGTCTTAATGTCCACAATTAATGACAGAAAGAATATTTTAGTGCAAAGATTGATGTTTCAAAGGGAATCTTGGGGGAAATTTTAAATGGCTTCTACTGTATTTGGTGTCCTCAAACATTTGGAATACCGTGTATTATGCCAAACCTATCTAACACGACCATGTTTATATTTCTGCTTTATTTCACAGCACTACTCTGCAGCTAGAGATATTAAAAAATATAACTCTAAAGTTGAGCAATCGCAATCTGCACATGTGTCATGAAGTAAATGTTAAAGAACAAACAAACGTTTTACCAAGAAAAAATGCAATCTTCAGATGTAACATTTTATAAACCATCAGAAATATGCCTTTTAATTTTCTGGCAATTTTAATTCAGATTAATTGCTGAGTACAGCGTTAAAAAGCTATAATTGCTTTTCTTTAATTTAATACCTACGCTCTAAACTACCAGAATTTTTGGTTTCTAACCAGACAACATTTGAAGAAGCTCAAGGGACTGCAAATACTTTAATAAATAACCCTACCCTCCAGTGTGCTGCTGCAAAGTGTGTATTTCTGTAAAGAAAGGATTAAAAATCTGTGAATTTAGCTCTTTATTTTTAAAGACGATGTGTATCTATGTGGATGTTAATACAATGGATAAACAAGCCAATATCTACACAGTCGTGTGTTTAACAGAGTGTAGGAAAACAACTGGGATAATCTAAAGTCTGATTAACAACATCTAAACTACAACTAATGTCAACACAGTAAGTAAAATGAAGTTGTAATGAACATAATTTGTTATAAGCTTCCTAAGGTTAAGTTGTAAAACATGCGGTTAATAAGTTGCAGTAATTATTGTTAAATTATTGTTTGGATATAGAATTAGTTTATAGCCTGTAATCAGGAGAAAGGACACACATTAATCTAATGGCTGTCCTTCCTTTATCATCTGTTTATTCAAAGCTCACTGTATCAAGACAATCCCAGGTGGCTTGTTTGACTGCATGGTTAGAGGATTAGAATTAGAATCTCTAAACCACAGCTTCCAAAACATTTCAAAAATATATATTTACCTCATTACTTCCCTCCATATTTATTTACATATATAAAGTAAATATGATTTTTTTTCCCAGTAAATGTATGTTTTAATTATTGATATAATATTGTTTTTTTTTAAATGGGACAATAAATTATTTAACTATTAATTTCCTAGTTAAATAAATTTATTATATTTACTACTTTAATTACCTATTAGATAATAAGTAGACGTTATGTTTACTTATACATAGGGTTCCCACACCTTGTTTAACATTGAATTCAAAAACTTTTAAAAACTTTCCAGGACCAACTTTCTGAAATTAAAGGACCATGTGTGGCAGCGTATACCTCCTGCTAGCATCATCTGTTGTTACTTTTAAGGATAGGTGTTTTTTTTTTTTTTTTTTTTTTTTTTTTAGCTCTGCTTTCAAAGACTTTCCAGGCTCTTCTACCATGTATTTATTTCATGGTAGAACTTTTTTAAAGGGAAACGCCGTTTTTTTTTTTACATTGGGCCCTTGATTTACGTTATTACATCATGTTCTTCTCACCCATATGAGTTTTGTGTCATTTGGAGCTTTTCTGAAGATATTCTGTTAGGTTTTATCCAAGTAACGTCTTCCTATGGGCAACGAGTTGAAGGCACAAACTAAACTGTTCATAATTCATTCTTTATGGTGCGCCAGCATTCATAACATGTAGGCGAATCACTGTCCCCCAGACATCCGCGGTTATATTTTTTATATTTATATGTTTTAAAAACAAAGCCGACTGTGTATGACGTCATCCGCGGGCGTCAGCTACAATTCATTCATCCTGTCCGCTGAACTGCTGCTAGTTTTACTCACATGCCTAGAAAATGTCTAGTGCTACTAAAAAAACCGTGTTTCCCTTTTAGTATTTCAGGATAAACCTCCATATACCCCAGAACATCACAGTGACCGGGAAAATCTCATAATTCCCAACTTTGAGGTTTCACAACCTCCACTTTTGGGACTTGCTGCTCAAATGCACAGCTTTTATTTCAAAATAAAAGGTTTTTGTTTTTACAAAATAAAAATATTAATACAACTAGTCAGAAAATGCAGCAAAACAGCTTTATTAGACATCCTATAACCATTTCAAGGTTCATTAGTGCGATGACATAACTATTTTATAATCCTAATACCTTTCCAATCTATTTTAGATGTGTGATTTTGTGATTTTATGCTGATTTGAAAGGAATGCATCAAAGGACCCTGACTATGAACACCACATTATAGATTTGTATAGAATTCATTGTAAAATGCCCCAAAGCCTATTTAAAACTTAAATCTTATAACTTCATACTTAAGATTGAAAGTAAAGTAAATTCACTTTATGTTTGTAAGCTGCTTTTGCCTCACTTTCAATCTATATGATTGCATTATTCGATTTACAGAGTACTGAATGCTTCTGGGTTAAATCAAAGAGCTTTGCTCACTGGTGTCATAACAGTAAGGGAGACAGCTCAGAAAAAAAAAATGGCTTAAATACATACAGTTAAACCACACAGATTTCATACTATTGATCTAAATTTAAGGTTATTTTTGGTTCAACCCAGAAGCTTGTTTCTGATAGGAAACTGGCAACTCTGGAAATGTTAAAAAGCGGGTTTGGAAGAAAAGACAAATATGTTTTTTTTTTTATTTGTATTGAATTTAAAACTGCCGTATTACTGTTCTCTACAATAATATACAGTAATATATACATTTATTATTTTGACCATTTATCCTTAATGCTGAGCTAGGGCGGGATACTATAGCGAAATATTTTATCAGAATATTTGTCTCCATTTTGGTTGATATGATGTAATTCAAATATCAATATAAATCCTGAAAAAAAAAATAAATATATATATATATATATATATATATATATATAGAGAGAGAGAGAGAGAGAGAGAGAGAGAGAGAGAGAGATTTATTTGAACATGATACAAATATAAAAAAAATAAAATAGTGCACAGTAACAAGAAGTGCATAAAAAAGAAGAGAAAAATACAGATATTTGTTTCAATTAACATATCATGCTCAAAATGGGGTAGGAAGAAGTGAAAACTTATTTATTCCTACCCCCTAAACACATAAAAACTTACAGTCCTACTGTTATTAAAAAAAAAATAATCAAAGTCAAGTGAAAATATAATATGAAAGCATCAGAATATGCTGATGAAGATTCTCATTCATCCGGGTCATAGTCAGCATCAGAAAGACTGCAAGGAATGCTCTAAATGCCTGTGCAAATTTATGATGATTATTTTGCCACAAAACTCCTCTGATATAACATTTTAGAAATAATTATAGAAAAAAAACACATTTAACCATGTATATTTCGAGATGAAGCCTTTACAGATAAGATTAGATATTTGAGTCGATGGGTTCTTGCTTCAGCTTTTCTGTCGTAGTTTCTTTTATTATTTTGTGATTTATTTTGAAATGTTCAGGTAGACAAACACAGCTAAGCTTCAAATGCTACATATTTTTACACATTAAGTTAAATCAGCCAGAGGGTACATAATCTGTATTTCTGACTAAACCCAAAAACAACCAATAATAAACAATAGAGAAAAAAAAATCTATATCAAGTAACGGCCCAGATAAATTCTTTCTTGTTCATTTTTCGTTTATTTGTTATTCATAAATGTGGCTGCAGGCAGACCGAAGGTGCAGAAAAGTTTAACTGAATGTATTAAAATATGTTGTTTGATGAGTCATGAAATGGTCATTGGAAAGATAAAGAATTTCAACCAGCCTCAATAAAGATTGAAGGAAAATAACAGACAGCTCACACTTTTTCTAAAAATTATAATCATGCGCCCAAGCCACAGTTAAACCGATAAAAGGGTTTTTCACTGCTTTGCTCATTGATGTCATATCAGTATAAAGACAGGCCACAGAATCCTGGTCAGGAGACATAAAGATTGCCACAAGCTACATTTACTGATGACTCATTATTTATGTATTAAGGTCACATTATGCATCTTCTACACATCAAACAGGCCTGTTCACAGGGATCAACCTTATTTGATTCTAAACCGAGTGACCTCCCCCTGCAGAGAGAAACTAATGTGTTCATGACACTTCAACTTAATGCTGTTTCAGTGTTCATCAGGACTAATGAAACATCCCAGAAGCTGTCTGAAATCGCATGCAACATCCTTCTTTTCTCTGATTTAATACTGTAGCTGCATAGGAAGTAGGATCCTGTTTGAAGAATAAGGAAGACTATGTTTAGCTGTTTGGATTCATTAAGACACATTTTTACCAAGAAGAGTCTGCATCATGTTCTCTTATAACAACTGCTTTAAATCCCAATTTGCTAAAACAATTTAGTCATAGATTGGAAATTTAGCAGTGTTAGAACACGGAAAACTGTGCATGAATGTTGCAGGTTTTTAAGGCATCTGTGATTCATCTGTCAAAGCAGCTAAACTTTATATTTCTTATCAAATATAATACTTGTATAACTTAGTTTTAAGTGTAAATAGTCAGATATCTACACCAAAAACAAAAACAAAATTCAGTTGATTGGGATACAATTAGGCTATATACTCCAAGCGGCCATCCTGATAGCGTTTTGAAAGTCCTTTTTGAGCCTAAATAGAACCTCAGCGTGGGGTGCAATGACCTGACATAAACAGATATGGTGCCATCTACTGTTGAACTACCAGAAAGCCAGATTTTTGCCACTGGCACAGCTACTGCATAAAGCCTGATTGTGTTGTAAGGCCTCGCAGAAAATTAACAGCTCAGAGGATAGGGCTTAAAAGCATTGCTAACACCAGTAGCACTATTAGCAAGGACATGTGTTCACATGTCTCATAACATCACAGCCACATCAGAAAGCTTCTTGAGCTTTCGCTCCAGCTTAAATGAACTACAGTAGTCAGGCTGTTTTTTTCCAGTGCAACTCGAGTTTTATCCTTTTAGGAATTAAACCCTCTTCTTTTGATTTTCGGGTTATGCAGGTGCCGCAGCAGTTAGCGTGCACAACCCATATACAGAGGCCTTAGTCCTCGATGCGGCCGCCCCGGGTTCGAATCGGACTGTAGTCCTTTGCCGCATGTCTCTCCTTCTCTCTCATACCCCCTTTCCTTTCTGTCTACCGTTGAAAAAACGAGCAACTAGTGCCACAAAAACTTTAAAAAAAAAATATATATATATATTTAGGACCTTTTTTTTTTTTGCAACCAAGCTGGAAGTTCCACACTTGCCTGCTTCCATGGCTTTGGTTTGTTTAGCAGTTGTACACATGTGCATTTGTGTAATCACAGTCAGATGATGGTATTATGGTGAATATACAAAGAAAAGCTATATTTATTAACAAACTGAGCAAAATCAAAGCGTAAAAGACAAAAATGATAATAATACCCCAGTAGGAAGCTGTAATTTGTCATAAATCGTCGTATGCAGTCACAGTAAAAAATGTCAAAGAACATGACCATGTAGTGTACCTTTAATAAGTTCAGACAACCATAAACATGCTTTCTCACCAGCTAATCATGTTGCTCACAGAACAAAAAAAGCACCAGCATGAAGTGAAACATTTAAACTTTACTTTTAATTATTTATGTATTAATAATTGAGGAAGAATAACTTTTCATAGCAGTCAGATTTATCTATTGAAAGCAGAATTGCATATTGAAACCTGTCAACTCCTGTGTGAGGAAATAATGTTTCCATGCTTCGTTTACTGTGGGAACATCTTGGCCTAGATGAAAATGCACGATGAGCAATCTGCATGATGAGGCACACAGTGTTCTTTGGGTCTAAGCTGAACAACATCCATCCCTGCAGAGTCCCATTTTTCTTAGCTGGTACAGTTTAAAGTAAGTGCGGACAGAGGGCCAGAGCCTGTTCAAAGGCTGGAGGTACGGTAAAGGGATGAGGTTCTCTTAGATCGTGCCGTTCTGTTTATTTAAGCCTTAAGTCAAGACTAATAGCCTCAGATCTGCAGAATGGAAATGTACCAGGTGTACCAGTGCTATTTTATGTATATCTATTGGAAATTTTACATTTAATACATTAGGAAATTATATAAAAAGAAGTTAATTTGATTCTGATAATTTAAGTTGATCTTTAAGTTGTGTAAAAATGCAAACAATTAGAATATTAAGTGTCAGTTAAAATTAAAAGCAGTGCTTTTGAAGTTATACTGTAAACCCAAATGAGTTAGCAGAACTCAAATACTTTGACACAATCAATTTCCTCCACATTATCTAATCTCATCACTCAGCCATGCATTGTTAATAGCTTGACATTTACCAATAGTTGCCCAGTGTTGCAATCAATCTTGGCTTAAACAATGTTGTTGTTTTCTATAAACCTCAGAAGTTTATAGAGAACTTTAGTGGACAAACAGCATCATGAAGAGTGAGAATAGCAGCAGACAGAAATGAGATACAGGATCAGTTTCCTAAAGAATGTATGTTGAAATCTAAAAGATATCCCATTTATATTGTGCAGAAAACCTTTAAAAACCTTTGCAAAGCCCTCGAGGCACATGGCGGCGGAAAGTGGGGGTTCTGGGGGGGCTGCAGCATCTCCTAGTGGCAAAAGGGAGATTTAAAAAAGCATTTATAAAAAAAAAAACTTTGCACAATTAAAAATTTTCTTATAAATACTTTGGGAAATTATTTAACTTTTTAAACACTATGTGTATTTGGATTTTAATTTAAATATTTTAAAGGCCTGATCAACGCAAGTTCATGGAAGTTACGTTGTCATGGCAACGTCAAGCAAGCTAGGGCGTGGTGTCCCGCTTGAGGTAGCAGACTAGTAAATGTACATAGTCTAATGACAGAAACAAGGAGGAAATGCACAGAAATGCATTTCTGATTCGTCCGCTTATGAGAGACTTTATCTCCACGACCCCAGAGCGCAGCTGAACATTTGGACACCTGTAACCAGGCATGGCACCCTGCCTGTAGCCAAAGTAACAGCATGGTGCCGCTGCACACTTTCATATCTATTTGTGCAGTTTAACGTTACCATAGTATTATAGAGCGTTATTTTGATCTCGTGTTCTTTGTGTAATGGATGCGGAGAAGTGTTTTTTGTGCTAATAGAGTCACATGTGACATAAACACAGTGACTCAGGTTCATACCAGCTGACCAAATCTATGTTATAGTATTATTATGAAGTTTAATTAATAGCTCATTTATTAACCTGAGAAATTATGATGTCTGTGTGTTACAGACCCTGGTTGCGTGCACTGAAGTGTATAAGAAAATAAAGTGGTGAATTTTAATCTATTTACTTATTTATCATTATTGTATTTTAAATACACCTATAGGCACATAGGTCTTTTGTCCAGAAAAAACAAAAAAATCACCGCACCCCATGTTGAAAAGTACTTCCAGTGGCCCTGAAGCAGGGCTGGAGATTCACAAAAGAAAGAGATTCAGATTACATTTGAGTGATTCTGTTTGGGTCCTGAATGTTTTAGAGAAATTATGGCAGGACTTGAAAACTATTGACAGACACCTTTTATAAAGTTTTACTAAGTTTCACCTTCATTCGTTTATTTTTTTGCAAGGAATCCAAATACATTCTTGCAGTACCTAACTGCTAAAAAAAGGCTTGCAGTTTTAATCGCAAAAAAAATAAAATAATTACGGTTTAACCTGTGAATCTTGGCGGAGATGAAAATAAACAGACACAACTCTACTCATGAAACTTAATGTACTGGTTGGAGTTTCTCTATAACATAAGATATAAACAAAATAATTGTATGAAGTCAGAATTCTGCCACAAGGACACTCTGATAATAAACTACTCTTCGTGGGATTTTTGAATGTTTTATGCGTGCAGATTTAACACACTGAGGCCCAGTGCTCATGCTTCTTCTCTGTGCTCTCTTGCTTTATATGCTCCTGTAAATTCTCCCCGAATCGGATGTCAACCTGTCTCTGTGGACTTATATCAACTTTTGTTACTTTGATAGTGTTTGCCAACCATTGTCGGGCTAATAGCTGTTACCTTAAAGAGTCAAAATTGGTTAATTGACGTAAAATATTAAAAACATATTTTAACACAATTATGATTGTATTCTAACAGCAGTAATATGCTCTAAAAGGATGTATTTTCAATTTGAAACCTTGTATGAGCTATGCTAACGTTAGCTTCACTGTTTATAGGTTTGATTGAATTCTGGATTATTTTTTTAACTCAGACATTTAACATCCAGACATTTTTAATATATTTTCAGCTACTGTTATGCATTTTTTAAATTGCTAGTTGATAGAGATTTCTACTACTAGCCGCAACTACAGTAGTAGCCATTTAAAATGTCCCCATTTTCCTTGATGGGCCCTTGGCTCGTCACCTAAAATTCCTTTTTAAACATCAATCTTTGTACTTTTCTGTCATGATTTGTGGACATTAAGATCTAAAGGGAAGCGTCATCTCCTGGTCAGACCCTGTAATTCAATGAAAGGGTGGAGTCAGAGGGAGAAGGCCAGTGGCTGGAAGGTGAAGGGGATTTTGCTAGGAGTCGCAGGGGGGTCGGCTGCCATTCGACTGTAGTTTGACTGGGAAGGGCCATTTTAAATGGCTGCTACTGTAGAATGAAAACTGTACTTTGTCCTGAGAAGTAGCCAGTTGCAGGCACTTTACTTTCTTAGGTTGTTTCCAGCCTCAAAGTGAGAAAAGTTGACATGAGTGACAGAAGCAGGTCCACATGGGAGTAAAAGAGAATCAAAATGGGCATAAAAAGTGAGAGAGCGCAGAGAAAGAGTGGACTTATTTTAACACACTGGGGGACTCGTGTTGAATCTAAACACATAAAACATTACAAATGTGCATGGAGAGTAGTTTACTTGCATGGGTTTTTGTGAGGTAGTTTGGTCGAGGGTCAAAATGGTGAACCAAAAAAACAGCTTCAGCCACCGGTTCCAGTTTCTCTGTTGTCTTTTAATCCTTTTCTCTCAGACAAAACATTTCTCCTCAAGCTTCCAAGAGCTCAGGGCTTATATAATCAAGTGGCACCACACCTGCACTTGATTGGACCAAGCCTCAATTAAACAGGTAAAAAAAGAACAGTCTAAACAGAGAAACAAGAATAAACTTAATCTAATTTACAAACTCATCTACATAAAGAAAGAGTCTGCAAAATAAACAGTGTGAAACAAGATAACTCAAAAAGTTACTTTAAAGAAAAACAAACAAAGCATAACTCTAAAGGAAACCCTCAAAATGGTAGAATCCAGCAAATTAATGGATGACATCATTTAGTCAATTTAGCAGGAAATACTTAAATAATGGTAAGTAAAAAGGAAAACAAAAACCATGAATATACTTTGAAACATAATAAACAATTTAATCCAATAATCCTGAAGTAATAGTTTTAACCTAAACATAAGTAGATGGAAACTGCAACATAATGCTAACACAAACAAACCCGGGATAGTAAGTGAAAGTCAAAGTTGCAAACTAATGTTTAAAGTTAAGCCTTTACAAATCAGAAGCAGGAATAAGGGACAAGTGGTAAACACAAACTAAACCAATTTGTCACAGTTTTAAGTAAGACAGTTCTTATGATTATTTCTTACATGTGTGCACTTCTTTAGAATATGTGGTTCCAGAGATATTAATACTTCTGCAGGCGATACAGAAGTGTTGTCTTCCTGTCACGGTATTAAAACTTCTGTCAGAATTTCATCTGAAACCAATCGACCTAGTTAAAAAGTTTAACCTCTGCTACAAAATTTAAATCCCACAAGTCTCTATGATACATCACCTCTATGTATTTGTATAACTGCACATTTGGAGTTTCAACAAAAACAAAAACTGATAATGAAAACATAGTGCAGTACTACATGAGGTAACATCGCTTCCAAAATAACCTTACCAAAGATATTTTGAGTTGCATTTTTAAAATGATGAGTAATGAAAAAGAAACATTTTAATTGGACCAAAGTAAATTTATAAGAATCCGACCATTTGTACTTGAAGTAAACTTTTTTTATATATAAATCTTTAGGTTGAGTCCTAATGACTAATGTATTAAAATTCAAAATCAAGCGGAGACATGTGATAAAATCACTTCTTAGATGTTCAACAGCATGTCTCTCCATAAATTGCCTTTATTATCCAGTTATGTGATGGAGGTCAGTAATTAATTAATGAACGGTACCCCGTGAGAGTTACATGGACCTCATCCTATTAAGAGCACATGATACAGAATGTAATTTGTCTCCTAAAGATAATTTTCTGGCTGAGCTAAAATTAGGATTTAATTTAGGAACTGACCTAATTTTTTTGTTCAAATGAGAAAAAAATAAAAAAATCAGCTCATGAAAGGCACTCAATGTGCCCAGTATTAGTGAACAGAGGAAATAGAACAGCTTTAATGCCTTTATTCTTCATTTTAAGAAAATATATTGAAAAATATATTTTCCCATTGTAGATAAACCTGCTGATTATAACTCTATTAAGCAAAGCGTATGCTTAAAGATTCAGATGTAGAAGCAATAAGAGCTGAAATATCCAATGATAGTTGATTTTTATCCCATGAGACCGTCTCCTTAAATCTTTTACTCAACTATACTGTAATTCATGAATCTCTATACCTGAATCTGTCCTTCTCTCCTTTTCACCCCACTCCTTTCTCCTGCTCCCTTCATCCTTCCATCCTCTCCTCCTGTATCCTCCTCTCACTTGGCCTCTCCTCTCCTTCCACATCTCCTCCACACTCCTATCCTTCCCTCTTTGTATTTGCCTGTCCCTCCACTCCCCCGCCCCCTACCCGCCACCCCCTCCTCAATGGTGGTGCCTGACAGTGACTTTGCATCCAAAATGAAAAACAGGCAGATGGGCACTTCCGGTGGGGTGAACATGACCAAGAGCACAAGCATCAGCGGTGACATGTGTAACCTGGAGAAGACGGACGGCAGTCAGTCGGACACGGCGGTGGGCACGGTAGGCACTGACGACAAGAAGAGGCGCTCCAGCATTGGTGCCAAAATGCAGGCCATGGTTGGCATGTCGCGCAAGAGCCGGAGCACCTCACAGCTCAGCCAAACAGGTAGGGAAAGCAGACATAACACCTTTTTTCATACTCTTTAACAAGATGTTGACATGTGTGTCCTGTCTTTACTTTGTTCTCTTTGTTTAGATTTATTTTTCTCGTGTTGCACTTTCTTTTTAATCTCCTCATCTTCTCAGCTTCTTCATTTCCAGGGCTTTGGACTTTTAGGGACCACACTTTTTAATCATGTAAGGTTTCTCTCTTTTCTCTAGGTGACTGACATCCTGGATGCTTTTTCGTTTTCTTACTCTACTACAGGTTTTATACCTTCTATCCACTTGCAAACATACGGCGAGTTTTACTTATTGAGCCTCTGCAGATCTAATTTTTCCTTTTCACTCATAAAACTGTTTTACTCTTTCCCAATAAAGCCACTGGTTGTATTTTATTACATTTCCCTTTGATGTTTTCCTCTTTGATTTTCAGTGGTGAACAATAGTAAACCTTTTGGAGTGCAAAGTGTTTTCCTCTGCAGCTGTTTGTTTCTAAGCCTCCATGCACATTTGATGATAAGTGGCTGCGCTCTGCTTAGATTAATCTACAGTAATATATGTTTTTTAAGGGGAATAGATACTCTATCCAAATTTGCATTTAAGGTATTTCGTAAGTGTTCAGGGATAGTTAATTTACTAATTAATCAGTTACATTAATTACAAGGTGCTTAACTGAGAGGAACACTAAGCTTTGCAGATCGGGGGGCAGTGTTTTTTTTTGTTTGTTTGTTTTTTTGAGTTTATCATGAAGTTAACAACTCCAAAGTGGCCTTTTAGCTTAAAGATGGTTGATTATTACTTTAATTACCAAAACATTATAATAAAGGGATGGTAAAGTGAGATGCTTGTATAGAGAGAGGACGGATGAGTGTTAAAAAAAGCGACTGGAGCGAGGCACCGCGCTCACGTGGCATTGTGCTGTTCCCCGGCTCATGAAATAGATGGCACATGGACTGCAGGCTTATCTCTGTTGGTAAATAATCCCATCACGTTTATTGTAGTAGTTTTGAGGGGTTTTTTCATGCAATTTCAGCTGCTGTGCCGGGGGACATGTTGCTTTGTTGCTAACATAAAGATTCTCCTGCAGTTTGATCATTTGGTTTACGAATAGTTCACTGATGTGTCTGCAGTTTTTTGCTTTACAGAGAGAACTATGAATGTTTTGGTTTAACCAAACAGGCTTTGTCTGAAATGATTATTCAGATTAATCATGATTAAGCAATTATTGAAATAATCCTCAGCTAATATGCTAATCAAATCATTACCTAGAGTCTGCAACCTTTATAATCCCTAAAGTCAATTTGCACGAGTCCAGCTGATTGTTTCAGGCTGCAAATATTGAAGCTTTGTTGACTGATTATGTCCTTTTAATAAAACACAACAAAAAACATTATTTGTTTTAAATATCTGCTATAAGAAATGTGTTTCCACTTTAAACAACCAACAGTTTATTTATATTTTTAATTGAGTTTGAGGACAACCTTAAAAAGGTTCATAGAGAATAAGCACAGATTTTCCTTCAGATGATATGACTTGATTTGAATAAAAAACAAAAACAAAAAAAACAATTGAATTTCCAAGGTAACAATGACAAAAAATTTTATTAGTTGCTTCTTTATAACATGTTGTGTGCCACTATTAAGAGCCATTGTAGAGGTTCCAATGAGCGGCTTGTGGCTCCGGAGCGGCAGGTTGCAGACTGCTGCTCTGAAAGATGCCATTTGCTAAAAGAATAACCTACTTAAGTCATTAATTGAGACAAAAGTAAAAATATAAACCATAAACATAAAATCAAAAAGAGTTTCAATAAAAGATCAAGGTTCATCTTTCATATTATATAATTAAATGTAGGTTTGGCCTTTTGCAAATCATTTAATTTTAATTTTTTTTGTTAATATATATTTTTAATATTTGTTTATTTATATATGTCATATTGATCAACGTATCTCTTTTTTAGATTAATGAAAAAAAATCAATATATTTATCGCTTTTTTAAATAATCACTAGGTTTAGCCCTAATGCACACTTTTCTCTTTCCTTGCAGAGACAGCAAAACTAAATAGCTGCATTTAATTTAATTCTTTTCTAAGTTCAGTTTTTAGAGACTGCATCACTGCCCCGCTGAGTTTTTTTAACCAAAAAATTGTTTTTATTTTTGGCTTTCATTTCAACAAAAACTGGTCCAGTTGCCCTCTGCCCTACTTTGTTGTTCACTGTTCTGAGTCGCTCAGCTCAGCTTCCACTTCGCTGGTGCACGGGGGGGATGGGGTTGGGGGGGGGGATTGGATTCACCACTGTTTGCTGGTGAAGTTTGAAGAGATCATCCAGGCAATAAAAATGCAGCTTCCTCATACACAGGTTAGTTTAATGCATGTGGTTCTTAGTCATCACCTAGAACCCAACTCTGTCTTCCTCTAACAATTTTGAGGGGGGGGGAGAATTGTGTCTTTTCAAAATATAAATAATAAGCTGATAAAGAAACGATAGTAATTTTTATTGCTGTAAAGTAAAAAAAAAATACAAATAAACATGCTGGTTGCAAAGTCCATCTTCATTAATATAGCTCTGATGATCTGGGTGCAGCTGTTGGATAGATTTCAGGGAGTTGTTGTTCAGACGGGACATGACCCAGGAGCAAGCTGGAGTTGACTGATGTTAGGTAGATTAAAGTAGCGAAACGGGAAGAAATTATTATACGGTTTGAATGATTTTCATCCAAAATTAAAGAGAGGAGGAGACTGTGGAGCCGTTAATGGATGTGGAGAACTGTTGACTTTTGTAAGCATGGAGTTAGAGTCGATATGGAAAACCTCTGTTTTATCACTGTTGACTTAAAGAAACTGTGATTTGGTTTTCTTCAGGCAGTTACAGAAAGAAAGGAGGGTCTGGAGACAAAGGGGATATAGAAGTCAACCGCAGGGCCTGATCTTCAGAAAGGTTGTGTGTCCTAAAAAAGGTGCAAACCTGTTTGCACGCATAGAGTAGATGTCCAAAGAAGTTATTTTTGTTTGAGAGTCAGCAGACACCGTGAGCAAACCTTTTGTTGCGTGTTTGCTTTCATAAATAAGCTGATGATATTCTAATGACCAAACTCATGAGTAAAGAATGTGCAAATATAAACATTTATCACGTGCAAAGAGATGTCTAGAACTTCTGAAAGTCGGATGCAAACTGAAACACAAAATATCTGCGACCATTGCCGTTGGAACAATGACAGAGGATGGACAGTGTCTCAGAAGCATCGTTGCTAACCAGTTAGCCACTTAGTGCTAGTAGAATCCAAATCAGAATCAAGTTTATTGCCAAGTAGGTTTGCACTTACAAGGAATTTGATTTGGTGTTGTTGGTGCAGACAAAAAACAAAATAAGATATATATATAGATATATATATATATATATATATATATATATATATATATATATATATATATATATATATATATATATATATATATATATATATATAGATATCTATATATATATATATATATATATATATATATAGATATATAGATATATACATAAGCTATACTGTATACACACAGTAGACTGTGCGTTAATGTAACGCAGAACTCCTGAATGGGGGAGAGAAACATTGTCCAGTATCACGGGCGGCTCTTGGCCTTGTTGATAAGGCCGGTAGCAGATGGGATAAAACTGTTTTTGTGACGGGAGGTTCTGGTCCTGTTGGACCGCAGCCTCCTGCTAGTAGGTTTCCAATGGGAAATTAGTTTGGGACCAAGTAGCACTAAATTGATGACTTAGAAACAACGCTGTCAAGGAACGCTATGGACAGCGTAAACATGCAAGAGGAGGAGAGTTTAGTGTCAGAGGTCGCGGATGAGTCTCCTCCATCGTACATTTTTTATTTAGAGGAGGAAAGCGGGGCTGAAGATGTTGTGGAAGAGGACGCCAGGGCGGCAGAAGCTTGGTTTGGTGTAGAAGGCTTACAGCCGTACATGTTTGAGCCCTTGCCTCAAAACGCTGCCAGTTCTGTTAGCTCTACGCCTGCTGAAGACACAGACGTCCATCCCAGTGAACACTGGGACGGAACTCAATGGGAAAGGAAATGATTCTTATTGGATATATGATTGGCTGAATTTAGGTGTTTAGGCTGATGTATAAATAACTGGCCTGCAGAAGATAACTGAAAAAAAAAACACATAGATTTTAAGACAGGTTTTTTTTTAAATAGAAATGTTCTAAATTTGGGACAATGTCGTCTAATAAAGAGTATATTTATATACATATTTAAGTCAGAATGATTTGACATTTAAATATGCTTTCCCTACCACTTTGATATATGTTATTTGGATGTCTGTTCTTTCTCCATTTAGCAAAACATAACCATGCACGAAGCAGTTATTTTTTCTTTCCCTCTACTTTTGTTTGTAGCACTTTGAGATACACTATGTGGTGCACTATAAATATTATTAATATTGTCATTATTATTATTTGTATAGTTATCATTAATACTTCCATCTCCATGACTTTGAACCTCATCCTTCTTTTAAAGCCAGTCTTTAACTGCCTGTAGAACATTCTATCTGTTCATTTTAATCAGTGAAACTGATCGGTCTGCATGTCTTGCCAGTTGTGCAGCAAAAGTTTGTAGATCACCACAACACACCCATTTATTGCTTATACAAAAACTACAATTTACATGCAATTTAGTGCAGGTTATTCTAACAGTTGATGATGAGGCCTATATGTGGCCATTAGGGAGAAAAGAAATAAAAAAAACATAAAGGGGTGAGAACAGAACCTTTTGCCCTGAGAAAGAAGGGATTGCTTGGAAGATAGTGTAAGATTATATAGGCATGTTTTAACCCCAAAAATCAAGCAATGTCTCTTTGTTAAAAACCTACTATCTTCCATCATAATATGCATTTGCTTACCTTTTATTGCTTTAAAGAGAAACATTGCTAGAGTCACAAAGTTGTGTTTCTTTACTGACTCAGTTCTCTCTTACCTATGCTGTACGTGAAGCTGCTGTCTACCGTGCAAAAATAGCTGAACTCTGAGCCTCTAGCCGTGGTGATTTATCTTCAGTGTTGAAGTTGGTGCCATCTCAGCAGCTCTTTTGCCTGCTGAGTGTGTTTATTAATCTGCTTTGGAGCTCTAGCAGACACGCGGCTGTCAGGATCCTACATGATCAGGACTCGGCGGCACAGATACACCAAAGGCTGAGTGAAAACAGTTCTCCATGGCTTCATCTACTCTAAAGGACAAGAAATAGTAAACAGTACATTCTGCTTTCAAAAAACACATCCAAACATCCTTTCTTTCAGAAAGCATTAAAATGGAAACTGAAAACAAGCATCTTTATTATTATTATCTTTATTATCAGACTAAACAAAGTTGTGCAAAATGTATCCCCATTGTTTTTATATTTTTAGAATTGCACCCGCCCCTTCCCCCATTGCTTTTTTTCTGTGGAACAATAGGGTTTCTATGCAGGAGAAAGTAGTCTTTCTTGACGCCTACATAGTATTCTTGGAATAGATATTTGGCACCAGGGCTTGACTTTAGCTCTAGCTGTTACTGGCTCCCCAGCGTTTTCACTAGACACAGGGCTATTTTTGGTTAAGCATGTGATTAAAGTAATCGCGTCTAAAGTTTACTTGGACTAGACTTAAAATGTTGATACAAGACAACATCAACCATTTTTTTCCCCCAAATGTCATACAATTTTCTGGAATCAAGGTTCTATATTCCTGTTAAGCATTTTTTTCTATGCACTGGTCCATATTTAATCTAGTCGCCCTTTTGGGTCTGTCACCTTTTTTATTCCTTATTTCATACTGTCGTCTTTACTTGGTGAGTAAATAAATGCACAAGAGACTTATTAATTACTCTGAGCTTTGCTTTCAGACGCTTGTTTAATGAACTCAATCTATTGTAAATGGTAACGGTTCACATTTCTTTAGTGAAAATATCGGATGCAGCCTTGTTGAATTCGGTATGCACATACAACAAAGTCAGAAAACCTTTGTTTATTACTTGAAAAAAATGTAATGTTCAGAACTAAGTGCTTAATACAGTGTTCTGTAATTCACTTAAAAGTGAGTCCAAAAGCCGACTGTGAAATTACTGACGAAAATACATCAACCAAAGTCCAACTCCAGCCGTCTGCAGGTTTCTTAAGTTCATAAAGTAACAGTGTGCGGCCCATGAGATCCAGCACCTGATCTGTGCAGTGTGGCCTAGAAGGGGATCTTCCAGCAGCTTTAAGTACTTGTTTTTCATGAGAATTTAACCGCTTTCACACCTTTTGTTGCAAATATCCAACAAACTGTTTGTTGGATATCAAGCAAACAGCCAACATAGCATATGCTTTCCTCCTTTGCCATTAATTCACATTTGGTTCAGCCCAGGAACCTTTGGCATGCACTTGTTTCTGGTACGACTGGTGCCTGTCAGTTTATGTTATCAGTGACCATTATAACTGTTTGTCACAAATTAGCTGTATACCACCTTTCCCTTTACTTTTTTGTGCAATGGTCAAATAACAATCTCAGCTTGGAAACTGCATAAAGGATTTCCTATTTATGTATGCATTTGAATTGAGGCGTCAAAACTTTAAATGTTTTTTACTCAAATATCTGCAACATCTTGTTAGACAGATCCTATACAGAAACATTACTATTTTAAATTGGATTTATTATGGAATTCCTCCATTTATCCATCCATCCATTCATTCATCCATCCATCCATCTATCCATGCATCCATCCATCTGTTCATGCATCCATCCATGCACCAATCCAAACATGCCTCCATCCATGCATCCATCCACCATACACCCATGCATCCATCTATCAACGCTTACATGCCCTCATGCATCCATCCATCTATCCATGCATCCATCCATCCACACATCCATCCATGCTTACATGCCTTCATGCATCCATCTATCATCTATGCATGCATCCATCCATCCACACATCCATCCATCCATGCTTACATGCCTTCATGCTTCCATCCATCTATCAATGCATCCATCCATCAATGCTTACATGCCTTCATGCATCCATCCATCTATGCATGCATCCATCCATCCATGCATCCATCCATCTATCCATGCATCCATCCATCCACACATCCATCCATCTATGCATGCATCCATCTATCATTCTATCCATGCATCCATCCATCCACACATCCATCCATCCATGCTTACATGCCTTCATGCTTCCATCCATTTATCAATGCATCCATCCATCAATGCTTACATGCCTTCATGCATCCATCCATCCATCTATGCATGCATCCATTCATCCATGCATCCATCCATCCATCCATCCATCCATCTATCCATGCATCGATCCATCCACACATCCATCCATCCATATTTACATGCCTTCTTGCTTCCATCCATCTATCAATGCATCCATCTATCCATGCGTCCATTCATCCATGCATCCATCCATCCATCCATGCTTACATGCCTTCATGCTTCCATCCATCTATCAATGCATCCATCCATCAATGCTTACATGCCTTCATGCATCCATCCATCCATCTATGCATGCATACATTCATCCATGCATCCATCCATCCATCCATCCATCTATCCATGCATCGATCCATCCACACATCCATCCATCCATATTTTACATGCCTTCTTGCTTCCATCCATCTATCAATGCATCCATCTATCCAAGCGTCCATTCATCCATGCATCCATCCATCCATCCATGCTTACATGCCTTCATGCTTCCATCCATCTATCAATGCATCCATCCATCAATGCTTACATGCCTTCATGCATCCATCCATCTATGCATGCATCCATCCATCCATGCATCCATCCATCTATCCATGCATCCATCCATCCACACATCCATCCATCCATGCTTACATGCCTTCTTGCTTCCATCCATTTATCAATGCATCCATCCATCAATGCTTACATTCCTTCATGCATCCATCCATCTATCCATGCATCCATCCATCCATGCATCCATCCATCTATCCATGCATCCATCCATCCATCCATCTATCCATGCATCCATCCATCGATCCATCCACACATCCATCCATCCATATTTAAATGCCTTCTTGCTTCCATCCATCTATCAATGCATCTATCCATCCATGCATCCATCCATCTATCCATGCGTCCATTCATCCATGCATCCATTCATCCATCCATGCTTACATGCCTTTATGCATTCATCTATACATCCATCCATCTATGCATGCATCCATCCATCCATGCTTTCATGTCTTCATGCATCCATCCATCCATCCATCTATGCATGCACCGATCCATCCATGCATCCATCCATCTATGCATGCATTCATCCATGCATGCATTCATCTATGCATGCTTCCATCTACAGTATCCATGCATCGATCCATCCACACATCCATCCATCCATGCTTACATGCCTTCATGCATCCATCCATCCACCCATCATCCATCCATCCATCCATCCATCCATCCATCCATCCATCCATCCATCACATTCTGCTTAACCCGTTCTGTTTGCAGAGGGGCACGTGTTGATCTCTAGTGGTCTAAGGTGAAAGGTGGGGTACACCCTGGTTGCCAGTCTGTGTTATAAGTTTTATTAATACATTCTTATATTTTTTGTGTTTATTGTTTATTCTAAATGGGTGCTGCGTTTACTGTTTAACCTTAATTTGATCTGTATGCACGCTTTCACTTGTCTTCCTAACAAACAGCCAGTTGGAAGTGTGCTCATAACAAACAGCATTACTTTACGGGGTTATTTTCAGTTGTTTCCCCAAGATTTGGTTCTGTATGACAGGTTTTCCAAAGCGGGCTAACTTCTATCACGATGACAATCAATTTCATCTAATAAATTATGATCCATTAAAAGTCTTTATTATTTTTCCATTTTTATCCGAAAACTTTGTTTTTTTTGTTTAAATTCTATTGGACTGCTCCTGTTATTTATCTACAGTACATATTAGTCAAAGTTTTCCCAGGTCGTTTAACAGAATATTTGCTTCAAATATTTTTTTAAAATTTGGATTGAGCTATTTTTTTAGAATATCTACCATCCCTCCTTTTAACTTTTCCTTGTAAAGATCACTCTAAATTTCTCTAAGGTGAATTAAATCAAAACTTGTCCCACAATCCAATCCTGTGCAGAATATTCTTTAGCCCCGATGCTAGAGAAAAACATAAATAAAGAAACAGATTGCCAGACAGCCTCGTCAAAGCGCAGTACGAATCCCATATCAATAACAAAACTGTGGGTTATTTAACAGCTTCCTTTAAATCCATGACGAATACTGCACCCATGATACATTTGCAAATATAACACATTCTAATGTTTCTCTAAAATAACTACAAATGAACGCTCAGCCTGTGGCTAAAAATACAGTAAAGACTACCTCTTTTGATTGTTGTGGTCCAGTCTGGAGATCTCAGTCACTCAGGAAGTCTGATGACACATCGTGTAGAAAAACACTGTGGTGAGACGAGTCATGAACCGTGTGGAAGACGCTTCTGCTTCCCATGGTGCTGAATAAAAAAAACATGCTTCCTCTTTTTCTGTGCAAAGTGATCATGTTGTGTTGACAATGCTTATGTTCGTGTCTCTTTATCTTAGACAGTATCAGACGGCTTGATGTCCGCAGTTTTTTCCTTTATCAATAAGCCTGGGCACTGTTTGGATCCCACCTCACCCCCACGTGAGCTCTCCATCTGTAACTTCACTATGTGTTACTCTGAGAGGAGGAAGGCAGCCAAGAGACAGGCTGTTCCAACATCTACTAATAGAGTGTCTGTTTTACCTTAGAATGAAAGCTAAGGATCTGAAGCTTCTTAGCTGAGAGAGAAAAGCAAGAGATTAATATGTTTGCAGCTTTTTAAATAAGCTTTTTCAACATCACAAATGAGTTTAAATTTCTTACTTTTCTGGATAAAGGATCACCATATAAAGCTATAAAAGACAGAAGAACTAGAGCTATGCGGTAAATATCCAAAACCATATTCATATAAACTTTTGATTTGCCAATAAAAACGATGGCGTCTTTAAGGACCTTGAATTACTGGATGGAAGACCATCATTACAAGTATGTTTTTATAGCTTTCCTGCCATGAGAACATCGTTAATATTTGTATTTGGAGAGGATATAAGGTCACACATGGTTTTTAAAGGTTTCATGAGGAGATGATGATCATTCACTGTAGGGAGGATGGTGTGAGGCAGTTCCAGAAGGGTTATGACGATCTTAGGCTTACTGCGTGTGTAGGGTGGAGGAGGCTCAGAGGGAGAGGTTCCAGTCTGGCTTGAAAGGAGTAGGTGCTTTCTCCTGGTCAAAGTCCAAATTCTTGTTGCTTAAGCAATCTGAGCTTCTTACCTTTGATATCTTGTTCTGCAAAAATAAAGAGAATAGAAACACATTAGGATTTAGATGAGATTAGTTTTTGCTTTGCAATCTAACCTTAACCTATCAGGTGACGATTAGCTGTCAGGAAGCTTTCCCCCAGGTTACACTGCATCTGCTCTGCTGCATTGCAAAAATTATCCATCCTCCTAATTAACACTGCCTTTGCTCCTCTGTGTAAATCCCAGAGGAGCTCCAGTGAGCTTAAGTTGATTGTGCAGAAAAAGCCAGTGATAAACAGGAAAGTCACACCATTACTGCCATAGTGGTTAGCCCCATTTACACTACCATCTGAAACGGATCCGTGCTGAGTTCAGACCGAGCTTGGATCAGTTAACCATGCCGAACTCGGTTCCTTACAACCATTTAGACATCACGCTAGAAAGGTTCCTCGCCTCCTAGTGATGATCTACGCTACTACTGCTGTCTAGGATTTAAGGAGGGAATCAGGCAAATCAAAATGGTGGCGTCTGTAACATTCAGGAAGTTATGTTTGGTTATAATTGTGATATTTCGTTGTTTGTGGAGAGTCAGGCGAAGAAGGCAACCTTTGGTGAATTTACTTGACAGAGTCGGCTTTTGGGAAGTGGATACAAAAACGATAGTCTCATCAGGGCTTACAGATGCAGGAAACAAGGACAGACGTTGAGGTTTATCACACTGCTAAGCAGAATCATCACTGGAAATTGTGCGGCACGGTAGGGAAGCTAATATTTTTATGAATGTCTGAAATTTAATGGAGATTACGCAGTCTGCTCATGCGCTCTTTGTTATCTGAGAACCGAGCGTTAACTGAACCTTGCCAAGCCCTACTGATGACCTAGTACCAGTTTAGCGCGGTTCGGTTTTTTCTGGCATTTACATTCAACACTTTTCGGCAAGGTTTCAAAAGGATAGAAAAATGGGGCAAATAATTTAGAATAGATGCCTCATGGATCGCTGTTGTCTATTGGCAATAACGGTCGACCCTTAAGGCTTGTAAAGGTCGCCTACTCTACTCAGTGTAATTCTTCTTGGCAGGCTTCAGTGCATTAAGTCAAACATTGCTCGCTTAAAACTGGATTTTTGTACTGTGATATTTATAATTACAGCTATCATAACAACATGTTTGGTTCAGCATATTTAAAGGTGCAGTGGAAGATTTTCTGGAATTTTTGAAAAGACCCACTCTCTCAACTTTAAAAAATGCACACGTGCAACGCTGTGCCCGCTCCTGTTAAACGCGTGCGAGAGCATGCACAAGCCCATTTCTCCACAAGAAGGTGCTGGGACGTAAGGATAAGGCGGTCGGTCCGATGGATCTCATCTCACCTATATTTATATATAAAAAGTTTCCCCGCATATAAGACTACTGCTACATTAAAAAAACGATGACATGCTTGTATGTGTTTGTGTGCTGCAGTTTTAATTTGGACATGTTTGTGGTGTAAATAAGGACATGTAGCACCTTATAACTACTAACGATGCAAATCACAAACAAATGAACTTATCGTCCCTGGGAAGTTACAATATACTGTAGAGGTAGATATCTTTTACTAGCAGTGATGTGAAATGTATTTCTACAAAAAAAGCATGCCAAAATTTACTTTTTTTTTGCTTCATTTATTAGTAAATGTAGGCTCTCTATGTATATTTACCATAACTTCACATGATAGGGCTGACATCACAGCACACGCATCCCATCCCATCCATTTTCTGTCATGCTTATTCAAAGCATGGTCGCTGGTGCCTATCTCCAGCTGTCTATGGGCAAGAGGCAGGGTACAACCTGGACAGGTTGCCAGTCTATCATAGGGCAACACAGAGACAAACAGCCAATCAAACCTAAGGAGAATTTAGAGAAGCCAATTAACCTAACAGTCATGTTTTTGGACTATGGGAGGAAGCCAGAGTACCCAGAGAGAACCCACACATGCCAACTCCATGGACAAAAGCCCCAGGCTGGGAATTGAACCCAGAACCTTCTTGCTGCAAGGCAGTGGTGCTACCTACTGCACCACTAAGCAGCCCCTGCGCAGGCATCCCACCAAGCAAAAATTGGCTGAACAGACATTGTAAACACGACATGATTTACTTCAAACGACGTCTACATTTGGTTGAAAAGTGAAAGGTGAAAACCCGTCATTCTCAGATCATTGAAAAGATGTTGAAAACTGGGTTTGCAACGTCTTTTCAATGTCTGTTATTGGACTGAAGTGGGACAAAATCAGACCGACCAAACACAGACCAGACGAGACTGTGACGAACTGGCCAGATTTAGCCTAAAAACCACCGTCTTAATGTTGTCAGGTGTTTTTTGGGAAGATACAATTGTAGAACAAGCCAAAGAAATGGAGGCGAGAGAGTTTGGAACTACTAGCTTAGCTTCCAAAAAAAGGAAGGTCCAAGATCAATTGAAAAAGGCACAAGAAGATGTTTGATTACAAGAGGGATAAAACTAGTTTTGCCGTTGGTGTAAACTAAAGCTGGAGCTACAACTCAGAAAGCATTTTGAACTTTACCTGTGAGCTTTAGCATTTGAGAACATGTCATTTCTCATAGTTCTGCTGGTGTTTGCAAAGCTTCCAAACCGTATCCCCTTGGCTGTTTTCTACGAGGCATTTCAGCATGGTCGGATTGGTCTCCATTTATTTAGGAGCTGCAACAAATGCCATCATCTGGCCTTCTGGTAGTTCAGCAGTAATGCCTGAAGATGGCACCACAACTCATTGTGCCCTTTGCTGGGGTTCTATTTAGGCTCACAAAGGGCAAGCTAAACCCTATCAGGAGGGACACCTTGAGTATATAGCAGGGGTGTCAAACTGGTGCCAGAAAGGGCCATGTGGCTGCAGGTTTTCTTTCCAACCAAGTAATAGCACACCAGACTCCATTCATCTCATCAAGTCATCATGTTAAGACTGGACTCACTTGAGAAGATGACTGGAGTCTGGTGTGCTATTGCTTGGTTGGAAAAAAAACCTGCAGCCACAAGGCCCTTTCTGGAACCAGTTTGACATCCCTGGTATATAGCCTTATTTTATAATAATCAGCTGGATATTAGTGTTTTTGCTAAAGGCGTATAATGTGACTATGTAGCTTTAAAAAAAAACCCGACGTGTCAACTTTATATCCAACTAGATTAGTTTTTCAGAGCAATGATAACTGCAGATGGGTAATTTAGCTCGCCCCCCCCAAACGCAGTGGTAATGATGTTGTTAAGGAGGAACAGGGAAGAGCAGTGTAAGCCACGTGAACTCTGAGTGACTGCCAGGTGGCCTCTCTAAGAGATGCTGGCCGACCTAATGACAGCTTGTTGTCATTGGCCTCTGTGGATAAGACAGGGGCAAAGAGTGTCAGGATGGAGAGAAAAAGTAAATAACGGTAATGTACGGCTCAGAAGAAAGAAACCCGGCAGCTGGTGGGGGAAAAAAAGAGAAGAGTCCCGAGGAGGCTGAGTATCTCTGGTTAGAGCTTTTTCATCCGCAGAGCCAGCAGAGGTGTGCCTGAGCAGCTCGGCTCTCTGATTGGTGAGGCCAGACACTGCTCTGTTCCCTCCCCCGCTGAAAAAAGAGGTGCTGCAGGAGCGTCAGACCCAGACAGCACCAGACTCAAACACAGAGACAGCATTTTTCTGCAGCTTCCATCTTGTTGAAATCTCCAGAGCGTCCAAGGACAGACTTTTCTTTTTTACCCAGCTCTGATTTACAGCATCTTCAACTGCAACTGGGCTTAGATTTTATTTACATACAATTTACTTTTTTTTTTTTTATTCATCATCTTAAAAGGAATCACTGAGATTTTCTGAGATCCTGTAATTGGATTGATCACACTGAGGAGGACAACTCAGTCAGCATGGGCAGACAGGGACACGATAGCTCAGCCACAGCTCCTGGGATGCGCATCCAGTGCTCCCAGAGCAAGATGAGCCTTTCTGCGTCGTTTGAGGCGCTGGCTGTCTATTTTCCCTGCATGAACTCCTTTGATGAGGAAGATGGAGGTAAGATGCTGCCCTGAGACACTGACAGTTAGAAATTAGGAGCTTGGTTTAGGAGAGGATGCACAGATGAGAACCACTTTAGACTTAAAGAAGAAACCTGAAATACAGTAAAGTTCAGTTATGCATGAAGTGGACGGTTTTAACCTGCAGTGGTGTTTTTTGTGTTTGGTTTTGACAGTTGAAGCAGAGATGATGATCTAATTGATGCTGTAAGAGTCCGGTTTGTTTGATTAGTTGAACGGATGTTGATGAACCCATAAAGGGTTTTTGTTTATATTTAATTTTGTGCATGGTTTAGGTTAGGACACCTGCTATTCTCCCAAGCTTTTGTCTACTCTACTTATCTTTATTGTTTTTTTTATTACCAAGCCTGCAGTGTGTTAGGAAGCAATGATTCATGTTTATTGGTGATAAATAAACAGAGTATCTTGCAGTTATATACATGCGGGTCCGTCCCACATGACTGAGGCTAATTTGCAGAAATGTTCCGCTTCGTTTGAAATGGAGGGTTTTTGAGTTCATTGATAAGATCTGAGTCGTCACTGATTGGCTGAGAATGTTTTGCTACAGACGTCAGAGACAGCCTCAGTCAGTGCATCTTCTATTGAAACATCTGAAGAGCAGGAAGAGGAGGTGGAGGCCAGGTCAATAGCTGAGCTTTCAAGGCTAAAGAGCTTCATCACTGTATACTGTCTGTTTGCACAAAGACAGGCAGAGAATCACAAATTACATCTGGAAAGAAAATATTAGCGGAAGCCGTTAAATAACCAATTAAACAATCTGTGAACAATTTGCATCTCTCCAGGGTAAACAGTAACCTGATAAAAAGGTAGAACATTGATTATTGGTGGTAATTGTTCCATTGTTTACCTAAGTCTGAAATTTTTGGACTGCATGCATAAATGACAGAATAATCAAGTAATATACTTTTAATCCTTTGATCAGAGTCAAGAATTAAAAGAGTCCTACACAGTGATAAACCAGAACAAGAGATGCAAACAATGCGGGGAAAATTGAAATTGGTCTGTGTTCACCTCATCAACTCTAAAGGGAGGTTTTGCCGGTTTGATATAAAAAATAATAATTTATACTTTTTCTTATTTTTTAAAAGTAAGACAGAGCATATCGACAACAAGCAAACATTAAAGCCTGTGTCCCCAAAATAACAATGCACAGAGATGACAGACCCCCCCCCCTTAAATACATGTAAATATTTCACACTGTATCTATACATATCAAGTAAAGTTTTTTTTAATTATATTTATTAATTTACATTTATGTATTTCATCATGTATTTTGGTCCCTCATATACTTGAAGTATCTCATCACAGTGACTGAAAACCATCTGATGACGCCCCAGTCGGTGTCTCCTGACCCCCACTTTAAGAACTATCGTTCCAAAATCATAAGATGATTAGTTCCATAGTGATTAAAGACGGGTTTGCCATACATGCCTTTATAAATGCTGATAATCTTGTAATTACCAGTTTCTGTTGGATTTAAAGATACTAGCCACTACTATTTTTGTCAAAGCAAATAGTTTTTTCAGAAATAAATCCAAAGAACAGTGGAGAATGAAAATTATTTTAATTAAACAAAATATTTAACTATACAAATAGTTTTTTTTAATACATTTTGACGGGTCCAAAATATGTATTTCTGGTTAAAACAACTCAAAGACACGAGAGAATTCGCTCAGGTGTTGCCAGATGCTAGTAGCTCTTTGATAAAGCTTTTTTATCTGTGTTTTATTTCAAAGATTAGCATTAGCGGACCTAGCAACATGCTAACCAACAGTATGAGCTGAGCGTAAGTGGGCCAGGAGGAGTAAACTTGTAGCCATCACTTTTTTAATTATTTCATCTGTCTAAAAACCTGCAGCACTTTTTTTTCCGTTTCATTTGCTGTAGTCCTTTAAAATAAAACCAGAAATAATCAAAGTGCGTTCATCAGATAATCATCATTGGAAATTAGTATTAGACAAAGAAACCCAGATGAGTAGATCTAAAATAGGGTTGCCAACCCTCCCTTATAAAACAGAATCGTTCCGTATTTAGAAATAGAAGTACCTGTCCCATATTTACTGGAAAAAGGAACGCACTTTGTCCCGTATTACTGTGAGAGTAAAAAAAAATAGTCAGTAAAAAGCTAATGGAAAATGAAGAAGGGCACGTTAGATACAAAACTAAAGGTAAACTTGTTCCCGGTTCCTGTCCTGCTTTGTGACCAATAAGCTGACAACATATATGTAACTATCTAGTATACCCTCATCCCATTGGTCGAGCCAAGTGTCGCTCACGGAGAAGATAGCAGGAGACAACAGAGCAGTATGGGGGATAAACGCAGTAATTTAAATGCTGACGCTGCTTTTGGAGGTGGTGCACCTTCGAATAGTTAGGCTCCTCCGGAAAAAAAAGAATGCAGAAATATAGGGAGGAATAGGAAAAAACAAATACCAGGGTGGAAAACGTCTGCAATAATGAATGTAAAGCAAACTGCAAATATGTATCTAATTCAATGCAGATTTGAGTCAAATAGTTAAAAAAAAAATTTCACACACAAAGGGGGGCTACAAAAAATCGGGTCAGCTGGCACACACATGAGGTGTCCCTTTTTTTTTTTTTTTTTAGGGAGTTGGCAACCCTAATCTCTAACAATATTTTGTTTTGCTCTTATGAAAAACACAAGGCTCTTGAATGAATAAGGAACATGACTTTCTTTGTGTTCTGGGTGATTTTTGGCCAAGAGAGAAGAGGCAGACGGCTTTAGCTTGTTTAGATGTGAGTATTTCTGTCAACCATGTAGTTCTGGACTGTGGAAAAGTAGCAGCAGGTTCGATGGGGGGAGGCAGTCAGCTGTCTTCTTGGATCAATTTGAAAGCTTTGAAGTGGAAAGCATTGATGACTGAGGTGGAGTACGAACCCACTGTGTCTCCTGCAGCACAATATGACTGTACTCCATGTTCTATTAGGCGTATACACAGTCAGAATCCTTATATATCAGTTGAATTTTGCGCGATCCTTTCCAAAAAATATTGCTGCTAATAAAAGGTGGAATTCGAATATATAAGATTGTCTCTTTTGGAGGATGTCAACAATAAAGCCAGATTTGTTCTGACATGAATTCATTGTCTGGATCCCTTTTTTTTCTCTCTCTTTCGTGTGTGACTGTTCGGGCAGAAGCAGGAGGCAAGAAGTTGCGAAGCACGGTCCAAAGGAGTACAGAGACGGGCCTGGCGGTGGAGATGAGGAGCAGGATGACTCGACAGGCCAGTCGGGAGTCCACTGATGGGAGCATGAACAGCTACAGCTCAGAGGGAAAGTAAGAGCAGCCATTACATAAGAATTATTAGTCACTTTAGTTTAAACTAAAGTGGCTAGTTTAAAACCGGTTTCAAGCTCCAGTTTTTGTTGCTAAAAGTTGTGCAGCCATCAATGTCCTGACTTTCATCTGATCTTTCTCTTTCAGCCTCATCTTCCCCGGTGTGAGGCTTTCCTCGGACGCTCAGTTCAGTGACTTCCTGGATGGTCTGGGACCTGCCCAGCTGGTTGGACGTCAGACTTTGGCTACTCCACCAATGGGTGAGAAAAACGTTTTTTTTTATTTCTTTATTTTAAAAGGAAGTAATACCTTTAAAAAAAATGTGGTATTTACTTTGTTTGATCTTTTTTCAGGCGACATCCAAATAGGCATGGTGGAGAAAAAAGGAGCCCTGGAGGTCGAGGTCATCAGAGCTCGTGGCCTTGTGGGCAAACCAGGATCTAAGGCACTGCCAGGTAATTTATGTTCACAGACAAACCAAAAGTTCAGGTGACATCAGTGATTCAAAGACACTTAATAAGCAAATATGAAATAAAACATAGTTGGACCAAACGTGCCACAGTTTGATATACAAGTAAATTATTAAATTGCAAACTGTGATTATTTATTCAAATTACAAAGAAATAAAGAGATTAAATATATGTATTATAATAGTTATATAATGTGCATATTTTATTCACAGAAATATGTCAGAGAAACTCTTAATTAGTTCTCTATTTAGCTGTTTAAGTATACTTTAAAGCAGAGGTCTTCAACAGGGGATCCGTGACCCCCTAGGGGGTCCTCGGAGGTACTGCATGGGGCTCATGAAAGTTTTGGTTTATATATATTTATATTCCCCCCCATAATTTTTTGCACTTATTGAAATGCCTTTAAATCCACATTAACATTAATTCAACACACTGTAGTAAACAGATAAATGGAGGCAAAAGATGTCTTTCAGTCATTAATGCACACATTCGACACATAAGAGCTCTTTCAAGCTGGGCACCATTTCATTCAAAACACCTGTCCCATCAACCAGGAATCAGAGTCAGAAATACTTTAATAATCCCAGGACGAAATTACTTTCGTTACATTACTCCATCTGTAATAGAGTGACTATAGGTCCAGTTTGATGTACCACAATTTCATGCAATATACATAATTAGGGGGTCACCGCTCCATCTCGCCATCAGTTTGGGGGTCCTTGACTTGGAAAACGTTGAAGACCCCTGCTTTAAAGGAACTGAATCAGTTTATTCTAATCTATCTGAACATCAGTTCATCTGCAGGGTTAGAATCAACCAATCAGATGTTAGATTAATTATTTCACTGTTTGCTGCGGTCATCTTATGCATTTCATAGATTATTTATGTGTTTATTAATTACTTTATTTTGATAGTGATAAACATAAATTGGTATTTAATGATTTCGAAGGGTGTTGAGGTGCTTTTACACAAAACAAGCAAAGCAGCCAGATTGTAATCCGTCTTCCTTGTTTTTGTCCATTCCAGCACCATACGTAAAGGTCTACCTTTTGGAAAACGGAGCCTGCATAGCCAAAAAGAAAACTAAAGTAGCAAGAAAAACGCTGGATCCCCTCTACCAGCAGCAACTGCCGTTTGAGGAGAGTCCAGGAGGAAAAGTTTTACAGGTTAGCCCAAAACCTCCTTAAAGTTTCCCAGAGAAACCTCAACATCCAAAATATTTACATACATTTACATAATTACTATTTACATTCTCGTGTTTTTTAGGTCATTGTCTGGGGCGACTATGGACGTATGGACCATAAATCCTTCATGGGAGCAGTCCAGATCCTGTTAGACGACCTGGACCTGTCCAACATGGTGATTGGCTGGTACAAGCTCTTCCCTCCTTCCTCACTAGTGGACCCTACTCTGGCCCCACTGACAAGAAGAGCTTCCCAATCCTCACTGGACAGTTTCTCTCGATCATAGCAGCGTGTGGACTAATAGCGTTGTTGTAGCAGCCAGTGTTGCGATTACAGGTCACGAGCCCCGGTTACACTGCATGCTTGATGTTGTGTCTTCTGAGCCTGTTTCTAGGGGCGCGAACGTGATCCTGTGTTTTAAGCAAAAACGTTGCGCACATTGTGCACGTGGCAAAGTGTGTTGCAAGCACCCCGCGGCAGGGATTGCCAGGTGTTGTTGTCATTCGGAAGAAGCCGGGATGAACTCCTTAGCACGAGGAACTTCTCAGTTCCAGGTTTTCTTCCAATTTGAAGCCATGGGGGCCGACACTGGGAACTAATAAATGAGTTGAACAGTGCCCCCTTTAGAATGAAAAAAAAAATCAATGAGTTGTTTTGATTTTTTTTCTCTTTTCCGTTTCCTTTTTTCTTTTGTTTCTTTAAATGTCTGCGGTACTTTTATCTGAATGGGGTGACGGTGTTCCCGAACACATGCTTGGTCACACCATGCCAACAAACGTAGCTAACATGCAGCTGAGGAGACCAACATTTTCCAAAGGGGGTGTGTTCGTGTGTCCTCCTACCTGCAAGAGAAATGCATTGCATCCTTTGGGTCAATGTGCTGACCCGCTGTTGCTGGTAAACCACCAGATAATCAGGGGCAAAAAGTAAGTGGCCTCCAACAACACCTCAAAATAAACTGCACCAATCCCAACCCCATAAAAAGTACTATGGTAGTTTTTACTTCCTTTCTCTGCTGAAAATCCTATAAGAATCCAATTCTGATATTATTTTCCCTTTCAGTTAATTTGCATGGGCACAAACTTAGCTGAATAAAAAAAAAAGAATTCTATTTATTTTTTGAGGCTGTAACTTGCAAAAAAAATGAATAAAACTAAAAACAGATCAGCCATTTTCAACAATTTATATTATTTTTCAAGAAGAGTTTCACTAGTGCATGGTTTTCAAAGGGAGTGAATGCAACATTGTGACAAAAAAAAGACAGTTTATCATTCTTTTTAACCATGAGTCATAAGTCTGTGTTTTTAAAACAATCAGATTAAGGGAACTTTAAAAAAATATATATGTTTGGAGTTATTTAAGAAAAAAATGACAATGAGAATAAATGTTAGATATTTATTTCATTGTAAAAGGCTAAAGCCTTATAAAGATAAATGTAATGTGCAAATTGTACATTTCTCTTTTTCTTCCTTGTCCCAGGGTACTTCTCTTTGTAGTATTCGCTGCTACCATCAGTTAGTCCCCTGAAACTGTCCAAATTTAAGGACTCTTAGTTACTTTACACTTCTGCATTGTTTTAATGCGCATTTTTGTTTCGAACTGAATTTGAATTTTACAAGCATGTTGAAAAAGATTTTCTGCAACATGTCTTGGGCACACCTTACAGTAACTCAGCATGTTTTTGATAACGATGATATTTGGACTTTTTGCAGATTCTTGTACAGTGCATGTGAATTTTATTACTTTTCTCCCTCACGATTAATTGAGCAGTGAATAAGTTGTTGGTCTTCCACGGCCAGGTATAGAAGTTTGATTACAGAGGATTAAAAAAATACATTCCACCCCCCCTGAAATCGTATTTTCTTTCAAATTTTTGAGGGAAAATAGAAAAGAAGAACGAGGAGAAAAAAAGTTTTATACTTTATCAAAGCAGGCAAAATAAATGTGATTTCAAAGTATATTTATTTTGATGCTGTTGACAAACAAACATGCAAAAATTATCCTTTTCTGGTGCACCAAGACATCTGTACGTAATCAAGGGGCAGCAACCATGCAAGAGCTGCAGGAAGCTGTGGTTCAGTTTTACAAGCACTCTTAGGTGAGGATGAGCAAATCACAATTTTAAAAGAAAAATAAGGGACATTGCCACAGAAAATGTGTTTTTTTTTTCTTCTTTTTTTTTGAATGAAAATGAAATTAATTTACTATATTTTTGTTAGTTTTACTTTGAAGCCAAGACCAGTTTATTTTTTATTTTCTATTTTTAGTAACTTACAAATACTTCCCATGTTTTGGGAGGTATACAAGTCTTACAGTTGCAGTATGTCTGAATGAAATGGAACCGAGGCATTGTTCCTTTTTCCACATGAGGAAAAACATCATTTTAATAAAATAATAAAAATCCACCTCAACTGTGTAACAGAATACAGAATATATTTTCAATTTAAAGCTCACTGTACATACCTTTAGATGTCAGAATCTGAATTAAACAATAAGCAGATCATATATTCTCCTTTGGAGCAGGAAAAATGCCTCAGGATGAAAAAGACATATGTTATTTATCCTTTTGAATGCCTTTTTGATTTTCTCTTTTTGGTGCAATGTGTTAATGCCAAGGCTATGTCTTGGCGAAGTATGGTTGAGTACAGAGATTTATGTAAGTTATTTTTCAAATTAAAAATAAAAGAAATTGATATTACATTGATACAAATTGTTGTGTATTGATTTAAAGCAACCAGAGCAACAAAGCAGCCAAACTGCATAAAGAGTTTGGAGAAACCGAAGCAGAGGAAGTGTTTTTAGCTTTCAGATGGGATTTATTTTATCTTTCAATCAACTATGAAAAGATATGCTGAGGATGTTTGGAGAAAAGCTCAAAAACAGCAGCTGATGGGGTGAACCAAGAGGAGAGCTTAGAAGTTTACGAGGTTCTGATGTGACATAAAAATAATGTTGTAATGTAGCGTTGATGCATCTTTTCGATCCAAAGTGGAGCAGCCATCCATCTTCTGAAGTTTCTGGAACATCTTGCAGAAATACACGCTGATCTATGTACCACGTGTTCTGCCTAAAATCCAATATGGTTGCAGGCGGGTTATCTGGGCTGACTTTACATTCTGACAGCAAAGTTTCACATTTTGGATTAAGGACTATATGGAGTTAATTGTGTTCCATTATTGTCGCAAGCAAAGAAGAGGAAATAAATAAAATAAAAAAAATCACATTTTACAAGTGTTATAGTTATTAAATTTTTTATTTAAAGTCATAGGGAATCATATTTAAATATCAAACCATTCTGGCTTAAACATGCATATAAATGTACTCTTTATCAGACTATATTGTCCCAAAATTTAGAAAATTTCTATTTAAAATTTTTTTTATGTAATGCACACCATTTAGTTATACGTCAGCATGAACACCTAAATTCGGCCAATCATATATCAAGGGTGATCTGTCAATCAAATATTTTGGTCATAGCATCTTGATTCATATGTCGCAGCTAATATATGCAAATGTTGAAATAAGAATCATTTACTTTCCATTGAGTTCCATCCAAGTATTCAAGGGGATGGACTTCTGTGTCTTCAGCAGGCTAGAGCTAACAGAACTGGCAGCGCACACACTTACACCTTAGAAGAATATAGAGAACCCAATTAACCTAACAGTAATGTTTTTGGACTGTGTGAGGAAGCCGTAGTACCCAGAGAGAACCCCCACATGCTCAGGGAGAACATTCAGACTCCATGCAGAAAGACTCCAGGCTGGGATTCGACCCAAAAGCTTCTTTCAAACATTTATCAATTAAATATTCATTAAAAGCAATCACTATGTTCTGAAAATAGAGTTTGTAAAAATACAGACAACCAATCAGAGCCAGAAGGAAAGTCTGAGCAGTGTGCTGCAGCTGTGGATCAATGTAAAGCACTGAATAAATATGCTAATTTAGAAAAAGTAAACCAACTCTTGATACTTAGTTGAAAGGATTGTGGACATTTGAAATCTAATTGTATTTAAACAAACACAAAAGTTGTTCTTTTACTGAGTGCTATAAAAGGAAAATAAAAACAGGCTGGGATTCAGTCCATCAGTTCCCCACTTAGGAAGAGGTTTCTGATACCATGACAGGTCAAATAGATTTCTCATCTAATCTACGTTAAAGTAAATGTTTTCTATCAAATTCTCAGGAAAATCTTGAAACTGAAAGATATTGCAATGAGTTACTTCGGCTGGCATTCCTACTGCCATAAAAGGCAATTCACACAAAACAAAATGCATCTGACACTGTTTCATGTTTCCTTCTGGTTTTGAATATAAATAGAAATGAGTGACCAATAACATGACTGAGGTTTAAAATGGGCGGGAGGTTCCTGTTTGTCTTGTATTTAAGTGGAATTCATGCCTGAAACAGGATTCAGTGACGCCTTATTTCATTTCCTTTGTTTTTTCAGGAAAAATGCATTTTAGGTTTTCTAATACAACAAGTCTGGCTGTTATTTAAGGAACTAGATATGAAGGAATAGCGCCCTGCTGTACTGAAGCAGAACTAATTGGGTTGGATGTAAATGGATTTGCATCGGACACCTTTATCAGCCTTCTTTGGCACCTAGGCTGGATGTTCTTTGTACCAACTTTGTCCTCATAAGGTTTGTGATTCATGGAAAATCTCCTTCTCTAAATATCTACACAACCAAATGATCTGTTTTAGCCTTTTTTTTCTTTTTACAGCTTATCTGTTCCTGTTTTTTCTAAGAACCACACTGCAAAAAAAATTAAATCTCAACAAGTCAATTTTTTCTTGAATTAAGGAGGCAAGTTAGACACTTTGACAATTGAACAAGGCAATTTATATTTAAAATAAGAAAAAACAATTATATTGTCTCATTACAAGTGCATTTTATCCAATTATCTTATTTTAAGAGTAAAAATACTAATTCCACTGGCAAACCATCTTATTCACCTGCTCAAATTAAAGGTAAATACACTTAACATAATACTTTTTTACTTGTTTTTAGATCATTCTTGCAGTGCATCTGCTCTACAGGATGCTGCTTACATGGACTTCAGTGAAGCAAGGCTTTGATGAGACCGTTTCTCAGGCTTTAGATGTTTTCACCACTGGTGAAAAAACCAACTGGAGGAGGACCTTCCTCCTCATCCTCACCTGCATCATATCCAGCCTCATGCTCAGCTCCCTGCTCCTCCTGTACCTCCTCTTTGCTGTGGACTACGAGCTAACTGTGGCCGGTTGGATAACTGGCTGCTTTGGGATTTCATTAAGTGTTTCCCTATTCCTTTCAAACAGAGTGAGATGTTTGGCCACTCTGTTTGTGATATCTATTTTCATGAAGAAGAGCAGGAACCTACTACTGACGGCTGGTACGAGTTTAGTTGTTCTTAAAAACATTAAAAACACTTTGAGGAACCTGCACCTCCTGACCAAGAGCATGATTTGCAACCTGAAGGCCAAGAAAGCATCCATTGTTGCACCGTTTAGTAACTATGTCAAGATGTTAGAATGGATCGGAGGCATTCTCAAAGGGGTTACAGACCTAGGAGTTGTCAACCTGGACTCGAAATTGAAGGTTTCCCCGAGTATAGAATCGGAAGTGTTCAGGTTGAAGCTGAGCGAGGCCGAGCAGAAGCTGAACGAGACCGTGAAATATGTCCAAAGCGTCATGGAAACCATGTCCTCTGTGACGGACAAGACGTTTCCCGCTGTCAGCTTCCTCGTGCTTATGATGTTCATAGCCGTACGAATCAAAAAATACTGCAAGGATATGAAGTATAAAAACAGCTTCATCAGCAGGAAGTTTGTTGTGTTTGACGAGAAGCAGAAGGCTGAAGGGAAGCCTCATGTTCTCCCCCTCACCTCGAAGGAGGAGAAGCTTTATAAGTTCATTCCTTCGGCCCGGCCCACCATCAGTGAGGGGAAAGCTATCATGAAATTTGGAGCCCCAGTATTATCCCACTTTGTAGCTTGGACCTTATTTATAACCATGGATGCCGTGTTGTACTACTTTGTTGATATTATTACAAAAAAGTTATCGGAGCTGAAGCCGTTCAACGTTCCACTGATGCTCAATTTCAAAGTAAGTTTTTTTTTTTTTTAAATGTGGTTATTTTCCATTTACTCAATGGATTATACTGATGACTCACTCTCTTTTCATTTCAGGGAATTGCTACTTTAATTGGCGTACCAATTGATGAGGAAAACCATCAAATGGATTTTTCCTACTCGGTGACCTTGTTTGAAAGGAGGTGTCTCCCCGAACCCGAACTGCTGTTTTATACCTCTGTAGTGCCACTGAGCGCCATCCTCATCACCCTGCTCATAATGGCCATAATGGCGACCAAAACCTCCCAGCTCAGGCTATTGGTCTGCGAGCGGTTCTTTTCCCACGCCAGTGACACAAGGGTGGAGTTTCTACATAGAAAAATCCTGAGAAAAAGATTAAAGCTCGTCAAGGAAGAAAAAGAATCCAACATTAGGTCATATATTTCAAAGGTTTGCTTTTAGATTAATTGCAAAGTAATAATCAGTTATATGTAAGGTGCATGCAGGAAAAACCACCTCTGATATAAATTCTGCTTTGTCTCTCATCAGCTGCATTTCTGGTGTCCGATGCTCTTCCCACCTAAAGATGTACCTCAGAGTATTACTTAAGGATATGGATCTCTTTACGCATAATTCCATTAAGCACAAATCCATGCAGGTCTGTTTAGGACACTGGAGGAGTTTCTATTTACCAGGATGGCTCTTCTTCACGAGGAAAGAACATTGTTCTGGTTATCTGAACTCACCTTTTATTTTTGTACTGCATAGATGCACAAAGCCTGGAAAATTTTCCTTTTATATGGCATAGATTAGGAATGTCCAGATCTGACCCAACGTATTGATCTGATGTCTCTCTTCTCAATGATTTGTTCTTGACAAAACTCAATATCCAAGTGTTGTTCGATGATGCGTTTAAGTTATTTATTATCTAATCAAATCTTGCAGTTCTGTGGACAACAGTCCAAATAGCTTATTTAGCACCCTTGATTTTTTTTTTCAGATCCCCTTTAGTCATCATGTATACAGTTATTACTGTGTATTAGAACAGTAGTGATACCTGCAAAAACAGAGAAGCAGTGCCTTAATTTATTAATTCTATCTAGTCAGAAGTGTCATTTTTTAATCCCGGTGGATTGTTAAATCCCTAAAAATAGTTACTAAAAAAATTATTATTGAATAGGAAAAACATTATTTGCATTTTTGCTTTATTTATTTCTGTTCTTTTACTAATTTATTCCATTTTCAATTCTTGTTTTACAGAGAGTTCGTTAAAGCTTTGACCCAAGTATTGACTGGATTAAAGATATCTTAAATGATTGTTCAGGTCAATATTTGGCACTCGGAGTGTATTTCTGGTACTTGTGTAGCTGAATTAGAAATGTGACCAGGACAAGCTAATGGGAGTCTGAGCTCCCCTTAAACAGGAGAGAAAATTAGACAAAAAGTTTTAGTTTGCCAACAAAACAGATCTGACCTTTAACTGATCAGATATATTTTTGGTTTTCCAATGTAGGATTTAATAATAGAGGGTTGGATGTTTCCTTATCTTTATCATTACTTCACAAGCAAGTTTGGTTGTGGCCGGTTTATCGGAAGCATCTTGCTAACCAGTTAGCAACTTATTGCTAGTAGGTTCCCAATAGGAAATTCCATTGGGACCAAGTAGCACTGAATTGGTGACTTAGAAACGACACTGTCAAGGAACGCTATGGACAGAGGAAACATGCAAGAGGAGGAGAGTTTAGTGTCGGAGGTCGTGGATGAGTCTCCTCTGTCATATATTTTTTATTTAGCGGAGGAACGCGGGGACGAATATGTTGTGGAAGAGGACGCCAGGGCGGCAGAAGCTTGGTTTGGTGTAGAAGGCTTACAGCCGTACATGTTTGAGCCCTTGCCTCGCAACGCTAACAGTTCTGTTAGCTCTACGCCCTATTTCTTATTTCAACCGTTGCGTATATTAGCTGCGACATATCAATCAAGATGCTATGACCGAAAAAACGTGATTGACAGATGACCGTTAATATATGATTGGCCGAATTTAGGTGTTTAGGCTGACGTATAAATAACTGGCCTGCATAAAATAAGGAAAAGAAAAACATAGATTTTAAGACAGGATCTTTTTTTAAATGGAAATTTTCTGAATTTTGGGACAATATTGTCTGATAAAGAGTCTATTTATATACATGTCTAATGATTTGACATTTAAATATGATTTCCTTACGACTTTAAAGTAGAAATTATCAATGGAAAAGTGCCTTTATTAATTTGCTCTAGTTGTCCATGTGTTTATAAGCAGCACCTTCTGCGAGCAGCTGTGGCCCATGTTTAATATGACAATGAAATACAGACATAATTGGCTGCTGCAGCTGCTGGTCTGTTTTATGCAACCAAATTCAGAAAGTGCAGTTACGGTATCAGTTAGCTGTTATGGAAAGCTGCTGGAGAGATGTTGTTTTTGATGTCAGGATTTTTAAAGCGAAACACTACAATTTAAAAGTTTTTTTTTCTGTTTGACAGGAATCAAAATGAACTTATTAACAAGGCATAAATGTTAAGCTAATTGTATGAACCATTTACCTTATTTCTCTGGATCTATCTCCACTGGGGGTGGATTTTCTTTGGTTCACTGATGTGTCATGTGAAGGAGCAAATGGTTTTCTACTGTCCTTAGTTTGAAGTTAAGTTGTTTGTATTTTGTTGTAAATGGAAATTGGAAGACAATAGATCTGGTGATGGAAATAAATGACTTTATAGCCCAAATTACACTACCCTCTGAAAACCGCTCCAGGCCGAGCTTGGATCAGTTAACCGTGCCGAGCTTGTTTACTTACGACAATTTACACTACACGCTAGCACAGTTCCTCGCCTCCCAGTGGCCCGTAACATTCAGGAAATTTGTTTATAATTGTGATAGAGTCAGGCGAAGAAGGCAGCCTTTGGGGAATTTACTTGACAGAGACAGCTTTTGGGAAGTGGATACGACAAAAGATAGTCTAATCAGGTCTTACAGATGCAGGAAACAACGATGGACGTTGAGATTCATCACACTGCTAAGCAGAATAATCACTGGAAATCGTGTAGCATGGTATGGAAGCTAATATTTTTATGAATGTCTGAAGTTTGTCTGAAGTTTTTAGATGATTACGGTGGCTGACAGTAAGAAGCTGACGCAGTCTGCTCATGCGCTCTTTTTTATCTGAGAACGGAGCCAGAACTGATCCGCTTCGAGCCCTACTGATGAACTAGCACCATGTTTGCGAGGTTCAGTTGTGTCTGCCATTTACACTCAACAGTTATCTCACCTATGGTGTTCGGACCGATCTTGGCACGGTTTCAAAAGGGTAGTGTAAATGGGGCTCATGAGTAAGTCAAAATATAGACCTGCATGCTTGATTGAGCACATGTAAGACCAAAGCCTTCCAGGAACGATAGCAAACAGTTGCCTAGAATATAGGATTTTAGCCACTACACTAAGACATTATCAATAAAAGCAAAAAGTGAAACACTGAAGATCATTGCCTGTATGATGTATCTATGCATGAGTCATTATACAATGAAATGTACGGAGTAGAATAGGTTACTTTGTGACATCTGTGCATACTGATCACATTTAGTCACAGGGCTATTATACAACAAAATGTATTATTTTACAGTACATACCTGTTCACCCTAAATGACCTGGATAAATATCAGGGACAAACAAAAGCTAGTTTGACACTTTCTTAGTTAGCTAATCTAGGTTATATGATTTCTTTACATAAATGCTGACTCTGCTCAGTCCCAGACGGAAAAAGTTACATCACAGTGATTTGAGCAGTCATGTTTTGCAGTGTTGAGGAAGCAGTTGGTAGGACAGGATACAAAGCTCATTATTACCTTTTTGAGTTCAAACTGCTACTCACACTTTGTTTCCTGTTTTGCTTCAGCTACAGATAACAAATCTCTGTAAACTTGCACTAAATGTACGACATTGAGCTGTACTGTTGTGACTGTGCCTGTTTCCATGTCTATATTTCTCTGTGTCTCTTCTGATGACAAACTGAATGATCAGGACATGAATCATTTTTTCGCTTCACTGATTATGCAAGGAGACTTACTTTTTTATCATTACATAAAGCTGCTAGTAACACCGATTGGTTTGAGAAGGTTCTATATTTTGCATCCATTTTATGTTGAATGTAGAGCAACTCCTGTTTCTTATATAATCTATGACACAAATACCCTACATATGCAGCAAGCAGCACAATGCTCCTTCCTTCTAAGTGCTGTCTTTCCCTATAGAGATCTTTCAGGAGCTTCTATGCCTCTCTTAGTAGTCACAGCCAGCTCAGGCTCAGAGTGTTGATGGAGTACTCAAAGGTCAAAGACAGATAACTGCAACGTTTTTCTATGGTGCTACTTTCTGAGAGAACAAATGTACTGATGGCGTAGTTTGTGGCACAATGTTCAACTAAGGAAACTGAGGGATTAGTAATTATGATGAAGGGCTTAACAATTAGCTTTATATTTTGAACAATTCAGCATTTGTAGTTAATAAGGCCTGAAATAACTCTCTTTAATATATATACTATATTTCATTTTCATGTTTTTGCTTTTTAGCTCTCTTCATTAACTTTTTTTAGTTCCTATAGCATGAAGGGTTATTTTAAAAAACACTTATACTTTCATTTGTTATTATGATATGAAGGTTCAAAAAATATTTTTTTAGAATTTACTTTTTTATTTCAGACATGTATGAGCTGTCTACTATTCACCCCTTGGAAGTAAGATTGATACGCTGGAAGAAAAGGAAGCTGGACATATTCTAAAGATAACTTGTACATACCTTTTAACGACTTTTTAAATTAAGTTTTTATAATAAACGCTCTTTATGAAATTCTATGTACCAACATTTTACAATTTCTTACTACCATTTTAAAAGTAGAATGGGAGGCAGATCTTCTCCTCTCCTGTGAAACCAAATAGCAATTTAAGTGCATGAGGTGGACACCCTGTCTACTTTAAGGCTAGGCTTAAAACTTTTTTTGTGATAAAGCTTATAGTTAGAGTGGCTCAGGTTATCCTAAAGTACCAGCAATCACATGGTTTTCCTTAGATTGAAAGTTTTAATAAATTAGATTGAAAATTTTAATAAATCTGAGCATATGATTTGTTTGAATTGTCTCTGTAAAGGGCCTAGAAATAACATGTTATGAATTAGTGTTATGCTGTTGTAGGCTTAGACTGCTGTAGGACTTGGGGACCATTTTTCACCATTGCTCTTCAATAATCTTTTATTCTGAAGTATTTGTTAGTTCAACTTTTAAGTTTATGTTCATTCTACTTTTTTCTAATCATAGTACCTCGATTTGATCTGTTTCACCTCAGCTGCTGCCATCAATTCAATTCAGTTTATTTCTATGCCGCCAATTCACAACACATGTCATCTCAAGGCACTTTACAGTTCACCAGATCATACAGTCAAATTGAATCAAAGTTTTCTACCTAAGGAAAACCAGTTGATTGCATCGACTCATTGACTCGAATACAATCCCTCACACTAAACATGCTTGTAGCGACAGTGGAGAGGAAAACTCCCTTTTAACAGGAAGAAACCTCCAGCAGAACCAGGCTCAGTGTGAGCGGCCATCTGCTGAGGCCGAATGGGGTTCAAGGAGACAGAAGCAGAGATACAAAAAGCAACTGTAAAAGGCGGCCCCGTCCAGGAAACACACAGCCAGGCAGACGAGCACCGAGCCAGCTCCCATGTCAGAGGATGAAGAATCCTTCCTGTTACATTCAGAGAAACAGAACTACTCTCAAATACAGGCTGATCTCAAACATCTATAAACAAAGGTGTTGATGGCAGCAGCACAGCTGATATTTCTCTCCAGGATGGAGTCACAGCCAAACAGGCTGTGACTCCATCCTGAGAAGAGAAGAAGAGAAGAGAAATGGGAGAATCAACAACTCACATTATAGATGATAGAGTTGGACTTATATTAAGTGTTTAGTCAGGTTTCTCTCTTAGACAGTTTTTGCCTCAGTTTTGACTATATGTGCTCTCTTTCATCCATTTTGACATAAAACACAACTCAGGGCTAATCTGCTTAACTGTATTTTTTCTTGTACAAAGCCGCTACAGGGCTTGTTTACTGTTAGCTGTGCAAAGAGAATGTTTTTTAATATTTAATTCAATGCCTCTATGTTTCTTTTGTATATTGGTTTCTCTCTTAAACTCTGACTTGGCTTAGGCAAAAGGCCGCTCATGCTGAGCCTGGTTGTAAAAAAAAAGATTTTCTTCTTTACAGTCATTGCATGCATGCTTGATGCGAGGGATTGCTGCAGTCAACAACACAATACAAGTGAATGTCTATTATCTCCACATGCTCTTTCATGAGGAGTGAATCTGCAAAGTCAATGATTACATGCAATCAGGTGGTTATCTCTATACATTTTATAACCACTCTGACTATGATCTTATTAAATTGTCTCCTTGCCTTGAGATGACGTGTTGTGGACTGGCACAATATTAATAAACTGAACTGAACATAACATAACAGCCACTCCTTTACTTGGGCAATAGAATAACGTTTAATAAAATAACAAGAAAAAACCACATGATTCATTGTTATAAGTTTCCTATCACAGATACAACCATGTGTTACACATTGCCTCACACGTTTATTTTAATTAAAACTATAAACTTTTGATTTCCACCATTTGCAGCAGTACAGTTTTTTCCTAATATTTTATATAAATGCACACAGCCAGACCCAACATTTTCAGATAATTTCAATTTTGACCATGTAAATTCAGTAACCACTGCTTCACTCACCATGTATTGTATTTCAAGAGACAAAAGGAAGGAAGTAGGTTTGCTCAGGCATGAGTAGACCTTCTGTGAGTCACATGACGCCACTGACCCGTGTGGCAACCTGATAAACTCATGCTGTGTCCTAACTGGCCCCGTGGCAAAACACCACGGCAGCATGCCAGCCCAATGGGAAGCGGCCGTATGATGCTGGGTGACGGTTGCAGACCTTTTTTTTTTTTTTACATAGAAAAAGGAAAAGAATGAAGTCCAAAAATGGGCATAAATGGAGATAATAGGCCTTTCGCAGATCCTGCTGAACATGCAAGCAGTCTTTCTGGGTCAATAAGTGCATTTGAACACTTTTGTGTTTGTCTGTGTTTTCGTGGATTTTTCATCAAATAAAAAGATGTTTTTGGGCGAGGAAAACAAATCATGTTGCCATTGGCAACAAACTTAAGGGAGAAATTGGATTACAATTTAAAAAAATAAAATAAAAACCAGCCTCAGAGAAGAAAAGAAGCAAACATCAGCTCAGATTGCAGTTTTATTATACAACTACCACAGTATACAAAGTATGATGGATGCCCACTCATTTATTGCTGCTGCATTTTAAACATTCTTTCATTAAAGCATATTTCACTTGACTGCATCACACCTTTTAATCAGCAGAGTGGTCTATGCTGAACTGGATTGGATCTGACTCAGTGACCTGACACAGAGAAGGAAATGTGCCATGGTGTAAATCAGTCTGAAGAAAACTGAACGAGGTGTTGAGCATTGCTCACTTAAAGACTAATACCCTGAATCAGGTCAATTAAACATCTGCCCCATTTCAAACTGCCCTATATGTGAAATTTCTATTCTTTTGGGCCTTTCTGGTACCTGGTTTACTATGCAAAGACACAGCTGGAGGTTCAGAGACACTTTCATCTTCCTGGTCAGTTCAAACAGACAAGACTTTGCCTTCATAGGGCTTTCTGATCACAGCTGTAGGTCTCCCCACCTGTAGACAACACACAAAGCCAAAAGAAAGGTTAAGCCACTTCACTGAAAACATCAGTAAGTACATCCAATCATGCAGCTGATTAGGAATTTTCTTAGAGCAATCACAGAAAAGTGGCTACTTTGACCTCAATTTGAGATTTTCATTTATTCCTGTATGCTGCACAAGTCTCCTCCTGCACCTGCGAAGCTGTTAGCCAATCAGACTTAGTCTTATTAATGTTTCAGCATTAACACTGAGCATTTAAACTCCTCACTGGTTCCTCTTTTTATCTAACCCATATTTTTCCTGCTCCTTACTTCTTCTTGGATTCCTGTTATAGTTCATCCTTGGCTCCTTCTGTCCCTATTAATTTATTAGCTTATTTTGTCATTGAATTAAACCTCCAAAGACGACCTGCTGCCTCATTCTTTCTTCATTTGGGTCCACATCCAACTACACCATGACATGAACACAATAATAAGTAACCAAATTCAGTGCCCAGACTTAGAAAAAGAGAATAAGCACTATTCTAGAATAAGTGCATGGAAACCCACCCTGAAATAAGACTTTTAAGACAAAGAGCTAATATTTTCTACAGAACTGCACCTATCAGGCTTTACAAAGCACATCATTTGTATCAATTTTCAGGGATTAAATAGTTGGATTGGTGAAGTGATAAAGCATGTCTGTAAAGGTTCTCAGTCATCCAGGTCACAGTCATTCCAAAAAAAGAAAATTAAAAATAATTCACTGGATTTTGTTTCCAAGTTTGAAGATGCTTCGCTTCCCATCCAGGAAGCTTTTTCAATTTAAAATGTCAGGAATAGCGTTGAGTTCAAGGTTTTATTCAGTAGCCCAACAAAGCCTTGTTTTAGTTTTGAAAAAATGCAAATTGGAACGAACGAAAGGGTCCACCCCTTTGGAATGGGGGACTTTTGGCTTCTTTTGTTAGCCTGCAATGCCCGATACCTGTCTAAGTGTTTAGACGTCTTCAAACTTTGAAAAAAAAGTCCAGTGGATAGTTTTTAATTTTTTGGAATGACTGTGACCTAGATGTCTGAGAATCTTTACAGACATGCTTTTTCACTTCACCAATCAAAGTGTCTAATCCCAGAAAATTGATACAAATGAGCTGCTTTGTAAAGCCTGATAAGCACAGAATGAGGAAGCATGTTTGAAGATGTTTCGCTTCCCACCCAGGAAGCATTTTTCAATTCAAAATGTCAGAATTAGCGTTGAGTTCAAGGCTTTATACAGTAGCCCAACAAAGCCTTGTTTTAGTTGGAAAATATGCTAATTGGAACGGAGGAAGGGTTGATCCCTTTGGAATGGGGATTGTTGGCCTGGCTGAATAGGCGACCCCCCTTTCAGACGCTTAGACAGGTATGGGGCATTGTAGGGTGACAAAAGAAGCCAAGCGACCCCCATTCCAAAGGGGTGGAACCCTTCGTCCTTTCCAATTTGCATGTTTTCAAAACAAAAACAAGGCTTTCTTGGGCTACTGTACAAAACCTTGAACTATTCCTGACATTTTCAATTGAAAAAGCTTTCTAGATGTGAAGCAAAAAATCTTCAAACTTGGAAACAAAATCCAGTGGATTGTTTATAATTTTCTTTTTTAGGAATGGTAAAGCTTGAAAATTTTCAGTCAAGGAAAGGAAAAACCTAATATCCAATTGCCTAGACTGAACCTTTTCAAGCCTGAAAAAGCATGTTTTTTTTTTAGCTTTTTTTTAATCTTTTCCTCTGGGTATATCTTAATAAACAGACACAGCAAAAAAAAAAAAAAATGTAAATACAACCTCGAGTTTGCTTTGATTAGCTGTTAAGCAGAAGCAAACAAACTGCTCCATATAGGAAAGAACAAAGAATGCAGAATAGTAGCAGAACATAAAATATCCAATATAGGATAATATAGGATTAATTGATTTGATTATGGAGCATGGATGTTTTTTTTTTCTTTAGCTTTATTTTAACATAAAATTTTATCTTACCAGAGAGACAGTTACTGTATTTCATTTATGCTTTGTTTCATACAGAGTAATGTGAAAAAAATTGTTTAATTAGGCCTTGGGAAGCTAGAAGTAAACAGTGATGAATTTTTAGTAACATTTTAAGGAGATGAACAAGCACTGTAGTAGCCATTTAAAATGTCCTCACTTCCTTTGATGGGCCCTTGGCTGAAAATAATGTGAAAAAAATATGCAAGAGGGGGTCACTCCAGTGGCTGGAAGTTGGACAGAAGTGTGCTGCCATTTGTCTGGCGTTAAACTGGGAAGGTACTCTATTTAGTATCAAAGTGTGGTTTGATGACTGAAGGTTTATGGTAAGCTCTGACTCACCTGGTCCCTTTGCTTGATTCTTTTATAAACAAACTCGGAGAAAGTCTCTCTGTGGATGAACCTGCCATGTCCTGGTTCTACCTGCAGCTTTTTGTTCTCATAAACCACTTTGCCCCTGGAGATGGTGATGATTGGGACACCGTGGCACTCCATGCCCTCAAAGATGTTGTAGTCCACAGCTTGATGGTGAGTCTTGGCTGATATCCTCCTGCAATGTCACAGATGTACAACATTATCATATTAAGCAATCTGGCTGCTGCTGAGAGGTGAGATCATCTGAAACAGATGAAGTGAGAGAATCAGACATTTACTGAGATTTAATCTTCCACTATCCACCACTTTTTCAGTCATTGAAAAGACTTTTATATTTAAAGAATATAAGAGGAGTAATTATTAAAAGACAGCCAGGGGATTCTTTGCAACAAACAAAAAGCTCTACTTTTCACAATAACTGCATTTAAATTTAAATAGTGGATCTAAAACATGTGTGAACACCAGTTAAAATTCCATTTATTTTGCTTCCATCATTCAGAGTTGGGCAACAGAAATCTATACGCAATCTGCTTCTGAACTATATGTTATTTTCCCAACCCTATTAGCTAAATCTCTTCTTTTATCCATTATTTTTTTTACGGTAGATTTAATGCAGACTCCATCCATCCATCAGTCCATCCATTTTCTGTCATGCCTATCCCAAGCGGGGTCACGAAGGGAGCTGGTGCCTATCGCCAGCTATCTATGGGGTAGAGGTGGGGTCCACCCTGGACAGGTCTCCAGTCCATCGCAGGGAAACACAAAGACAAACAGGACAAACAACCATTCACACACACATTCACACCTAAGCAGAATTTAGAGAAGCCAATTAACCTGACAGTCATGTTTTTGGACTGTTGGAGGAAGCCGGAGTACCCTGAGAGAACCCACGCATGCTCGGGGAGTAAATTACATGCAGAAAGACTCCAGGCAGGGAATAAAATCTGGAACCTTCTTGCTACAAGGCATCAGTGCCACTGAGCAGAATTTGGATGTATGCATTTGCGCTCTAACCAGGTGAAAAATATTCCTTGCTTTGTATTATTTATCATATTTTATTGTTATTTCCTGTAAGAAAAAGGCTTTTGTTAAAATTCGAACAATTAAACCTAAATCTGTGGAAGGTACAATTAGTTTTCGGCTAAATGTATAGAATTCAACAAAAACTTTTAGGAGAATTTTTGACCATTTCTAATTTAAAAAAAGGGGAGAAAAAGTGGAAAACTGTATTCCATGAGATGCACTTTATTAAATCTCACTGAATTTAGTTTGTTTTTATCCCCTCACTCCATCAGCCATAGAAACGACACGGCTCAGCACTGGACAACTTTACAGTGTAAATGTTCTGTGTGAAGATTTACATTCTGGATTTCATTTGGATACTATTTTGGCCAGGCTAACAAACACTGGATTAGTCTAAGCAAAGCTTCCCATGTTTACAACACACTCTGAAGGCAGTGCATTGCCAAGCTGTAAGCACAGCCTAGTAATACACAAGGGAGACACCCATCATATTCTCTTGCCTCCTGAGACCCAAAGGAGTTTCTAGAAAAGTTATGTTGTATTAAATCAAGTGTGAGATAAATCTTTAAATACAGAACACAAAAATGCTCTGACACAACAAATGAAAATATAAATCTATATTGCTAAAAAAATACGGAAGCCGAGACCGGTCATATTCGACTTTTATTTTTTTTTGCCTTCTCGAGATAATGACATAACTATCTTGTTACCACGGTTAAACCATTTTTTTGTTTTCTCTCGACTAACTGGATAATTATCTCATTATCATGAGAAAACGGTTATTGATTACTTGAGACAATGAGATAATTAGCCAGTATGAGTAATGAATGAAGCTGGCCAACAGTCCTGGATTCCCAGTCCATCCATGCCTGCGGGGCCCCTAGTTGTGTAATTGCAGTACTGCGCGTGTAGATGATTGGATTGCATGGAATACAGTAGAAACGAATCTGATCATCTTTTAAATGAAAATCTTTAATCGGATTCATTTTGGGGTTTAATGCATCTTAAACCTGTTACAGCCGTAATACCGGGTCTGTTTAGAAAAACACCCAGCTCTAGACGCCGGAGGCAGCAGATGTTAGAGCTAAATAAATGGAAATCCTTAAAAATATGTTCTGTAACTTTAAGGTGGGTTAGAGATTAACCTTCAAACAAAATTAAATATGAAAAAGAGACCATACTGTAAAGGCTTTAGATCAATAGACATGTGTTAATCTGACCTGGTCAAAGTCCAGACTCAAATAAAACTGGCAACAGTTCGAGATGTCCTGTCACTTTATGAATTTGTATGCAGGTAGCTCATGTTCCCCTGTTGGCCTATTGCATTTTATTTCTGTAATACACTCTCTTTTTGCTACATTTGTCAGTAAATTTAACCCCTTACCGTATTTACCAAAAACAATACAATGTCATAGAGGTACAAAATATAGATTAGAGTAATTAATAATCAAGACATTAATTCAGCCAAGCAGGTCAGCATTTTCATAGTTGGGCTGTAAAAAGAAAGAAGAGAAGTGCAAAAGCAAGTGTTGAAAGGCTAAAGAAATGTTGGATGCCAAGAGGGATAACACATGAGAAGCACTTAGATTACAATATAAACCTTGGTTTTCACTGAAGCGAGAGCTAAAGCTGCAGAAGCTGCCAAATAGATGTGTGCATGAGTAAGTACTGACAGAAGATGATGAGGATGTACAACCACATATGTCTGCTGATCCAACAGGATTTTATGCTGAAAAAAGGAATAGAAGAAGGAGAAAGTATAGTGTTTATTGCCCAAATTGTTTGCATATAGAGCGCTTTATGAATTTTTACAATCATAAAACAGTATGCAGGGGGGTAAAAAAGGAAGTAACCAATTGGGCTAAGTCAGTTGTCATCTCCGAGCAAAGTGTGGAAAAAACTCAGAAAGTCCAAGATACAGCGTTAAAAAAATCGGCACAAAATTTGTTATATTTTTTGCAGAGAGATAAGATTTGGAGTACGGAAGAATGTTGGTGTTCACTGAAGCGGTAGCTAAAGCTGCCGAGGTGTTCTTGTGACTGTAGAGTTGTTGTATGTGTGAGTTGGCATCCTTATTAATACTGATACTAGTTATGGAAACGCCACTCTTGGTGTAACCCACCTGAAACATTGGACTACTAAACCAATACATTTAGTCTAGTTGTAATTCTTGCAAAATCCACTAGAGAGCACATTCATTTTTCTTTAGACATAATTGAACATGTATTGATCTCACAATGGAGAAATCTACCTGTGCATTTAACCCATTCCTTTGGGGAGCAGTGGGCTGCCATTGTGCGGCACCCGGGGAGCAGTGTGGGGTTAAGGATCTTCTGGTAAGGTAATCTGGATATAAAGTATAAACACAAAACTACACGGGTAGAAACATTGCTGTATTTTCTTTTGAATATTGCATTTGTTGCAATTTACGTGCAATAAAATAATCAGTTCAGTGTTCAGTCAATCTGACGTCTCATTATTCTTTGTGGAATTTAGTGGGTGTTTAGTTCCTGTGTCATGCTGGTCCACAGCCTTTATAATCTAAGTATATGTAAATAACATTAAAATTAAATCAACTAATTGATTGATTTGTTCTTACTTTGATGCTATGTCGCTCTTTGATTATGTTAGGAAAAATAATTTTCTTCTCTCAGATGTTCTGATAGGAGGATCTGGGGAGGATTTACCAGAACTGATGCTGTAGATCGGTTTATTTAATTGATATTAGTTGCTCTTTAACCACATTAAGCAGCCCCTTTACTGCAGGACCATCATGCTCTATTGAGTAGTCCAATCTGTCACTAATATTTCTGAGGTTCTGCCAGTTGATGGCACCACATCTGTTAATGGATGCTCATCACACCCTAGTGCTGGAATTCAATTTATGCTCAACCATCTGAACACCATTAGAATAGCCGGTTGATGTATATAACATTATTTCATCATGATCAAATAATTTTTGCTCCTTTTTGTACACATAACTATGGACCTTCAAAGATGTTGTACGCTTTCATCACTATAAACAGTCTGCAGTGGTTGTATCTATGGAATATGGTTTGAATCACAGTCCTAATAGGTTGGCTTCCAGATTCCCAACAAAAAAATCATGATGAACTGAAAGACAACATCAGACATGGAAGGGGAATTTGAATTTGAGTCTGACTCAGCTTCTTCTTTGAAATGCACTAAATGGCATTTTTCCACCATTCATATTAAGATAGCTGCCGCAGAGCCATACATCATGCCCACTGTTGTGTGCACTGACATAAACAAGATGTGTCCTCATTATTCAAGTGGCCCAATTATGAGAAACAAGGCGGACGAGTGATCTTCCCCAGCATTAGGCGGTTACGCAACCATTTGTAGCCCCTGGACCCGGATGTTATGAAGCAACGCCTGTGCTGAGGGCAATTAATTACGCTGCATCACAGATGACTTCACGGCCATGGCAGCTGAATACGAGGCGAGCACATGGTTGGAATGCATTATGACATCGCCACCGATGCTGCGACGGTAAGGAGAGAGTGACACAAGAAGACAAACCGTTTTAGGTCCTTCGTATAACTATCAGTGATCCTCTCAGCTCTCAGAAGTCTGCAAATGTGATGAGTGGATTCATTTACGGGACATTACACAAAGGGGTAACACATGTCTCTCTCATCCACATACAGTAAGCTGTTAGAGATCTCCCAGGAGTGCTCAATCAAGGTCCAACAACAAACCATTTCCCTTCCGTTATATAAGACTGTGGGACACATTATACTGTATGCAACTGGAATGAGAACAATCCTGAATGGTTGCATCTTCATATAATCCAAAAAAGAGCTACCGTCCTCTGCTTAAATCTGAAATAGCATAAAATTATTTCATTGTCATTATGCATCACTGTGCAATACATTTTCCATTGTTTGGTGCAAACAATAAAAAAGCACACAACTAAAACAACAGGTACATAAATAACCAAAACAACAACATAAAAATAGACAGACACAACAATATTATGCATCTGTGCTACAAAATGACAAAATAAAGGTATTGCTGTCAATATGAAGGCCTTATTTATGCATCATACATAATTCAAGGGAAAAAATAAGCAACTATCACTGAATCCTCTTTTTTTTTAAATCGTGCAGTGTTGCAACATCTTAAACCAGTTACCAAAAATAATCTGAGCACTATTGGTTCTGCTCCTACGTAGGACTATTTGTCACATTTACATCCTCACAGTTTCCCATCAGGATCATCATGAAGAGAAACTGCGCATCTAGCTTATATAAGTGTACGACAGAATCGGTTCTTTAAAACGTTGTTTCCTTAAAAAGATACTACCCTCCCACCCTAAAAAATGTAAATATCCATCCCAATGTTCTGGAATAATGAGACGGATGCAGATGTGAAATGTGTTATGCACTGGGTTGTAGAAGAGACACACACATAATCAGCTTAGTATGTGTTAAAGTGGCACAGCATGTGATGGAGCACCTCTTTTTTTAGCTTTCTGTATTTAGAAAGTGCCTGTTTTCATGAGCTACAATTTTGAAGTGTTGTCTCATTTACACCCTGAAGTCATGCTGTAAAATTTCCCCAAATGCTCCACCAGCATCTTGTATACTTCACCACTGGAATATTTGACTATAACTTATAAGAACCTTCCTGTAAGGCTCAGTTATAAAGGTCTCCTTTAGAAGTAGCATTGTCAGAGCAGGGGGTCCTCACCTTGTCATCTTGGGGTCCCATATCACCACATCGGCGTCAGAGTTTTTGGCGATGCGGCCTTTCTGTGGGTAGAAGTTGAAGATTTTTGCAGCGTTGCTGCTTGTGACGGCCACAAATCGATTCTCATCCATTTTGCCGCTGTGCTAAAAGGAGAGTGAGGCACTATTTGAATATAGGGGTCACAACGAATGACAACAACATTCAGAATTACTACACAAAAGGTCGGCACTTAACTTTGCCAGCAGAAGCCTGCTTTAGCCAAAATATCATCTATAATTTGTGATTTGTAAGCACTGTAGTAGTAAATCTTTCCAGCCCCCCCCCCTTTCACACAGCTACAGAGTGGAATTGCAGCATCAGCACTCTCCAGAAGATCTGCTGCTTTGCGAGTTTATTACATTTTCTGATTGCAATGCAGAAAAGAAGTGCATCTAACATTTTGGTTTACAAAGGAGTAAATATAAGCTTGACATTTAAGTTGGAAGAAAATCACAATGTAATAAGCTATAAGCTAATTCACTTTGATGTTAAATGTGAGGATGTTACAGTAGTAGCCATTTCTACACTTTCCTTGATGGGTCCTTGGCTGGTCCCCTAAAATTCCTTTTTAAGCATCAATCTTTGTACTAAAATTTTCTTTCTGTCCTTGTGGACATTAGGATCTAAAGAGAAGCGTCATCTCCTGGTCAGACCCTGTAATTCAGTGAAAGGGTTGAGACAGAGTAAAAAAATATGTTGGGTTCATGGAGGGGATTTTGCTGGGAGTTGCAGGTAAGTGGGCAGCCATTCGGCTGGCGTTTGACTAGGAAGCGCCATTTTGATTGGCTGCTACTGTATTTACATAAAGAATAAGACCAAAGAAAAAATTACTTGTCTAGATTTCGATTTTTTTCTAGTGTTGTTTTCGTTCTCTGTATTGACCCCCATCCTTTAGCTTCCCTATCACTTTTAAATAAACGTACAGCCTTTTCTGGTCTAACTATCTTTTAACTACGTGTTTTCCCTGTTTTACTTCTGAGAGTTTTCTTTTAGCTACTTCACTATTTCATAAATGCCAGAGTTGTGGAGTGAATGACTAATCAGTCAACAGATTCTCCCACCTTAGCTGTGGATTTCTGTAGTTTTTCCAGAGATATGCGAGTTAGTTAAGCTTGAGATATTGCTCTAAAACTTCACCTTGATTTAAACTCCTCCACGACTCCAGGGACGACGCTGACATGTTTACTCTGCTGCTGTTTGTTAACTTTAAGAACTCTCCTCAACGGCCCAGCTGTATTTATACTTTTGTTTTTAATTCCACACAACTTAATTCTGCTTACAAATGGATGCAGTTGAACAGATATGAATACTTTTACAAGTTAATTACTGAACAAACTAATCAAAAAGCAAGGGAAAAAAAGACAAACCAGAGTTAAAATAAATGTATTTGCCCTTAATTTAAGCAAGTAAATAAGATGATCTGTCAGTGGCATGAGCACTTTTGCCCTTAAAACAAGATAATATGGATATCCTACTTGAAATAAGTAGGCAGTGTTGTTTTTTTTCTTATTTTAAATGTAATTAATCTTATTCCATTGATAAACTGCCCTATTTAGCTGCTGAAAAAAGTTTCCAGTGATTTTTTGCTTTTGGCTTGAGTAGAAAACAGTGTTTGTTTTAACTTATGCACTATTGTAAAACCAACTAAAGTATTTTAACTTTTTGGTTTAGATCACATCTTACAGTAACAGTTAGAAAATACCCTCTATGCTCCTGTTTGTCAACAGGCCAGAGCATGTGATAATCTGCTGTCTCTGTGCTAATCAGTGTCAGACACAGAACAGTTGTTTAAAACAGGCCTACCACTCCTCTCTCCCAAATGACCGACATCCTGTCCTCTACACCATTCACTCCGTTTGGGATCTTAGTGAAATCGTCTTTGCCCAGGGCCTTCTGGCACACAGAAAAGGTGCAGTTGTCTGTCCCAGTCAAACTCAGGTCATCACTAATGAAAACACAGGTTAAAAAAAAGCTAAGGCCACAAAAAAACATCAGATATCAAAACAGCTAAGTTCTCAACCTGAAGCAACAACCATATAAAATATCATCTGGATCATAATTATTTCCACCTACTTGGCCAAAAGGTCCATAAGATAACCTGGAGTGCTGGGATCAGGTCTAAGGGGAGGTCCCATAACAAAACCAGCAGCATGGGCCCAATCTTTGTGCCAGTAGTTGGTCCCATCTGTGCCTAACCCAGCTGCAATCGGCTCCCCAAATACCACACGGCCTTAGAAAAGGTCATTAAATAAAACAAACAGAGATTAGAAGTGAAATGATTGGGGATGAGCACCATTCATACACCAAAGGAGTATTTACAGCTTTACTTTGGGTTAATCAATTATGTCATCCTCTTTAGCTTCTTTGCCAAGTCAAGCATGTGGCAGTGGTACCCACTCACCGTCCCTGCGTGCGTTAGAAACCACCTTGGCAGCCGATTTACTCATGACATGGACCACATAGAGAGGGCAGTTGACGGCATGAGCAATTGTGATAGCTCTCTGGGTGGCCTCAGCCTCCACCTCCTCTGGTCGACAGAGTTCATGCCCTTCAGGCCCCGTGATGCCCATGGACAGCATCTTTTTGGCCCCCTGTGGGGTTAAAATATAGAACAGGCATGATGGAACAAAATCAAGAATGGGAAGAAGAACAGTTGTGTGTAATTTAAGCTCTATAAATCACCATTTTCTGTGAAAGGTTTAAAAGTTTTTAACAGAACAAGACACCAAAAACCAACAATTTCAAATAAATCAATATCTCTATAAAGAATTGTTCCAGGTATTGTTTACTTAGTCGTTTTAAGGTCTGAAAATAATTTTTGCGCAGGCAACAAATATTGTTGTACACCATCACCACCTGCTGGTAGTGCTTATGCATACATCCATAAAGTTGTTACCTTTTTTTAGCTAAAACTTCTTTGAATACCAACATCCATGCTGCATTCTAAGTGCTACTCATGTCTTATCCCTGATGACATCTAATATTTTTCTGGCCTTTTCTCAATGGATGTTGGACCTTTTTCTCCTTCTCTACTTAATGTTTAATCCTTGCACACACGGGCTATATCATCATACATCATCGGGCATCTAATTCAAAGTTGTATTATGGTCAAAAGGTTAAGATCGACAACTGATGGTGACTCAACGATTAAGCAATCATCCAATTTAAATAGAATAGAATAGAAAATCCCTTTATTGTCCCACAATGGGGAAAAAATTGGAAAATGTGTGATGTTTACAGCAGCAAAAAGATTATAGTAAAAATGTTCACACAAATATGGACCTTAGAAAATGTATAAGAATAACGTAGTGGGGAAGAGTAAATATATAAACACTGAAATACTGTACTGTAAATTGTTTTAACAGTATAATACTGTGCGCCTGGAAAATAAATAACCAATATACAGCTATGGACATTTTTACAGTAGTGGATATGTGAAAATAGTAGCAACATCAGAGATGTGCAAAATGCAAACTGTGCAAAATCAGCATGAATGTAACAACTTATTGATGTTCTTGGGAACAGTGGTAGTTATAGGGTTTAGAATAGAGTTTAGAGATGTCATTGAATAAATGTAGTTTACTGGTTGATTTTTTTTATGATTGAAATTACATTGTCTAATCAATGTTGAATCAACATATGCCCTTTGTCGAAATTTAAAGATTGCTGTTTGACAGAGGGATTCGACGTTTCAATCCCTTAAGACCTTGTACTTCATGCTTAAAAAAGAAGGGAGCTTCGTACTCTATGAGGATACAGAAGAGCATAACTGTTGTACAGTGATTTACAGGTCGGCTACATGCTGATGCAGATTGTAGCACTGTTGCCTTGTAGCATTAAGGTCTTGGGTTCGATTCCCAGCCTAAGATCTTTCTGAATGAAGTTTGGCTCTTCTCCCTCTGCATGCATTCTCTCCAGGTACTGGAGAATGGCTGTTAGGTTAATTGTCTTCTCTAAATTGTCTTCTCTAAATTGTCCTTATGTTTGAATGTTGTGCATGGTTGTATTTCTTTGTATGAATGTGTGTTGCCCTGTGACAGACTCCCTGCAGGGTTTTACCCATAGTATCAGAGATACTGTAGGCACTGCCCCACCGTGACCCTGACAAAATAAGCGAGAGAATATGCCCAGCTGCTTGTTATCCTTTTAATCCAAAGCCAATGACTGGATTGCTCTGCGGAACTGGAGAGTGAGCTGGATTTTGACTTGCCAACAAACTCACTGCAGGCAACCTCAACCCTGGTCCTCCGTCCGTGCTGTTCTGCGTCTGTTGCCAGCTCAGAGTATTTTCAGCTCTTCCATTCATAGGTGTCATGGCCCCCATGGCACAACCGGTTGGACTAAGTAAGTGGAGCAGAGACAGGATGAACAGAGTACAAGGTTGGGCCTGAGATTTGTAACAACAATCTCTGTAGGAAAACAGAGACGATGGTCAAGAAATGTCGCTTGTCTACTTGAGCTGTCCAGGGGTGATGCTGAGAAACTAGTCCATGTATTTGTTACTTCAAGGCTGGACTATTGTAATTCTTTACTATCAGGAAGTCCACAAACTGTAGTTAAAAGCCTTCAGCTGATCCAAAATGCTGCAGCCAGAGTTCTGATGAAAATTAAAAAGAGAGATCCTATCTCTCCTATCCTGGCTTCTCTTCATTGGCTTCCTGTTAAATCAAGAATAGAATTTAAATTCCTCCTTCTCACATATAAAGCCTTAAATGGCCAAGCTCCATCTTATATCAGAGATCTGATTGTTCCTTATGTTCCTAACAGAGCACTTCGCTCTCAATCTGTAGGTTTACTAGTTGTTCCTAGAATTTCTAAAAATAGAATGGGAGGCAGATCATTTAGTTATCAGGCTCCTCTCCTGTGGAACCAACTTCCAGTTTTAGTCCGTGAGGCAGAGACCCTGTCTACTTTTAAGGCTAGGCTTAAAACTTTCCTTTTTGATAAAGCTTATAGTTAGAGTGGCTCAGGTTATCCTGAGCTATCTATAGTTATGCTGCTATAGACTTAGACTTCTGGAGGACATAGGGACCCCCATTTCATCATTCTGCTTCATTCTCTCTCTATTCTCCTACTCTGCAGAATCTATTAGTTCAATCTCTAATGTTCTGCTCTTTCTGCTGTTTCTCATAGTAGCTTTGCCTCGTCTGTTCCTGTTTGGCTGTGACGCCATCCTGGAGAGAAATATCAGCTGTACTGCTTCCATCGACTCCTTTGTTTATAGATGTTGGAGATCGGCCTGTTTTCCAGTGAGGTCCTGTTTCTCTGTCCGTGGAGCCAATATTTTTGCCAAACAATATTTCAACATTGATTTCCTCATATTTTGCTATCTGGATTCACCTGCTGTTGTTAAGGTAAATATAGAAACTGATCAAATAGACCATAACTGACAGCCTTTTTGGCCAACCAGAGAGAGCTACTGACAAAAATATTTGTCAAGTTACAGTAATTAAAGTAAAGAACCAATAACATCATAATGACCAAAGAAATAAAAATCAGCAAATTTAGAGTAAAGATTGTGTAGATGTTTAAGGTTGGGTTAAGGTTCTTAAACAATATGTTCAGTTTTGAACATGTCACTGAGCTTTGTTGATTCCATCATTTGAAAATTAAAGGAAAGTAGCGCAACTAAAATATGGCCTCGCCTCAAAACTGACTGGGAAAGGAGAAGTTTAATAAGAGAAGCAGCCAAGGGTTCCACAGAAACTCTGGTGGAGCTGCAGAGATCAACTGTTTAGGATGCGTAATCTGTTGAACTTGACAGGACTATTTATTTGGCCTTTACACAAAAGTGGCATGAAGAAAGACAGTATTAGATAAAATACCGATGTTTCCTTTAATCTGCATACAGCAGGTGATTTTGAAAGAGGTTCTGGTCAGATGACCATAAAATTTACTTATACTTTAGTTGTTTACTTGTATTTTAGTTTTTGATACATTATTTCATATGACTTTTATTTTTATTTTATTATTGATTTTCTGATCACAGTTTTTTTTGTTTATGCTTGTATTTTTTTTTTTATTCTGTGTAATGGTGTTATGTTGTTTAACTGTACAGCACTTTGGTCCTTTGAGAAATTTTAAAGTGCTTTATACATAAATTTGGATTGGATTGTACTGTGGTGAGAAATTTACATTACATCTTTTTTTTTTTCTTTTACTAAAACAAAATGTTAAAATCATGCAACTGATTTAATTGCATTTAAAGTATCTTTTTGTTGATATTCACATTGAAAATTTATGAAAAATATTGAAGCTTGTTATACTTTGATTAAATAAAATGTGGGAAAATGATCTTAATCATACTGATCCTCTTATGGACACCTTTTTACATTACTAAACAGTAAATCATGAATAGTTTTGACATTCGGATGCCTTAAACTTTTTCTGAATGATCTGAAGCTCATAATCCAGTTCAGTGCCATTCAATTATTTTATTACTTTTTTTATATACAGACAAGGTGGTAAAGTAGTGCTTCTGTTTAAAGGAATAGTACACCCAAAACATGATTAGCCTTCAACTTTCATTTCCCCTTGGCCGCAATAAGATTTTCTAGCATTTGCTTCCCCCTGGTGGCGGTTATGTTTCACATAAAAAAATATTTTATTTATTAATAACAAAAACATTCTGGTTCTAATCAGAAGCAAGCATCTTTAAAAGAATTAAAGTGAGAATGAAGAGGGTTAATATATTGAAGCATCAACTGAGGAAATGAGTTTGGGCCTTTTTTATTTAAAGCCGTTTTATTTTGTCTTCCTTTCACTCAGAATGATGCAATGTTAAAAACAAATAGTTATGAATTTTGCTCAGTTTTCCACCCCAGTTCTTGCACTTTTAACACACTCTCTAATTAAACTAAGCTATCGTTAAGGTAAACATTAACTCCCAGTTAAGGCTGGCCTTTGACGTGCTCATACTAAATTCACTAACAGACCTTAGACAAACACAGGGCAGATTTTAGTTTAACCTGAATGCTGTTTTTCTTTCTGGGGTCTGACCTGCTTAGATTAGGAGTCAAAATTCAACATAAATAGACTGATGTGAGTCGTAAACCAAGAGACAGGAACAGCAAAAAATACTCAAAAACACAAATGTGCCACAAATGTTGTCATGGTCTTGGTTGTGTTAAGTTTTCTTTGATTTGTCAGTTTAACATTGATCCATGTTTTTCTTTGTTTTTGAGCTTTATTGGTTTAATTTCTATTTTGTGGTGTTTTTTTTGTTTATGTATTTGAGTTCTTAGGTTTTTCTTGTTTGCCCTCTCTTGCTCTCTTTTGTTGGTCTCCTTTTCCCTAGCTCCTTCTAGAAGCCTCTGTTCACACCTGCTTCCAATCAGCTCATTAGTCCTGTCTTTGTCCAGTCTCCTATATATACTCTCCCTGTGCAGTTCCTCAGTGCTGGTTCTTTGTCGTTTCCCGGCTCTTCATGCATGTTTTCCCTGATGTCTCCATAGTTCTGGTTTTTCTGTACTTTGTATGTTGGATTTTTTGGATTCCTGTCTCAGTTGCCTGAGTAATTTCATTAAACCTTCAAGAACTCACCTCTGCCTCCTCACCTCTTCATTTGGGTCCTCAAAACCTCAACCCAACCCTGACAAATGTATATTTCTTAATAACATATAAAAACTGATTATACAAACCTCTGCGATCAAATCTCCATTCTCAGCATGAACCTGAGCTATAGCTCCGATCTCCTTACACTGGGCAAAGGCAGCATATAACTCGGAGTCCTGAAGCATGAACACATCCTTATAGGCCATGAACATCTTGAAGGAATTTACTCCCTTTTCTTTGGCCAGAGTTTCCATCTCTTTCTTAACCTGCAGTTTTTAAAGAAATACAACAGTTCTGATTCAAAAAGCATAGATTTGTTTGGCCCCTTTGCCAAAGGATCACATTAACAGGGATCTACTCCTTTACCTCATCACTCCACCAGGTGACAGCAACATGCAGCGAGTAGTCACAGCAAACCTTAGCATCAGCTGTCTTACGCCAAACATCATAGGCCTGCAGGAGAGACTTCCCCTTTTGTGGGATGACAAAGTCCAAGATCATTGTGGTGCCTCCTGCCAGAGCGGCCTGGAGAAAGAGAAACATTCCCACAGAGATGAAAGTTAAAGAATAACTACATAGTAAAAATATATATTTGACCAATACCCTTTGTTCTCCTTCAAGGTTGAGGATTTTTTTTTTTTTTTTTTTTACAGGAATAGGTTTAAATTCCACCATTAAAGCAAATATGGGATCCAGCACTGATGTTGAAATATATGGAGTAAATTTTGTTTAATTATTACACAAGAAACATATTTCGTAATTATAAAAAATGCAATTAGGACATGAAAGTTTGAGAAAGATTTTAATAAGAAATAGTTTTAAACTAACTTTTCTCTATTAACTCTCTGTTAACTCTCTTAATTTTTGTTTTTAAATTGATGTTTATCATTTTTATAATATCTATTTTCACATTTTCCCTTTAAATTTGATCTTTTTTCCTACTTCTTATTGCATAGGTTCTACTTTATTTTATTTTGTCCAATTTCTGCATTGTAAGGGCTTCATTATTATAAATTTTGCTTTACATTTCACATTTCTTTACTTCTGGGGGTGGGCTTTCCTCTAGAAAGGGAAGCAAATATTTATTTCCATTGGTCTGGGTGGACTTCTGCAGCAATTTTTTTTTTGGTCAATGTGCGCCCCAATAGCGTGTTTGCATCGGTTTGTATCGGTAAAGAGAATGTGATCTATAAAATGCAATTTAAAAAAAATGCAGTTCATAAAACTTAATGGAAAAACATAAATATGGAAAAAAAAGGTTTATTTTTGGATCTAATTTTTTTGAAATCTTGTTTTGCAAAGCATGTTCTTTCCAACAATAATGGAACATAGTTCCCTCCATATTGATCCTTAAAATGGGATAAAGTTCAGGACTCTGTCCATGCTGGTGCAGTTTGCAGCGCTGTGTGTTCCTGCGTCTTCCTCTGCAGAATGTTGACGACCTGTGGACCCTGTCCCATGATATATCCAGCCCACCACCCCATAGTGGAGTTGCTTTTCTTTCCAATATATGCCACCTGGTTATGGATTGAGGGACCTAATGCTCTGTAGGAGTCCTATATATCGTTCACTGAACCTCTGAGACACCTGCTTACTTCATAAGTGGCATTAGAAAACTTTCGTAACGGATTTCAAACACAGTAAATGACTTGGCCATGTGATTTGGGGATTTTGCTCGGAGTTGCAGCGGAGTCTGCTGCCATTCGGCTGGAGTTTGACTGGGAAGAGCCATTTTAAATGGCTGCTACTGTACTTGTGCTTGCCCTGTTGGGTCACGCAACAGAACTGCCAACAAGCAAAATTAGAAATTATTATTTTTAGCCATTATTGCATGTTTGGTCAATAAATATATGCGTTGCATTCATCTGTCGTGCCTTGATATCATGCCAAGGACATGCAGTGACATTCCCTCAATTTGCTATCTATTGTTAATGTTTGTTTGATTTATTCAGAAATATTTCTTTGTTTAAACTGAGACTGTTATACCGTTAAATATCATTGTGTTATTTTTATCAGGTAAATGGAGGAAGAAGCAATATCAGCTTAAAGAAGCTCCTCAATTCATGGACAGGATATGTTCAGACTAGAGATCAACTATTTCAGGCCGATGTCAGTACTCTTCTGACATGAGTCTAACTGATCCCGTATACATGCTGTTGATTTGATAAGGCAGATTTTCTTCCACCATTGACTAGAAAAAAACAACATAATAACCAAAATTACACAAGCCTTAATTTAAACAAAACTAAAACTTTATTAACAAATCAAACAAAATACTAATGAGGTTGGGGCTGGGCCAGAAGTTCCTGCACTTGATGTGATCTTAAAGCACGGCTGCTAAATGCAATAAAGATCCAGCAAGTGCATACTGTACATGCATCGGCCGATGCAATCAATATCGATACAAGGCAGAAAAAAAGAACAAATATCTGCCCAAAATATCAGCCTGACAATTTATCTGTCATGAAATAGAAGTAAATATTTTGGACCGATCAAAATAATAAAACAATTATTCTTTTACTAGATTTAGCTTTTAGTTTTATTACAACATTTTATTATTACTATTATTCCAAGAAAAGAAATTAAAAACAAACCGCTGGACTTTGTTTCCAAGTTTGAAGACATTTTGCTTCCCATCCAGGAAGTTTTTTCAATTCAAAATGTCAGGAATAGCGTTAGGGTCGTCGGGTCGTTCGACCACTCATTTGGACCCCCATTCCAAAGAGGTAGACCTGTTCGTCTGTTCCAATTTGCATGTTTTCAAAACAAAAACAAGGCTTTGTTGGGCTACTCTATAAAATCTTGAACTCACTATTTCTGAAATTTTGAATTGAAAAAGCTTCCTGGATTGGAAGCGAAAAGTTCTTAAACTTGGAAACAAAGTCCAGTGGATTGTTTTTAACTTTCTTATTTTGGAATGACTATGACCTGGATGACTGAGAACCTTCACCAGCATATTATTATTATTATTATTATAATTTTTTTATTTTTTTTTATTTTTTTTCATTATTATCTACTACTCTAGATGTTGTGTGGATGTGTTGTTTTTACCTGTTTATTTGTTCATTTCATAATTTTCAAAGCTGTAAATTGTTCACTTATTGAAACTGAACCCCTCTGAATTCAGGTGATTGTAATGGGTTTAGATGAAATAAAACAGTACCAAGAGCCTAATTTAACTATTGAGGGTTAAATTAGAGAAACTTGTAAACATTATGGGCCGGATCTATCAAAGGTTTGTGTGTATAAAAACGTGAGCTATTTCACTGCGCACGCTAAAAAATGTACAAACTGATCTATCAACAGCGTGCTAAAAGGATTTGGTCTTTAAAACGTGCTAAATAGCGCCTCTTATCCATTTAGTACTTTTTCTGCAATGAATATTCAATATGGGGCGTTTACACGCAAAAGTGCGTCTTGTGGGAGGAGAACATGTAAATATATTAATTTAGCACTCGCAAAGGGATTTATCAAACCTGAAAGCAATTTTGCTAACGGTATCTGACTCTATTTTTAACACGTTTCAAAAGAAGGTGCAAATGGTCTGTATGCGTAATTGCGCACACATGGCAGCGTTATTGTCGCAAGAAGGAGACATCGAAATGAAGCAAGGAGACGCGGAGAACGCATTTTTTCACTCTGTGTGAATATTTTTGGAATGAACGAGGAAACGATCATCAAAACATATCGTTTATCCAGCATTGCCATTTTGGAGCTGTTGGGGGAACTTCTAATAGATTTGGAGCCAGCCACAAGGAGGCCCACAGGATACCAGATATCACAAAACTCCTTGCAACACTGGATCTCCCAATCTAGTTTTTCAGAAGTGCTGTCTGACGTTCTAAATGCCATGTCGCCCTAACGGAGAAACCAGAACTCCCCCTGCGCCTGTGGAGCAACATGCCAATGCTGCGGGGATGCGTACGCGCAGTCATCTCATCCACAGTCACTCCTTGTGAGCCATTTGGTATGTGCATTTTTCTACAGGCCAATGCAAAACACCAGTTTTTTTTTGTTGTTTTTTTTTACTGCAGTGAAGTAGAAATTCAGCCTCATACCACCTTAGGGAATAAAGGTTGCCAAAGTTTTTTTCTATATATATATATACACTATATTGCCAAAAGTATTTGCTCACCTGCCTTGACTCACATATGAGCTTAAGTGACATCCCGTTCCTAATCCATAGGGTTCAATATGACGTCGGTCCACCCTTTGCAGCTAGAACAGCTTCAACTCTTCTGGGAAGGCTGTCCACAAGGTTTAGGAGTGTGTTTATGGGAATTTTTGACCATTCTTCCAGAAGCGCATTTGTGAGGTCGCACACTGATGTTGGACGAGAAGGCCTGGCTCTCAGTCTCCGCTCTAATTCATCCCAAAGGTGTTCTATCGGGTTGAGGTCAGGACTCTGTGCAGGCCAGTCAAGTTCATCCACACCAGACTCTGTCATCCATGTCTTTATGGACCTTGCTTTGTGCACTGGTGCACAGTCATGTTGGAAGAGGAAGGGGCCAGCTCCAAACTGTTCCCACAAAGTTGGGAGCATGGAATTGTCCAAAATGTCTTGGTATGCTGAAGCATTCAGAGTTCCTTTCACTGGAACTAAGGGGCCAAGCCCAGCTCCTGAAAAACAACCCCACACCATAATCCCCCCTCCACCAAACTTTACACTTGGCACAATGCAGTCAGACAAGTACCGTTCTCCTGGCAACCGCCAAACCCAGACCCGTCCATCAGATTGCCAGATGGAGAAGCGCGATTCGTCACTCCAGAGAACGCGTCTCCACTGCTCTAGAGTCCAGTGGCGGCGTGCTTTACACCACCGCATCCGACGCTTTGCATTGCACTTGGTTATGTATGGCTTGGATGCAGCTGCTCGACCATGGAAACCCATTCCATGAAGCTCTCTGCGCACTGTTCTTGAGCTAATCTGAAGGCCACATGAAGTTTGGAGGTCTGTAGTGATTGACTCTGCAGAAAGTTGGCGACCTCTTCGCACTATGCGCTTCAGCATCCGCTGACCCCGCTCCGTCAGTTTACGTGGCCTACCACTTCGTGGCTGAGTTGCTGTCGTTCCCAAACACTTCCATTTTCTTATAATACAGCTGACAGTTGACTGTGGAATATTTAGGAGCGAGGAAATTTCACGACTGGATTTGTTGCACAGGTGGCATCCTATCACAGTTCCACGCTGGAATTCACTGAGCTCCTGAGAGCGACCCATTCTTTCACAAATGTTTGTAAAAACAGTCTGCATGCCTAGGTGCTTGAATTTATACACCTGTGGCCATGGAAGTGATTGGAACACCTGATTCCAATAATTTGGATGGGTGAGCAAATACTTTTGGCAATATAGTGTATATATATATATATATATATATATATATATATATATATTTATATATTATTTTTTTTTTTTTTTTTGTTGGGGGTCACTGTAAGATTGAAATTTCTTAATGCACTAGTTTGTACAAACTACTTTGCCGCAAACCACAAAACGCGCAAAACCATCATTTAAATAGGGCGTCTCCAACAGTTTTGCACCTGCCACCAGTTACGCAATCACTCTTGTTAAATCACCCGCAAACCATGGTTCAGCCCCTCGCGCAAAATTTTTGATGTGGACAAAGTTTGCGAGCGCAAATTACTGCACGCAAAATTGGATCTTGATAAATCCAGCCCTAAATGTTTTAAATAAATTTGGAGATTTCAGGTTTGGATTTGTTACAGCAGTCAGTTTTCCTTTAAAGTCCTTATAAACTTCACCTGGCTGTTTGATTAGGTTACCTCAGAAATCAGTGCTTTAAGGAAGCAACAACCTTTCAGGACGGTCCAAAATGTATTTCTCTGATCAAGTGTCACATACTGCACCTTGGTCCCGATGTGGAAATCATCCACAGCCCTGGTGCCCATGAAGGCCAGCTCCATGTGTGTGTGCGTGTCTATCCCGCCTGGGATCACTAGTTTGTCAGTGGCGTTGATGACCTGCACTCCTGCCGGGATCTGAAGGTTCGGTCCAACTTCCACTATTTTCCCATTTTTGATGTAAACGTCGCTGATCACGGAACAGTCCTCGTTTACAACTCTCCCCCCTTTGATCAGGATCCCGCTGGGCTCTGCCATTCCTGCTGCAGACAGCTGCTGCTCAGCCTTTACAATGAGCTGAGGCGACAGTCAGAGCAAACTGAACTCTGCTCTCTGTTTGCTGAGCATGGGGGTGATCTCTCAGCTTCAAACTTTGAGTCAGAGGCAATCACAAAGTTTGTTAAACAGTGCAGCTCTGATGAAAAAACTGCCTTTTATAAAATCATTAATGCAAAGATTCACCAATGGAAACCTGTGAAAATAAATCGTATTTTTTTTTAGAGGTTTACATCCATTGAACTAATTGTTTATCTAATAAGTTGTCATGGTTTTGGTTCTGTTCAAGTTTTATCTCTGAGTTTTCATTAGTCTTATTTCAATGTCTGTGTTCTAGTTATTTTTGATAGTATTTGAGTTCTTAGATATTTGTTTGCCCACTAGTGTTGGTCTCCTTTTCCCTAGCTCCCTTCTTGTCATGATGGGTTCTCTAGTGAGACCCAGTTATGCAGAACACCACGGAGACGGAAACAGAAGTAAAAGGTTTAACAATGTTTATTGTCACAAGCACAGTTTAATCACTGGTTCTGGTTCTGGCCTGGGGACTGGTTCACTGGAGTCTGCGCGGGAGACAGTTCAGTTAGCGTTTGCTCAGAGGAGTTTGATTCAGACAGTTTCAGATTTGTACCTTGAGGGTTCTTGGTTAAAGTCTTGAGAGGGAAACTGTTGTGTCCGGAGATAGTTTGCTCAGCAGAGTCCGTTAACTGCTTCAGCGTCTTACTTCTTGAGAATGAGCTGACCTTGGCTTTGAGTTTCCAGCTCTTGGTCCAGAGCTGCAAGGAAAATCCAGAGAGAGACTTCAGGTTTGGCTCAGAGGGCAGGCTCGGCAGATTAAGCTCCTCCTGAGCTTCACAGGAGAAAAACAGGTTTCCTGGAAGACAGAGACAAAGGTTAGAATCCAGTCTGGATTCAAAAGTCAACAAAGGTTCTCAGAGATACTAGGCTTAGGTGCTAACCAACTGGATAAAACACTGCGGCGTTGAGGCAAGGTCTGAAGACAGCTTAAATACTGTGGATCCTCTGATGATGGGATGAGCTTCAGCTGTGCAGGAGGCTCGGCTCAGGAGGATCCATGGCGGACTCTGCTGGAGGAAGGTGGTACTTCTCCAGCTCCCAACACTTCTAGCCTCCTCTGTTCACACCTGCTCTCAGTCTGCTACTGTAATTAGCCTGGTCTTTGTTTCTCTCTCCCATATATTCTCCTCCTTTTCAGTCACTCTTTGCTGGTTTGTCTTAATTTTTTGCCCCCTTGTTGAGAGTATTCATGGTTTTCACTGAAACTTTTCAGTAGTTTGGAATTTGTGTGGATTTACGTTTTTGGATTTTTCCTTCTGTTACCCTTTTCGTTATTAAATCTTCAAGAAACCACTTCTGCCTCAGTGTCTGCATTTGGCTCCTCCTTCAAACCTCTTCCTCATGTATGATGTTTGGTGAGAGTCAATGAGTTGATGCAGTCAGCTGGTTAACTATAGAAAACTTTGAATTAATTTGACTGTATGATCTGGTTGAACTGTCTCTGTAAAGTACTATGAGATGACATGTGCTGTGAATTGTTGCTATATAGATAAGCTGATTTGAATTGAATTTTAATTACTGTTGTTTTCATATGCTTTTAGGTCCATTTTGGGATGTATTTTATATTTGGTATAAGTCTATGTGTGTGAAAGGTACTCGTTAAGAACTGCAATGTTTTGTGAACTTTGTTCTTGGTCAATTTTATTTCACTATAGCACAAAGAAGGTTCAATAAGTCTTGCTTAGTTTGATATTCTTTTTTCAGATATTACTTAAAGGTCTTTTTTTTTTCTTCTTCAGTGTCCTATCTGTCAATGTGGCAATAAGAATAATTGTCTTGATGCCAAAAAGAGCCCAACAGATTTTACTTTCGCAAGTGGAGCAGTACGGCTATCACCATAGCGTTCTGCTAGATTTATGCATATAAATAACTTTATTATAATTCATGCAGGGAGTTTTACAGATTATATGGACACTGCAATGTAAGTAGAGCAGGAAAGGAAAAACAGAAAAAAGGAGAAAAGATGAAAGAAAGAGGAGATAAAAGGGAGATAATGATAAAACATCTTCTGTCTGCTTCATCACATGCAAAAGAGAAGTAAAAAGACGGATATAGTATAAGAAATACAATAAATTAACACATAGATATTATCTCTGAAGTATAGGTAGTATTATTTAATCTGACATGTATACTGTGGTAGCTGAAGATAAGAATATGGGCTTTCTGTATGGAAGTTCCTGGAACCAAGCACCTGCAGTTGTTTGTGAGAGTGCACTTGTGCATGTTAAGTTTATACAAAGGAAAAATGATCAATAGTGGTTGTGAAGAGCCACAGACCCACCACCCCAGAGCACCAAGGCAGGCGCCGGGGGAACCAAAACCACAAATACCCAAAGGGATCCCCAGAGCAAAGGCGTCCAGGAGGGGACAACTAAGGAATTCTGCTCCTCCACCAAGGGGAGAAGAGAGGCGGCACTGAGGAAATCCCCCAGCCGCCGCAATGCTGAAGCCCCAGGAGCCGCTCACGGTTACAACTTTTTTTTTTTTATCAAACAACACATTTATCAAAAAAAAGTAGATTCACAAAACATTTAGTGATGCAGGATAAAAGCTTTTTTTTGTTGTTGTTTGTGAAGAAAAAAAATAGTGTTCAAATAATTTAGTCTAGTAATTAGATGGCTCCAAAATATATAAATAATTACTTATGGTCATAATGAAAGTATTGAAAGGAGAAGATTGTGCAAATATAGGAATACAATGCTGAAGTCACTTGTTGTGGAGCTCAGTTGCTGCCAGAGTAGCTCCCTGATAAAGCAAAGGTTGCACCTTTTCTCCTGAGCTGCTCAGTTAAATGCTTGGTTTGATTAGCATTTGCATTAGCAGACCTGGCAGCCTGCTGGCAAACAGATCAGAAGGAGAGCAGGTTAGCCTGAATGCACTACTTACTGTACTAACATGGAGGACTTAAACTCTATCACCTTTAAGAAACTCTAACATTGCAGATCAAGATTTAGTGGATCTACAATAAAACCCTGAAACTCCTGATCAACCCTTTCACCACCGTCACCCTTTCCATAAAAATAATACTTTCACAACCAATATGGAGCCTTTTAAAATAGCCTGACTGAGGCTGTTGTGTTTTTCATGCGTTTAATTTTTTAAAACCTGAAAATAAGTAGATAATTTCATGTGGTTCCTCAGGGAATACTAAAACAATCCTTTGCTGGTTGGTTTCAGGACGTCTGGGGAAATACTGAAATTAGAAAGTACAATGGGGGTCATTAGAGGTCTAATAATTAACTTTTGCACTTAACGCCCCTCTAGAGGTTGAATTTCTCTGATTGCATGTATGTGGACCCTGCTTTTGCATCTAGCAGCAAAAAACAAACTGAATAGTGCCGTCCAACCTTGGGATCTGCACAGTAGAGACGCTGAATTCACTTTATTTGAGTTTTAAGGATTAATTTTTGAATATTCCACATTAAAATACTCCACTTCTTGAAATGTTTCATAGAGATTCACGATTTCACTCCTGGTAAAAAAAACAAAAACAAAAAAAAACAAGTTACTTTTTCTTTGTTTGTTGGTTTGCAAACTGTTGGCAGCTTTTTTAAAACCTCAAACATATAGCAGGGCCTTTGTTCTCTGAGGAATTCCCACACAGATTGATTGCTGCCTATAAAATGGGCAGAACGCTGTTTCTGCCCATTTTACTGAAACGCTGAGTTTGAGATCATTGATGCTCTTTTTTTTAATAATCAATGAAGGAAGCCAGAATAAAACATGTTTTTTATTATTTTTCTTATTTAATATTTCTTACAATGTTTTTATGAAAGTTTCTACTAGGAAAAAAATAGGTAAATCAGGAATTTCCACCTGGGAACCATATGACAAGGAAAATGGAAAAGGACACCCCCCAGAGAGGGGATTTTTATTGCATGTACGTTCTTTGTCTGTGTCTGTACTTATTTTTCTGAAAAGTTGTTGCATTTACTCACTAAATTTGAACATGTATATCTTTCCTTTCTACTCCTTGTCTTTTCCAAACTGCCTTGTTACTTGTTATACAGTAACAGCAGCAACATGATGAACGGCATAATAGGTACAGAGATGTCTCAATATAGAACGAATGAAACTTATTTACATTTATGTCATTAATATTTGTTGTCAGGTATAAAAACAGGGTAGGCAAGAATCAGCTTTGCTTCATCTTATTCATCTTTTGGTAAATTATGGGTTTATTTATTGTTGCTTTTTATTATTTTTTTCTTTTTTACTTTTCTTTTGCTCTTTCGTGTGTTTAATCTGGATTTATCTAAGTAAAGTGATTGATTGATTGATTGATTGATTAAATATTAATTTATCAGTTATTTTATTAGCCAGCCATCCATTTCCTGTTTAGCTCACATGATATGAATCCTTTCGTGTATTTGACACAGTTTCCTGTGTCAAATTGACTTAAAGTTATATTTAGAAATGTGCAGATACGACCTGCTTTCCCACTGAAATTAGCGGATTAATTTGTGTTTTTCAAATGTATGTTGTCCTGCTAACAATCAGCATTAAGCTCCTTTCCCACATTAGAGAAACCATCAACAACCACATAAACACATGGAGCAGCAAAGGGGGTCAACAGCTCAGGGTAAGATACAGTGGGAAATTGGATGCCAGAAAGCAAAAGAAACCTTTGAAGATCAAAATATTGACATTTTGGACAGAGAGGACAGATGGTTTGAAAGAGGTGTGAAGGAATCCATATCTGTGAAAAGGGGAAAAGCCATCACTGATCAGAGGGGGAGGGTTTTCAGGTTTTTCATGAAACTCATTCCAAAGACCAATCACAGATATCATACACAACAAAAGGCTCAAACAATCCAGAATAACAATAAGGGGGCTATTTGATTTGCCTGTGACTTGGAATGTGTGCAGAATGATGGACCTCCATGCTACTTAAATAATAATAATAATAAAAATGTTCATAAAAACTGAGTGACAGTCCAGTTGCTTATGATTTAAGCCTGTTTTGTGGTGGATTTGACCGAGGTGAGGGATAATTAACACAGAAATACAGGCTTTATCTCATAATAGTGCTTATATTATTTTCATCTCAAAGGGGCATTCAGCAGTAGACATCTAACTGACAAAAGTTGCAGTATTGTTGCCTTTTAAGCGGCTGGTCACTGGCAGAAAAAGCAAAAACAAATATATCCGACATTTCTAGGTTAAAATTAATTGCTGAATTTACTTCTTATTCAGATACAAAGAAATAATATCTGATTGCATCAGTTTTCTAGGAGTTGTCCTTCCCTCTGCGATGGCTGGACATGTGAAACTAGGGCTACAAACATTGACTCATTACTGCTTAATTATTTGTGCCAAAAGAACATTGAAGCTTTTATTCAAACAATAACAGATTCCGGCTGCAAAAGTGTCTCTATAAAAATATTACTTCCTCCACAAATAAATGATTCTGTGTTCTAGTGGGTTTGTTTGTGTGAGCGTGTTGTAAATATCTGTTGAAAAGAACAAGACAAAAATAAAAACAGGGCAGAACAAGCTAATAATGCTGTGATCTCTTTGGAGCATGCGGGTGCCTCTCTTTCATGAGGGCTTGTTAGCTACTGGGGGAGATTAATAATTTCCTGCAGTAGATTTGTTGTCTGCTGCGCATCAGACCAGTCAACTTTTCCTCATCCATTAGTGTATTACGAAAACAAGACACATTGGAGAGACAAAGATGCATGCGCTGCTGAGATAAGAGCACGCACCGGGCTTAGGAACACCTAACCTTCACAGTTGCAATAAACAATAACATGTGACTTAAGAGGATTTACATAAGATGAGAGGAGTAATCAGAGGGAATGAAAAAACCAATGAGGCAGCAATGGCATCTCCTCAAAAGTCTCAGCGTTGCTGAATGAGGAAAGTTGCATTTCTTCTGGATTTAGAGTAAAGCTGTTATCATTTTATTTCCACTGCCAGCACCACAAACCAACATAGATGTCACTTCCTTTTTCTTTTTTTCCAAAGTGAAATTTGGCGAACACGACGTTGGATAAAAAAACTCTGGCATTAAAAAGGCAAGGCATGCACTGAAAAGTGACATAAGATCATTCTGCAGCAGATTATCAGAGCTTTCTGCTCCGACAGCAAGAGGATTGTTTATTATGCTTGTGCACAAATGCACACATCATACTGCAGCTACTGTACTACCAGCATGCTCTACGGTCTCAGCAGATAAAAATAAGTCAAGTTCACATAGCAGTCCTGCACTAAGGTTCCTTTGAAGTTTTGTAGATATTGTCATTTTACAACTATGAGTGGAATCCATTTTAACAGACCAAGCAAATTCAACACACTGCTGTCAAATAAAAAGGAAATAATTTCTAAGAAGTTTCTATAAAAACAAAGAAGTATATATTTAGTTAGAGGCCTTATCTGTTGTAAATCAAAAGCTATATGTGGAAAACAAACACGTAGAATCAAGGGCTCAGGTCAGATGAGACCAAACTTAACTTTTGGGAGGTTTCATATCTCTAAGGCATCAGTCTGAAAGCATCAGCCTACCAAGGAGGCATGGCGGTGGCAGCATCATGATGAGGGAAGGCTTTTCTTACAGCACTTACTGCGGGGAAAAAAAAAGACAAGAAAAAATACAAACAAACCTTGAAACCCAGGGGATCATTATTTTAATCAAGATAACTCTAAACGTTCAACTATTGCTACAAATAAATGCTCCAGTGGAATAGTTCAATCAAAATCTACATACAGACAGAGATGGCTAGAGTACCCAAAAATTTTACTCATGTAAGCATGGATGTAATTTGGAGGGGGGACACAGGGGACATGTCCCCTGCACTTTTTACTGTCCAAAACAATATTACGCTACAGTATGCAGACAATTGTCGAGCACTAGGACAAGAGACGGCAAAAGTACTCACTTTCCGTACTTGAGTAAAAGAACAGATACTTGTGTTAAAAAATACTCTGGTAAAAGTGGAAGTACTGATTAAACTTCTTTACTCAAGTAAAAGTAACAATGTACAGGCTTGTAAATTTACTTAAAGTATAAAAGTAAAAGTAGAAACCACGTTTTTCATGCCGTTGCCTACATTTTAAATGGAGTCTGCCAATAGGACTAGATCTCCGTTGTGTTCATTTTCAATCATCTCGTCGTCCATGCTACTATGCTAATGCCACCGCCACTAAGCTGCAATGATTTGCCGCAAATGAATACCGCCGAATCTGTCGGATTATCTTGTAGTGGTGCGTCAAATGCAACGTAGATTCTCATCCAATCAGATTGACTTTGGTATTGATGACAAGAAAAATAATAACGTAACTCCATTGAAATGATTCAAAACTAAAGTAACGAGACAATTTTTAAAATGTAAGGAGTAGAAAGTACAGATATTTGTGTAAAAATGTAAGGAGTAGAAGTAAAAAGTCGCCATAAAAATAAGTAGTAAAGTAAAGTAAAAATGTCAGAAAAATCTACTTGAGTACAGTAACGAAGTATTTGTACTTCGTTACTTCCCATCTCTGCCTAGGACCAAACAGAAAACCACAACTTAAGCTGAAGCCCTCTTCCCTGAAGACAAGCTCCTGATTGGCCCTCTGTATTTTCTTGTGTGATTGGCTGTCACCGCTGTCACTCCTAAGAAGCTCACTTTACAAACATCTGATGCGCCACTGAATCAGGTCTGTTAGAGGTCTTGCAGAAAAACGTGGCTCTGCAAAAAATGACAGTTGGTGTGGAAGTCTGCTACTGTAAATTAGGCTTTTTTCTTCTCTTGGGTCACATAACCTAGAAGGATTGTAATATCAGGTGTATTCATTTACACAAATCTTTGAATTGGTTTCATGTGAGTGCCTGTGTTAGTGTGTGTTTTTGGTTATTAGACTCGCAGCCAGGGTGTCTACAAAATGAAAGAGAGACATAAGAGTCTTTGTTTAAAGTCAAAGTATAAGTTACTTTCAAAGTACTTTGTAACAGCCTTCCTAAAACACCTTCACTGGCTCCATAAAGCAGCATTTCCACTTTAAGATCCTCCTCTACATTTTAAAGCTTTCAATAACCTAGATTTGTTTTATTAAAAGTGCGAATGCATCAAATGTTTTAAAGTTGTACATTATTATCATCAAAAAAGGAAAAAAGGAACAAAATAGAATTTGATATAATGTGACTTTATTCAGCCAAGCACATAATAAATTTAAAACTATGTCTCTTTAATCTACGTGGATTGCTGCAACCCAGATTATCCAGTTGTTCATGTTGTGCATCAATATATTTTGCCAGGAGAGGGATAATAGAGATGCAAGAGAAAGTGGAGAAAACAAACACAGAAGAACTACTAGAAAACACACTGAACTTATATATACTAGTTATATAAAAAAATACTTGTGCCCCCCACGCCACCCACCTACCCACTTCTAAAATCGAAATTTCATCCATGCACAAAACAGTAGCAATACTTTAATGTCATTTTTTTTTACTCAAGTCAAATATAAAGTAGTCATTTAATGAAAAGCTTAACTAAGAGTACAAAAGTAGCTGGTAAAATGGTTACTCGGGTACTGAGTAATTCTACGTTAATAACATTTGATTTAATTTTTCAATGTATGTCATCAGACAAACAGTTATCTGCAGATTATGATATTAAAGGAAAAAGAAATACAAATAAATGAAAGATTACAAAATGAGAAATTATTGAAAGATAAAGCATGCATCGATATCCTTCAAATGAACCTGTAAATAAACCTAACTGTAAAGAGGGTCATTCATATATGTCTATAAGGAAAGGATAAAGTTCTACTGTTAACTGTATTTTCACCTCAGCTCTGAATAGCTTAACTTACATGTGGAGGCTGGAGTAACTAGAAATTACTCAAGAATAGCAATATTCTCACAAGAACATCACTTCAGTCAATTAAAAGTACAGTAAAGAAAAAAAGACTCCTAAAATATGTCTTTTAAAGTTACTTAAGTAAATTTAACTGAGTAAATGTAACTAGTTACTATCCATCTCTAAGCAAAGAAACAAATGGAAATCTGGAAAAAAAACACTTCATTGATCTTCTGCTTCTGAACTGATTAAAGTGAAGCTATTTAAAGAAAGGACTTAATATTCTTGTGTAAATGTACAAACATTATTCCATCTGTTTCAAGACAGAACACCTTTTTTTAAATATAAATAAAAAACATTACCTCAGAAATTAAACTTCTTAATCAAAAACAGTATTTTTTGTAGATTGTATCTTAGTTCTTTTCCCCCAAAAAATATTTTTTATTATATTTTAGTTTTTTTATTATTTGAACAGATTTTTCAGTATTTTCCTGCTAATTTTATATCTTGAAATTAGATTTTTTTTTTATTTCATTTGTACCTTACCAATACATGAACACTTTTGCTTTTAGAATTAAAATCCTTTTTATCCTTCCAGAGGTAAGGGTTTATTTAGACTTTCTGAAGCAAAGTTCCCTAAATGTTTATATTAGACATATAACCTGTAGTAGAAAAATGCAATTGTCTCCTGAACTTGTGGGAAAAATAAATTCATCCTCCAAGGTTATCAAAGCTAAGCTAACATGCTATAAAATGTAGGCTGTATGGATCTGACAGTGACTTCATAGATTCTGATCAAATAAAATCCAATATTACTATTATCTTAGAAAAGTGCAGCTTTAAGCAAATCTACAACAAGAAAAAGCTTTCAGGTTGATTTCAGGCATATCAGGCTTCTGGATTTGTTGCTGTTTTATCGCACATATTTTTCTTGTTTCTTTTTACATTTTTATAACAATCACTTTATATTTAAATTCACTAATAAATCGATTGATTTGAGCTCTGTTTAATAATGTAAACACCTTTTGTGTCCAACCAATAAGTATTAATCTGACTAAAGAGGGATTTTTATTAAAGGAGCAAGACTGCGTTACCTCTACATGCCGCCAGATGGCAGTGTTCTCCTCAGATCAGATGAAGAATGGTGACCTGCTGCACTGACTGCTGCAATGTTTACTGTACAAGCTCATGCAAAACAAAGCTATTGCAAACTATAGTTAATAAAATCCTGTTTATGATTCAGCTTTACATGATTGTAAGGCTTTATTCTAATATACAATTAAAAATGATGAATATAAACATTTATCTTTACCATTGTAAATGTGTTTTATTTGAGTTATCTTCAAAGGAAAAGAAAGAAGAGGGGAAGAGATGTATGGTTACAAAAGGATTCAGGGTCAGTAATGGCACCAAACCACTTTAGGGTGCTTATTACCAATTTGCAGCTTTGAAAAAAAGACAAATCAATGTAATAAGGTATAAAAATGGTAGTTAAAACGGTGTAGGTTTCCCTGACACGACTCCAAGCGAGAGCGCTGGGAAGTCTGCAGCTCCTTCATAACATTTGTCAGTCACATTGTGGAAGCAAAAGCATCACAAGGCAGCTGTTAAGCAGACTCTAAAAATGTTAAGCTTCCAACAATAGGAGGCAGAAAATGTGAAGGGAAACAATTAAATTACGCCTTGCATGAAGTTTGCTTTTCATTTTGTGAGGCAAATTTAGTGCCACGATTAATCATTATGCTGTTGAACATGATTTGCAAAAATATTCAAGAGCTTTATGTGCCTCAGTGCCCCTTCTGTATTGAAAAATAATGGGCCTCTATCCAATTAAAAACTGCATTAAATCTCTAAAGTATTACATGCACTTTACTGGTATCTCTTTGATGAGGCTTTTCTGCATGTGCAGATACAGACAGCACACTGAAAAAAAGGGCGCTTTGAATACCTGCTCCTTAAATTTGGCACCTTGGTCCTGGATTATTTTTTATTTCTTTATAATCTAGGTTTATGAGTGCATTTAGGTTGAAAATAAAGCATTTTTTGTTGAATTTAACCATCTTGGGGAATCTTTTTGACTGAAATTTCAAATAAAGTATTTCCACAAAACAAAATCCAAGAAGCTTTCCTTTATATAAGGAGTTTTATATATTTTCCTAAAAGCAATCTGTGTTTATATAAAGCGGCTCAAGCTTTTTGTTTTCCTTCAGGTGTTGATAGACAGTGAGTCATTGTTCTGCAACACAGACATGTGATTGGATGATTTATGTCACCATCTGTTTGCTTTTGATCATAATTTCACCAACTCTTCACAAGAGTGGCTTCGCATGACAAGACCCATTTTATGATAAACTCAGACTTCCACATGCTCAAAAAAACCTTAAAAAAAAACAAAAAACTTTGCAATAATTAAGCTCCTTCTCCATCACTGTCTCAAAACCACAGTCCTTAAAAAAACTGACAAAAATATGATTACAACTAACAAACAGGATAGTCGTGCAACCGACTTACTCCCCCTATCTATTTGTGTTAATTAAAAGATTTGCAACTACATGTGTCTGCAGATAATCAAAATGTCTTCTGCAGCAGCTCTCCCAGATGCATCAGCACTCCAGAGCTCATTTGTTTGCTGCGATCTCATGTTTGTTTAGAATTAATCAATCTAGCCACAATTGAGTTAATTAATTAGTGTTTTAATGCTACTCTTTATAATTGCAGGCAGATGAGTCTGACGACAAAGCAATCACATTAATGCAAATGCAACTGATAATTGTTATCCAAACTTCTGGGAGAGCTCTTGCTGTGGTGTTGAGTCCAGGACTAACCTAAAGCAGCCACTAGATGGCAGCGTTGAGCAGTTTTCCCCTCTTATCCTTTCTTTGGGTGTTGTTGCATTAACTGTCCTATATTCTTGCAGAGTGTGCCCACAAATAGAAAAATAAACACCTATGATTCCCCCACACTGGATGGATTCTTCACTGATTAAGGTTTCTGTTGGATTTTTTATCAATAATACATTTTTTAAACAATATTTCTGAGAAGAAATCTTTAATCAGTTCAATTTTATTTTCTATGTACTCAAACAAATTTGAATCTGCAAAGTTTTTAAATCATTTAAGACTAATAAGTTTTACTATTAAATTAACATTTCTGTGCTAAAATAACTTTAACGATAGAGTTACCCACAAATGTTACATTTTTAAGCTGCACAAAATAGTTGAAAATTGCAGTTTATAAAAATAGAAGATAATAGCATACCTCTAATATTTCCCTATCTGGATTAATTTTCCTTTAAACACATTTAAAGCTACAGTGTGTAACTTTTAGCGGCATCTAGCGGTCAGACTGCAGACTGCAGCAACATGAACATCTCCCCCCCACCGCTTCTCCCCCCCAACAGTACGGCGAGCGTTACGGGACAAAATGTCTTCCACGACGTCCGCATCACCTACCTTCTCAAGTGATGAGGTTTGTTTACATAGATAATTTTACAGATAGTATTTCATTAGTCTGTGTAGGGTATAGATTTCATGTAGACTTAAGATAATAAATATACCCGTTATTTTTTCTACATCGTTGTGACGTTTTGGCGATCTTGCAATCGCTAGTTTGTTGGCTCTGCGCTGCCGTAGCGCAAAGATGTCTGCCTCCATGGCTGCGAGACCCGCTCCTATGTAATTATAAATAACGAATTCTAAGGCAACGCAAATATTAAGGTTAAGAGGCTGAGCTCGAAGATGATGATAAATAACATAGTTATGTATAATATATTACATTTCTGACTGTATATCCCTGTAATTATTACACACTGTAGCTTTAACACCTACAAGCTTAGATAAATCAGTAATAAACACTCTTATTTAATATGGTTTCAGTTAATTAATGCTGGTTTTATGGAAGTAGATCCAGTTTATTCCACCCTAGCTGGGTCCTTCTAGGTAACACAATTTGGGCCCCTTCACTGCTTTCTTCAAGTCATTATAAATCTTTCATATTGAAAAGCAACAAAAATAAGAGTAAGGTTAATAATGCAGGCAAAAAGTTGTATTTTTTTTTTATAAAAAAAACTTTTTTCAATCCATTCTATCAAGGTGGCAGATAAACCTTTTTCCTGGCAACCAGAACTACGATCTTCCGCTCAGTGACAGCGAATGCCTCGGGGTCATGAAGCTCAGGCTGCAGGTGAGCTTGACTTTAGCAGCAGTTCTGTCATTAAACAACCAGAACTGGTTACAGGCAGAGATTCAACTAAAACACAGAAACTTTCTCAACCATAAATCCATACTTTTAATAAGTTCATATAATAATATAGAACCACACATCGCAAATGATTAAAAGAACTTATTTAGGTTCATTTTAAACAAAACAGTTAAGAATTGTTGTCAAAGTAAAGCAGCAATCCCTTTAAATTTCAATGCAATATCAACGCAACACAAAATCACTGTTGTTACACCAAACTAGTTGAAATTTCACAGAAAGTTAAACTATTTAACTGATACTTTCTTAGATTTTTTTCCTGTTTTCTTATAGTTTTTATCCTCTACCGCTATATACATCAGCCTCACTGTTCTCTGCTAGAACTGCTGATTAGGCTAAACTGTCATCAAAATATTTTGGTGAGATTTGTAAACAAATTAAAGTTTTTAATTCTGATTCCTTTTTCCCCAATAAGGTCAACAGCTGAAAGTACATCACTCCTGCAGAAACTGATTATTTTTAATTTTTCTTCAACTTTTCCTGTGAGTTTTTGCTTGCTGTGTTTATAGAGAATGAGGAACATCATTCTGCAAATGATTTCCAGACAAAGTTTTCAAAAATTAATGACTTAATAAAAAAAAGAAAGAGAACTTTTAAATTTCTGTTGAAAACATGGATCCTCTAAAGTCCCTTTTTCCTCAAAGGAAAAGTTTTTCTCTGTTGGTAATTGTTGCTCCTTAAAAACGTATATCTTGTGAAATAGGATTCCTCATTTTCTTTCCAATATCTTCATCATCGTTATCCTCGCCATCCTCTCCATCATTAACTGTGGCTTATTTCCAAATTCATGACTTTTTGCAGGAAACGTTTTGTTTACCCAGTTCCTGGTGTTTTTCAGGAATATGCTCACATCATCCAGCAGCCTCTCTCTCTCTCTCTCTCTCTCTCTCTCTCTCTCTCTCTCAGTGAGAGCCATTATTCCCTCATCTCTTTAGCTTATCTCCTCTGATGATCTGTTCAGATAGATATGACAGCTGAATAAATATACTAACGCAGAGCGCAGCTCCACACTCCAGCTCAGAATTTCCATTCTGCTCTCCGATTTAAGGAGGAACAGTGCATTGTGATAACAATGTGACTCCTTGGGGAGTTGGATGAATGATTTCTTTTCTTCTTTACCATCTTCTGATAAAATACAGATATCAGCCGAGGAAGAAGAAGAAGAAAAATCAACACACTCCTCACTCATTTGCTAATTAAAAATCTCTTTTCACAAATCTGCTATTGATACTTTCTGAGGAGATCTTTGAATATCAGAGAATAAAAATGGGATTCATGGCATCGTCTTTAATTAACTTCAGGCGGCGGTGTCACTTCTTTTACTCTACTGTGTCCTTCAAAATCAACCCCCCTTTTGAAGTCAGGATGTAGTGATCGCATCACCAACATTTCCACTGATCCGACCTAATTACCTGAGAGTTTTTACTGGATGGAAATAAAGCAGCTGAAGCTGTAAAATCAGTTCATTAGCAGACTGTAAATCAGAAAACATTACTTTTTTTTTTAAATCAGGCAATCCAAAAAATTAAATCCCTTTTCAACTTTTCAATGTCAATATTTAATATATAAATAAAAAAAATGTTTGACCCTATTTAAAAAAACTGACTTTGATCGTTAAAAAAAAGAATTGGATCATAGCTGCACTGCTGGACTTTAGCACATATGCTTCCTTTTTATAGCATACTGGTGACTATCTCAGCTTTAATACTTTGGGCTTTCGCCTGGCCCCCAGTTCCCAGCATGCTTTGAAACATGTAAGTCTCTTTTCAATCAGTTTTTGAGCATGGCATCGATACTGGCTACATCTGTGGCAGAGCAGCCGCTTTGGCAGCCCCCCATTTGAACAGAATCGCCTTGGGAGGGGTCGGCTTGACCCAGCTTTTAATGCAAAACTGAAGAAAAAAAAAAAAAGAAGAAAAACACGGCTCCACTATATTTAACCAAATCTGCAGCTTACTCGGGGAAACACATGATAATAATATCCTCTTTACAGTCCTTTCTGCAGAATTACAGCCCCTCACGGCGGCAGGGGCCAAGATTTGGGACTAGAGAGGACGCTGCGCTTATTACAGCGCCATCATTATATTGTGACTGTGTTTCTGGCCTCTTTCACCTTATGTGGTCAAAAGATCAGCAGTACAGAATTAGCAATTAACGGAGCAACACTGACTCTTTCAGGAAAGCCATCATTACCATGACATCCTAAAAAAGCTCCAGCTATGTGATTATTTTCCTGTTGGGGTTTTTGCTGCCTTTTTTGAGGCGGGGATTTGTCTCCACACTTCAGTTGTGTTATTTGAAGAACAAATGCGGCACTTTGACAGGCTTTTCTGCTGCGAGGAGGCGATGGCGCTCCATCCGGAGGAGCAGGAGCTCCTTTCTGCTCCTGAGTGGGCGCCCACATCCAGCTGCTCCATCCCTCATAACGTGCTCTAAAATTAGATCCATCTTCCCTGGCAGGTTTCTTGTTGTTTTTACTGAATCTTAATTAACGATTAGTTAAAATAATTCTCAAACTGCTTCTCCCTTTTTATTTTTTTTCCCTCGGTGGAGGATAGTCTGTTATTTTAATTAAGCTGAGGTCAGATTTATTAACTCAGCAGGAGTGTGTGGAGTGAAACTGTGAAAATCAGCAACAATGTGATACACTGTGCCACTTAACACGCTGATGCACATTTTATCTCCCCTCCTTCGACAAAATGTGAAACAAGGAGGGGAAAGGCTTTTTGGGGAGTGGAGGGGGGGATATGATTTGATGCTTTGTTGTTTGTGGATTTGTTTGAGTTCCTCTGCTTTTCCCAGTGATTAGATGTCGTTACAGTCTATGCAAAACCCTGATGTTTGGACAAACTGAAGAAGAAGATGCTTAGATTTTCCAACAAGAAAATATTCTTACAATTAGAAGGAAATGAAAATAACTGTTTCTCTCAGCTTCAATGAAGACATTGAGTCAAAAATAAAAGCAATCACCACAGTGTCACTGTTTGCACACGTCTGCAGCACAGAAGCAAACATAGTTCATATTTTCTGCATCCATTTGTTAGGAATCTCTGCAGGGAAAGACAGCAAAATGTCTGTCTGTGGCCATGCAGCAATTACTGCCAGAAAGCTTTTGACTCCTCGTGATAATGCGATGCCTTTCAGAAAATTACACAGATTTCACATCAAACGCTCAGCATACCTCGGCGGCAGTTGGAAGCCTGGAAGAAAAATCCTGACATTCATGCGAGCAATCCTGTAACCCCCCACCCCCAGTATCTAGAGTGGGCTTTATTTGTCTGAGGGGTGATGACAGACAAATAGAGAGGAAGCTGCTTGCTCTCCCTGCTCAAAACTGCAACAATGCACTTCTTAATGAGTTATTTAGTGCATTCTTCATTTAAGAAAACACACCTAGCAGCATAAAGAAACTGGCTAGTTGGTCATGATGATGAGCTTTTCAGCTTAGACTATGAAGATAAAGGAACAAATAAAAACCCCAGGAATCATTTTAGTCTAATTTTATGGTTTTTATCTATGTTTTGTCTCCCACTGGTCAAAGCCTCACTAAGCTGAGGGGCATGTGCGAACAAAACCTCACTTTACATAACCCAGGAAAGGTTTGTTCATAGAAACAATCACTAAAAATAATAATGTGGTAAATATTCCACTGATGTCTGACTTAGTGACCAGTGTACTGTATGTCTTAGGTGTGTGCCTGCTCCACTACTACAGAAAAATCCCTAGAAATGTGCATGTCAAAAATCTCATGAAACCCATGTACCAAATGTGAAAATAACTTGTGGTAGATACATTATTCACAGGGGCGGAGCAAGATGAGGGGCCAGGGGTGGCCATGGCAACACTTAGCCAATCATTGGCCACTTCTATGGCCACCACTACTATTTTTCCCTCTTATACAGATGGTGGCAGCAGTAATACTCTGAAGTGGAATATTCAAAACATTTATTTTTTGTGATTAATTATACAGATCAATATACTAACATGAAAGAGTATAAGTACAGAATTCATGCTCTTTTCAGAACTAGATTTTGTGTTTTATGCGGTAAAGAGAAGATTATCATCAAGTCATCCAGGAGTCTTCAGTGAAATCATAGATAAATTACAATTTTAATAAAAAATTTGCAAATAATCAATTTATGTAGATATTAGTGCTTGTAAGGAAATGCCAAAATGCCAGAAGTCCAGTGTCAAGTCCCCACAGTCAGTGATGGTCGGGGGTGCCATGTCAGCTGCTGGTGTTGGTCCTCTGTGTTTTATCAAGGGCAGGGTCAATGCAAATATCAGGAGATTTTGGAGCACTTCATGCTCCCATCTGCTGAAAAGCTTTATGGAGATGAAGATTTCATTTTTCAGCACGACCTGGCACCTGCTCAAAGTGCCAAAACCATGGTAAATGGTTTACTGACCATGGTATCACTGTGCTCTCCTAATCTGAACCCCATGGAGAATCTGTGGGATATTGTGAAGAGAAAGTTGAGAGACACCAGACCCAACACTGTGAATGAGCTAAAGGCCGTTATCGAAGCATCCTGGGCCTCCTTTAACACCACAGCAGTGCATCAGGCTGATTGCCTCCATGCCACGCCGCATTGAAGCAGTCATTTCTGCAAAAGGATTCCTGATCAAGTATTGAGTGCATAACTGTACATAATTGTTTGAAGGTTGACTTTCTTGTATTAAGAACACTTTTCTTTCATTGGTTGGATGGAATTTTCTACCCACGCATGCATGGGTTCTCTCCGGGTACTCCTGCTTCCTCACAGGAGTACCTGTGACTGTTACATTAATTTACTTCTCTAAATTCTCCTTAGATGTGAGTGTGTGCATGAATGGTTAGACAGCTGGAGATAGGCACCAGAACCCCTCGCGACCCCACTTGGGATAAAGCGTGTCAGAAAATGGATGAATGGATAAAATATGCTCATTTGTGAGATAGGAATTTTGGGTTTTCATGAGCTGTACTGTATGCCAAAATCATCCGTATCAAGACAATAATAGACCTTAAATATTTCAGTTAGTGTGCAATGAATCTAAAAAATTTTCAAGTTTCGTCACTACATTATGGAAAATAATGAAGTTTATCACAATATGCTAATATTTTGAGAAGGACCTGTACAGGTAGATATACAAGTACATCTGATTTACATGTGAGGTGCATGTCTATCTCATATGAACACATAGGAACCACCCATATTCACCCATATGAGGTGATTCCCATTTAAAGTAATAAGCGCATGTCTAGGTGTATACATTTCCTGGTAAACATGTTATTTCTATTTAAAACACATGTGATTCACATTTTAACCTAATGTGATTTTCCTTTTAATCACATGTAAAAAAAAATGTAAATCACAGGTAAAACATGTGAACCAGATTGATTTGGAAACAGTGTCCAGTAGATGTTTTTAATTTGCTTTTTTTGGCATGACTAAAAGAAGTGTTTCTCCTAATTGCTAATGATTCAGGTGATATGTTTATGTGCATGCACAATTTCAGGTGTACAGTAGCAGCCATTCAATTTCCCCACTTTCCTTGATGGGTCCTTGGCTGGTCCCGTAAGATTCCTTTTTTAAACATCAATCTTTGTACTAATATATTCTTTCTATCATGATTTGTGGACATTAAGATCTAAAGAGAAGCGTCACCTTCTGGTCAGACCCAGTAACTCAGTAAAAGGGTGGAGTCAGAGTAAAACAATATGCATGCCCAGGAGGAGGAGGGGGTCATTCCAGTGGCTGGAAGTCTGCTGCCATTCGGCTGGCGTTTGACTAGGAAGGGCCATTTTGAATGACTGCTACTATATATGTGTAGTGAGCTACAGTTTCAGCCAGTCATTGAAACTTGTCTTTCTCACCATGGTCCTTTGAAAATGGCCAAGGGTCGAAAGAGAAAAAGAGTCTACGGAGTGAGAAGAAAATAAAGGCCTCAGAAGAGAGAAATGAGACCAGAGTGTTTTTGGGAGATTCTTTCAAGCGATGGCGTACACTGAGAGCACAGGTCAGGCTTCCTGCTGAGGCCTCGGTTGCAAAGTTTCTACTGAACAGGTTAAGTTTGGCATGCTATTTAGAGAAATCCAGTTCACATCACTGCAAGTAAAACAAGGAGAAATGCGCTTGTGCACTCTCTCACACACGTTTAATAGGTGTTCCCTCTCAGGAACGGGTAAAGGGTTGTGAAAGTGCATTTTTTTAAAGTGGAGTGGGCGAGTCTTTTCAAAAAATTTTGGAAAATCCTCCCCTATACCTATATAATACCCTATACCTCATATAATTTTGTCAAACTTTGTTTGGTTGTTTTATTGTCAAAATATTACTATTTGATATCTTACTTGCTAGTATGTCAACCACAGTAAACTTATTTGAGCTAATTATTTGCTTTTATATGCTAACATTAAATAGGTTTTTCACTTTATGGGGAAGAATAATAAAATAATGTGTCTCTATAGTCACCAAGATTGTCATGATTGGTTACATAGTAAACCCAATATGCAGAACACACACGGAGGCTGATAAAAAGTTTAACAAGGTTTATTATAAACACAAGCACATGAATATTGCACAGGAACTGGTTCGGGCCTGGGGGCAGGTTCACTGGAGTCTGCAGGGATGACAGTTCATTTAGCGCATGGACTGATGAGTTATTAGTCTTCGAGTTTGCTGATGAATCCCTTGAAGGAGTCCGGGTTTCTCTTTGAGAGAGGAAACTGTTGGGTCCAGAGACTGTTTGTTCAGCAGAGTCCAATAACTGCTTCAGCGTCTTACTTCTGACCTTGAGGGTAGACCTTGATTTGGGTTTCCAGCTCTTAGCCAAGAGCTGCAAGGGAATCCAGAGAAGAGTCTTCAGGTTTGGCTCACAAGGGCAGGCTAGGCAGGTTAAGCTCATCCAGAGCTTCACGAAGAGACAGGATTCCTGTGAGGCAAAAACAAGGAAGAGTTAGAATCTTATCTCAACAGGAGATAGCAAAGATTCTCAGGTTTACTAGGCTCAGGTGCTAACCAAACTAGATCAACACTGCGGCGTTGAGGCAAGGTCTGAATGCAGGTTATATAGTGGATCCTCTGATGATGAGATGGGCCACAGGTGTGATGGAGGCTCAGCTCAGGAGGACCCACGGCGCACTCTGCTGGAGGAAGGTGGTACAGCTCCAGATCCCAACAAAGATGTCTTTTTGAAACCACTACTCAAACCATTCATTTTGTATATTTTGCAGAACTACAGAATAACCAGGTTAGACAAAATAGATTTATGCATGTATTTTTTTTTTACTGCACGTTCGTCCCAGCCTCACCACCCTTATAAAAATGTTCTGAGTGTGCCATTGGTTGAGATTACTGTTATTTTGTAGCAGTGATTGGGAAGGGATTCCGTATTTTTCTGTCTGTAGCCTATCTGCAAAAAAAATAATACAACCGCTTTTGGTTTTTACTTAATCATACTTAGTAACTTTAACAACATTGTTTTATGTCCTACCCTGCTAACATGAAGCAATTGTGTTCAAGTAAATAAATACGATTAAGTAAATGCCAAAAACGGTTGCATTATTTTTTTCAGTGAAACAATGGGGGCAAGGTTGCAGAGATGAGTGAAGCAGAGATGAGTTCTTGTTGATTTAATAAATAATTGCAAAAGACAAACCTCAAAAAACCAGAAAACATCAGGGGAAAACAGAGACGAGGAAGCAACTAATAAAAACAAGGAACCAGCACTGAGTGACAGCAGAGGTGGAGTATATAAGGGGAACAGAACAAAGGATGGACTGATTAGCTGAATAAGGACACTGCAAAAAATCTAAATCTAGAAAAGGAATTTTTTTCTTAAAATAAGTGCATTTGTTCTTGAATTGAGGAGGTAAAAAAGACATTTTGCCAATGGAACAAGACAATTACACTTAAAATAAGAAAACACAATTGCATTGTCTTATTTCAAGTGCATATTATCTAATTATCTTATTTTAAGAGTAAAATTACTCATTCCATTGGCAACTTATCTCATTTACCTACTCAAATTCAGAGTGAATGCACTTAATTTAAGAAAATTTTACTTATTTCTAGAGCGTTTTTGCAGTGTAGCAGGTGTGAATGGAACTAACTAGAAGGAAGCCAAGGGGAAAGGAAACAAGCACAAGGAGCAACAGAGAGTAACTAAAGACTGCTTGAATATAATGGAAAATAAACCAAAGATCAACAAAACAGAATAACTGAAAACAAAAACTGAAAACATGGTTCTCCCAAAAGGGGAGAGACAACCTGTGGTACAGCGAGCCTTGAGGATTCTACCAGAACTGCTTTACGTGAACGTTAAAGAAGCTGCATCAGCAGCCAAGCCATTTGGTTGGAATGAGAAGTGGGGATAATTTGACCATACTGCAATGGCAAACTGGAAGAAAATAATATTAGAATACTTTAAGTGTAGCTTTTCATTAAAAGTTTTTTTTCTAAAAAAAAAATATAAGAAAAACATTCTTGCCAATAGGCTGGAAAAGCTGGTTCTGAAGGAAATACTAAACTTCCCATGCTGGGGGCAGACATCTATGCATCAATCTTGCATCCTGAAATCCCCTCCAAATCCAACGGCCCACCCAGGCCCATCCTGGTGAGGTTTCTGAACTTCCAGGATAAGGTGAAGATCCTGCGGCTGGCCAGGGAAAAGGGAAATCTGCAGATCGGCGCCAATAAGTTCCACATTTACCCGGATTTTAGTCCTGGGCTCGTCAAAAAGTTTGAGTTTGACGAAGTATCCCAGCACGTTTGGAGTCACAGTGGAGGGGAAAATAAAGCTCTTCCATTGCCCAAAAGACGCCGAGGCATTCTTCCGTGACATCCCAGCAGAGAGGGGCCATAGGTAATGCCTCTTTTGATTTTGATATTAAAATGACAGCTCATGTGAACTGCTGAGACTCGCTGTCATGCATTGCATGGAAGTGAAGTGTTTGCCGTAAAGCGGCTGTTGCCATACACACGACCGTTGAAAACTGTCGCAAAGGTTGATCAGAGATATTGAACTAGTAACTGGGCATAATATATAAATGTGTATTTTCATTTGCTCTTACTTTCTCCTTTTTTTTTATTTTTTTTTTTACTTTCTTCTTTGTTTTTTTTCTCCTCTTTTTTCTCTCTTAACTTTTCTTTCCTACCTTTTTTTCTTTTCTTAAAAGAAAAACACACTTCTGGCCTTTACACTTAGAATGCGGAATATAGTGCACATGCAGCAATATATATATATATATAAAATAAATAAACAAATAAAAAATTATATATATATAAAAAAATGTAAAAAGTACTAGTCAGTGCCTTTGGCATCCTCTTTATTTTCTATACCTTAGGTTATTGTTGGTTGTTGTGCCTGCCTTCAATGAGTGAGTGGGAGATGCGCGTGTACTTTTGTGTGTGTGTATTTCTGCATATGATTGGGTATGAGTGTGGGTGGGTGAACTGCCACTTGTGTAGATGTTTAGAAATGGGGACTGGTGTGAAGAGTGAAAGGTGTTATGTTTGCATGGAAGATTTATGTGTTTCTGTAGGTGAATGTGGCCCAGTGTCTCTGAAACTATACACTTCCTTCCATTTTCATGTCTCTTATAAGAATCATGCTGATGATAGTGATGACTCCTCAAGTTCTGAAGATTTGAGTGCGATCTGTCATGGTTTAAAATCACAGAAAAACTTTTCAGATCATATTGATTACAAGTTCCAAAATGATATGAACAGCCTTGACCCAGATATGCACGTTTACCAAAAGGAAGGGGAAAATTGTTTATATTACACAGAAAATACTCTTAAGGATACACTCAATCAAAAGATGTCCTTGGTGCACTTTAATAGTAGGAGTCTACAATCAAATTTTGAAAACATTAAAGTTTATTTAAATCAATTTGAAACACCATTCAGCATGGTTGCCATCTCAGAGACCTGATTAAGGGGAGATGAAGAGTCTGAGTTTCAATTAGATGGTTATGAAATGTTTTCTATGAACCGAAAGCATAAGAGAGGAGGAGGAGTAGCTTTATATATTGACAAAAATATGAACTGTAGTATTATAGAAGATATGTCAATGTCAGTTGAGGAACTTTTTGAATGTGTAACCATAGAAATTTCACGTCCAAAAAGTAAAAAACTTATCATAAGCTGTATTTATAGAGTCCCTGGATCTGATATAAAACTGTTTATGGAGTGGATGGATAAATTATTTAGCAATAAAGAGCCAAAAGATCTAATACTTTGCGGTGACTACAATATTAATATTTTAAATCCAACGAAACATGGCCTGACAGATGAATTTATTAATACAATGTTTACTCTGGGCTTGCATCCTCTGATCACCAAACCTACCAGAATTACAACTTACAGTGCAACATTAATCGACAATATTTTTTGTAATATTCTGGGAACCAAAGTAATTGGAGGAATATTAGTTAATGACATCAGCGATCATTTACCAGTCTTTATGGTATATGATACTGAGTACAATAAAAACAAAGAACTGGATTATGTTTCTTATAAAAGAACTGTAACGGAGCAATCTATAGTTTCTCTAAAAAATGATCTTGCCTGTCACAACTGGGAATCCATCTATGAGGAGACGGATGTAAATGCAGCTTATGACTATTTTCTTGATACATTTCTTTCATTTTACAATAAAAACTGTCCCTTTAGAAGTATTAGGATTAAATGTGACACAAAAACACCATGGATGACTAAGGGACTATTAAATGCATGTAAAAAGAAAAACTATTTATACAAACAGTTTATCAAAAGAAGATCAACAGAAGCTGACGTTAAATATAAAAGATATAAGAATAAATTAACATGTATAAAAAGAGAATGTAGAAAACAATATTATTCTTTGAACCAGGTCATTGGACCTGGTTCTAGTGGACCATATTACCCGGAATATATTGTGGAGAACAGCACAGTTATAACAAATAAAGAAGAAAATGCAAATGGGTTTAATGATTTTTTTGTTTATGTAGGACCAGATCTTGCAAGGAAAATTCCAATTGAAGATGATCAGTGCAGTAATTTAATAAATAATAATTTCAATTCAATGTTTCTGTCCCCTACAATGGAAAAAGAGGTTTTGAGTATAATTAAAAAATGTAAAAACAAAAAGTCACGTGACATAGATGACATAGACATGAGATTGGTTCGAGGGGTGGCAGAAGAAATCATTAAACCATTTACACATATTTGCAATCTATCCTTCCTAAATGGAGTATTTCCCAACAGAATGAAAAATGCTAAAGTAATCCCACTCTTCAAATCTGGAAATAAGAATACTTTCACCAACTTTCGTCCGGTTTCACTCTTGCCACAGTTTTCTAAAATCTTAGAAAAATTATGTGATTATCGGCTTCGCAGATTTATAGAACAAAACAAATTGTTAACCGAAAGCCAGTATGGGTTCAGACAAAATAGATCCACATCACTTGCATTAATTGATGTAATTGAAAGCATTACAGATGGCATTGATAAATGTAAATTTCTTTTGGGAATTTTTATTGATTTACAGAAGGCATTCGACACCATCGATCACAGTTTACTATTAAAAAAGATGGAAAGGTATGGCATTAGAGGGTTAACTAACGAGTGGTTACAGAGCTATTTGGAGGATAGAAAGCAAATTGTAAAGTTTGGACAACATAAATCTGGGCTCAGGGGCATAACGTGTGGAGTACCGCAGGGTTCTATTTTGGCTCCAACGTTATTTATTATGTACATAAATGATATTTGCAATGTGTCTTCTGTTATGCAGTTTGTACTTTTCGCAGATGACACTAACATTGTATGCACTGGAGACAACTTGGAGCAACTTTTGGCGCAAGTAACAATCGAAATGAACAAGTTAAAGAAATGGTTCAACAACAATAAATTATCATTAAATTTGAAAAAGACTAATCTAATGTTATTTGGTAAACGGAAAACTAATGTCCCAATCGAAATTATTATTGATAATGTAAGTATAGAGAGGGTTAAACAAAATACTTTTTTGGGTGTGATTATAGATGAGACATTGTCCTGGAAAGATCACATTAATTATTTGCGCACAAAAGTTGCTAAATGTGTGGGAGTGATGGACAGAGCACGTCACTTCCTCAACCAAAATGCATTGTTCCTTGTGTATCACTCACTTGTCATGTCGTATTTGAATTATTGTATCGAAGTTTGGGGAAACAATTTTAAGACCAATCTTCAGCCCCTGGTTACACTGCAAAAAAGAGCAATTCGAATTGTTCATAAAGTAAATTATTTACATCCCACAAATGTATTGTTTTTACAATCCTGCAATTTAAAATTGTTTGATCTTTTGAACTTAAGAACCGCGCAAATAATGTTCAGAGCATCAACTGGCTCTCTTCCAGAAAATCTGTTAAAACTCTTTCAGGAGCGGGAGGCACTTCACACTTATAATCTTAGAGGGGAAAATCGATTATACCAACCAAAAGTAAGAACTACCTTAAAATCAATGTGCATCTCAAGTCATGGTGTCACCCTCTGGAATAATTTAGCGGAGGAACACAAGTGTTGTGAAAATATAAACCGTTCCAAAAAAATATTTAAGCGGGATGTCCTGAGAAAATACCTGGAAAAGAGTGAGTGATTTTCTATGAGGGTGGTGTGATGTAGGGAGGGGGTTGTGTTGTCTTGTATGCATGAGTGTGGATGAGTTGTTTGTCTTGTCTTTGTCTTTTCGTTTGCAGGAGTGTCCTTGGGATGAGCGGGAGGGGATTGGACATGTATAAGCTTTTGCTTCTTCCATCCCCTTTTCAAGCCATGCATGTATTGTTTGTCATTATATGTATTGTAAAACGTGTGCAGGTTTGAAATAAACTTTTTGAAATGAAAAGCTTTGCAAACCGCTACTTTAGAGCAATGAACATGCAACCACTATGTTAATCAAAAGGAAAAATGAAGAATTTGTGACGTTTAATCCAGCTGAACATCGATTTATAAATTTAGGGAAATGATTTTCAATAAAATATATTTATGATTAAAACCAAAAAGGACATATGTGATGGTAAATACCTGAGTATTTCTTGCATCATCATCATTTTGATCATTATTTTGACAACCTAAATGCTGCCGTTAGTCACTGCTAAGCACCAGGAAAAGAGGTTAGCTCATTAAAAAATAATTTCTACATAAAAACTTACCGTTTCACACTTTTAAATGCCTTTGAAATCCTTTGAACTATTTGACCATTGCTTTTCTAAATCAAAAGTTTAGTGCAGGATTGATCAAAGTTTTAAAGATCTAAGTGCATGGAGAATGAAGAGCAGATGCAACTCATCAAAAGGAAAAAGATTAATAACACAAAAGCTTCCAAAAAAAAAAAAGACTGATTACAATTATCGCTAACATCCAATTTCAAAAACCCACTGGGAACAAAATATCGAGAAATAAGCGAAGTCTCAACATTTTTGCCTCATATTCTGTTGTGAAAACTTAAAAGCCAGAGATCCTTTCAGTTCACAGACTTGTAAATGTCTTATTCGGTGAGATCACATGAAACAGGCTCATGCTTGTAACAATTTGTGAAACAGCTTAACTTGTTTTAATTGCAGTCATTACTTTTCCTGATGGAGGTTATTATCAGATGAACTTGCAGCCTCCGTGCAGATCTAAGCTGCATATTCTCCTTTCCGCAGCGTGCTTCGGTTGGGGGAAGGTGGGGACGGGGATGTTGTTCAGCACTGACTGACACTCTGTGCATGATAGTGAAATGTAGCAGGTGCATTTGGCTAACATACTTCTGATCTGTACACCGTTGTTATAAGCTCCTTTAAAGATCAGTATGTACCCCCCTCCTGATAAGATCTGGAGTATGTAGGCCTCTCTTTCCCTTTATTCCCAAACTCTTTTGGTTTTCTTAAGAAAATGTCAGTTTAATCATATCTTAATGCTTTGATAATGGGTTCTTTTACACAGGCAAAGAACAGTCACTCCAGTGTCTTACAAGCCCAGGATGGTGAGGGAAGAAGAGAATGTCTCTAAATTAAATTTACTGCCCCAGCCTCTGCACTTTGCACGTGTATCTTTGTGTGCGTGTGTAACAGTAGGAAACCGAGGCTCTTTCTCACCCTCTTGACAATCACACAAAACATGTAATTGTTTCCCGTGTGTAAGTGAGGACTATTAATATTCAAATGTCAGCTTGCTTGATTTAAATAATTGTGAGCGTTTAAGTAGAGCATCAGAAGTGTCGGAGTGGGTCAAAACCTGCCTTTCTTAATTGTCTTTGTATTTTATCTTTCACTGTTTTGCTTTGACACGCTGCCTGATGAGAGACAGAGTCAAGTCACATGAGACTTGGATTTTTTTTTTTTCTCAGTAGATTTCTATCTAGCTGCTGGAAAAAAAAGCATATATGTCAACAACAAACTGCCAGAAGGAAACTGCAAGAAAACAAGAACGCACAAATAAATTATTTGTAAAGTGTCAGCGCTTGCTAACAAAAAGGAGAAAAATAGTCCCCCGATGGAAGTGAATGTGTGATTGTGCAGGTGTGACGCCAGCTGCCGGGTCCCTCAACGCAAACTCACATGCACACAGGCACACACAAACACAGACACACATGTTTTCCTTTTCCTGTCATTCACAATGACAGGCAGGTGAGGCGACGAGCGCACGCTCACGCTTTCCCTTACATCCACTACAAGAGCACAGTTGTTAGGGTGTGTGTGGCTCAGACTCCAAACGGGAACAGTGCACTGAACTTATACAGCTGGATGTGTAAGAAGAAAGTGAAGAAAGTTTCTCAAGCTAAGTAAAAAAATATATAAAAATAGAAAATATAATATGGTGGCACAGATGAGGAAAACTAGTTGCAGATCCTTAGTGCCATTTAGACAGAGTGAGAGGGAACGACCGGAGGGCATATTTAAACAGCCCTGTGGCTCTTCGATGTTGCTGTCAGTCTCAGAGACAGAGACACTACTGGCTGCAGGCTTGTGCTGACCTACTTGTGACTCGTTATTGCACTAAATTAGAAGGTTGGCTGACAAAAAAAAAACAGTTCAACAAAAGAAGGGCGAGGGTGGGTGATGGGGGGGTGTAAAAAAAAAAGAAAGAAAACTGCATTAGAACAAATAGCCATTTCTGCTTGAGTTCTAATCAGTGCAGCAGAGGCAACAGCAGAGCATGGGGATCCTGAGCCCAAAAACATTATCTGCGTCTCAAGATGGATCCTTGACTAATCCTGCTGTCTGAGCTCAGTGTTCCCAAGATGCACCGAGAGGAAAGAAGAAACTGGGAGGAAAGGGGGTGATGGGGGGGAGGAGAGGAGTCCATCTATTCAATGGAAACAAGCCGGTTTGGTCTTTTTGGCATGTCTGCATCAGTTAAGGGAAATCGCTAAAGCACCATCACCAACAGCAGCAAAGCATTTACAGAGTCTCATGTTACTTCTAACTTCTTTCTGTTTCACTTTGATTGATATGTTATAGCTGGAAATGATCCCATTTCACAACAATGAATCGGTAACATTTTGTGTGCATCTGTGAGTCCTTGAATAAATACCTTGGAGATCTATCTTTTACTGCAGCAAACATTTTGGGATTTGACTCTTCAGACAGGAATCCCATAATGTTTTTCATTCCAGGTAAGTCAAATATTCCCAATTTGACTGGAAAATAAAAGTTATAAATAGGGTTTAAATAAAGGACTCGGTTTCATTTTTGAATCACTCTTGCTAAAAGGTAACCTTTCCTCTCCATCTTGGCTCCTGTGAAGTTTGCAACAGGTTTTACTTTAATCTGCAATTACTGTGCAAAGGTGAACATTATTGTTTTCTTTCCCAGATTTCCGCCTACAATTGGCAGACATGTAAAAATAGAAGTTACTTCATGAGAGAGTGAGCCAGGACAAATTTTCGGGGTATACTCTCGTTCTTAAGTCTCTTAAGTCTCTGTCGCAGCGAGACAATAGGGGACATGCAACAGAAAAGACAGCCACAAGGGCACCTGAAACCCCATCAAAGGCAAGAATAAGAAAATAAAAGTTTTGTCTATTACAACAAAAAGGGGGAAAAATTGAGTCTAATATGGAGCCTAGATGGAAGTTCAACTGAAGAAACTAATTTCTTTCCTTCATCCACCTGTGATACAGCCAATCAACTTTGAACCACACCTCCATGAAAGCCATCCTGCATCCAAAGTTCATCTTAAAAGGCCTCCGATACGCACCTGTCTGCTGCTGTGCCCAGGCGGCAGATGCGCTGTGACTTCATTCAGGTGACACCGTTTCAACCCACCTGGAGCCCCTCCTCCACCATCGTAGCTAAAGCTTCCTTAGAGTGTCATTCCTCCCGGACTCTTACTGCATTCCCTGTCTCATCTTAACCAGTCCGACAGAAGACTGCCATGTTGAGCCTGGTTCTCCCAGAGGTTTCTTCCCAACTGGGAGTTTTTCCTCTCCACTGTCATGCCATCATGCCATGCTTGCTCATCATGGACAGGTTCTCTCAACCTGTGTTATCCAACTGGACTTCCATCTTCCAGGTCCCTGAGTGAAGCACTAGTTTCAGCTCACGCAATCCACTGGATCTCCCCATAAAGCTCAGCATATCGTCTCACTAACCAGCAGTCTACAGACTGACCAACTTCATCAATCTCCACTCCACCACAAGTTTCAGGCCTGGGGGGAAAATAGCCCTATTCTTTGCTCCTGTTCATGTATATCTATCAAAATTAAGCGCTATGTTTCCTGCAGAGGTCTGAGCGCTAAAGACAAAGTAATTGTATCAATAAATTTCTCCTAATTGTATTTTCTCTTTGTGTGAGTTTTTTCCTGACTTAACTAAGAGCGAGCTTAGATCTGCCCGAGGATTGGCCCTTTTCTTGCTAAACAGGTAAAATTCTCTATTGAAAACGGATTTTCTTACTCCAGATCACTTTATGATTTAATCAGCTTCTGTTATTGGGACGGTCTTGACTGCCATATAAAACTGTGTTGGACAGTAGCCTTAATGTGGAAATTTTGAAATCATCATATACGTGCCGTGGAAGGGACGGGACAGTTAACAGGTTTTAAACAAAATACCTGTTTATTGGTAGCAGCAGACTGTGCTGCTTTTCCTCTACTCCTACAACATTGGTGTCATTTAAACTTGTCGCCAGACTAGCAAGAACATCTGCAGGAAATCTGGAGCTTGACCTTTGCTTCTTAAACATTTGGCCTTTTCAGACCTCTATCCATCTTCTAATCAATTTTTCCAAGCTTTTCTGACCTAGGTTAAAGGTTCTATATTATGCTTTTTGAAGGCTTTCAAAATCAGCTATAGACATATATTTGATGAAATGTTGCCTTTAGCACTTTCTATTAAAGAGTAGTTGTTTCTTTCAAATCGCACTAAGAGCACCACCTCTTTGCTTTGTCATGATCCATGTCTGGAAAAAACTGTTGTGTGCAGTCCCATTGTTGTGCTCCCATTGCTACACTGACAACCAGGTCTGAACAGCTACACCTATGGTGGCTCTGATTACCAGGAGCTGCTACACCTGGGAGGGGATACTTTTGGCTTTCTCAGTTCTTAACTGCCAGATTATTGAAAGCTGTTTCTTAGTAGACATTCCAGTATTTCTCATTTAGACCTCCTGATATAGACTTGTCTCCTTCCCTTTTTCCCCCGCCTGCCTTGCCGCTGCCGGATACTCTTGTTGGCTTCTGATCTCTGGACATTGACCCCTGGGTTGCCTCACTGCCTAGTCTGTTTGTCTTTGACCTTGTCTGGACTGTTCTATCAATTGTGTATGACCCAAGAATGGATCTCAGATCTACCTCTGTAAGTTTGGAAACCTCAGATCCCTGGACTAAGACTCTCCTGTTAGCCTTCACCATCAAGATTTGGATCCATCATTCTGTGATGCACATCATTAGAGCCACTGGGATCATCATTAGAGCCACTGGGATCATTCATCAAAGCCAGTAAAACCTCACAGTTTCTGCCAAGGTTAATAGGTTCTCCTACCCACATTGACTGCAATTCTAGTCAGTTACTGTTCCTGCAACACAGATTTACCATAAAATTAACATCTTAAATTCGTACTTCTTGTGTTGGCTAAATTATTGGGTCTCCACATTCTGTCCACCCATTACACCCTTGTGGGTGTGTATGATGTTGCCTTAAAAGGGATCATAGAATGATTCTATAGGGTATTTGGTGTTGGTCCTTAAGGTCTCTGAATAGGGTGTGTAACATTGGATGGGCTGAAATTGCATATTTGCTGTTCTATGAGCCCTAATGCCAGCCTGGTTAAGAGCCCTAGAAAGAAACGATAGGTTTCTTCATTTTATGGTATCATCATGAATATTTAGATGAGCTGTGCTCTGATTGGTTGGTTTACAACAAGCGAAGCTGCTGAGCAAAGACGCATCATAGCAACAAGCACTCACTCACTGAAACATCAAATTGTTTAAATGGTAGGGTGACCAGACGTCCTCTTTTTCCCGGACATGTCCTACTTTTCATACCTAAAAAAATGTCTGGGGGAATTTCAAAATCGGTTCGAATGCCCGGTCCAGTCCAGTCAGCGCCTGCCCGACGTCAATTCGGTGCTTCATTTGAATTCTCCCGTTTTATGGTGGAAGTTTAAAATTGTGACATTTGCAGGGAAAGGAGGTGTTGATGGTGTTTGAACTTCTCTGTACGTCCATTTCACCCACTGAACTTTAGTTATTCATCTATGACCAGTGTTGTACAGTAACAAAGTAAAAATACTTCACTACTGTACTTAAGTATATTTTGGAATACTTTATACTTTCCAAGAGTATACATTTTTTTGAGAACTTTCACTTTTACTTTACTACATTTACGAACTTAATTGCATACTTTTACTCCGATACATTTTCAATGTTTGGTTTAGTTACTAAGTAAAAAAATATAAGTATAATAAAATAAATATAATAAAATAAATAAATAAAATAGCGAGAGAGTGAGAGAAACGCAAGTGTTTTGACCCCACCCACTGACTACAAAGTCGGGTCTTGCCTGGGCTTGTTCATCAACACCAAGAGGATATAGATTGGTCACTAGGCACTATTGTGAAATCTTGAGCATAGCGTTATCTGTATAAATGAACTTCGTTTGGCATTGTTTTCAGTTCCACACGTGGTGTATTTAGCTTAAGCTAAATGTTGACTGTAGCAGGCTTTTGAAGATGAACAGAAGATTTTCCAGTTTCAAGTGATAATGATGAGGATGTGAGGATGACCACAAGGGGTGGTTAAGATTTGGAGGGGAAGACAAAAGTCAAGGGCAAAAGTGTGGGAGGGGTGATGGGCTTGTGTTTACAAAGTGTTAATATTTAGTTAATTGGCCTGAAGTGCATCTTTTTTTCTCTGGTGTGATGTACACTTAATTCTAGCACTGCCTTTTTTTACATTTTACAGGTAGTTTTACAAAAAATATCTTCCTCTTCAGATGCCAAATAAGCTGCAGTTCCCTCCCATTTATTTTTCTTTTGTAAAATGACCTGTTGACCTGTGTGCACTTTTTGTTTGTGATGTACAGTAATTTACAGCTTTTTTTTTTCTTCATGTTGGCCGCGTTTACAAAAGGGGCTTCAAACTTGACTCCCTCTTCAGATGCCAGATAAGCTTCCGTTGTTTCTTTTTTATGTAATGTCAATTACAGTAAAAGTAATAAAACTTGGTCTAAATTTATGCTACACTTGGTTGTGTATACTATTTTAAGTAAATTTAATCTTCAAAGTTTACCAAAATGTAAAAAAAATGTCATTCAAACAACATTTAGTTTTTACTTATACTTTTCACTACATTACTTGAGTACATCTATTTTTTAACAGTAATTCTTATACTTAAGTACAAGCCATTTCAGATACTTAAAGACTTTTACTCAAATAACATTTCAGTCAGTGACTTGGATTTTTACCAAAGTCATATTTTGGAGAGGTACTTATACTTTTACTTGACTCTGAGATTTCAGTACTTTATACAACACTGTCTATGATAATGTAAACTCGGTTTTGCATTCTATGACCCATTTAAAGCTGCTACCACATTGATATCACTTCATTTTCATGATTAGGCTTTTCTTTAGGAAAACACATTTTCATTAGCCTTTGGCGAAACAAGAACAGTTGCTGTCACTGTACAGAAAAGAGACACTTTTTTTCAAAACTAAACAGAAATTATACTGCTCTGGCTCCCTGGTTGGGGAAAGGGAGGCGCCGCTGCTCTGAGCAGAGAATTCATCCGGATTATTCAGATATGCAGGAATCAGGCAAATGACCATTTTAGGCATGATGTTCAAAAAGCTTTATAACATAATTAAAAGCTCAAAAAAGTAAAGCAATGACTTTATTAGCATCACAGGGACCTTGGAAAACACTACAGCATTACCATAACTCAAAAATGCTTCCAACCACCACTAAGACTTTCTCCTTTTATCTTTTAATTAGTTATTTTTGCATCGTCCGCTACTGTTAGCAGCAGATTTGGTATTTATTTACTGAAACACAGGCTGCCATGTGCAGCTCCACGCAGGCCGCTGTCCTCTTTGATTCTGGCTAATGGAATCCCACCAAGCTACACAATATGTGTCTGTATTAAACCCTTCTGATTCAAAATCATCCTAAAAAGAGCAGAGCAAAAGAGAATACCTTCACAATGAGGCAAATGCACAAAAAGAAGAAAAGGGTGAGAAGAAAAGACAACAGAAAAACTTGATGTGATTTATTTATTTTTTATTCCCATGATCAATCTGCTGCCAGTCACAGGGAATGATTAAAAGGAAGCTGCTTCTTATTGATCTCTGGCACAAAGCTCAACAAGCTACAGTGGTAGATCAAAAGAAACAGAAAAATAGATTACAGTACATTAACATCAGCTACGTTCATGAGAATATTGGTTTTCTGGTAATGGGAGCATGTCAAGAGTCAAATGCAATATTTACTAAAAGAAAAAAGAATTCCCTTTAATTTGGCCCTAATTTGTTTTAATTTTTAACAACAGGAAAGATTTTTCCCACAGAATGACCAGTGATGTGGTGAGCAGCTTTTAAGCTGCTGCTCCTCAGCAGGACTCTGTCACTGGCACTCTGCTAAAGTGTCAGGGTTACCATTGAGATGAATCTAAAACTGGCCACAGGGTTATTTTTAGACCTGGCTGCAGGGTAAAAAGTTTCTGAGCCTCATAAAGTAGGTCAGCTCAAGTGGTGTTCACATCGGGGTTATGTACAATTACTGAAAAGTTGCATCTCCGGTGCAGGACAACTTTTTAATCGACTCCTCAGTGAATCAGCAGGCCAGCTTCTCCCTCACTGACTTCTCTTTTTTTCTGATCTCCTCTAATCCACAAACAGTTTGTTCTTCAAATCTACAGTTGCTGCAGCTTTTCCTGCCTGATTGAAGCGTCTTAGATATTTCTCATTCAAAAGTTTGCTTTTTTTGTCCACACTTTCTTTCTCTAAGCCTCTTGGTTGTTTAAGCAGGACATGCTTTAGAGCAGATGTCTTTAACAGGGGGTCCGTGACCCCTAGGAGGTCCACGCCATGGAGGTACTGCATGGGGGTCGAGAAAATTTTGGTTGATTAGACTTTTTTTTATATTCCCCCCTGCAATTTTTTCCACTAATTGAAATGTCTTTAAATCCACATGAACATGAATTCAACAGACTTTAGTAAACAGATAAATGGAGGCAGAAGATGTCTTTCAGTCATCAATGCACACATTCAGGAGCTTTTTCAAGCTGGGCACCATTTCATTCACAACACCTGTCCCATCAACCATCAATCAGTATCAGAAATACTTTAATAATCCCAAGGCGAAATTACTTTCGTTACATGACTCCATCTGTAATAGACTTACTATAGAACCAGTTTGATAGAACACAATCTGAACAATAAATATATAAAATCATCCATCCAATATCCATCTCGCCATCAGTTTGGGGGTCCTTGGCCTGGAAAACCTTGAAGACTTCTGCTTTCGAGGAATAGTTCACAACATTCTTGTTCAGCCTTCTCCTTCTTGCCTCTGATGTTTTACATGGTTAAAGACAAGTATAGCCATACACAGCTGTGCTGAATATTTTTTTTTACATTGGACTTATGAAAGTCTTATTTATTTTCAGCTTCCTTCCTGTGGGCCACGATCCTACAACTTATTTTTTATTTTGCAAATTTCTTTGAGGCTCAAAGAACGGTTTGTGAATCCATGAATAGCGAATGCTAATGCGATCCAGGTAACACTTTGCTGTATGTACCCCACCAGCGCATCGGCTGCATTAATTGAATAACAGTAGGAGAGCAGGTGACAGTGTTGGAGCAAAAAATGATGAGTGGCACGTCCTGCATTCCAACTGGGTAAACAATCTAATTGATTTTTTTTTTCTATGCCGTCTCGCCGGACCGTTCAGCACCACATTTCCTGTTGAAGCTGTGACCATCGTCTGTGTTTGCAGAACAGACAAGCCCGTCATCTGTAGCACTGAAAACATGTCAAGTTAGAACGAGTAATTTGTGGTGATGAATGACAAGTGCGGGCTCCTGTTCAGTAGACTGAGCGCTCATTAGAAAACACATTTTCAGATGTCGCTGAGCTTCTTTGTTTTTGTTTTTTTTTTCTGTTCTTTTTTAGGGGTAGAATAAACAGTTATTGCTTGAATACTGCAGTGTCATAGAGACGAGCAGAAGGAACTTATACCTCAATTGACATGTCTCAGGCAGCCGACTTTTTTGAACGTTGACAGCCATCTGCGTGGATTCCTTTCACTCTCCACTAATGAGCTGTGGGTTGAGGAGACCCAATCTACACAGGGCTGTCCCTTGGGCCTCCGTGCAGCTGCTGGGCACACACACTCTCATGTGCATAGAAGTTACCCCCCTCCATCCAATCATTACCAAATACACACACACATAAAAAGATCCACTTCTGTCCTTCCATGTGCGAATGGAAACCTTAACTAACTCTGAGGTTCTAAACTTGATCTGGTCGAGCTGCTTTTCACTTCTGATTTAAGCATTTTTATGTTCTAAATATAGGAGTGTGAAATGCAACAGTTACAAAATTAAACATCGTATAAATTATGTACATTAAGTCCTACATGCCTTATAAAAGTCTTCATGCCCTTTAAACTTTTATGTAACATATCAGCACAATGAGGTTTGAATAAATGAATGGAAGGGAAAAAAATAGTATTTTATACCTTTTATGCATAATATTTTATACATTGAGTGTTTCGTTATTGCCCTGCGATGGACTGGCGACCTGTCCAGGGTGTACCCCGCCTCTCTGCCATTGACAGCTGGAGATAGGCACCAGTACCGCTCGTGACCCCATCTGGGAGTATGCGTTTTAGAAAATGGATGGATGGATGGATGGATGGATGGATGGATGGATGGATGGATGGATGGATGTTTTGTTATTCAGCTATTTTACCTCAGAAGCCCCTTTATGAAATTTGTTTTTAATTTTATGACATCAAAAATCACCTAGTATGTAAATAGGGTCCAAATAACTGTAATTTACAGCTTTTCTTTTAAGGTTTGCTGGAGATGTTGCAGGTGTGCAAACATCATAAAGACAAAGCTACATAGTGAACAGGTCAAGGAGAAAGTTTAATTTGATTCACTTAATTTATTAGCGCTGGTTCACAACACTCTTCATCTTAATGCACTTTAGAGAGTTGCTTCCACTAGGTTAGCATGTAGGAACAGAAGGTATTAACCTGCCTTTTGTCAATGGCCACATCAATCCCTCGCATCTAGCATGCACACCTACAGTGGAGAGGACATGGAGTTAGTCACAGTAAAAACTGAGCACATAACTATGTCTAGGAAAGAAACAGGACCAAGCACTGAAAAAAAATCCAACTTTATCATCTATAATGGCCACAACAGAGAAGTTGAACTAACAAATACAGGAGAAATGGAGACAAGAAGCAGAAAGAACTAGAATGATGCAAAGTACAGTCCCTATGTCCTCCAGTATACTAAGCCTTTAGTAGCATAACTATAGTGATAGCTCAGTATAACCTGAGCCACTCTAACTATATAAAATGTAAAGTTTTAAGCCTAGCCTTAAAAGTAGACAGGGTGTCTGCCTCACAGACTAAAACTGGTAGTTGGTTCCTGAGGAGAGGAACCTGATAACTAAAAGATCTACCTCCCTTTTTACTTTTAGAAATTGTAGGAACCACTACTAAACCTGAAGTTTGAGAATGAAGTGCTCTGTTAGAGACATAAGGAACAACCATTACCTGAAATAAAATGCAGCTTGGTTATTTAAGGCTTTATACTGTATGCGAGTAGGAGGATTTGAAATTATTTTCTGGATGTGACAGGAAGCAAATCAAGGGAAGCTAAAGTTATGGGTGACTTTAAAAGAATTTGGGGTTATAAACCAGTAGTGAAAACTTTACACATCTCACATAGCTAAGTTAAATCAATTACCTGAAAACGACAATGAAGTCTGAATCTTTAAGTGGTCTCTACTTATACTGAGTGAGTGGAGAAGTACAACACCAGTCAGAGAATGATAACCTTTACAAGCTCATTAATTCATATTCAAAGAATTAGAATAATATTAAAAGTTTTGCACATTTTGGTAACAAATCTCAATTAGTAAAACATAGTATATAGATTTATTTCTAATTTTATTTCTAATTTCTAACATCTAATTATGAAAACATGACATTTTATTCATACACAGCTGATAAGAACACAGTTTGCATGATAAAAATATCAAGTTATTCATTAAAAAATGAATTCAGAAATGTGAGCTAAACGAAAACTATGCTAGATAACAGTTAAGTTATGATTTTTAAAAATCACTCCTGATTACAAAATGCATCCTGACTCTAATTTTATATGGTAGAAAGCACAGCACCACTCCTTAAAAACACCATTCCTAATCTAAAGAGTGGCAGCATCATGCTGTGGGCACACAGAAGGTGCTGAGAGTTGATGGAAAGACAGATTGATCGACATGAGGGGCAATCGTAGAGGAAAACAAGTTAGAGGCAGGTACAAAAAAACATGAAAATTGGCATATTTAACATCAAGCTGAAAAAAAAGGCTTAGCATACAACCATTGTTGCATACAAAGTTTTTGCTGGCAATTTTTTTCTATTCTTGTGTTTTATAATTTGTTTTTCTTCAATTAAGCCCCTATATTTTGCAGGAGTGATTGTCCACTGTTCCTCCCCCGCTGGGTCCTCTGGGTTTTTGGCTCATTATGGGGGGAGGTTCAGTTTTTATCTAAGTAAGCCTGGCTCCAGGAGGAGACGTTCCGGTTCCTACGTCCTGTCTTGGCTACCCTCTTCCACTGAGCCTGCTCATCTGCAACTGATCCTGTCTGCTCCTGTGCGTGACCACCTGGTCACGCTTCTGGTCCCAGTCAGACTCTGAACCCTCCTGGAAGCCTGTGGATGCCTGGAAGTCTGGATCCTGCCACATTTCCTTCCTGATCTGGATCCTGCCTGTTCCTGTCTGTTCCTGTCTGTTCTGGATCCCTCACCAGGATCAGCTTCCAGCATCACCTCTGGGACTGCAGCACTGGGGACACTCGTGGTCTGGACTGTTAAACCAGGTAAGTGACCAACCCAGATAATCATACATCAGTTTATCGTGGTCACTTACCTGTGTTTCCTCCCTAGAATGTCTGAGATTGGGCGGTGCCCCGCCCCCCCGCCTGCAGTGTTCGTGAGCCACAGCTCCGCTTTTGTTTTGTTTTATTTAATAAACGTTTGAAGTTCCCTACTGACTGTCTTTCCTTGAATACTGGGTCCATCTGTCCTCGTTTCCTGACAGTTTTACTTGTTCCGGATTTCTCTCACACAGGTGACATCATCAATACTAACCCAGCGTGATGATGTCACAAGACACAGCTGCAGGGGGACAAAGGCCATACAGCTGGCCAGTGAGGGTACAGACCCAGCTTTTTGCCATTGGGAAGGGAGCCAAATGCCCAATGTTAGCGGGTCAACCCATTGTTCAAAACATGCGTTATTCGGGTATTTTAGGTTGGAAATAGGCTAGAGAAAACTAAACCAGTCTGACTCTATAATCTGGTTGAATTGTCTCAGTAAAGTTCTTTGAGAGAATTTGTGTTGTGGATTGGTTTTATATAAATAAATTGTGAATAAATGTGTGAATGATGAAGTGAGCAAAGCAGGTAAGCAAACTAAAAATAGGTCAGATCCAAGTTTGACAATTCAGTGTTTTGTGTTTCTCCTTTATTTTTTGCCCTTTTGACGTTCCGTACCTGTAGATGATGTGACAATGTGAGGAGATCCATCTGATCCATATCATTCGCAAAAGCAAATGAGCTGGAACATGGCTGATACAGTGTGTGAATAGAAAATGACAGGAAGAGCCTAATCAATGTCCTGCAGGGCTGGCAACCATGTCCCCTTTGTTTCTTTTTGTAAATACAAGCCTCTTTAACATCACAATGTGAGCCATTATCTCTCCTGGCAAGGTAAATTTTTTGGAGGAGCTGCACACAACAAGAAAAAAAAGCATACATTTTCTCTCAGTTTGGAGCCGATCAGTTGGACAAGATCTAAAGTCATGCAAATGCTTCAGCAGGAAAATACTGGCAAAACTCATTCTAATTATTCCATATCAGCACATTTGCATGGAATAGACTTTTTTTTTTCTTTCTTAAGAAGGGAAGAGTTAATGATCAGTGGAGCTTGGGCATGGAGCCTGTTTAGGAATTCACAGCATTTTGATCTAATCACAGAATCAAAATATTCATGAAACACAATGATATCTCCCCCAAGCAGGCGGCTAGCCATTAATTTTCAAATTCAGGTAATTTATTAACACTTATCAGGGGCTGAAAAAGCCTTGCTCTGTGTTTGTAAAGTGGCTGAGAGGAAGAGAGGAGTTCGAGAAAACTGATTCCAGATGATTTATAACCATGTGTTAGGTGCATTTTCACCAGGTATTCAATTAGAATGCATGTCCAATTTTCTATTCTAGATCTACAGTTAAAAACTCTATTAAAGCACCATTTTCCTTAGCATACATATCTATTATCAGCGTTCACAGCAAATTTGATCACTTTGGACCCGGTTGTGTCATTGTGCTCTTTTATAGCTCCTTGCTCTCTTTTTTTCCCACTAATTAGAATATATTTGACAATAGACTACAAAGTGCTTCTCAGGCATTTCCACATACGTTAACCACTTGCTTCAGTATTTATTTGTGCAATTAAAACGGTGGTTCTAGAGTAAGAATATCACAGTTGTAGTCATTAGCATTAACCATGAAAGCTGCTTGATCTCCCTCATGCTTAGCATTTAACATCCTATTCCTGCCTAGCTATTCACTGCTCTTTGGCTCGTATGCAGTTAACACTTGTAACTTTGCATTCAGCTGTTTTTCTACTTTTGCATGTAACTTCTGAGAGAATAAAAAAAAAACAGCTGTTGACTCTGCAGGCTTAAACTAACACAGTTCTCATAAGCAGCTACTAGCTTTCTCACTTGTCCTTATTTTAATGTTGTTGTTGTTTTAAAATCTATATGAAGGGATTTTTGTTCCATTATTTTTGCAAACAAAGAACATGTTATGTAATTGGAAATTTAAAAATGCAATTCAGATATGAAACAAAAAAAGGTTTTAGCTTTGCTGTCTCTTATGTTCTATTTTTTCAGATTTCTCTTTTTCTAGATATTGTTACCTATTGCAATCTTCTCACACTGTGTTTTGCAGACCTCCCTTGATACACACGTTGACCTATAGAAATGCATCTTTGCTCACAGAAGTGAAGTGAATGTGATCAGTAAAACCGAATCTAAAAAGAAAAAAAAATTAATAAAAATAAAAATAGACTATATATAAATATATTTATCAAATAATAATGAAAAAATTAAATTTGGAAAAAAAAACTGCAAAGTTCAAAAAGCTGTTTATGTTTATCTATAGACTGCATTTTTTCACTAATTTCAATATAGAAAATTTGTAGTTTGGTCGCATGAATAATGGAAAAACCTTCATATGATGAACAGAAAAGTTAAACACCTGTAGAAGTTGGGGACAAAGAGAGCAAAGAGGTTTTAAGCATGGGCGGTTCTAGACAAGAGCCGAATGGGGCCTATGCCCCTGTTATGGCCCCTGTACTCTAGATATTATATTAGATCAGTTCCTTATGATGTTACAGTTACAATTTATGTGCTGGCACATAATTGATTAAAAACGTGATTAAAAAATTATGTTTACATCATATTTATGTTCTGCTTTGTCATCCAGTGCAGAATCACCTGCACCTTTGCGCATGTCTCATAGATTAGCTGTGGGAAAATAGAGCAGGTTCGCTCTCTGCTCTGTCTGCAAGACGCTGTTTAAGCCGGGCATACATTGTACGATTTTTTTAATTGTTGCATGCCACTACAGACAAAATCGCAGGGTTTCGTTGTAAACTGTGAGTTCACAGCTCACGATGTCTGTTCCCACACTGTGCAGCACAAGGCTCTGATGTGATCTACCTGCTCACACTGTACGTCTAAAACCAGGTGGGCTCCGCTGTGAGATGGAGCTACTCGGACTCGTCTAATCCGGAAGCCAAGTGAGTAGAAGAGGAATAAGAACCTAACCTTTTTGTGCTGAAAGCCCTAAAAAGAAAAGGAAACGACATATTTGGACAAAGACATGGCTCAGTAAATGTGGTTACTACGGTCTGTCATTTTACAGAGAGAACTCCATTTCACTCATTGCACGCCCACCATGCTTCTGTGTTTTCATCTGAGAGGAAGAAGAAGAAGAGGAATCCTTGTTTGCCCACTGAGTGAACTGCCCACGACAATCAAACATGTTTGATTTTCCTCACGAGGAAGTCAGGGGATGGTCTTGAGAGGCTGATCGCCCCTCGTTACCCCTTTTAAACTACACAATGCACGATCAGGCTTAAATTCGGCACAATCGAAAAATTCTCACACGACTGGAGAATCGGCCCAAAAAAGACAAAAATTGTACCTTGTATGCCCGGCTTCGGGGAAGCAGGGAGCAGAGATGGGAAGTAACGAAGTACAAATACTTCGTTACTGTACTCAAGTAGATTTTTCTGATATTTATTTTTACTTTACTTTACTACTTATTTTTATGGCGACTTTTTACTTCTACTCCTTACATTTTTACACAAATATCTGTACTTTCTACTCCTTACATTTTAAAAAATTGGCTCGTTACTTTAGTTTTGAATCATTTCAATGGAGTTACCGTTATTATTTTTCACGTCATCAATACCAAATTCAATCTGATTGGATGGGAATCTACGTTGCATTTTTCGGCGGTATTCATTCGCTGCCAATCATTGCAGCTTGGTGGCGGTGGCGTTAGCATAGTGGTATGGACGACGAGATGATTGAAAATGAACATAACGGAGATCTAGTCCTATTGGCAGACATCCATTTAAAATGTAGGCAACGGCATGAAAAAGTGGTTTCTACTTTTACTTTTATACTTTAAGTAAATTTACAAGCCTGTACTTTGTTACTTTTACTTGAGTAAAGAAGTTTAATCAGTACTTCCACTTCTACCAGAGTATTTTTTAACACAAGTATCTGTACTTTTACTCAAGTACGGAAAGTGAGTACTTTTGCCATCTCTGGCAGGGAGAGACTAACAACAGGTTTTGCTGCTGTGAGACAATATCAGTGGAACAATTTCTGCTTTCAGAAGTTACTAATCCCTAGTTGCTTTTAAAAGAGGAGTCTGAAAAGCCCTGAAATACAGCAAAAACTAATCTCTAACTTATGAACACCAAACGGTGTGCTGTAGCTTCCTACATTAGCCGGCTTCGCGGGAAGGCAGACATGAACCGTCAGGGATGTGATTTCTTTTTTAAATAAAGTAAGATTTAACATTTCATGATATTAACATTCACTTTAAACTCTGGTTATGAATGTAGATGCGTTTATTTTGGTCTGGTGGGGCTCCAAGATAAATTGCATTTAGCCAAAGCAATGTAATATTATAACTTTTGAGACTTTATATAGTTTTTACATAATTTTTAGAACAATCTGTGTTATCATAACCTCCTATTACATTAAATGAGGTTGCGGTGGCGACTGGAGCCTATCCCAGTACTCAATGGGCAATAATTTGGAATGTCCAAAAAGCCTAACATGCAGGTTTTTGGACTATGGGAGGAAGCAGGAGAAAACCCACGCAGAGCCAGGGAGAACATGCAAACTCCATACCGAAAGGTCCTGGTTCCTCCCATGGACTCAAACACAGAACCCTTTTGCTGTGAGGCAATGTTGCTAACCACTACTCCAATTTGCCGCCCTGATGATTTTTAGAATATTTAATTAAATGCAAAGATCATGAGTAGTACGTAGATCAGTTACTCAGTAGTTAAGCAGGCTTTTTACCAAATTCTTTTCACAAATTGAGCCTAGGCAGAAGTTCAACTGAATAAACTGATCACTCGCCTTCATAAGCCTGCAAGACAGCCAATCAGCTTTGAACCACACCTCCACGAAAGCCAATCAGAATCAAAAGTTTATCTTAAAAGGCCTCCGATCTACAACTGGTCTGCTACCTTCGACCCACCTCCAGCCCCTTCATCATTGGAGCTGAAACTTTATCTGAGTTTCATTCCTCCCGGACTCTTACTGCATGTTGAGACCGCCATGTTGAGCCTGGATCTGCCAGAAGTTTCTTCCCAACGGGGAGTTTTTCCTCTCCACTGGTGCTTCATGCTTGCTCATCATGGACAGGTTCTCTAAACCTGTGTTATCTAACTGGACTTCCATCTTCCAGGTCCCTGAGTGAAGCTCTAGTATCAGCTCCCGCAGTCCACTGGATCTCCCCATTAAGCTCAGCACACCATCTCCCTAACCAGCAGTCTACAGACTGACCAACTATCTCCACTCCACCACCAGTTTCAGGCCTGGGGGGGAACAGTCCTTTTCTCTACTCCTGTTCATGCATATCTATCAAAATTCAGCGCTATGTTTCCTTCCAAGGTCTGAGCGCCAAAGATTAAATAATTATATCAATACATTTCTTCTAATTGTCTTTTCTCTCCGTGTGAGTTTTTCAGATTGCAATACTTTTATTTTCTTGGATGGATGATTTTTGCTTACACTTGAGTAAAACTCTCACGCTCAAAAATCAGTACTCTTCCCACCTCCTAGCATATGTTAAACTGCCAAAAAAAAGAAGAAAAAAAAGAGCAATCTCCTGCATGCCATACACTGAAGTTTAAAGACAAAATGCAAAAAGATTTATGGCTTTGGGAAGCTGCTGCAAAGCCTGGCATCTCATCCATCTTGATTTATATAAAAGCATCATGTTTCCTAAAGTAACTTTCAACATTTTGAAGCGTGTCCAATACTTCGGCTGCAAGTATTTCAGTGATTCCCACATCTATTAAAATGCATGTTACATATCTATGTGCTATTTAATATGCAATGTATGCAACTTTTCCAAAAGGAAATACTTTGAAAAAGACAAAAACCTGATTGAGTTTCTGTGATTCACATCTTAGAGATTCTAAAGAAGGCAGCATCTCCAACATGTTCACTACTGCAATAGATTTTGTGTAGCTGTTAATTCATCAAGGGGGTTATGCGGGTGTATTTTTGTTAACCAATCTACACCACAGTGCAAAGATAATATCATCTACCTACTATTGTACATTTACACATCTCAAGGAAGCAGTGGGCCACATATCTTCCGAGTGTTGCTCACACAGCAGTGGTCTGGGGAGAAGGATGGTCCAAGGACAAGGCTGAAAAACAGCAGGGTTGGCCTCTTCTTGTCTCCCACTAATATAGTGGGATGGATTCAAACGGCCCCTAAAGCTAAGCTGAGCCGAGCCCTGAGCTGCGATTGCTCCCTGATAACGACAAGATGGATCAATACATGCGTTGTAGAGGTTAAATGATGTTATGTTGTTGCTTGTTATTGGACATGGCGTGTCACACTCCATGATACTGACACCTTTTTTTCCCTTGCATTTTGCCGAAGACCCCACATTGCTCCTAAATTTCATCTAATATTGAGATATTTGACAATTAACCCCCCTAGCGTGTAAACAATAAAATTAAGCACCTCCAAATGGCCTTATTACTGCCTGGCTGTATTGATCTGCTTTGGAAACAACCCTTAGGTATATACTAACATTGTTTAAAAAGACTGAGAAGAAGATACATTTTCATTCAGGAAAGCAGATTATTTGATTATCTTTCTATTTTCAGAAAAGGCAGCGAGGCGGAGAGAAAATAGTTACTCATCTAAAGATGGGAAGAATGCTATTGACTGGCCTTATTAAAGACTGGCATGTTGGAGTCAAGTTTTTTATAACGAACCAAAGATGCTTAATAATAAAAAAAATCCTTTATTAATCCCAAAGAGGAAATTATATTTATTAAATTAAATGACTATTGTGATGAAAACAGTTTTTTAGGGATGCCAGAAAAGAAGACTAGTCAGAATAGCGATCATAAACGTAAGTATGAGGAGTTTGTAAACTCTACTGTGACATGATGCGCCTTTTCGTCAGATGAGAAAGAGATTTTTCATGTTCATTGGAAAGTATGATGCATGAATCTGTGATGCTTTTGGTCTTTTTATTTCCTAAGGAACCTGGATATCTTGAGCTATCCCAAATTCCATGGGGAACTTAAATACAAAATCTGGAACCATTTTTTTAATTTTATGTATCACCTTAAATGCAGATTAACAGGCAAATAGTACCACAAAGAGAAACAGGAAAAAAAAACTGAAAAAGAGAGAAAAATAATAATAATAAAGTCTAAACTGTCAGAAAACAGCATCACTGTAAAGTTTAGCCTATAGCACATATCTTATCTACTGTAGGTCTGTGCTCTGGAAAAGGATATTTTAGATTTCGAAAAAGCCATAATGATAATAATATTAGTAATAATAATATTTATACTTGGTTATAGTATTTGTATAAGAGTCCTTAAATACCAAATCAACACAAAAATAGTTCACAAGATACATAAACACCCTTCATCCAAGGTCGTCCCATGAGACAAATCCTATAGAACTCTATTGAGATAAGATAAGGAGACAAGAGCAGAAGAGACGATTCTGGATGATCTAGAAGAAAGGAGCCCAGGTTCAGCCCACAAGAGCAAACATCTGGTAACTTTTAGACACTTCCCTTTTTCTATATAACTCAATCTAATGAGTGGAAAGAGCAGAACCAGTGGGAGTGATACTGGTAAGTTTGTAAAACCTACTATGATTATAAAGGGACTCTAAATAAATATTGATAGCCCAAAATGCTCCATGAGATTTAGCTTAGCTGCAATAATAAAATAATTGGCTTTAAAAATTCAATACTGACAAACTGTCCCCCATAGAAGATAAATGCTAAGTCTAAAAACTGCATGAATTCTGTATTAGAACTCTTTAAATGTACAGTAGTAAATTACTCTTAATTATTTAAGACTGTATTTTTGTTGTCAGTTTTTGGCAAATATACTAATAACCTTGCAGATGCTGTCGTTGCATGTGGATTCATGTAGAGAAAACACTTAAAAGTTTCTTAAGGTATTTTCCTGCACGCCCCTTTATTACTTACCTACATTTGTATAGTATGTGGACACACATCCAATACGGAATACCACTGGAATGATAAATAAAAGATCCCATTAAGTCATAAAAAACTGGCAAATGGAGCCTAGGCGGAAGTTCAACTGAATAAACTGATTACTTGACTTCATCCGCCTACGACACAGCCAATCAGCTTTGAACCACACCTCCATGAAAGCCTATCAGCTTCCAAAGTTCATCTTAAACGGCCTCCGATACACAATTTGCCTGCTTCTAGTGCACAAGCAATGGTTTAAACCCACCTCCAGTTTCATTCCTCCTGCACTCTTACTGCATTCCGTGTCTCATTTTAACCGATCTGGCAAAAAAACCTGCCATGTTGAGCCTGGTTCTGCCATAGGTTTCATCCAAATGGGGAGATTTTCCTCTCCACTGTCGCTTTGTGCTTGCTAATCATGGACAGGTTCTCTTAACCTGTGTTATCCAAGCTGGACTTCCATCTTCCAGGTCCCTGAGTGAAGCTCTAGTATCAGCTCACGCAGTCCACTGGATCTCCCCATAAAGCTCAGCATACCGTCTCGCTAACCAGCAGTCTACAGACTGACCTACTTCATCTATCTCCACTCCACCACCAGTTTCAGACCCGGGGGGGAACAGCCCTGTTCTTTGCTCCTGTTCATGCATATCTATCAAAATTCAGCGCTATGTTTCCTGCCGAGGTCTGAGCGCCAAAGAATAAAGTAATTGTATCAATAAATTTCTTCTAATTGTCTTTTCTCTCCGTTTGAGTTTTTCAGAGTGAAATTCAGTCAGTTTGCTCTGTATGGTTTATGTGTGTTCCAAACTATCTTGTGAGAAGAATAAGCAGCTTGCACAGGTGTCTTCCAAAGTGATCTGTCTGACGACTAATAACACCAGGGTGAGGAGGACTCTGTTGTGCTTAATCCTACTGGAATTTTGACCAAAGCATGTCTCAGATATTTCATTAAGACCAGTGTCATCAGTCTGTTAACAGGACGTTCTTTCTGTCATCACTTTTATGGCAATAATCCTTACAATTTGATTCAGACTCTTGACAGCAAACATTGAGCCATAGTAAAATCCCCATTTATGCGAGGCTGAACAGCACATAAAAAAAACGAGGCAACAAAACATGCCAAGGATTTGTCGAATATCTCAGAGATTCATATTACCTGAAGATGTGTGTTGTGGTTGACTAATATATTCTGGCAGTGGAAGGTACCTGTAAAAAAAATAAAAAAATATTGCCTTGAGACGTGTTTCGGCTTTGTTGAACAGGTGGTGTGATGAAGGACTATAAGCGGCCTCTTACTCGTAAAGGTTTTAAATGTATTTAATGAGCTCGTTGTTAACAAGTGGAGGAAAAACACGGTTTGTCATACATTACCTAGGTTCACTGTGCTCACATGTACCTCTTCACTCTCCTCTTTGTGTGCGCCAGGCAGGGAAGTTAAATTAAATTCACATTATTTAAAGCTTTCTGTTTTTTTCATTTGCTCAGAAGTAAAAAAAATAAAAAAAACAGCTTTGGTAAAACAACTAATGATGGGATGAAAACATGTGGTGCAGAAACATTTGGATGGTGAGGAAATCTTTTATGTCAAAACAACAGATCATGTCCCAGTTTTACTTCTAAATGGTATTACATGTTGTTTAAACTAGAGTCATGATAAAGACATACAGTAAAACCCCCTTCTTATTAGAGCAAACTTCACTCAGAGCAACAAAACAGTTCTTTAAGAAACTTTAATAGAAAACAACTTTACACAACTATAGGAGCATTAAAATTTAACAGCCACTCAATGATTTTTTGTTCACTATAGCTATAAGTATAATATTTCTGCAAAAAAATTTTTCGTAATATGCAGAGCGTCTCTATTAGAATGAAAGGTTTCTGCACTTATTCCTGAGTTACTTTATCATCTCTAAAGCAGCATGACAGGATGAAGACAAAGATATTTTTCTGTAAAGGATGCTCTTGACGGCCAATATAGCCAACCTGTGTGGTTGTTTTTAACCTGGTTAGCACCTTATATAGCACATTTCACAGACAAGAGAACTTCAGTAGGTGCTTTACAAAGAAAATGCTAAAATACAATGAGATACAAGATGGGTAAAACTACAATAAAACAAAATCTAAAACAATACAAAAAATGAGAAAAAATTCAGCATGGGTGTCATCAGGCAAACTACTGGTGTTAAAATGCACGGAGCATCTTCCGCAAGCAGGTGTACGTGTCAGGAATCTGAAATGCTATGTATGAGTTTATGTTAGATCTTCTATTACGGAGGTCTTCAACAGGGGGTCCGCGACCCATAAAGGGGCCATGGAGGTATTGCATGGGGGTCACGAAAGTTTTTTTTCCACTAATTGAAATGTCTTTAAATATGACATATAACATGAAGTCAACACACTGTAGTAAACAGATAAAAAGAAGCAGAAAATGTCATCAATGCACACATTCAGCGACACACAGGGAGCTCTTTCAAGCTGGTCACCGTTTCATTCACAACACCTGTCCCATCTACGAGGAATCGGAATCAGAAATACTTTAATATTCCCATAAGGGGTTACATTACTCCATCTGTAATAGAGTAACTATAAGACTGTTGGGATCTGGAGCTGTACCACCTTCCTCCAGCAGAGTGCGCTGTGGGTCTCCTGGAGCTGGAGCTTTCCAGCACACCTGAGACGCATCTACTCATCAGGAGACCTCTCCTTTATAACCAGCTGCCAGACCTTCCTTTGACGCCGCAGTGTTGACCTTAGTTTGGTTAGCAACCTGAGCCTCTGAAACTGAAAGAATCTAGTTGTCTCTGTTGAGAGATCAGATTCTAACTCTTCTCTGTTTTGCCTCACAGGAAACCTGTCTCTAGCCTGAAGCTCTGGGTGAGCTTAACCTGCCAATCTGCCCTGGTGAACCAAACCTGAAGATTCCTATGTGGATTCCCCCGCTGCTCTTGGTGAAGAGCTTGAAACTCAGATCAAGGTCTGCCATTCAAAGTCAGAAGTTAGACGCTGCAGCTGGTCGTATCCTCTGCTGAACCAACAGTCTCTGGACCCAACAGTTCTCTCTCTCTCAAAGAGAAGCCTGGACTCAGTCAAGGTAGAATCTGAATAATCAAGAACTCATAACTCATCTGCCTGCTCCACTAACCAAACTATCATCTCTGCCGACTTCAGTGAACCTGCCCGGACCAGTTCCAGAACCAGTACATTATCTAGTGTTGTTGAAACTTTCAATAAACTCTGTTAAACTTTTACCCAGCCTCCGTTGTGTTCTGCATGTGGGCTAAGAACCTTAAACCCATCATGACAAGGACCAGTTTGATATATATTATATATATATATATATATATTCGAGGGTCCCCACTCCATCTCGTCATCAGCTTGGGGGTCCTTGGCCTGGAAAACATTTAGGTTTTGTTCTATTAAAACATTTTTTTTAGCCGCTGCTGGGACTTTTACTGTGTCTTCTTCTCATTGTCTCCCTTCCTCACCATTGCTCAGGGAAGTGTCATGTTTAACGCTATGACTGTCAGGGCTCTTCCCTCTGCTTAGATATATTTTTAGTTTCTTTGTGTTCTGTGTCTTTGTAGTTGATTTCTACCAGTGCTGAGTTCTTTAGTTACCCTCAGTTGCCCCCTTGTGCTTGTTTCCTTTCCCCTTGGCTTCCTCCTAGTTGGTGCTGCTCCAAATCTGCTGATTAGCCTGTCTTGGTTCAGTCTCTCCATATATACACCACCTCTGCAGTTACTCAGTGCTGGTTTGTTGTTAAGTTGCTTCCTCATCTCTGGCTCCCCCCATGAGTTTTCCCTGAAGTTTCCTATCTTTGGTCCTCAGTGTTTTGTATGTTGGATTTTGGATTTCTGCCTCATTGTTCTCATTAAATCTACAAGACTCACCTCTGCCTCCCGATCTCTGCATTTAGGTCCTCAAAAACCTCCACCCAATCTTAACAATGATCGATGTAACTGCAGCTTAAATAATCTGATTAACAAACCAGCCTATGCACAATTTGGAGGTGTGTGTTTGTGTGTTCCATCAGAGCTGGAAACCATTTTATTCAGGGAGAACCACCAAATTCTTCTCTATATGAGCGAATGACCAGAATTGATTATTGAACCTGGTTTCATCTTGGTGGCAGAAATAACTTTTGTGTCATACAATGCTCTTAACACCATCAACAGCAGTTCAACAATTTCTTTAAAAGTTTTTCCTTGATGATGTTTTTCCTTGATCTTCATGAATACTCCTCATGATTTTTTAAAGGTTTGTGAGGCCCAGGCTTACTGTGAGCTATCCCCACTGCTAAAAGCCCCCTACATGCAGTTCTAAAGAACCAAAATGGCCTCACGTTCCAACACCATGTAGCTCAAATAAAACAGCTGTTTCACTTCCTCAATTGAAATAGCTTTGTATTAATATTGCAATTTTTCTATTTTTGTATGTATGTACCAAAAAGTAGATTCATCTTAAATTCTTATTAAAATGCTGCTCTGGATCCATCAATCGTAGGCAGATCAGAGAACTTAAACTGGAAACACAAGGAGACAAAGGTCTCAATTTAGCAACAGTGGCACCGGATGAAGGAGTTTGCCCTGCAACTGGAGGGTTCTTGGTTCAAGCCCTGGCTCCGGCTGTCAGGGTCATTGGTGGCTTTGGGCAAGACACTTCATCTGCACTACTGATGGTTATCAGAGGGACTGGGTTCACCAGTGTACGGCAACCTCGCTTCGGTCAGTGAGCCCCAGGGCAGCTGTGGCTACAGTGTAGTTTGTCACCATCAGTGTATGAGTGCTAATGGGCAATTTAAAGCACTTTGGTCAATTCTCCTGACTTGAAAATATAGGCTATATAGGTACAGGCCATTTACCAAAGCATTACATCCATGTTCATTAACTGCACATGAAATTTGGACAAAAAAACACACAGAAATCACAGATTTTCTGAACCTAATAGCTTCTAACAAAACAGAATTTAAGGCAAATTTGACAAAAATTGTAATCCTGCAAGGAATTTCTTTCTTATAAGAAATAAGCAGATGTGCTACTGATATTGATGTTACAAAAATACCTGATAACTACCTAATAAAATGAGTCATTCAATATTTATGATGAAGTACAATGCTAATACTATAGAGAGCTTTAGCTTACAGTATATTACGAGTCACATTACTACAACCAGCAATTAGCAGCTTAGGGTGTACTTGTCTGCATGTTGACGACTCAGACTCTTGTTTCTGAGGTGCGCAACTTGGCTGTGTTAGGGGATTATCAGTGCTCCAAATTACATAACTGAACTAATGAGATACACACTCGCACAGTCTCAACCCGTATTCCCACCGGGTTCCTCACTGGCGGAGTGAAATATTCCACAAGTCCCTGTGGACTCCCAGCATATCCCTGCCTGTCTGGGGGAAAGGAGAGCTGAGCGTGCAGGTGAACACAGAGAGGAAGTAAATGAAGATGCATTGCCACCAAAAGGTGTGACCGACATGAAGCTAATATGCTGTAAATGTTCAGCAGCTGGACTCCAGCTCCTTCCTTCATCCATTCCTGCAATAAGAATTTTTTGGTCTGTTGAAGCACCAATAGTCTGCATCCAGTTATTTAATTAATTGCTCTTAATTTTGGGAATATATACGAACTATGCTCTAATTTCTAGTAACCGACCTGTTTTTACTATAATTTAATTTGACAAACCGGGTCTTCACTACATTCTTTATCCTGTTTGGTGCGATTGCAATTGCGGGTCTTGATCTGGACTGACGGGAGCGGAGACAAAAAGAGCTCAGTTCCGTATTTTGACGGTGAAAGACGGAGAAGACGTACGTGGACAGAGACGTGCGGAGGAGTAGCGGAGGATGTGGAACAGCTCTCATTGATTTACATGACAGACAAGTACTTCGCACGACGTACTTGAGCGGAGCGGAGCACTGACAGAGTATGTGGAATCTGGGTGTAAAGGAGGGCAAATACACGTCCGGCTGGATGCGGCGCCGGACGCCGGACAGTGCAATGAAAATCCGGACTGTCCGCCCTAAAGCCGGACATCTGGCCACCCTACTTTTGATACACACACAAAAAATAAAAAAGTGCACTGGCTGCATTTGTTACATCACTACCAGTCATATTAATTATAATATTTAAGACTATTAGCAAAATTATAAAAAATAAGGTGCATATTTTTATGAGGCCTTGTGATTTTTTCTGGTAATAATTAGAACTATTCTTCTAAATGTAAACACTTTTAGGAGAAGACTAATTAGGTCAGTGGGTAAAACTTAGAGCATTTTCTATGCAGAAGCTAAAGTTCATGCATGAATGTAATTTAGATAATTACCTTAAGCCGGGAATACACTGTGCGATTTTTTTCAATCGTTGCACACAGCTATAGCTATAGCTGTTTCGTCGTACAGTGTGAGTTCATAGTTCAGAGCTCACAATGTATGTTACAGTTACAGTATGTTACAACATACAGCTTACAGTATATTACGAGTCACATTACTACAACCAGCAATTAGCAGCTTAGGGTGTACTTGTCTGCATGTTGACGACTCAGACTCTTGTTTCTGAGGTGCGCAACTTGGCTGTGTTAGGGGATTATCAGTGCTCCAAATTACATAACTGAACTAATGAGATACACACTCGCACAGTCTCAACCCGTATTCCCACCGGGTTCCTCACTGGCGGAGTGAAATATTCCACAAGTCCCTGTGGACTCCCAGCATATCCCTGCCTGTCTGGGGGAAAGGAGAGCTGAGCGTGCAGGTGAACACAGAGAGGAAGTAAATGAAGATGCATTGCCACCAAAAGGTGTGACCGACATGAAGCTAATATGCTGTAAATGTTCAGCAGCTGGACTCCAGCTCCTTCCCTTGGTGAACCAAGAGAAAAAAGAGTTTTTAGGTTGTTCTAGTTGAGGTTCTTTCCTTCTTTCCTGTAGCTCATGTCTCATTAGATAAAAAAAAAACGATTTTCTTTATGAGTTGCAGAGTCATCAGCAAATCCCACTGTAAAAAAAACAAGACATGGTTATATTTGCTGTTTGTTACGTTTAATTCAAAGCAAACTGATTGTTGACTGTGTGACTGGAGTGAAACTGAGACCAAAAAGCACTTTAGGATGGAAAAGCACTCCAAAAAATGGCATCTTTCTTTCTCTCATGCAGCGCAGAAATTTTAGGTCATGCTGTTGTTTTCTACTCGTGGTAATAAGGCATTAGATATAATTGTTGGTTTTGTTTAAAGTTCCATTTTTTTATTACATGTTTATGGCTCACAACCTGGCACCCAATTTATATCTCACTATGAACCACTTGGTGAGAGATTTAAAGCAAAAAACACAAAATATAATGATTTACACCAAATAAAACAGTCAACATTAACCAAATCTTTTCATACCTTTTTCACTTGACTCTTCCTCAGTATCTGTCATAAGTTTCCAAGCGGTTTCAAATATTCATCCTTTTGTAATATTGCAACCCTCAGTATTTATTGGGATTATTATGACAGACCAATAGGAAGCTAAAGAAAACAGTGATCATTTATATTATATCTGTCTGCAAAGACTAATCTTTGAAATATGCAGATCTTCTTTTTCTTGCCATTTTTCTTACATCTACTTAAAATAAAGGGCAACTAATTGACTTTAGAAGTCATTTTATTAATGACAACAGACTAGTCAGTTTTTTTTTGTTTAACATCTAATTGAACCCAAGGAGATCTGCTCAGGCCACCATCTTAAATGGAAGCAGCATGGTACCACTTCTTTTATCTTTGTAAAACCTTGCATCCTTCACCTTCCTCTTTCAGCCTACTTTAAGTTGTCCCATAAAGTTTCAATAATACCCAAAGATGTATTTGGCTGTAATGCAAATATCCAAGGGGTGTGAAGTATGTAAACGTTTGCCTGTAACTGTGTTTTATACTCTTAATTGTATAAATACTGATTGGCACTGCAATTAAAAGACCCAAACAAAAGGACTTTGCATGACTGTTTTCTATGAGGAAATTTCTCATAAGAAAAGCTTCAAATAACTCTTCTTTCAAGCAGGCAAACTGTGCCAAAAATTGATATTTGCAACAACAACAAAAAGGACTCTGTCATCAGTGGTGGACTGTTTCCACACTCTTAATAATGGACTGTGAAGCAACTATTTTGACTCACTGCAACACAAAACGTGGAATTAAAGTCGCCCTAATATAGAGAGGAATCAACCTAACTGGAGGGGACAGATTCTCAGCATTATTTATCATGTTACAATGAGCTTATCCCATAATTACCGTATGGTAATTCCCTTATGGATGTCAGCTGTGTTTTTCCTCTCTCTCCTCATCCAAATTAAAATCTACAGTGCCTTCTTTATCATTCTAACTACTGTATATTACCTCTAGTACTAATAATGAGGCTTTTAAAAGACACTTACCTAAAAAAAAACCTAATTGTTTTTGTTTGATTTTGGTCACATTTTATCAGGACTGGCGGTTAATTAATAGCAATTATACATTAACTATTAAAGGAGGAACCTTATTAATTAATAGCCTCAGATGCAATTAAATTACAGATGCACACACCAATTTAGCTTCCAATTTTCCTTAATCCTGCGTAATTTCAAAGGGATTTCAGAAAGGGGGAAAACGATTCATTATGGCAGTAGTAGGTGTTAATTAGGAAGTAACTAGGGGGTGCATCTAATATGGATGCTGTGCTGATGTGTGTGTGCGTCTGTGTAGTATGGGATTGTCAGAGCAGGCGTGGGATCAGGCTGGTATTTATGAAGCACAAACAGAACGGATAAGTTCACCACACGCACACAACGGCCACATTTCTTCTCCAAGAACAAGACATTTTACTGAAGCCACAGCAGAGGTGTGTGTTTCTATCAGCTTAAAGCTGCCTTTCTTAGAAACAGTTTCCATTCTTCATCACATCCAAAACTGCTGCCACTCAATCTTCTTCTATGGTCATTGCTGGCTTTTATTATTGTGATACTAAGGGCTAAAAATCACAAGCTAACTACTGTAAATTAGGAGTAAGGGACATTTTATGCAGGTTTCTTTTCAACAGTTAAAATCTTTTGTCTTCCAGACATTTATCTACACCTGCAGTGACTAAAAGTGATGAAATTGCTCTTTGATGCACTTCTCAGAAAAAATGTTTTTCCCTTTCCACCCTTGAATGCAGCCCACTACAACAGTTTAGTTATATTAAATGACAAAGAGCAGCTTAGGGGAAGCTGGATGTACTCCCGCCATCTTCTGCAAGGTTTAGAGGAGCAGTGCAGCTCGCATGGGAATATTCTAGGCAACATTCACGTTGTCCGATTATGCTAATAGTAAATCCAATTATGCACTCACACCGTAATGTTTGAAAAATAAAACTGGGCTTGTTGCCCATTTGGTCCCAGAGAAGTGGAACCAGGTTGCCTATTTTTGAAAACATTAGATGGTTACCTTGCCTTTCCTTTTTTTTTTTTTTCTTTTTTTACATTTAATGTTCAGCACACTTTTGATTAGGGTGGCCATTTCTATAACACCAAAAAGGAGGACATTGTGCGGCATATCAATTACTAAGGTGTACATAAGAATCGGGTAAAGTCACATTTATAGTACAATTCTTAGTAGTTTAAAGATGATGCTTGTGTAGTTGAATAGAACAAAATATTAAAGAGATGTAAAAAAAGAATTGGTTCCCAGCATTTGTATTTATTTAATACATTGTGGTGTTTAAAAAGTGACTATTTTTTGACACGATTAATTTGAGCAGAACTGCTGCAATTGATCATAAAGCAGTTGTTTGGAAAAGAAGCTTGAGGCGGAGAGAGAGCTAGAGAATAGGACAATACAAATGTCAAAAAGTGGCTGGAAAAGAGGAATTCGTGACATGGCTGCAGCCTGTCGAGAGTAAAGATGATTTCACCATGTTATCTATCTATCTATCTATCTATCTATCTATCTATCTATCTATCTATCTATCTATCTATATCTATATATATCTATATATATATATATATATATATCTATATATATCTATATATATATATATATATATCTATATATATATATATATATACTGTATATATATATATATATATATATATATATATATATATATATATATATATATATATATATACACAAACTTGAGTCATGGAACTGTGCTTACAGCTCCTTATTTCATGTATACTAATAACTTGTGTACATGATACTTGTTGATGAAATTAAAATAATTTCTAATAGCATTAAAAGAGCATTAAATTAGAGTTCCTCATTCCGGTATAAACCCTGTGAACGTTTAATTTAATATGACATATTAAAAAAAATCCCCATCATCATCCAGCAGATGTTCAGTTTCTGCCCAAATATTTTCTCTTTCTGCTGTGGATTTTTGTAACAGGAATAAACAGGATCATCCATAGTTTGTATGAACTATGTTTGTTCTCCGCTTCCAAACTCATCATCTCTTCATCCATTCCTGCAATAAGAATTTTTTGGTCTGTTGAAGCACCAATAGTCTGCATCCAGTTATTTAATTAATTGCTCTTAATTTTGGGAATATATACGAACTATGCTCTAATTTCTAGTAACCGACCTGTTTTTACTATAATTTAATTTGACAAACCGGGTCTTCACTACATTCTTTATCCTGTTTGGTGCGATTGCAATTGCGGGTCTTGATCTGGACTGACGGGAGCGGAGACAAAAAGAGCTCAGTTCCGTATTTTGACGGTGAAAGACGGAGAAGACGTACGTGGACAGAGACGTGCGGAGGAGTAGCGGAGGATGTGGAACAGCTCTCATTGATTTACATGACAGACAAGTACTTCGCACGACGTACTTGAGCGGAGCGGAGCACTGACAGAGTATGTGGAATCTGGGTGTAAAGGAGGGCAAATACACGTCCGGCTGGATGCGGCGCCGGACGCCGGACAGTGCAATGAAAATCCGGACTGTCCGCCCTAAAGCCGGACATCTGGCCACCCTACTTTTGATACACACACAAAAAATAAAAAAGTGCACTGGCTGCATTTGTTACATCACTACCAGTCATATTAATTATAATATTTAAGACTATTAGCAAAATTATAAAAAATAAGGTGCATATTTTTATGAGGCCTTGTGATTTTTTCTGGTAATAATTAGAACTATTCTTCTAAATGTAAACACTTTTAGGAGAAGACTAATTAGGTCAGTGGGTAAAACTTAGAGCATTTTCTATGCAGAAGCTAAAGTTCATGCATGAATGTAATTTAGATAATTACCTTAAGCCGGGAATACACTGTGCGATTTTTTTCAATCGTTGCACACAGCTATAGCTATAGCTGTTTCGTCGTACAGTGTGAGTTCATAGTTCAGAGCTCACAATGTATGTTACAGTTACAGTATGTTACAACATACAGCTTACAGTATATTACGAGTCACATTACTACAACCAGCAATTAGCAGCTTAGGGTGTACTTGTCTGCATGTTGACGACTCAGACTCTTGTTTCTGAGGTGCGCAACTTGGCTGTGTTAGGGGATTATCAGTGCTCCAAATTACATAACTGAACTAATGAGATACACACTCGCACAGTCTCAACCCGTATTCCCACCGGGTTCCTCACTGGCGGAGTGAAATATTCCACAAGTCCCTGTGGACTCCCAGCATATCCCTGCCTGTCTGGGGGAAAGGAGAGCTGAGCGTGCAGGTGAACACAGAGAGGAAGTAAATGAAGATGCATTGCCACCAAAAGGTGTGACCGACATGAAGCTAATATGCTGTAAATGTTCAGCAGCTGGACTCCAGCTCCTTCCCTTGGTGAACCAAGAGAAAAAAGAGTTTTTAGGTTGTTCTAGTTGAGGTTCTTTCCTTCTTTCCTGTAGCTCATGTCTCATTAGATAAAAAAAAAACGATTTTCTTTATGAGTTGCAGAGTCATCAGCAAATCCCACTGTAAAAAAAACAAGACATGGTTATATTTGCTGTTTGTTACGTTTAATTCAAAGCAAACTGATTGTTGACTGTGTGACTGGAGTGAAACTGAGACCAAAAAGCACTTTAGGATGGAAAAGCACTCCAAAAAATGGCATCTTTCTTTCTCTCATGCAGCGCAGAAATTTTAGGTCATGCTGTTGTTTTCTACTCGTGGTAATAAGGCATTAGATATAATTGTTGGTTTTGTTTAAAGTTCCATTTTTTTATTACATGTTTATGGCTCACAACCTGGCACCCAATTTATATCTCACTATGAACCACTTGGTGAGAGATTTAAAGCAAAAAACACAAAATATAATGATTTACACCAAATAAAACAGTCAACATTAACCAAATCTTTTCATACCTTTTTCACTTGACTCTTCCTCAGTATCTGTCATAAGTTTCCAAGCGGTTTCAAATATTCATCCTTTTGTAATATTGCAACCCTCAGTATTTATTGGGATTATTATGACAGACCAATAGGAAGCTAAAGAAAACAGTGATCATTTATATTATATCTGTCTGCAAAGACTAATCTTTGAAATATGCAGATCTTCTTTTTCTTGCCATTTTTCTTACATCTACTTAAAATAAAGGGCAACTAATTGACTTTAGAAGTCATTTTATTAATGACAACAGACTAGTCAGTTTTTTTTTGTTTAACATCTAATTGAACCCAAGGAGATCTGCTCAGGCCACCATCTTAAATGGAAGCAGCATGGTACCACTTCTTTTATCTTTGTAAAACCTTGCATCCTTCACCTTCCTCTTTCAGCCTACTTTAAGTTGTCCCATAAAGTTTCAATAATACCCAAAGATGTATTTGGCTGTAATGCAAATATCCAAGGGGTGTGAAGTATGTAAACGTTTGCCTGTAACTGTGTTTTATACTCTTAATTGTATAAATACTGATTGGCACTGCAATTAAAAGACCCAAACAAAAGGACTTTGCATGACTGTTTTCTATGAGGAAATTTCTCATAAGAAAAGCTTCAAATAACTCTTCTTTCAAGCAGGCAAACTGTGCCAAAAATTGATATTTGCAACAACAACAAAAAGGACTCTGTCATCAGTGGTGGACTGTTTCCACACTCTTAATAATGGACTGTGAAGCAACTATTTTGACTCACTGCAACACAAAACGTGGAATTAAAGTCGCCCTAATATAGAGAGGAATCAACCTAACTGGAGGGGACAGATTCTCAGCATTATTTATCATGTTACAATGAGCTTATCCCATAATTACCGTATGGTAATTCCCTTATGGATGTCAGCTGTGTTTTTCCTCTCTCTCCTCATCCAAATTAAAATCTACAGTGCCTTCTTTATCATTCTAACTACTGTATATTACCTCTAGTACTAATAATGAGGCTTTTAAAAGACACTTACCTAAAAAAAAACCTAATTGTTTTTGTTTGATTTTGGTCACATTTTATCAGGACTGGCGGTTAATTAATAGCAATTATACATTAACTATTAAAGGAGGAACCTTATTAATTAATAGCCTCAGATGCAATTAAATTACAGATGCACACACCAATTTAGCTTCCAATTTTCCTTAATCCTGCGTAATTTCAAAGGGATTTCAGAAAGGGGGAAAACGATTCATTATGGCAGTAGTAGGTGTTAATTAGGAAGTAACTAGGGGGTGCATCTAATATGGATGCTGTGCTGATGTGTGTGTGCGTCTGTGTAGTATGGGATTGTCAGAGCAGGCGTGGGATCAGGCTGGTATTTATGAAGCACAAACAGAACGGATAAGTTCACCACACGCACACAACGGCCACATTTCTTCTCCAAGAACAAGACATTTTACTGAAGCCACAGCAGAGGTGTGTGTTTCTATCAGCTTAAAGCTGCCTTTCTTAGAAACAGTTTCCATTCTTCATCACATCCAAAACTGCTGCCACTCAATCTTCTTCTATGGTCATTGCTGGCTTTTATTATTGTGATACTAAGGGCTAAAAATCACAAGCTAACTACTGTAAATTAGGAGTAAGGGACATTTTATGCAGGTTTCTTTTCAACAGTTAAAATCTTTTGTCTTCCAGACATTTATCTACACCTGCAGTGACTAAAAGTGATGAAATTGCTCTTTGATGCACTTCTCAGAAAAAATGTTTTTCCCTTTCCACCCTTGAATGCAGCCCACTACAACAGTTTAGTTATATTAAATGACAAAGAGCAGCTTAGGGGAAGCTGGATGTACTCCCGCCATCTTCTGCAAGGTTTAGAGGAGCAGTGCAGCTCGCATGGGAATATTCTAGGCAACATTCACGTTGTCCGATTATGCTAATAGTAAATCCAATTATGCACTCACACCGTAATGTTTGAAAAATAAAACTGGGCTTGTTGCCCATTTGGTCCCAGAGAAGTGGAACCAGGTTGCCTATTTTTGAAAACATTAGATGGTTACCTTGCCTTTCCTTTTTTTTTTTTTTCTTTTTTTACATTTAATGTTCAGCACACTTTTGATTAGGGTGGCCATTTCTATAACACCAAAAAGGAGGACATTGTGCGGCATATCAATTACTAAGGTGTACATAAGAATCGGGTAAAGTCACATTTATAGTACAATTCTTAGTAGTTTAAAGATGATGCTTGTGTAGTTGAATAGAACAAAATATTAAAGAGATGTAAAAAAAGAATTGGTTCCCAGCATTTGTATTTATTTAATACATTGTGGTGTTTAAAAAGTGACTATTTTTTGACACGATTAATTTGAGCAGAACTGCTGCAATTGATCATAAAGCAGTTGTTTGGAAAAGAAGCTTGAGGCGGAGAGAGAGCTAGAGAATAGGACAATACAAATGTCAAAAAGTGGCTGGAAAAGAGGAATTCGTGACATGGCTGCAGCCTGTCGAGAGTAAAGATGATTTCACCATGTTATCTATCTATCTATCTATCTATCTATCTATCTATCTATCTATCTATCTATCTATCTATATCTATATATATCTATATATATATATATATATATATCTATATATATCTATATATATATATATATATATCTATATATATATATATATATACTGTATATATATATATATATATATATATATATATATATATATATATATATATATATATATATACACAAACTTGAGTCATGGAACTGTGCTTACAGCTCCTTATTTCATGTATACTAATAACTTGTGTACATGATACTTGTTGATGAAATTAAAATAATTTCTAATAGCATTAAAAGAGCATTAAATTAGAGTTCCTCATTCCGGTATAAACCCTGTGAACGTTTAATTTAATATGACATATTAAAAAAAATCCCCATCATCATCCAGCAGATGTTCAGTTTCTGCCCAAATATTTTCTCTTTCTGCTGTGGATTTTTGTAACAGGAATAAACAGGATCATCCATAGTTTGTATGAACTATGTTTGTTCTCCGCTTCCAAACTCATCATCTCTTCATCCATTCCTGCAATAAGAATTTTTTGGTCTGTTGAAGCACCAATAGTCTGCATCCAGTTATTTAATTAATTGCTCTTAATTTTGGGAATATATACGAACTATGCTCTAATTTCTAGTAACCGACCTGTTTTTACTATAATTTAATTTGACAAACCGGGTCTTCACTACATTCTTTATCCTGTTTGGTGCGATTGCAATTGCGGGTCTTGATCTGGACTGACGGGAGCGGAGACAAAAAGAGCTCAGTTCCGTATTTTGACGGTGAAAGACGGAGAAGACGTACGTGGACAGAGACGTGCGGAGGAGTAGCGGAGGATGTGGAACAGCTCTCATTGATTTACATGACAGACAAGTACTTCGCACGACGTACTTGAGCGGAGCGGAGCACTGACAGAGTATGTGGAATCTGGGTGTAAAGGAGGGCAAATACACGTCCGGCTGGATGCGGCGCCGGACGCCGGACAGTGCAATGAAAATCCGGACTGTCCGCCCTAAAGCCGGACATCTGGCCACCCTACTTTTGATACACACACAAAAAATAAAAAAGTGCACTGGCTGCATTTGTTACATCACTACCAGTCATATTAATTATAATATTTAAGACTATTAGCAAAATTATAAAAAATAAGGTGCATATTTTTATGAGGCCTTGTGATTTTTTCTGGTAATAATTAGAACTATTCTTCTAAATGTAAACACTTTTAGGAGAAGACTAATTAGGTCAGTGGGTAAAACTTAGAGCATTTTCTATGCAGAAGCTAAAGTTCATGCATGAATGTAATTTAGATAATTACCTTAAGCCGGGAATACACTGTGCGATTTTTTTCAATCGTTGCACACAGCTATAGCTATAGCTGTTTCGTCGTACAGTGTGAGTTCATAGTTCAGAGCTCACAATGTATGTTACAGTTACAGTATGTTACAACATACAGCTCACAATGTATGTTCTCACACTGTGCGACCCGACACTGTACATCTACAGTAAAAACCACGTGGGACTGAGCCCCGCAGTGAGATGGTGCCGGAAACCAAATGACTAGAAGAGGAATATGAAGCTCACTAAAGTGAAACGCGCTGCCTTGGCAATTTGTGCAATTTTGTGCTGAAAACCCTGAAAGAAAAATGCAACGATGTATTTGGACAAAGACATGGCTGAGCAAACGTGGCTACTAGGGTCTGTCAATTTTACAGAAAGAACTCAATTTCACTCACACCCCCGCCATGCTTTTGTATTTCCATCTGTGAGGAAGAAGAAGAACAATCCTTCCTTGCCCAAGACGGCTGACTGCATTTTAAATATATTTGCTTTTCTCCCGACATTACGATTCCTGATCGGGAGGTGGTCGTGAGAGGCTGATCGGCCTTCGTTACCCCCCTGTACACTACACAATGCATGACAACCGATCAAGTTGAAACTCAGACCGTTGGAAAAATTCTTGCACGAAAGTTGACCCGAAAAGTGAAATAAATCGTACAGTGTATGCCCGGCTTCAGGAAATCAGTTCAAATAAAAATCAAGCAGAACTGGTCCAACTCTTATGCTTACATATGATTTAAAAATGTTTTGATTTTCATTTAAAGCTACAGTGTGTAATAATTACAGGGATATACAGTCAGAAATGTAATATATTATACATAACTATGTTATTTATCATCATCTACGAGCTCAGCCTCTTAACCTTAATATTTGCGTTGCCTTAGAATTCGTTATTTATAATTACATAGGAGCGGGTCTCGCAGCCATGGAGGCAGACATCTTTGCGCTACGGCAGCGCAGAGCCAACAAACTAGCGATTGCGAGATCGGCCATTACGCTCGAAAGTAACTACGGCAAGTTGAGAGAGATGAACTGAGACGGTACTGAACACACAGACTAATGAAATACTATCTGTAAAATTATCTATGTAAACAAACCTCATCACTTGAGAAGGTAGGTGATGCGGACGTCGTGGAAGACATTTTGTCCCGTAACGCTCGCCGTACTGTTGGGGGGGAGAAGCGGTGGGGGGGAGATGTTCATGTTGCTGCAGTCTGCAGTCTGGACGTTAGATGTCGCTGAAAATTACACACTGTAGCTTTAAAAAATTGGAAAACAAAGTTTGTAAAAAGTTAGTTTTCTTAACTTTTTACCAAACTATTAAGAAAAGGATGATGTGAACTGTCTTTGCAGTCCATCTTGCAAACTTTGTCATTTCATTTCTGTTTTTAAGCTTTCCCTGTTTACTATGTCCAATAGCATTCAGCTATATTAGTCTAATTTCTTATTTCTGTTACCTTTGTACAGTAGTTTTCAGCTGATTTTTTGACCTGTCCTTCAGTAAATTCCAAGTATCTAGAGGCAGGATGAAGAAATGAGACTCACGAGAGACATGAGTGGTGCTGAGGGTAACATCAGCGATCAGCGCAGCCATCATGGGTGTGCACGAAAACGCAGACAGGTCGTATTCACAGCACACCACTGGAGATGCTGTTTACTACATGACGGTTAACTCCATCACCACGACATGCAACTACTACTGAAAAAACTGTGACTTCTTTTATCAAAGCTGTGCACATACAGCATCAAATGACATCACATCCTGAGGACTGCACAGGAAATTCTGCACCTGAATTGGAAACACAGCCTATTGAAGGCAACGGAGGGATGTGTTGGTGGGCTTGTTGGTTTTTAACGCTTCATCCACTTTAAGCATAAAAAAACTAAACATGCTTGTCTATTCTTCCTTTAAACGTTTCCTTTTGCCTTTGTTCAGCTACCTTTGTGTTAATACATCTCTCTCTCTCTCACCTACGTCCCATGCCATTCTCCACACTCCTCGGTAGTCAAGTTCACTGTTGGCCATTTTCCTTAACTGCTTTCTCCAATTCTAACATTGAATCTTCGTTATCGTCATCACCCGCTCCTGTCTCCATTTTGGCTCTATGGACAACATACAGAACATGACATCCTGCAGGAAGAAAGGATAGACGCTGCATTTGCTTAGTTTCATTGATGGTTTAGATGGAGTGAATTCCCCTTTTCTTTTATGTTTGTTGTTACTTTTTTTTTAAGCATTCCTTTGTAAAAAAAAAAAAATGTGGAGTAGCAAACATCCATCCATCCATTTTCCATCACACTTGGGTCCCTGCTGGGGTCGTGAGGGGTGTTGGTGCCTATCTCCTGCTGTCTACGGGCGAGAGGCGGGGTACACCCTGGACTGGTCGCCGGTCCATTGCAGGGCAATACAGAGACAAACAGGACAAACAACCATTCACACAGACCTAAGGAGAATTTAGATGAGAAAATTAACCTTACAGTCATGATTTTGGACTGTGGAAGCTGGAGCACCCAGAGACAACCCACACACTCAGGGGGAACATGCAAACTTCATCGAACGGAAACATTCTTGCCGCAAGGTACAAACGTTCATCCACTAATCAATTCAGTAATCTTGTGTTTACACAACCATAGGACAGAATTACAGAGCCATGTCATTTTTTAATCAAAAGTAAAGATGGAGGAAATACAATGAAGGAAGTGGGGAATCCTCTTAAAAAGTTCTTAGGTGGCTTTTGTTTAAGTTGTTTTCATTTAGCCTAGAAGGACTGTTTCATATCCTGCCTCCAGCGCAGACACCGACCAGCTAATGTCTTCTTACCCCTGCAGCCTACAGGCTGCGCTGATCCTCCACTGTCAGCCAGCCATAGATCCTCCTAGCTCAGTCTCCTTGGCGGGCTTCTCTGATGTACCACCTTCAGTATTTTGTCCGCCCTGAGGACTTATCTGATTGTCTGTGGTCTATAGCCCGCCTCAGTCAGCTGTAGCCTCTGTAGCCTCTTTGGCTCACTGCTGGCTGTCGCTCTACTCTACAGCTAGCAGTGGCTTACAGCTGCTTTCTCTCCCCGCTCTGGTGCAATGTTTTCCTCTGATACTGATTTCCTGCCGCTCGACTCTAAACTCCATTAAACCCCAGTCTGAACTCTGACCTCTGTTGTCCTGGAGAATCAGGTGAACCCAGAATAGCAACACCATCGCCTTTGTTTGTTTAAAAAAAAAAATAAAAATAGTCACTCGGTAAAATCCCTGTCATCCATGTTTTCTGTAAAATTTTCTCTAGCTGTTCCTCTGCAAGTTTGCATCTAAAACATCTTGTTTTTTAAGGGCTGTTTCTACACAATTCAGTCCGATTATAGACAGATTCAAAGTCAGTTAGATACATTTCTTCTCAGCAGCAACTATAAATACTTCAGTCAATTCCAGTTTATTAATTATGTTCAAAAGTTTTCTACTTAAAGTCGTAAGGAAATCATATTTACATGTCAAATCATTCTGGCTTAAACATGTATATAAATGTACTCATTATCAGACGATATTGTCCCAAAATTTAGAAAATTTCTATTTAAAAAAATTTTCTTAAAATCTGGGGGGGGGGGGGGGGGGTTCGTTATCTTATGCAGGCCAGTTAGTTATACGTGAGCCTGTTTTTTTGGTCATAGCATCTTATTTCATATGTTGCAGCTAATATACGCAACGGTTGAAGTAAAAATAATTTCCTTTCGCATTGAGTTCCGTCCCAGTGTTCAGGGGGATGGACGTCTGTGTCTTCAGCAGGCGTAGAGCTAACAGAACTGGCAGTGTTGCGAGGCAAGGGCTCAAACATGTACGGCTGTAAGCTTTCTACACCAAACCAAGCTTCTGCCGCCCTGGCGTCCTCTTCCACAACATCTTCGTCCCCGCTTTCCTCCTCTAAATAAAAAATGATATGATGGAAGAGACTCATCCACGACCTCCGACACTAAACTCTCCTCCTCTTGCATGTTTCCGCTGTCCAAAACGACACTGTCGTTTCTAAGTCACCAATTTAGTGCTCCTTGGTCCCAATGGAATTTCCCATTGGGAACCTACTAGCACTAAGTTGCTAACTGGTTAGCAAGATGCTTCCGACAAACCGGCTACAACCAAACTTGCTTGCAAATCTTCCACCACAACAATCCCGCCCCCTTGATAAACGACCAATCACAATTACTTTATTCAGTCGTCTAAAGTTGGGCACCACTCGGTAGAATTCGAAAATACAACAGTTGAACCGACACTTTCACTACGACTTTAATTTGACGGTATTTGTTACATTTGGTCAGTGTCTTTACAGCAATCGCTTTCCCCTGAATTAAAATTTAGGATTTGTATGGAGTCTATAAAAGCAACTATTAAACTAAGAGAATAGATGTGCAAAAAACTCCTCTTTTAAAACAAAAAGATTTAGCATAACAATGTTTTAATCTGCCTCATTTTGCTGTGGGTTTGGGAATACAGAAAAATCAAAAAAGAAGAAAACACAGGAGCACTGATCTGGAATTATTTTCTATGATAAAGAAAAAGTTAAAAGAGTTAACGGCCATAGCAGCTCCTTTAGTGGCTTCAACTTGGAGAGAAACACAACTAAACATGATCTGAACCAGTAGTGAGTTTCTGTCAAAAACAGTTAGTTTGAGCGATACCTCATTCATGAAGCAAATATTCTAAAAAAAATAAATAAATAAAAAAAAGTATGTATTTAGAGAGAATTTATGATATGGTTTTTAATAAAGGAAATAATTAGAAATAAGTGCACCACTTTTCATTTGACTGCCAGCTGTAGTTAACATTTGAGGAGAACTCACACTGTTTGTCATTAAACCAAAACACTAGCAGTTATTTGAGCTAGAAAATTAATCAGAATATACATTTCTAGTAATTTAATAAAGTTAAAGGACTGCTTAATATTTTTTTTTTTTACCTAAAATGAATTTGGATAAATGTGATTAAGTTTAGTTATTAGAACATGTTAAATTGGGTTTCTTTAAACAAAAATAGTTTGGCTATGTAACTAGAATAGTAATGGAAAGGTGTTATTTTTAATCCTTTTTTTTTCCCTGACAGGCTTTTCAAAATAAGACATTCACTCTGCTACCTGGCAGAATCTGCAGGATTATAGATTAATCAGCTATTCCATCAAAAGTGTTTCTAACCTCTATCAGGTTCACCCTAAAATTTCTAAACTTTGATATGTTAGGTAATAACTGGTTGTCCTTTGGTTAAAGTAGCCAATGTTTCTGTTTTCCTTTTATTTCCCCAATTTTCTTTCTTCTTTTCAGCTTTTTGCTGGCCAGATCCACGTGATTTAAACATTTACATAAAACAGCCTCTAAAACACCCAAACTGTCTGAGTCCCTGCTAATTAATGTTTACTAAACTTGAAAGGCAACATAGACTACACTGGGAACCGTAATTACAAATATGGCAATTTGTTTCTTGGGTGACTGAGACCATTAAAAGTCTGACTTAAATGGGCCCACAAAGCTAACAAAAAAATGTATTTACAATATTTCAAGCTCATTTTGATCCCTCAAGACATCCTATCAGTGACAAGTCCCTGATCGGAGAAGAAACCATGCAACACAGTCAAACCAGCAATTAGTGCAAATTAGCCAACATTTTCAAAAAATGTCTTTGCTCTGAAAATGGCTGCTTTGTAGTTCAAAAAAAAAATCCCACTTTGGCCTTGGAGTGGGAGGGTTTCCAGCAAATGCTTGAATCCTAAAATAAGTACTGCAATCTTCTGGCACAGACACACTGTAATGCTTAAAAAACAATTTAGCAACTGTCATCGCTGTAATTACAGTAACTAATTACCATCCTCAGCAAACAAATAGCTTAACATAATAGGCAGGCCCAATCAATTTGAAGAAATGCAAATTCTGAAAGTAAAAAAAGAAAAAAAAAGACATTTTGCCAAACCTGAAAGAATTACAAGGAAATAATACACTTTGTTTTATCCTCACATAATTCCCAGGGAATATCATATCATAAATATTTGCATTCAGTTCTTATCAGGACATTTGCATTTGCCTCTTATCAGTCAGCAAGCCAGGTACTGGCAGATAGGGAGGGCTGCCTCCACGCCATACACACATTTCTAATGAGTCACGTCGCAGGCTGATATCATATTTTGGCTAGAACTTTATCACCAAAACGAGGAGGTCATTTTCTCCTGGAGTTGGCTCATCTTGGAACTGTCTTTGATTTTTTTTTTCCCTCTGATGTGATTCAGCTGAGATTCATTTTTTAAAGCCCACAAAAAGGATTATTTCTTCTCCTCCCCCAACCGAAACAGGCCCCATATCAGTGGCACGTTTGCTTGCAATGATTATCATTCTGTCATAAAATATTTCAGTTTTATCAGAGTATTATTTTATTTGCCACAGCATCCCTCCGAACAGAAGCTCTGGGGAAAGGGGAGAAGAAGAACAGGGAGGGGGGGGTGAAAAAGAGCTCATCTGCATGAACAGCAGTGGATGACAGGCGGGAGGCTCCGAACCGCCATCTCATTTTTAGGTAGACATGTGCAACAGTTTCCAGGGGGGGAAATTAAAGTAATTGTTTGATAACATTTTCAAAACGGTATTCCACAATAACAATTTCATGGTGAATTGCAGAGTATAATTATAAATCAGCATTTTTTTTTCCTTGGACAGCCAAGAAACACTGGGGGTCAAGTAAAGTATCCTAGTCAAATTCTCCTCTCATTAGTGCAATCGTTTCTCTCTGCTAATTATTTCCTCTCTTTCTCACCCGCACTCTCTCTCTCCCTCCACTTGACTGTTCAGAGCTATGTACAATATTAAGCTACCCAACAATTTGATATAATTTTCCTTAAAAATATTTTTAAAAATGTATTTTATTCATTACATACAGCTTTATGTGACAAAATGTTTAAATTTTGTTTTATGTAATGTAATCATGCATATTAGAAAGTGTGCTTGGTGTTTTTTATGTAATTGGAAAGGTGTAGTTTGTATCCAGTTGACAGGAAATATCCATTCTCCTCCCAATAGTGGAAAGATGTAGGAGAGGGAAAAAGAAAAGAGAAAAAAAAGAAAAAGCACAGATGAATCATTAAAGGTTTTAGGAGGGATTTCGACATATAATCTATCTAAACAAGTTAGTCAAACCAGAAAAGCAATGAAATAGGAAATCATTTTATCAACATTGAATAGTGGCCAGGTTAAATTTAGAAGAAATTGCAGAGATAGCAGACAGGAAACTCATTGTTCGGCAGTCTGTCCAGTCCTCTTATGGCGTTTTGCCCTTCTTAGCTTGGAATAGGGCAGCTGGATTACCTTAACGATTCTCCTTAAATCTTATCTCAGGATTTGTTTAAACAAAGGAGGGAAGACATTCCATAGGGCCCACCTCTGATGGCCAACCAAAAATAAAACCAAAAAGGCTTTCGGACAATCAGCAGCTGCCTTTTTTCAAGTATCAACTCTGAGTGCTCAGAGACTTAATTTCATGCAGGATGTACAAATATTGCAAAATGTTGCTCCAGTAAATGTATCACAGTCGGATTTTTTGACTGATGACTTACATAAATGTTCAGTACCTTTAATCACACAACTTTCCCGTAGCACATGCTATGTTTAATTTTGCCTTTAAAAACTTAAGACGGGGGACTTCCAGTTTGGCCATGCAGGGGTAGGACGCGAGAAGGCAGAGCTCCCCCACTCAACTTTCAAAAACTAATTTTTAAAAGTGCCACTTAGGGCACTTCACTCTATTTGTACCAGATAAGAAAGAAAAGAGGATAAGAAGCCAACAACTTCGGCACCATGAGCAAGAACAAGCCGACCAGCGCGCCGCCAACAACCCGAACTAGCATAGCTAGCAAGGTAGCTGCCTTGGCTAGCGCTAGTCCACACATCGATGTAGCCACTGCAGGCGCCGAGGGGATTTCCGTGAGTCAACTAGTAGCCGAGTTGTCGAAACAAAGGTCTTCGCTAAGGGGGGATTTCTGCTTTGATTCGTGAGTCAATTGCCCCGCTCCAGTCCTCCGTGAATGCATTGACAGAGACTGTTAATAGCTTTCAAGCACGGCTGAGCGCAACTGAAGTTCTGGCTGGGGATAACTTCAGTGCGATATCCGCAGCTGACCGGAAAATTAAACACCTGGAGGAGCAAAACGCGACACTGCTCGAACGCGTGGATGACCTGGAAAACCGCTCCCGTAGAGCAAACCTGAGGATCCTGAACGTCCCAGAGGAGAGCGAGAGGGCCCAGCAAACCGTGAAGTTTGTATCCAACCTGTTAATGCAAGCAATGGGCCGAGAGGTCTTTGAAAATCCTCCGGAGTTGGAACGGGCACATCGCTCCCCAGGCCAAAGACCTAAAGAAGGACAGCGGCCCCGTCCCTTTGTGGTGTGCTTCCTTCGCCTATAGGAAAAAGAAAAGACATTGCGGTGGGCCCGGTCGCACGATGTGGAGTTTAACGGCTCCAAGCTGAGGATCTATCCAGATTTGTCTGCAGACCTGGCGAAGAAGCGCGCAGCATTTAAAAACATCAAGCAGCTCCTATATTAGAAGAAGATAAAGTTCAGTTTGCTATATCCAGCACGTCTTCGTGTTCAGTTTGAGGATGAGACGCACATCTTCCATTCACCAGAAGCTGCAAAGCAGTTCTATGATCGCCGGGTTGCCGTTCCAATTACCTGATTCAGACTCCAACGACGGAGCTTTGGGTGGACTTGTTTCACCGAGCTGGGATTGTCAAAATGTTCAAAGGTCGGTTTATTTGAGTCATTGCATTTTAATTAAGCAAAAGTCAATCTGGCCTTCATAGATGATGGCATAATGCTTGCGGACAACGGTTTAATGTTACGTTACGACCTAAGGGGGTCACAGCCCCAGCAAAATGGTTAATCTATTTGTTCAGATCTCATGGTTCAGACGCATTTATATTTCTGTTAGCCAGTTATTCTGTTTGTGGTAATTCGAAAGTGCTTCAGTGCGGTGAATTAAAGCTATCCTGCCTACTTGATATAATAATGCCCGTTGTTTATGTTGACTGGCAGTAACAATGTTATCCATTTCTGTTCAGAGTAAATATGTTGAGAGTGTGTATGCTTGTTCGAGCTATAGTGGGGAGCAGGTTGTATGGGGAAACAAACGTGTGGATTATTGGAAGTTTACCTACAGTGAGATAGCTGCGGTTCGTGATTGTTCAGAAAAAACTTAAGACAGAGGTCTTCAACAGGGGGTCCATAGAGGTACTGAATGGGGGTCGCGAAAGTTTTTGTTGATTATACTTTTTTTTTTTTTTTCCCCAATCCAATTTTTTCCACTAATTGAAATGTCTTTAAATCCACATTAACATGAATTCAACACACTCTAGTAAACAGATAAATGGAGGCAGAAGATGTCTTTCAGTCATCAATGCACACATTCAGGGACACACAGGAGCTCTTTCAAGTTGGGCACCGTTTTATTCACAACACCTGTCCCATCAACCGGGAATAAGAATCATAAATACTTGAATAATCTCAGGGAAAATTACTTTCGTTACATTACTCCATCTGTAATAGAGTGACTATAGGACCAGTTTTATATAACACTATTTAATACAATATATATAATTAGGGGGTCCCCGCTCCATCTCACCATCAGTTTGGGGGTTCTTGGCCTGGAAAACGTTGAAGACCCCTGACTTAAGACATTCAGTTAACAAATGTAATACTTAAATAGGGTGACCAGATTTGGGTTTCTGAAAAGGAGGACACTTTCTTTTTTCTTTGTGTGTGTGTGTGTGGGGGGGGGGGGGGGGGGGGGGGGGGGGCGCGCTGGTCAACTGGTCGGGTTCGGTCGTTCCGTCCCCTGCTGGCTCCCTGCCCCCATCCACCAGAGTTCTCAGACCAGCCCCAGATCTGGTTCTGCTGCACTGTAGTCGACCAAAATCCCGGACGATTTTGAATTTCCCATTGGACATTTTTTTAGGTATGAAAAGTGGGACATGTCCAGGAAAAAGAGGACGTCTGGTCATCCTAACTTAAAGGTCATAGCACAATCTTCATTGAAACGGCACATTTTTCAAAAATAACACATCTGGAGTGTTGCAGAGCAAAAATAATAATTTTACTAAAAAACATACCACTCTAAATAATGCTATTTTATACATATGACAGGTTCAAAATATATCAATATTCACTTTTGGTTTTGATACCAAACACATGAAAGCATATTGAACCAACAGAAACAATATGTTACACATGAGACGAGGCTCTAGATCCTAGTAGCTCTGTGATGTCCACATGGAGATTACAACTTTCCTCCCATGCAGGTAAGTTAAAGGAATAATAAGCGATAAATATATTTATATTTAAATAAATAAATAAATTTATATTTATGTATCTTTCTTTTCCATTGAAATAACACCAGCCAGCTGCTAAACATAAAAAATTAGCTCAAGTGGTGAGTCACCTTTCCTGCATTGTGCTTGGAATCCAGAAGTTCTGAGTTCAAACCCCCACAGACTGGTACTCTGGGTCCCTGAGGAACCCCACACTGCTCCTCACACAATGGCAGCCCACTGATCCCCAAGGGGATGGGTTAAGTGCAAAGAGTTAATGTCGTTGCTCTGTACTTGTGACAGTGTAATTACAATAACACGCTGTGAAAAAAAAAAAAAAAGTTTTGTAAAGAAAGTATTGTTTTCAAAATTGACTAGGGTAAAACATCACACACAGTCTCTCTATTATTCTCTAGGCTCTTGTTTACGTACCTGAGTATGTATGATCATGTGAAAAACGCAACTCTGGGCTCATCAGGGTAGTAGAGGAGTAAAATGGCAGAAAGTGCTCTTCCTCATTTATTCATTGTAGTAAAGCTGAGTGTTTACACAGCCACCATGTTGAGTGTGTGATTATTTTTTTATCAAAAAGATGAGAGGAGGGAAACAATAGATTTCACATTGTATATTAAAATAAATTTGAAATTATTTTATGCAATAAAAGGAGCAATTACACAATGATGTATAGAGATGTGTCTGTAAATATTGTTATTATTATCAAGCTTTGATACAGTGTTTTTTGTTAAATTTGACCCCCTTTGCCAGTAATCTGTGCATAATTAATTGGAAATCTGTAACTCAAAGCTCTAGGCACTTAGATATGACATGAATAAATAAGATAAAGTGGCACGTTTGTTCCAAAATGGCCGATTCAAAATGGCCGACATCCCGTGGGGTTTGGACCATGGCTTGAAGATGCTTTTTTAAGCATTCTGATGGGTTATACGTGTGTACTAAATTTCATAATCCTCAGTAAAAGCATGGCTTGAGGGTTCTTTACCTTTGTCTCCTGGCAAGAGGTCTAAGCTAGAAATTTGGCCACACCCACATACTTTGTCACGGCAAAAATCTCTTAATAACTTTTGATCACAAATGTCTTTTTTTTATGATTAATGTCTGAAATCTTGGCTCAGTTAGTTAGAAGTATGTGACACAAAAGCTTTAGCTGAGGTTCACTCAGATTAGAGTAAAAAAGCCAAATGATGGCTGTGATGAAAAAATGGCTGACTTCCTGTGGTGTTTGGACCATGGTTCCTTGAGACTTTTTCATAGGTTTTCTTGGGGGTTTTTTTTGCCTAAAAGTCCTATTGGCCATGCCAACATGCTTTGATATAGATCAATCATTTGGATAACTTTTAACCATAAAGGGTTTAAGCCTCTGCCTAACGAATTAAATGCCTGTAACCCAGAAGCTGTAGCAGAGGTTAGTGTAAAAACAACAGTTAAAAGAAAGCCAAGTAAAAACTTTAATTCAAAAAGGCTTACTTCCACTGGGGTTCATGCAATGGCTCCAATATACTTTTTTGTAGGTCTTGATGGTTTATACATGTCTACCAACTTTCTTAATTCCCAGTCAAAGCATGGTCTGGGGCTGATTGTTTGTTTTGTTAAAAAAAAGTCAAATGTTTGTGGTCGGCCATGCCCACATGCTTTAATGTAAAAAAAATATCTTTTATTAACCTTTGATCCCCTGTGTATTTAGTCTCTATGTAGTGAATTTTGTAGTCTCTAACTTAGAAGCTCTAGGAAGGCTTCACAAAGATACATCATAAGTAAATGAGAGAATGTGGAACATTTGACCCAAAATAGCTGACTTCCTGTGGGGTTTGGACCATCGCTCGGATAGACATTTTTGGAGATCCTGGAGGAATGCACACCTGTACCAAAGTTTCATAATCTTCCACTGAGCATGGATTGGGACGGGTTGTTTTAGTGTTTCTAGAAGCTGTAGAGAAATTAAGCCACGTCCAACAGATATTGGGCTGTTTGGGTTAGGATTAGGATACATCATATTAATTTTGGTCCGGATTAAAAGATCTATTTGGAAATGAGAGCCAAACATATGGTCATGGCAAAATGCTGTTTATTCAAAACTCTCAAACATCTTATTTGCCTTCTGAACTAGGTTCAAGTTGAGGGGGTTAAAAATGTCAGAAAAGGACCCTCCCAAGTGAAAAAAGTCTCTTTCTTCTCTCAGGGGGCGGGTCTTTCATTATGTCATCATTGGACCAGCCAGTATTGTCATGAACACAAAGGGAATCAAAACTACCAAAGTTGGTTTATTTTGGATGGTTTTTGTAAAAGTTATTGCATTTAATTTGCTTGAAAAATATGCAAACTTCTGGCCTGACCACGCCCCCTTCAACATACCCAAATATAAAAAACTTTAAATCTCATACGCCTTACCTACATACTGACCAAGTTTGAAGCTGGTGGTTGAAAATTCCTAGGAGGAGTTTGTTCAAGTTTTACATGAACAAATATGAAATATTGACCTTTGACTCTAAATGGCAGACCTCCTGTCAGTTTTAGGGCATACCTCCAGGAGACTTTTTTTCATGATTTGGGGAAGTCTACCTATGTACCATTTCAAAACTCTGCGACTTGTGCTTGGCCACGCCCATTTCTGATTCCATTAAAATACATACATTTCAAACGAGGGACAATTTACTGTGAAATTTGGTGAGTTTTTGAAAATGTTAAAGCTGCCAAATAATCGTTTCATACGGAGGAGAAAAATAATAAACTTTCTTAGACTTAGACAAATTATTTTGTCATTTTTTTATACACGAGTGAAAATTTTGTTTAAAACAGCTCTAGACAATTCAATTTTTTAACTACCAGTATTATTCAAATGACAATAGGCTTTTGCAGCAGAACCCTGCACCGGGTCTGGTACCCGTGGATATCTGGCGACTACCCATATGGAACGTACATATACGGGTAGAAAAAAAACTCTATATCATTTCAAAGGTGCGGGCACGGGTATAAACGAATAAAATGTGGCTATCACATGCATGTAAATTCATGCAAGAGTACCCAGAAAACATTATTTTTTAAGCAATGAGGAAAACCTTCTTAATTCTGCCAATTTACAGCTGTTAATCTGTGAGCGCAGCGCGAACTGGATGTGAGTGTGAGGCAATGCTCTCTTCTGCCTCTGTTATTAAGAACGGCTGTGTGAGATCAAAGGTCAGGTCCCACTTTATTATTTATGTGTTTTAAATGGGGATAATTACGGGTAATGGGTCAGGCCTTGGTTCTGAACTCTACGGGTACAGGTGGTTACAGTTTTGAAAAATCAGACCCATCCAGGACTCTGCTTTGCAGCACTTTGCTGCTTGTGACTATTCAGATATACATTTTTTTCAATTATCTGAAGCAATGAATTGAAAAAATGGCAAGTATTAATAAAACATTTAGACTTTTTCTAAATCAAACCTTAAATTTAAGTGTATGATTGTATTTTTTAATACATGAATCTGGAAAAGGACTGTTTTCCCTGCTGCCCTCTGGGAGGAGGCTTCGCTGCAGGACCAGCAGGTTCTGAAACAGCTTTTCTGCCACTGCCATCAGACTGTTGAATTTTTGAAACTCTAATCAAGACTCTTCATCACACTTGTAAACATCATATTTGCAAAACATAGCTGGTTTTTCATAATCCCTTTAAATAAAACACAACTCAATGTTCTACTGCATTTTGCACCATAATTATTTATTTTGCACTAAACTTTTTCATCTTAATGCCCTTATGCCCTTATGCACCTTTATTTTTAAACTGTTTTCTCCTACACTGTCTACATTCTGATCACTGCTGCACTAAATGGTAATGTTCATTTCACTGTTATGAACGTAAGCTGCTTATTTTACTGTTGTAATCTGTATGCAACAGGATTTCGTTTTGTACACACTCTGTGCATACAAAATGACAAAAAAAAGTTTGTCTACGTCAAAAGGCTGGCTTTAAAAACATTTTTATAAAAGAAATCCTGCAAAGTTTGTCATTCTTTTATATCCTTACATATAATTTTTTTCTCAATATGCAGTAAATACAGTTATTCTTAAGAGTTAATAATTAGAGAATATTATTACAACAAAAAGTACTATACAAAGTAATTCAGCAGACAGATACAGGATATATATGGGGCTAAGTTAAAAGGGTTGGAAAAAAGGTTAAGTGAGGAAAAATGTTCTTAACTTCTAGAGTCATCTAAACACACAGTCCAAAGAAGTAGAACATTAATTATCCATATCTCAGGTTGGAGAATCTGTTAGCAGAACAGCCATTGAACACATCATTTAAATGGTGAGAGGCTATGGACAGGTGGGGAGCTAGGGGGTGGCCTGGGGTGGCCATCCCCTAGCTCCAAACTGAATAATAAAACTCGTCTTGTCTCGTCGTCTCCCGCTTTATCCGGAACCGGGTCACGGGGGCAGCAGACTATGCACAGACTCAAAGACTTCCCTCTCCGCTGACACCTCCTCCAGCTCTGTTGGGGGAAGCCCTAGGCGCTCCCAGGCCAGCCGAGAGACATAGTCTCTCCAGCGTGTCCTGGGTCGTACCCTGGGCCTCCTCCCGGTGGGACATGCCTGGAACACCTCCCGAGGAAGGCGTCCAGGGGGCATCCGAAGAAGATGTCCGAGCCACCTCAACTGACTCCTCTCGATGTGGATCCTCCCGCACAAGCTCGGGCTCCTTCCCCGCCAGTGAGGTGACATTACACGTCCCCAGAGCCAGTTTAAGCGCCCGCGGATCAGTTCGCCGAGGTCTCCGCCTCTGGCTGCCGCCCAATCCCCTTTGCACCGGTCCCTCATGGTTCCCCCTGCAGGTGGTGGGCCCACTGGGGGATGGCATCGCGTCGCTCCTTCAGGCTGGGCCCGGCCGGGTCCCGCGAGGAAAAACCCGATCACCAGGCGCTCGCCGCCGAACCCCAACCCCAGGCCTGGCTCCAGGGTGGGGTCCCGGCTCCGCCGTACCGGGGGACGTCACGTGCCTCGTTTTAGTCCTCGTCATAAGGGTTTTTGAACCGCTCTTCGTCTGACCTGTCACCCAGAGCCTGTTTGCCTTGGGAGACCCTTCCAGGGACATTTAGCCCCCGACAACATAGCCTCTGGGGTCACCCAGGCACTGAAACCCCTCCACCACGTTAAGGTGGCGGTTCAAGGAGGGGTGAATAATAAAACAAAAAATGAAAATAAGTTAATCATTTGATATATTAAGTGAAAAGAGCAAGCCCTTTGCAGCTCTGAAATCCTCAGATCCGGCAGAAAAAAATGTGTTTATATCTTAAATTGACTGAAGCTAAAAGTACAAGAACTTCATTTTTTTAAAATCTAGAAAATAAAACTATAAAATAAAACAAAATATTATTCCAAAGCATCTACTGTATCAGTTGTAGTTTCTGTTCCAGTGCATGCAATAATTTATTTACCACAATTTTATTATCTCTTAGGTACAGGGGCCATAACAGGGTCCAGGACCAGCTCTACAGGGGCTCTGGCCCCCGCCTAGAACAGCCCATGTCTAGGAGTCCTATTTGTAGTAAGAAATAAAGAACAACCGCTCTTACGTTATTGTGTTTATTATGTAGAACCCTAAATCATTTAGACATTATAGGTGTATCAATTTATTGTGTATAAATAAGTTCTTCATGAGCAATGATTTATTTGGAAAATACGTATATTGTACTGATTCATTTTCCAGTTGGTACAGTGTACACTTAATTTAAGAAATGTTTACTAATTTTAGATAGTTTTTCCACTTAAGCATAATAAAGTAGCGGAAAGTTCATCTACAGATGGAAATGAATGATATTTAAGGTTAAATGTGTAATAGCATTTCCATGTCTCCATGTTCTTTTGGAATGCCAAGCAGATTTGATTTAGAATTCCTTAGATGTAAGGAAGGTTACTATAAGATCAAAACTTTAATATACGTTGGTGCTAAAACAAACAGGTGTTTTAAAACCAACATATTTATTTTGAAGTTTATTATCTGAGATGCAGACAGCCAGTGTAAAGACTTTAGAGCTAAAGGTTATGTGCTCTATTTTCCTTGTTGTAGTGAGGACTCAGGAGCAGCATTCAGGATCAGATGCATCTGTCTCAACCTCTTTTTAGGCAGACCTATGGAGGAAGGTTATGATTCCAACAAACCATAGATGCTTGGAGGAGTTTTTTGCCAATCCTGCAGATACTTCAGTCGTGCAATCCTGGACATGCTCTTCTCACTGCAAAAACAATCTAGAAATGTGCAGAAATCTCTGAAATTAAGTGTATTTACTATTAATTGGAGTAGATAAAAGAGATGATCTACCAATGGAATGAGTATTTTTACTCTTAAAATAAGATATTTAGATAAAATGCACTTGAAATAAGAGAAAGCAATTGTCTTTTCTTATTTTAAATGTAAATCATCTTGTTCCATTCGCAAAATGTCTTTTACCTTCTCAATTCTAAAACAAATGAACATATTTTAAGAATAAAATGAATTATCTAGATTTTGATTTTTTGAGAGGAGGTCGACTTTGTAACTGTCTTTTTGTTTCTTTAAAGTATTAAGTCTACTTCTTTTAGTATGCTTTGGTTTTGGGCTATATTGGAGGTTTCTAGTTGTTTGCTGCTCCTCTGGGGTTTTTTGTCTGTTTTTTTTTTTTTTCAATTGAAGATCATTTCCATTTGCTCAGTTATGGAATGGATTTAACGTCACCTGTTGACATTTTGATGTGTTGTCTGAATAATTGCGGTGACTTATATCTTCCTTTTTTATAATCTGATCTTGTAGAAGCATGTAGAAGATGCAATCCTTGGGAAAGCATCCAGCCATCTACAGTTTATCCATCAGGGTCATGTAGGGGGGGTTGCTGCCTGCCCCCTGCAGCCTGAGAAGAAAGCGTTCATTGTGGACAGGTCCATCGCAGTCCTTGGGGTACAAAAAGTATTCTGTGAGCAAAATATCCAAAAAGCTGGAGCTTAGTTGATGGAAAATCTCTTTTAAGCCGTATTTTGTAATTTTGTCAGAATTTTTTTGACTGAGCAACATTATCTCTAAAACTGCCTCTGTTATACCGACTTTACTTCAAACCTATTTGAATATATCTGGTAATAAAATTTTAAAAACTCAGTGCAGTTTCTGTTGGAGAGAAGTTTATGAGCTAAAGAGATAGAAGGGTGATTTCTTTTAAGCATTGCTTTGTTACTGTTGTTGCTGCAAACAAGGCAAGATGAATATTTTTTGTTGTTTTACGGATTCCTTTGCATTACTCAGAAGTTACATCTGTGAGGACACTCCTTACAGCTCACATCAGAGCTGGAATCTAGTCTTTCACCTCCTTTGTTTGGCTTTTTATGATTTTTCTTTTTCTATACCAGAGCAGCAATATTCCACAGAGATTTCTTCCACCCAGAGACAACCTTCACCTTGGTGGGAAGAGAAAGAATAGACCTAGTTAAAGGTTTAATTTGAATGTTCTTAAAAGAAAGAAAGTATTTTCTTATAAAGTCATAAAATGGTACAATAAAAGAAGTACATTTTTCTTGAGGATATTATTTTACACTGCAAAAACCTTAGTCATTTCTAAGAAAATTTACATTAACAAGAAAATTTACATTCAAAATAAGAAATGCATTGTCTTATTTCAAGTGCATGTTATCTATCTTATTTTAAGAGTAAAAATACTCATTCCATTGGCAAACTACCTCATTTACCTACTCAAATTAATTAAGGGTAATTTAAGACATTTTTACCTATTTCTAGATCGTTTTTCCAGTGCAAAAGCCCATTTACCCCCTATCTGATTTCAGAATTGTGTTTATTTCTACCAAAGTGCTGCTAAACCAAATTTCTAATTTTAGACCACTCCTACAGCAAGTCACATTTTAGCCAAATTTCTGGTCCTAGCAGGGGACAAACTCTCTGTCGTGTTTGGAAGTTTTTTAAATAAGCCTGTTAGAGAGATGACACTATATCATACAGCGGTTGATCAGAGCAAATAACAGAGCAGCTATTGGAAGGCCTTTGCCATATAACTGAGGATATATGTGGCGGCTTTATCTGCGTTAGTTACTGAACACTTGACACATTGATAAGGTCAGCATCATATATTATTCCATACCTTGGTTGTTTCTGTTGATGTGCGGTATGAAACCCTGGATCAGGGTCAGGGGGAGAGATTTATGTCTTTACTGAAGCACCTCTGAGCATTTCTCAGACTGTTTCTGTAGAGAAAAATGTGGTATGAACTGCATCAGACTTGGAGCTAAAATTTAATTTTCTGATAAAGCATTGATAATCCATGGTGACAAACTTAATTACACAGGAGTAGATAAATAAGGGGTAAATACTCTGTAAGTTGATAAAAACTCCTCACTACGTACTTATGTCCATAGTTGTGTGTACTAAAGAAACAGGACTAAGCACAGAAAAGTTTTAAATCAGAAATGTCCAGTATTGTTGATGTAGGGGCCAGTCCAGTGGCTGTTATTGTTATGCCTGCTTTATCCAATCCAAATCCTTTGGATGACTGTCAGGAGCTGTAGTAAAAAATGTACATATGGAGATTGTTCCCAGTTTTCTATCTTTATCTTGCTTTGTATTACTGACAGTATAGAAACCCCTCGGTATAATGCTGCAACCACCTCACGTATCATTTCTGTGTTTTTTGGTTTAATGGGTCCATCTTGACTTTCAGAGATTACCTTAACGTGACCAACTAGTTCAATCTTCATCTCGACAAATTTAAGCGATTTTTACTATTTCTAAAATTATACCAGACCCTTGCTTTACAAAAAAAAGAAGTGAGCTTTTTTCACTGCAGCTGTCTAAAGACCGTTATCCTGGTCTGAATACTCATTTCACTTACCTGCCTATCTCTGCCCAGCTCTCATCACTGCTCATCTGTTTCACCTGCTTCAGTGTCTATTTAACCAGCCTTTGGATCAGTCATCAGTGCCAGACTAATTTTGAGCCTGTGGTGAACAGTTTTCCTGCGCACCTGTATTTCTGATTACCTGATCGTGACCTAAGGCTCGACCTCTGAGCCTGCCTGCTCCCATCTGATCTGTTTGCCTGACCTGTCTTCTGACTGCTGCCGAATCTCTGTCTGCCTGTGTCTAAACCTTGGAACTGTTAGCTGACTCTGTCTCGGTTTTCCTTCGACACGTCTTTGGATCTCTGATGTCCTGGCTCTGACTACAGAGGACATCACATCAACGTCCACATCAGCTTTGTTTTTACCCTCTGGATTATCCTGCCTTCCTTCGGTTCTGATCTCCTGGCTGTCCTCTGACCACCGATACATCAGCGTCTGGGACTGTCTGGGCGGCACCCGCCCGAGGAACCAACCTCAGCCTCTGGACTCGGACTAGACTATAGGACCAGGTTAGTAACTCACACATAGTCACTGACCTGCTGTCTCCACCCGCAGTTTCGTGCCTTAAAGGTTGATGCCGCTCACTGAAATCTGTTTAGCCACGTTGAATAATAGATCCTATTGTCATGTCAGTCAATGTTTGCTTGTTAATTATTTCTGTATTTGAATTGATTCTTTTGAGTTACCTTGTTTGATTAGACTTGGATTGATTGATTGATTGATTGATTGATTGATTGATTGATTGATTGATTGATTGATTGATTGATTGATTGATTGATTGGACATGACTGTGTAGGATCTGTAGGAGAGGTCTGACACTGTTAAGTGGTGGATTGAAGGCAATGGTAGCTGTGGTGGATGGCGGAACAGGCTGTGGATAGTTTTCCTGAAGCTCGGATCTGAACTTGTTGGTTTAGCATTATGAAGCCAGAGAATTTGCTGGAGAGAGACAAAACTGAACTTTTCAGAAAGCGGACAGGAGAGGACAAACTGGGGAAATCCCAGCTCAGTACAATCCTTGAGGACTGGAACACAAAAGGTGCGAAAAGCATCTGTCTCTGGCAAACGGCTCCCTTTTAAAGGCGGCACTGATTGTAGGAGATGAGCCTGAGCTGGGCCCAATCAGCCTGAGGAGGAAAAAACAAACACAGCGCAGCCTGCAGACCTAATAGTAAACTGAACATATGTGTTTTCCTTTACTCTATGAACAATTTTAGTGATGGGTTCCCTTTTGTGGCGTGAGCATCTGCTTCCAAAAAATTTGTGAACTTACCTGCTGGTTGCATTTACTTACAGAATCTTGACCAACAGTTTAAATTCTTTGCTGCTCTTTGTATGCTGTTTCTCATGTGCAGGCCGTTACACAAACTTCTTTCTCTCCATACTTTTAACATATATCCCAGACTCTATGAAGGCTGTTTTGGTTCTGAACATGACTAATAACCTTTGACAAACACGTTGAAAAGCCCTCCATCTCGATCGACATTGTCTCCTGTTTCACATTGGTCATCTTTTCAGTAAGACATGCAATGCAGACAATCAGAAGTGCAATGCTTTGGTAATGCAAGGCCAGCCTCCAGTATGACAGAGTCATCAGTGCTCTTTGTAACCCTTTTACTCAGATGTCGCCCACACACACAGAGTGAAAATTGACTGTTTGGCGCAGGGGAAATAGCATATGATGGAAGACAAGGACGCTGCTGGGTGGAGTCAGACTGATTAAGTGATTGTGACCATTCTAGTACCGAAAGGCTTTCTTCAATCCTGCAGATACCATCATCCTTGGGCTTTATCTTTGCTCTTGAACTTATTTTAAACACCACCACCGCTGCCGCCACCCTGCTTTCACTGCATTACATACTGTCCTTTCCTTTTGGTATCCGGTTTTGTTCCTACTGATTCATCTCGGACATCCTTCATTTCTGTCACTCTGTATATTGTGAGCTGGGAATTTTGAAGATAAGTGATAGGAGAACATTCCATACAACCGCAAATGTAATGAAGACTTGTTTAAAAAAATCTGACTTTGTATGCCATGAAAAGAGGGGATTTACTCTTTATTTATAGCTGATGTTTTTAAGACAGTAAGAACTGGATTTGCCTTTAGTTTTTAATCAAATATCTGCTGTGCATCTCATCATTACTTAGTATATAAAGAGTGTTCCATAAGCATATTAACTGTAAAAAATTAAAGACTTTGACTTTAAGGGTCTATGGGTGCTATATATATATATATATATATATATATATATATATATATATATATATATATATATATATATATATATATATAAATATATACATATATATATATATATGTATATATATATATATATATGTATATATATATATATATATACATATATATATATATATGTATATATATGTATATATATATATATATATACATATATATATATATATGTATATATATGTATATATATATATATATATATATATATATGTATATATATGTATATATATATATATATATAAATATATATATATATATGTATATATATGTATATATGTATATATATAGAGAGAGAGTTTTCACAGTGGCTGGAAGTAGATGTTGGTGTTTTTTACTTTTGTAAGCAAAACTGCAGGCACCAGAATATTAAAAGCAAACATGTTTTGCCCGCAGATTTCAGCAATTTAAGTTAATTTAGGCGTTAATAAACTGTTTCAGAGGAGTGGTCATGGTGATCTGCATCAGCAGTGCTGTGTCTGTCTCCCTGCCATCTCCAAATCAGCTTCTCTGATTGGTTGATGCGGCGCGTCGCGCAGCAAAAGTTCAATTTTTTCAACTCCAGCAGCTGCTGATTCCACAGTGCATCCCATGTGTCAGATGATTAGAAACTTGTGAGGCGCTGCTCAGACGTGCAGCAGGTTTTTTTGCTGCGCCTTAATGCGCATCAACCATCGAATTTGTATGTAAACTAGCTGCTACTGCTGCCTCTGCTGCTTTAGCTGTGAATGTAGCATTAGACAATATTCTGAGCAAAAGAATGGTAAGCTAAAATTCTGTGGATTTTAATGATATTTTATGTTCCAGAAGACCAGTCAAATTTGGCTGGGAGCACTCAAGTAGGCTCGAGGAAATGAACATGACATGAGGGCATTGGCGGTTCTAGACAGGGGCCAACAGGGCCAACGCCCCTGAAGATCATATCCTGGGCCCCGGTTACGGCCACTGTACTGAAGACATAATACTCAAAGAAATTCTAATGATGATGTGCGCTGAAACAGACATGGTTACTGATAGGTCCTTTGGATCTTTTTAATTTGTTTTCTTTACAAATTCTGTTTTACTAATTATTTTAAATCAATAAGGTGATAGCGTCAGTGGTATTGATATAGGATACTAGTTTTCAACTGCTAAATGTTTTTTTCAAAAGAAATAAAATACTCAAATTTTTACAGCTGAGTTTATCAGTTTTCAAGTAGTTCTAATTCAGATATTATAGAAAATGGTAATTTTAACCTAAATTAATTCAAAAATATGTAAAATTCCTAATTTATGAATGCATATTGACCTAATAAGACATAGAATAGACATTTTTAATTAAGCTTAACTGAATAGAAATGTCACTTCATGCAGCTATCTTCATATATTTGAATCACTTACCCTGTTTTTTATTTCATGCTTTTCTGTTCCCCCATGAAAACACACTGGCCCCCTCCTGGCCCCCTGGTATATTTGGTCTAGAACCGCCACTGCCTGAGGGCTAAGATGTTGGTGAAACAAACTAGGATAATGTTTCTCCACAAAGCCTGCAGATATCTTTTGTTTGCTTTTTTGCAATCAAATAAATTTAAGAAATTTATATTCAAACTCATTGTTCGTTGCAGAAAAAACCTGCTGCTTAAATAGTTTCATTCTTTGTTGTTGACAGAGTTAAAAAAAAAAAAATTAAGTTATTCTGACCTCATTAGAAACTCCTTTATTGTTTACAGATTGGTGTTCCGGTTGCCTCCCAACTCCCACTAAAATGATCGGGTGTCGTCTTCATCTACATGATATCAACGCTCTTCTGCACCACAAAAAATGTAATTGCATCACTCAACACGCAGGTTAAGAGATTGGGTTGAAGAAATTAACTTTTTTTTTTTTTATAGTGCAGATTTCCCTAGTTGTTTTAATAACCCATCTCAAACCTGTGATCTAATCTACAGGAACAGTGGAAGTAATTAAAGTAGAAATTAATTAATGCCTGCGCCTGATATTCTAATAATGGCTTTGAGTTTTGTAGCAGGAAGTTGATATTTTGTCGCTCATGTTTTATCTCTCTTGGCCGTGCATGATTCTCTGCTCTTACAGATTATTAATATAGTCAGGAAGGGAGCAGGAAATGGCAGATAAAGACGGGCAGACTTTCCTTTCTAGCACTCCTCCTGACCACACTGGCCCCTCTTGACAGCTCCAAAGCCCCTCCTCCCCACCTCCTCCCGCTCCTCTTTTAACAGTCACTTTATCATGACAGTATTTAGAGGAGATACGGTAGGAAAGTGTGGGCCCTATGACTGCTTTTGATAGAAATTATACAATTGTTCATTAGTGGTTAAGATAATGTCCCTCACTTCTCCCTGCTACACCATCACCCCAATCTCCCGGCTCTGTTTTCCCATTGGGATCTCATTTAGGAAGCTCTGCATTCAGCAGTGCATACTGTCGGGGTTATGGATGTGACACACAGGACCAGCCGCAGACAGTGCAGCAGGAAATGTCAAGTTAAGTGAAGGAAACAGTTCGGCCTGCACACTCTGCTGAGCAGGGTATGTACCTCCCTGTGTGCATGAGGGAGGATTGGGGGGCTACATGTGAGTCTGTCACTCTTACAGTGGCTATCATGTTTTTAATGGAAAATGGTCAGCTAAAATCAAATATTAAGCTTTGATAACTGTGGTGGAGGAGCAGTGCCCTCTGAAGTGGAAAAACCTTTCAGCTTTCTTTATACTGTATCACTTTTCACCAACTCGGGAGCTTGCGGTTTATTCTAAAGTCGTGTTTGCTCCAATTCACAGAAAGATAATTCAGTCCTTGGATACCGCCTTTGTTAGATCTCATCAGTTTGTTTTATTCATCCCATCTCAGCGGCGTCTTACTGCTTGTGACCAAGCAGGATCTTATTAATTAAGATTTCATCCGAGCGTCTGCTCTGTGTCTGTCTGTTCGGCTGCTGAACTGCCAACATTTTTTTGTACTTAAAGGGATAATTCAATGCTGACCAGTAGAGTTAATTTAATGCTAAAACTCACCAGAAATACTCAGTGTTATGTCCTCGCATGTCTATGTTTACAGCTCATTTATCTCCAGCAAAACAGCCTGCTTTAAAGGTGGCCAAAACTTACTTTTATTTAATAGTTTGCAAAGTTCACCAAAAATCTGTTAATTTATGTAACAGAGATATAAAAGGAAACTGAAAGTCAGCTTCATATGCAATTTACAATTTACAATAATTTAAGGTCAAACACTTCATTTTAGTTTTAAAATGCAAATATTGGTTGTTTTAAAGTCGTAGGGAAATCATATTTAAATATTTGAAATCATTCTGGCTTAAACATGTATATAAATGTACTCTTTATCAGATTATATTGTCCCAAAAGTTAGAAAATTTCTATTATAAAAAAAAAAAACGTCTTAAAATCTCTTTTTTTTTTTTCATTATCTTATGCAGGCCAGTTAGTTATACGTCAGCCTGTACATCTAAATTCGGCCAATCATATATCAACGTCATCTCTCAAATTTTTTCGGTCATAGCATCTTGATTTATATGTCGCCGCTAATATACCCAATGGTTGAAACAAGAAATAAAATTCATTTCCTTTCCCATTGAGTTCCGTCCCAGTGTTCACGGGGATGGACGTCTGTGTCTTCAGCAACAGCTAACAGAACTGGCAGCGTTGCGAGGCAAGGGCTCAAACATGTACGGCTGTAAGCCTTCTACACCAAACCAAGTTCTGTCGCCCTGGCGTCCTCTTCCACAACATCTTCGTCCTGCTTTCCTCCTCTAAATAAAAAATGGATGACAGAGGAGACTCATCCACGACCTCCGACACAAAACTCTCCTCTTGCATGTTTCCTCTGTCCATAGCGTTCCTTGACAGTATCGTTTCTAAGTCACAAATTTAGTGCTACTTGGTCCCAATGGAATTTCCCATTGGGAACCTACTAGCACTAAGTTGCTAGCTGGTTAGCAAGATGCCTCAAAGAAACCGGCCACATCAAACTTGCTTGCAAACCTTCCGCCACAATAATCCCACCCCCTTCATAAACAACCAATTACATTCACTTTATTCACTCGTGTAAAGTTGTGCACCACTCAGGGGAATTTGGAACTTCACCCGTTGAACAGCCGTTTCCCTATGACTTTAAGCTACACTACTTTTGAATTCGTTTTACCAGCAAGAGTTTACTACAAGTAGAATAACTGTTGTTTTCTTCGTCTAAAATCTCTACGAAAGTCATTTAAGATGTTCCATTAGTGCTACTTGGTCCCAATGTAATTTCCCATTGGGAACCTACTAGCACTAAGTTGCTAACTGGTTAGTAAGATTCTTCCGAGAAACCGGCCTCAATCAAACTTGCTTGCAGACCTTCCGCCACAACAATCCCGCCCCCTTCATAAACGACCAATCACATTCCTTTTAATCACTCTAAAGTGTGGACCACTTGGGAGAATTTGGAAATGCAACAGCCACTTCTCTACGATTTTAATAACACATGAATTTTTATAGAAATATATTTTTGTCTGTCAGATAACTCAAATTTCGTCATATATGAGATCAAATCTTTTAATCTCTTTTTTTCCACCAATAGTTTACCCTTTCTCAATGGTTTTCTTGAATTACTGCTTTTAGTTCTATATGAGTAAAAATATGGTTAAGTAGTGCCAATTGTTGAGCACAATTTAGATGTGGATTAGAAATTCAAGCACCACAGAACATAACATTAAGGAAATATCTAATTACTATTTGTCAATTTCAGTCTGTCAACACTGAAATGCAGACGCGCAAAAGCAACAAGCATGATGTTCCTATGAAGCTACGGTAATAGAAGCTGGAATAAAAGAAGGTTTGATATCTGTAATGAACTCAGAATGTAGGACCCAGAATTCGAGGCGAGACAGGCAGTGGGAAAGTTCAAAGCGTTTATTTAACAAAACAGGTGCGCGGGGCTGCTCGTCTGCTGCGGGGCGATTTCTGCAGAAATGGGAAAATACAGGTCAGTGACTGGATATGGAGCTTAACACGACTTGGAGCAAAGTCACTGACCTGATTCAAACTTCAGTCCGTTCGCGGAGCTTTGACCGCAGTTGCGGCGGGAGACGCCCCCAGAGTTCCTAGAGAGTGAGCGGAGCAGATGCCGAGCAGCAACAGAGTCCTGAAGGGAAATCCAAGGCCGAAGTCAGACGACAGTTCCAGGTTCAGAAGCCGGTAGAATCCAGGATCAGACAGGAGAAACAGAGCAGACAATGGCAAGGCAAAACTCCAAATCCTCAGGGCAGAAAACTGGTCAATATCAGGGAAACAGGCAGACTACAGATTGCTAGGGAACGTATCACAAAAACACAAGAATAACCTGGCGCTGATGGGAGGCAAACACGCAACTTAAATAGTAGAGGAACCAGGTGGAAATGATCGGCGATAATCAGCTTCAGAACCAATTAGACAGGGGAGCAAGGAGCAAAGGAAAAAACCAAACCATCAGCGCCAAGATCATGACAATATCCTGCTGAAAGTACAACTGTGCTCCTGAGAAGTCATTGCTTTGTGAGCATCAATGATATCTTCTCAAGTTGCCATGACCACAGCTGAATGCTGGACTCTAGAAAGTGTCCCTGCTTTCCTTCTAAGAATGGCTTAGAGCGGTTGTATGGTGTCCTTGACTATCATTAAAACCATATAAAGAAAATATATTATTGCTGATTTTCAATAGATAAATCTTAAAGATATTTATCACATATCCCACACATTTAAGGATATCAACTAATAAAGAAAAATTTAGTCTTTGTTAAATATTAGAAATAAGAAAAGTCATATGATTGGTAAAAGTAAAGATTATAATAAAAAGATGTCTAAATCTAAAAATGTCTAAATTTTTACTTCAAAATTGAAAGGATTTGAAATCAATAGAAAAGCATTCAGTTGATCCACTAAATAGAAAATGTGTAACCCTAGCTTTATATTGCCTTACTTTTTTATCAGACTAAGGCAGATAACGCTTAATATATTCAGTTTTGCTGTTATTATAAAGATAAATGACACCCCTTTATTAAGTTTAAAGCTTTAATATATAAATCTGGATAAGGCCTTTATAAAATATAATTCTAAAATACCTTTTAGTTATTTAAAGATGAATGTATCAATAAAAGAAATAGCTGAAAATGAAACTACCTCATAAAAACTTTATTTGAAAGAAATGACACGACAAATTTAAACTTGGGACATAGCTTGGATTAATCTGACGTCATCTTCAGCAGTCGCCACAGATCTGAACATCACTGTTTCTCTCCCAAAAACCCCGCAGTCTTGTCAAAGCTATCAGAGCTAACGTTAATAAACTTAAAGGAAAAGTCAGGTCACATACAGAATACAAACTTCTGAAAGTACTTTAAATATAAAATTGTTACATACTGTTCAATAAATGATAAGTGTTTTTAATTAAGAGTCATTTTCATTTGAATGTGCTTTACTGGAGGCATCCATGTTTGTCAAAGAACACTACTGCCACCTACTGGTTTGTGACATCATGGTGCGGTATCGGCTGTTGATCAGGTCCCAGTGCTGTATCTGGTGTTTGTCACAACGCGCTATTATCCAAGTCATCTTCAAAACATTCTTCTTCCAAATGTTGGCTGCATATTACGTGTTGTTTTCCTCTGGCAAGATGTTCAACGGCACATTCTCCCTCTTCAAGTTGGTAATCCAACGACGGACCCGTCTGTGGAGGATCAGGAATCAGAAAGATGAAATAACTCTTTTTTCTTTCACTTTTACCTGATGTATTCCAACATCCAACTGCCATGCACATGGGCATTGTCAGCTTAACTATAGCTCTGATGAATTTTAATGATGAACTCCTCTGGAAATCTTCAATAATTGTTGTTGATTGCAGATGTGTCTAGCAGTTCCCATTGATTTTGCTTGTAAAGTGGGGAGAATGGCGCTAGGCTTACTGCACCGTGACGTCACTGCCAGAAGATGTCAGGAGTGTGGTGTTACTATATTTAGGCAAAAATGGCTGCTCCCAGTCTCAGTGATCACAACAAAATTTTTAATTTAAATTTTTTGAACTGATTAATTCTAAATTTAAACCACAATTTTCCCTTAAAATGCAATACCGCCACCTACTGGGCTGGAGTCTACACATCAGTGTTACAGTAAAACTGAAGAACAAAAAATTGTGATTAAGCATGCTATTTCTTTTTTTTTAAATCTGTAATTAATGAAAAAACTGAAAAGCTTTAAATTTGCAGCTACATTAATAATATTTAATTACCTCTCAGACCTGCTGCCGCTTCTTTATTCAACTAACAAATTATTTTCCCTCTAAACTTTATAATTACATTCCATTAATATCTCTTAAACTGCGTATATAAATAATGCCTTGGAAATGACAAAACAAATGCCTTATTTGAGAGTTTTGAACTCCTTTTAACTTTTTTTGACTGTGGAATTTGGCTGTACTATAATAATAAAATAAAACAAATAAGACATGCATTTTATCTGACAGTTTTCAGCAAACTTCAAGCAACTTCTACAAGCTTGGATTATCTTCTGCCAGCTAATCCTAAAGTTAGCAAGAAATCTGACGTTATCTACATGTCCTTCTAAATGCCAATCTAATGTTTATGACATTTCATGGTTTATACTGAAATATCGGCAGTAAGGTTGTGCATACCAGGGATGTGAGTATTTTTATCAAAAATATTGTGTTTAGTTAAAAAATATGGCTAACTGGCCGGCAGTCGCATTGACAAGAAAGAAAAAGTAGGAGAACAGAACTTCCTTGCCAACAGTGAAGTCGGGTGACATACACCCCCTTTCCCCCTGTCTCCTGGATCAGCTATAAGACGATTTCAATGACATGCAGAAGATCAACTGTTGGGAGAGTGAGGACTGGAAGACAGGGGCTTAGAATCGCGGCCGGATCAGAATGAGATGAACATACAATCAGAGGCAGCGCCACACGGGCTTATCTGCCCTTTCACGATGGCTGTCATCATCTGAGTTCACTCAGCTTCTCCTCTGCCAAGATGAGAAGGCTTTCTGGCAGAACCGGAAAGTTTCCCCCTTTCTTTCTTTTTTTTTTTTTTTGCTTCAGGAGAAACTTCTGGAGGAAACTTGCAGTCCCCGACAAAAGAACACATGAAAGTCATCAAGAAGGGGGCAAAAGGAAAAAAAAGGGAAGTCAGGAGATGTCAACCTGGGTGAGTGTAACAGAATCAAACACACGGAGGGTGAGATACCAAGCTGCAGGGCATACAGAATAAGATTAAATAATGCATGGATGTGGGGAGGCATGGCTGTAGAAAACACACAGGGCTTGAAATAAAGTTAGTTTCCAATTACAAGCTGCTCCTCTCTCTTCCTCATTCAGTTTGATCTGTATTACTGGTTTTCTTTAAGGCAAAGACATTCTTTCTGTTCCAAACCCCCCCCCCCCCCCCGCTGTGACGCTTAATGCATGCATACATTAGGTAACATAATGTACACTAGGCGTATCCCTTCAAACAACACAGCTTCATCCCCTCTGAGTGTCAGTTTGATGTGAGCTACTGATGGATTGTCGGCATATGTTACATATACTTCATACAAACCCCATTTGGCATCAGTCTTGTTGGGCTGTGTGGGAGATCCGTGACATAAAATGGCTCCATTTCAGTGCACATCACTGAACATATCCCATACAAGGCTGCGGCCAGTGTTTATAGCCTACCCCCTGTGAGGTATTGGCATCCAGTAGCGGCTCTATATCTGAGGCAGCATTGTGGCTGGTGTAGTCGTTTCCCAAGTGAGCCTTGCAATGCGAGGTGATTAGAGCATCTCTGTCAGTGGCTGAGGGGACAGATGGAGCAACAGAGGACTTTCTTGAGAGGCTATGGTAATTAGGAGTGAAAGGAGAGAAAATGGCGGCTTCAGAGCCACTGGGTTCAGGGACAAGCTTTAAACAACGCCTTTCGAGTGGCGCAGGGAGTTGTAGGCCTTTTGGCCAGTCAATGTGGCATTGTTGTGTTCGTGTTAACATGTTTGCACATGCTGTGATGTAGCTGCAGGATCACTGCTCTGGTAAAACACTATTCATACAAAAAAAAAAAAACAGGGTTTAACCACAAACATTAACAAACAAGCAAATGTTAACGCTCAGAAGCTGCTCTGGGAAAAATTGATTCTTATTATTCTTCCAACTCTGCCAAAATGCAAAATATATCACCTACATGTTTAACAGGATTTTTGTTTTTTCCAAATGACAGAGACTGACTTCATTAACAATGTCTTAGCTATTATATTTATAAAAGAAAGGGAGTGGGTAGAAAATATGATGACAGGGGGATTTAACAATTCATTACATATCACAACTTTTATGAACTTTAATCTTGGAATTATGTTTTTCAAGAAGTTTGTTATAAACAAAAAAAAGTTTACCCGTCATTTCTTCAGTGAAAATATAGTTCTTCAAGGTAAGAATGATTGGCGTTAGATTAGCAAGTCAAACATAGAGTACAACACAATTTTAGCAACATTTCTCTTTCTGTTGTATATTCACATTTACAGTTACATTTTCTAGAATCATAAACTTTGTTGTAATAAACAAAAAGTTAGATCAAACCAAGTATTTATTTAGGGACAAAAAAAGAAACAAATATTAGACAGAAAAGTGACACATTTAGCATTAATTGAAAGTTTGAAGCAGTAGAAGGTTTAGTGTTTTCTAGTATTTTATGGTGAGGTGGCTGTTAAATTCTAATTGATGTTAGCTCATTAGTATTTTGTGTCACTACCTCTTAACCCTATAATGCCAAATGTATCGTATTTGATACATACGGTTTCTGAAATGTTTTGCGTCTGACACCTTTTGCATAATTTAATGGTAAAAACTTAGCTCAAAATCCTATTGTACACAATCAGATATACCTGATAACAGCCAGTAGAAGACTACACAAAAAAAATCTTGATTTATGGCATAGTAATAAATTATTAATATCAAAAATGTATTTCTGTTTTTTCTTTTTACATATTTTGTTAAAAGGGCAAATAAGGAATTCAAACCAAAAAAAAAGAAGACATTTTCTGTTTTGTTTTATTCTTGGATCAGGCTTTAAAGGGTTAAACTGCTTCCCGTTTGTTTCACAATAAAATCTTTAAAACATATTAGGGTCGCCAAGCTCAATACACCAACCTTTATATCTGGGATTCATAAGAAAAAGTTGCAGATACATTTTGCTTTGACAAGAAAAATGGTGAAGTTTTAATACTGTAATTATTGTCGTAAGAAATGTAAGGCAAGGCAAGGCAAGTTCATTTGTATCGCACAATTCGGTACAAAGACAATTTAAAGTGCTTTCCATTAATTAGATAATAAAATAGAAGAACAATAAAAGCAGAATTTAAACAAGTAAAGATAAAACTAAGATTTAAACAAAATAGTTAAGCAAACAGTTGAAATACAAAATTAAACTAATAATACATCAGTTAAACAAATGGCTTTTTAACTTTGACTTTAAAGAACTCTGGAAGTTTGTTCCAGACCAGTAGCGTTGCGCCAATGCCATTTTTTGGCCTTGATTCCGATACCTGGCTGTGCAGTATTTGCCAATACCATACCGATACCATCTGTTTGAAATTGATGTGTGTATATACTGTATATGAAGAACTGCATACTACTTGGATGTAAAATAATTACCATCATGGCTTTGCCAAGCTGCTGCCTACCTTTGTGAAGCAGGAAAAAGACTAAAACAAAGCGAATCCAGTAGAAATTTTTATTGCCTACCTGGAATGGGTGACAAGTTGAATAAACTTTTGGCTCTCAAAATAGTATCAGTGCCCTATTTGTTGCTACTCGCCGATACCGATACCACCATTTTAGTGCTGGATCGATACCGATACTGGTACACTGCAACACTACAGATCAGTGGAGCATAGGAACTAAATGCTGCTTCTCCATGTTTGGATCTAGTTCTGGATGAACAGAGTGGGCTAGAACTAGAAGAGGTGAGTGCTCTTCTTTTTTAAGCCGACTTCAAATCAAAAACCTTTTGAAGTAAATTGTGTTTATTTCTTTATTATTTTTTCAATATTTTTCGACATTGTATAAAATAATAAATGAAACTTTGAAAAACTCATTTAAAAAAAACGCTTTTGAGAGTAACTTTGCTGTTTGCTTACATTTGTTTTTATTTTTGTTCTACAATCTTTTTTTTTCAGTTTTTTTTATTTCTCTTTTTCAGATTGAGGTTTATATAATAGTCTTTTTAAACAGCTTCTTACCAATCACATTGTCTTCACTTCAAGCCCAAAACAAACACTGGATCTTGAGCAGTATATGAAATGACCAATAAATGTGTTGTTGCTAACATCCAAGCAGTAAAGCATACAATCTTTAAAACTTAATCTGAAAAAAAAAATTATAAAAGACAAAAATTTGAAAATATAGTATCTGAAAAAAAATAATACATTTAAAAATACAGTATACACAGTATACTATATTACTATACAGTAATAGAGTTTAAAATATTGCTTTTCAAAATATTAAACTTGAAAATCTAAAATGTTTAAAGCAAAAGAAAAAAGACAGGATGTATTATAAAATTTGAATTAAGGTAAAATAAACTTTTGGAAAAGAATCCTAAAAGATTTGGGAAAAAAATTAAATATTCTATTGATGAATTTTTTAAAAACTGCGAAAAAAAGAAAAAGTTACCAACCAAACCTCTTTTTGAGTAAGAAGTTTTATTTCCAGATTGCATTTTTATTTTATTTTTTCAAATTCCTATTTAGAAAATACGTTATTTACTTGTAAGAATCAATAATTGAAAAACGCAACACAAAAAATATCTGCGTCCGTCACGGTCCAATCAGCATCCATTCATCTTAAAAGGGACTCCAATCCACATCTCATAGAAGGAGCCTAAAGTAAGGCAGTGGTCGCACTGTCACAGATGACCCCAATTCAACCCGCCTCCATCCCCTCCTTCACCATCGTAGCTAAAGCTTCATCAGAGTGTCATTCTTCCCGGATTCTTACTGAGTTCCCTGTCTCATCTCAATATCAGCATGTCGAGCCATGGTTCTGCCAGAGGTTTCTTCGCAAAGGCAGGTTTTTCCTCTCCACTGTCGCTTCATGCTTGCTCATCATGGACAGGTTCTCTCAACTTGTGTTATCCAAGCTGGACTTCCATCTCCCAGGTCCCAGAGTGATCAGCTTACATAACCCACCGCATCTCTTCATACAGCTCAAGCACACCGTCTCGCCAGCCAGCAGTCATGGGCATCAACTTCACCGTCTCCACTCCACCACCAGTTTCAGGCCAGGGGGGAAACAGCCCTATTATTTACTCCTGTTTATGCTTAATGAAGCAAATTCAGCGCTAATGTTTCCTGCCGAGGTCTGAGCGCCAAATACTAAAGCAATTGTATCAATAAAACTCTTCTAATTGTCTTTTCTTTCCGTGTGAGTTTTTCAGATTGAAACAAAAATCAGTGAATCACCCCCCCCACCCCCTGAAAAAAAATATTTTGCTCTAATCAAAAGGAAAAAAATGTTTTAGCATTTAATAGTACCTACTTTTTAAAAAAACTGATATATTTGAAGGTTTCAAAACTGACATAACTTATCTCTTTGCCCCTCTTGATATTAAATCGTTAAAGCTTGAACTCATTACTTAAAAAATTCAAAGAACCCCTCCTCCCCTTTGCAAAGGGGATGATTTGTCCACATTGTGATTAATTGCTTTGTCAACCATCAATCTCGAGCACCATGAAACAGCCAGAGGACCCGCTGCCAGCAGGTTGCTGTTGAAACAAAGGCGGTAAAGTCCCCATGGGGAACATATTAATGAGTCAATGGCCACAGCTTGTAAGTCAACATTAAAACCAAATGCATTCTTTAATTAATTACATCCTAATTTATAAACACTCCTCCATTATTCTTCTTTTGCCCCTTATTTGACCTCACAAGAAGGTATTTAAGGGTTTATTGTGGTGTGAGAAAATATATTTACGTGACATTAGCGTAGCAGATTCCCAATTAAGGTTTTTTTTTTACATATATAAAATGAGTTACTTAAGAGCTGATTTTTGCAGCCTTTTGTTTATTAAGATACAGGATCTGACTGGACTCAAGCAGCTGCGGTTGTGTATAAACTTAGGTCTTAGGCCCATTTTATTGTTTCTACTTAGAGCAACTTGTTAAATTGCTAGTTTAACGATAGCAACCTATTTTAAAACAATTCAACCTATAGTTCAGCCAATGATATAGAGACAAAGATAACACGAAAGATTTTTATTCCACTTCATAGATTTAGCAGAAAACCTTAACAAATTGTGATTTCCAAAGAACATTGTCTGCTGCAGCCAATACAGTCTCTCCTATGTTGTATCGCTGTTAAGCAGGCATGTCTAAAGTCGTTCCTCAAGGGTCGCTGTCCTGAAGGTTTTAGAAGATTCCACTTATACCCCTCTTGTAAGGGGTATAAGTGTCATGATGCGATGGTTTTACTAGCCCAATGCAGACTCACAGACACAGAGGGAGGATTAAAAGTCCAGTATTTTATTGGAACCGGTTGACAGACTTACAGGATGCAGGTTCAGACAGGCATGGTGGCACAGGTAAGACAACGATCCAGCACAGAGGGAAGTTCAGACTCAGCTTATACAGGGAGCTTCCTTAATCAGCAGATAGAAAACAGCTGATCCATGCTGAGCCCAAACTCCCCAGGCATGGATCCACGCCGCCCTCTGGTGGGCAAAGCCCCGGATCCTGACAGTACCCCCCCCTCAAGGGCGGATTCCAGACGCCCCAAAGAAAAAAAAAAAAAAAAAACAACTCGCCCATGGAGGGCGAAGGGCGAACCAGGGATGCCAGGAAGAGTCTCAGGTGGCCGGCCATGAAACCGGCAGCAGAGCAGAGTCTCAGAAGCTGCAGGGGCCTTGGAGGAGGGCGTCACCTCCGCTTCAGCAGGAAGCACCGGGAGAAACACTGTCTCCGCTTCAGCAAGAAGCCCCGAGAAGGACGCCGTCATCGCTCCCGCTGCTCTGCAACAGGTACGCCCACTACGGCTCCACATCCAGAGCAGAGGAAGCCGCCGACTGTGGCTCCGCACCCGGAACAGAGGGATCCACCGACTGTGGCTCCACCTCAGGAACAGAGGGATCCACCGATTGTGGCTCCACATCCGGAGTCTCTGGAAGGCGCAGAGCAGGCTCAGGGGTCTCCAGACGGCACAGAGCGGGCTCAGGGGTCTCCAGACGGCACAGAGCGGGCTCAGGGGTCTCCAGACGGCACAGAGCGGGCTCAGGGGTCTCCAAATGGCACAGAGCGGGCTCTCCAGGAGCGCGTAGAAGGAGTCTGCTGGGCTAGTCTGTTTGCTGGATCGTTCTGTCATGATGCGATGGTTTTATTAGCCCAAATGCAGACTCACAGACACAGAGGGAGGATTAAAAGTCCAGTATTTTATTGGAACCGGTTGACAGACTTACAGGATGCAGGTTCAGACAGGCATGGTGGCACAGGTAAGACAACGATCCAGCACAGAGGGAAGTTCAGACTCAGCTTATATAGGGAGTTTCCTTAATCAGCAGATAGAAAACAGCTGATCCACGCTGAGCCCAAACTCCCCAGGCATGGATCCACGGCGCCCTCTGGTGGGCAAAGCCCCGGATCCTGACAATAAGTGTCTGTGAGAAAAAGAAATAAAAACCTTCTTCAGAAAAAAATACTTTTTGCATGTCAACCTGTAACAACAAATTGTTAAGGAAAGCTCAGATTAATTGTATTGACAAAGTAACATCCACTGCCATTTATTACATGGTTATATACTGTGACTGGGGTTGTTAGCAACAACTTTCAATTGTCGTTAACTTGTTGATCAACAATGTGGAGGTACTACTTATAAGGCTGAGTTTACCTTTAAAGTCGTAGGGAAATCATATTTAAATGTCAAATCATTTTGGCTTAACCATGTATATAAATGTACTCTTTATCACATAATATTGTCCAAAAATTTAGGAAATTTCTGTTTAAAAAAAAAAAAATCAGTGTGTTTTTTTTCCTTATTTTATTATTATTATCCATTATGCAGGCCAGTTAGTTATATGTCAGCCTGAACACCAAAATTCGTCCAATCATAGTACACTATATTGCCAAAAGTATTTGCTCACCCATCCAAATTATTGGAATCAGGTGTTCCAATCACTTCCATGGCCACAGGTGTATAAATTCAAGCACCTAGGCATGCAGACTGTTTTTACAAACATTTGTGAAAGAATGGGTCGCTCTCAGGAGCTCAGTGAATTCCAGCGTGGAACTGTGATAGGATGCCACCTGTGCAACAAATCCAGTCGTGAAATTTCCTCGCTCCTAAATATTCCACAGTCAACTGTCAGCTGTATTATAAGAAAATGGAAGTGTTTGGGAACGACAGCAACTCAGCCACGAAGTGGTAGGCCACGTAAACTGACGGAGCGGGGTCAGCGGATGCTGAAGCGCATAGTGCGAAGAGGTCGCCAACTTTCTGCAGAGTCAATCACTACAGACCTCCAAACTTCATGTGGCCTTCAGATTAGCTCAAGAACAGTGCGCAGAGAGCTTCATGGAATGGGTTTCCATGGTCGAGCAGCTGCATCCAAGCCATACATAACCAAGTGCAATGCAAAGCGTCGGATGCGGTGGTGTAAAGCACGCCGCCACTGGACTCTAGAGCAGTGGAGACGCGTTCTCTGGAGTGACGAATCGCGCTTCTCCATCTGGCAATCTGATGGACGGGTCTGGGTTTGGCGGTTGCCAGGAGAACGGTACTTGTCTGACTGCATTGTGCCAAGTGTAAAGTTTGGTGGAGGGGGGATTATGGTGTGGGGTTGTTTTTCAGGAGCTGGGCTTGGCCCCTTAGTTCCAGTGAAAGGAACTCTGAATGCTTCAGCATACCAAGACATTTTGGACAATTCCATGCTCCCAACTTTGTGGGAACAGTTTGGAGCTGGCCCCTTCCTCTTCCAACATGACTGTGCACCAGTGCACAAAGCAAGGTCCATAAAGACATGGATGACAGAGTCTGGTGTGGATGAACTTGACTGGCCTGCACAGAGTCCTGACCTCAACCCGATAGAACACCTTTGGGATGAATTAGAGCGGAGACTGAGAGCCAGGCCTTCTCGTCCAACATCAGTGTGCGACCTCACAAATGCGCTTCTGGAAGAATGGTCAAAAATTCCCATAAACACACTCCTAAACCTTGTGGACAGCCTTCCCAGAAGAGTTGAAGCTGTTCTAGCTGCAAAGGGTGGACCGACGTCATATTGAACCCTATGGATTAGGAACGGGATGTCACTTAAGCTCATATGTGAGTCAAGGCAGGTGAGCAAATACTTTTGGCAATATAGTGTATATCAATGGTCATCTGTTAATCTAATTTTTTCGGTCATAGCATCTTGATTCATATGTTGCAGCTAATATACGGTTGAAATAAGAAATAAGAATCGTCTACTACTACTATTGAGTTCTGTCCCAGTGTTCACAGGGATGGAGGTCTGTTTCTTCGTCAGGCGTAGAGCTAACAGAACTGGCAGCTTTGCGAGGCAAGGGCTGATAAACGACCAATCACGTTCACTTTATTCACTCGTGTAAAGTCGTGCACCACTTTGGAGAATTCAGAACTGCAACGGTTGGAACAGCCGCTTCCATACGACTCTAACTCCTTAGAGTTAATGGATGAAACAAAGAATTTTTTTTATCTACCTGCCCAGTATTGTGTTTACAAATCTGTCATTTATTGACAGAAATGCTGATAGAGATGAATGCAGCATTTTACTCTTGAAAATAACAAATAATAATAAATACCCTAAAGATCCTTAGCTAACCTTATTCGCCACAACCAGGAAGGGAACAGCATTTCTTTACTTTCCAAACTTGAACTTAATTTTTTTTGTTGTTCCAGATTTTATTTTTAGGCAGATTTCATATTCATAAAAGGAAGTGGACTTTCAACAAATCTCCCTTAGCCCTGTTTTTTACAACAACTATTTTAATACAGATGATGTTTTAAAAAATTTTTGTTGTTTTATAACCAATGTATTTTCTTTTTTGAATGTCTTATCGGCTTATTTTAAACTAATATAATATACTTTTTGTTGAATTGTCTCTTTAATATTTGCATCCCTTGTGAACAATTTGTTCTGTAAATATTTGTTTATAAATAAAGTTAAAAAAAGGAAGAAAACAGAATTGTCTCAAGAGGCAGCATTTCTTCAAAAGCAGCCAATCACAGGCAGTTTAGTGTCTCAGATTGTTTTCACCCTCAAAGAGACAAAAGTTGACATGATCACACAGAAACAGATCCACACAACAGGGAGAGAATCCACAGGCACACAAAAAGCAGGAGCCAAAAAACATATTGGTGCGCTCAGTGTAATAAATCTGCACGTATAAAACGTTCATATTGCGCATGAAGAGTAGTTTACCTGCATGTGTTTTTGGAATAAAACCGCTCATATGAGTATTTATTACACTTCTGCAATCTGGCATAATTCTGACTTAATATGTTACTATAGTATAAGCACTGTGTGTTTTTTCTTTCTTTCTGAAAGTTAGCAGCCTGAGACGTTTAGACTCTGATCCATAAACAGAAATTCCATAAACAGAAACATATATATATATAATTGGAGCAGAAGTTGGATATTTTTCCCATCCGTGCCTTAAAAACAGGTAAGGAAAGGGCAAACTTTCCTTATGTTGAAGCTAAAATACACTTACACTGGAAAAACTATCTAGAAATAAGAAAAAGTGTATTAAGGGATTTACCCTTAATTTGAGTAGGTAAATTAGATAGCTTGCCAATGCACTGGAAAAAAATGGTCTAGAAATAAGTAAAAATGTCTTAAATTAAGTGTATTTACCCTTAATTTGAGTAGGTAAATTAGGTGTTTGCCAATGGAATGAGTATTTTTACCTTAAAATACGATAATTAGATAATATGCACTTGAAATAAGACAATGCAATTGTCTTTTCTTACTTTAAATGTAAATCGTCTTGTTCCATTGGCAAAATGTCTCTTTTACCTCCTCAATCCAAGAACTTATTTTAAGAAAGAGTGACTTATTTAGATTTCAAGTTTTTTCAGTGTACCTTCAAGTGACCACCTTCCAACTCATAATGACTAACTCTGGATCAACTTTCATGTCACACACGATGAAAAAAAAAACAAAAACGTACATTGGCTCCTAAATTGATTGGTTACTCCAATATTGAAAAATAGGTCATTTTTTTCCCTCTATCCGAAGTGTCTGCTAGGCTCTGTGATTTCAGATTGATATATATGGAGTAGATTTATTTCATTATTATTTAATTTTAAGTAGAACTCTAGAGATTCCAGGCACAGCAGGAGCTAAGGTGTGTGTTTCTACCAAACTTCAAAGGAATGAGGAAATAAACATCAAGAAATTGGCAGAAATAATTGTATTATTTTAATGAGAGGTACTCAGGTATTGAAATGTAATTTTTTTGGATAAAAATATATATTTTTTCATGCCTCCCTCAGGATGATATGTTAAAATGATCCCAGTGGAGTTTGTTATTTTTTTTCTCTCTTTGGAATAGGAGCAAAGCTTTAAGGATGTAAAGTGAACCAACATATTGCAGGACAGAAATTAAATCCAAAGTAATTTCAGTCTGTTTCAGTTTGGTGCTCTCAGTACAGAGAGTTGTGTTCTAACACAGGTCAGTTCCAGAATAACTCACGTCTAACTCACCTAAATTACTCCCCCACAACCTCTTTCATTTTATTGATGGCTTCAGACTTCAGGCCGACCCTCATGATTAAATCAAACCTAATCGAGGTCGGTCCGTTTTGGCTGCTCCAGAGCCCCTCAACATCATCATTTCAACCCCACCTCTGCACTGACTCCCCAGCGAGGCTGCCAAACAGCTGCTCATCATATGTCTTGTCACAGTCCTTGTCCTGCTTTTTGGAACAGCGGCTCCTCCATTCACCAGGTTTGGTTTGAAATTTCACCACAATCCAAATCAGAAATGAGACTTTGTGTTTAAGATTTCACTTCCAAGCTGTCTCTGCCTGTGGGACCTGGTCCTTGGGCTTTTCATCAGCTGCCATTTTCGACGGCATGCAGTAATTTCATGGCTCATTGCAAGCGCTGAAAACCTTTGAAACTGCAAATGTTAACTTTGCCTGGCCTGGAGCCATTTAGGAAGCGATTAATTTAGCAAACAGAAGTGAGCCACTTTCTCCTCCTAGCCTGCGCATAATTTTTTTGGGGAAGGGGGTGGTGGGTGCGTGAGAGGCGGGGGTGGGCTTCTATCTGTATTTGAGTACGAGTGAGCAATGTAATGACGGCTGCTGTAATTGTGGCAGTGTGAAAATGGTTCCTACCTGAGCCTCTGCTATCTGACTCATCTCTGCTGGCTGAGCTTTTACAGCTCGGCTGATTGAGAAGAGGTGGAATCACTTACAAAACAGCTTGACCTCATTTCTTCTTGTAAGTTGTTAAAGCATGTTAAGAGCATGTTTTCTTTGCATTTTCAGCATTTTTTCCCCCTGCTGATTCTGTTTACAGATTTGCAAATCACAGAATTCATTTTCTTTTTTTTAAAACACATAATTCTTTGACCCATTGTGGAAGCAAGTGTTTGATTTGGAAAAAGAAGCAGAGACAGTACTGAGGGAAGTGATGCTTTTTTTTTTTTTGGCTACGGCATGCTCAGGAAATAGTGTGGATCCCAGTGAGAGGCTCATGGTGTTTGCCCAGTATTCCTGGAGGCTTGTTTTGTCACAGACTCTGTGCAGCAAGGCATGGGAGCGGCAGAAGGCAGCGGGTCGGCCAGCCTTCCCCCACAGCTGTCCTCCTCCATTCTGGCACCCGGCTTTACCAAGCCAATATGAAAACAAATTCTCAGCCCTCTTCGCAATTAATTTTCCCTCGCAGCAGAAAAAAAAAAATAAAAAATCAGTCTTGACAACATAACATATAGCAGGTTGTGTACAGAAAATCTGGCTGTACACAGAAGCAGAACAACCTCACAAAAATCTGTTTGTTTCCCAAGAGTAATTTTTCACTCTGCTGGGAGCAGTTGTCTCGCACATATTCCTCCTCATGTGCATATACACTATATTGCCAAAAGTATTTGCTCACCCATCCAAATTATTGGAATCAGGTGTTCCAATCACTTCCATGGCCACAGGTGTATAAATTCAAGCACCTAGGCATGCAGACTGTTTTTACAAACATTTGTGAAAGAATGGGTCGCTCTCAGGAGCTCAGTGAATTCCAGCGTGGAACTGTGATAGGATGCCACCTGTGCAACAAATCCAGTCGTGAAATTTCCTCGCTCCTAAATATTCCACAGTCAACTGTCAGCTGTATTATAAGAAAATGGAAGTGTTTGGGAACGACAGCAACTCAGCCACGAAGTGGTAGGCCACGTAAACTGACGGAGCGGGGTCAGCGGATGCTGAAGCGCATAGTGCGAAGAGGTCGCCAACTTTCTGCAGAGTCAATCACTACAGACCTCCAAACTTCATGTGGCCTTCAGATTAGCTCAAGAACAGTGCGCAGAGAGCTTCATGGAATGGGTTTCCATGGTCGAGCAGCTGCATCCAAGCCATACATAACCAAGTGCAATGCAAAGCGTCGGATGCGGTGGTGTAAAGCACGCCGCCACTGGACTCTAGAGCAGTGGAGACGCGTTCTCTGGAGTGACGAATCGCGCTTCTCCATCTGGCAATCTGATGGACGGGTCTGGGTTTGGCGGTTGCCAGGAGAACGGTACTTGTCTGACTGCATTGTGCCAAGTGTAAAGTTTGGTGGAGGGGGGATTATGGTGTGGGGTTGTTTTTCAGGAGCTGGGCTTGGCCCCTTAGTTCCAGTGAAAGGAACTCTGAATGCTTCAGCATACCAAGACATTTTGGACAATTCCATGCTCCCAACTTTGTGGGAACAGTTTGGAGCTGGCCCCTTCCTCTTCCAACATGACTGTGCACCAGTGCACAAAGCAAGGTCCATAAAGACATGGATGACAGAGTCTGGTGTGGATGAACTTGACTGGCCTGCACAGAGTCCTGACCTCAACCCGATAGAACACCTTTGGGATGAATTAGAGCGGAGACTGAGAGCCAGGCCTTCTCGTCCAACATCAGTGTGCGACCTCACAAATGCGCTTCTGGAAGAATGGTCAAAAATTCCCATAAACACACTCCTAAACCTTGTGGACAGCCTTCCCAGAAGAGTTGAAGCTGTTCTAGCTGCAAAGGGTGGACCGACGTCATATTGAACCCTATGGATTAGGAACGGGATGTCACTTAAGCTCATATGTGAGTCAAGGCAGGTGAGCAAATACTTTTGGCAATATAGTGTAGATCAGTGCAGACCATTGAAGTGGTACTAAAGTGCACAATGGGGACAAATGCATGAATATTTTATACATCTAACGTTTATTTTTGTATTTCTGGGTAATAGCTGTAATGTGGAAGCTTCAGGGTAATATTTAGGAATGTCGTACATTGTTTTTATTCCCATAACAAAAGCTGGGAAGAGGAAAATCCAAACTTGAGATAAAGCAAACTTTGTCTTTATTATTTGACAAAGCTTTAAAAAACATCAACGTGTTTTGAAAGAATGAGGCGCCGAAATAACAAAAAGGAGTAGACCTGAATGATCCAAAATCCTATTTTGATTCTTACCTCTCCAGCATAGTTGTCTGTGTCACTGCAGTGTTTAGGAAACGACTGCTTCCTTACCTGGATGCTCCTACAGCTACATCTGCATCCTGTTTTACCACAGCCACCCCCCCTCCCCTCAACCCAAACCATTAATTTCACAGAAAGCCGTTCACAATAACTACGAGATACTGGGCAGCGGTCTTCAAAAGCTTTCTTCCTCCCTTCTTATCATAAAGGTCCCACATGTCTTGGCAATATCCCCAAAATACGGAAAAAAAGAAGATAAATTTGTCCTAATTACGTCCCTCGAACAATGTTGTTTGACGGCCAAAGACATCAAATTAAATACTATTTTGATTCTGCAAAAGTGGTGTCAAGGTCTTATATTTTCATTGCAGGTACACTGCCTGATAAATATGAAGGAGAGAATAGTAATTATAGGGTGGAAATGACATCAGAAATTAAGCAAATTGTGAAAGGGTTTGGCTTTAAATGGGTTTGAGCCAGGAATTAAAAAGACCATTAACTGGGAAGAGGCAGGTGTTATCCTCACGGCCCAAAACAAAACAAACAGATAGAGGGTGTGTGTGTGTGTGTGTGTGTGTGTGTGTGTGTGTGTGTGTGTGTGTGTGTGTGTGTGTGTGTGTTCTCATGAAGGGATATGCAGGTGTGTGCTGTTATGTCAGAAATCCCATGTCATTATCTAGCGAGGGTGTATTTAGCTGATTTACTTCAGTCCTGTGAGAATTAGTTTCATATACCGTATATATATATATAAATATATATGTGTGTATATATATATATATATATATATATATATATATATATATATATACATATATACATACACACGTATATATATATATATATATATATATATATATATATATATATATATATATATATATATATATATTATATATGTAAATGTACATATATAATATATATATTTTTTTTTACCTCCCACTGTTATATATATATATATATATATATACACATATATATATGTGTGTGTGTGTATATATATGTATTTAGCTGATTTACTTCAGTCCTGGGAGAATTAGTTTCATATATATATATATATATATATATATATATATATATATATATATATATATATATATATATATATATATTATTTTATATATATATATATATATATATTTTTTTTTTTTTTTTACCTCCCACTGTTCTATAGTTGGACTGATTCAATAATTAATTAAATGGCAAGCTTTGTCACAATTAATCAGCTTTATTCTAAGCCAACTATTCATACAGGTTTCTTAACGTACTCTATTTAAATAACACTTTATATTTTTATAAAGAAGCTTTCATACATTTGTCACCTACAGTATTACAATTCATATAGCTTAGAATAAATGCACCAACCAGTTTTGTTTGTATAACTTTGTCCTTGAAAGAATTGCGACCTGAAGGATACATGTCTTTAATTTATTGGGGAAAACCAAAGTTTTGTCTGTGAATGTCTGAACTTTTTGGTATGAAATTAAAATCTATTCTAGATTTAATGTTTTTTTTACCTGCAGGGACAGCAAGCAAATTGGACAAATTTCTTAAAAACATGCATATACCATTTTGGAAAGTTTACTTTAAAAAATCTTAAAATGCATCAAAAAATGCAAAGTTCTGCTATAGTTAATTTCAATTGCGTGGTTCAGCCTGGTCCAATCCAACATTTTGACTGTTTCTATCATCAAGCTGGTCCATACAACCAAATCCGACCAAAATGTCAATAGTCCTCTACGGTAGGTCTATGGACTAATGGTGCGGATCAGTTAAGGTGTTGCTACTAGTGTTAAATATAACAATCTATTGACTGCTGGACAGAATATTGTCACATGGTAGGTGTAAAACAAACAGCAATTCAGCCAAAGTTGGATTCATATAAAGATTTCTGCTAACAATAGTAGGCAAATAGATCACTTCAACTGTTGTTTATTACCTTTCATTTGTCTTTATGCTGATGTGATGCTAGGCTAGGGATTAGTCCCTGCATGGCAGAGAGACTTGCTATTGAAATGCTCGCTTGAATCAAGTTTTTGATCGTTTTTTTATTAATGATCTCATAATTTTTTCATGCAAGTAGGAATAAAATGGTGAATTAAATAATTTTGCATCACTGCTCCACTTTTGTTCATAAGAGATTGTGCAAGCTTTCTCTCTGTAAATGGAAAATACAATAATTTTAGTTTGCAGACCAAAATAAAGTGTTTTGCTTTTGTGAGAAAATGTTTCTTTAATAACCTTTGTTTACCAGCTATGATTGAGGACAAAGAAAAAAAGTTTTTTTCAAGAAGTGTCAACTACGTCTGAACGTATCTCATTTAAAACTTTTTGTTCCCTTTTACATAAAAGGAATCCACAAAACAGTGCCAGCGTTTTGTGGATGAAACTGATGAGCTTGGAAACTGCACTTTTAAAAACTTGTTTTAACGATTCTTCGCTATATTTTAATACAGAATGAATTTATTTGTTTTATGTCATTATTTATATGCAACTAACTTTATTAAGTTTTAGTAAAGTAAGTCATTATTACTTTAAGGTGCTTTGTGTTGAGATGCAATTGTGGACCTTTCGTCCAGGTCGTCTTGAGTTTGGAACTTAGTCTCAATAGTTTTTTTCCTTGTGAAATAAAGAGTTAAATGAAATGAAAATAAAAAAATAAAAAACAAGAAACTGTTAACCTGCCAGATCTTAATTTTGAAAGTATAAGGTAAACACAGGATACTGAATACTCTGTTGCAAAGGTGCAAACAAAACTTTCAGGTTAACCACTGAAGAAGCTGGACTTTTACTTAGACTGTCGTTTTTAGATTAGCTGTTAGCTTTGTAATATATGTTTATGCCACAATTCACATTCTCCATTCATGGTTTCATTGAATTAACTTTCTCTGCATTTCTAAATCCAGATTAAAAGAACCTGAATTCTTGCTCTAAGTAAAGTGTTGCACAGTGACTGCACCAGATTTCAAAAGGCAGAGGATCAGAGTCTCATTTCACCCCATTTTGTGTTGCCATAGTTTTTTTCTCTTTCATTTTTTTTCTTTTATCAAACCCATACCTGGTCTTTTCGTGAGCCCAGAGAAATTTAAAGGTGATGAGAGGTGTTCTTACTGATAGGACACGAGGCTGGTGTGGTGATCAGACGAAATTACATGAAGTCCCCCCCCCAACCCTTCTAGACTACACTTACCTGCTTTTATTCTCTCCTCTCATTTAATCAAAGTTCTCGCCGCCTGATGCTGCCCTCTCTCTTGGCCAGGTGTCAAACACTTTCCATTGATGTCAATGTGGTGATAATCACAAAGTCTATCCACAGATGCCAGCGTGTGCAGGCATTTCACTTGGGCACCGCATTCTCTGCTCAACACCTCTGAGGCATGTAAGATTATTTCTCCAATCTGAAAGAGAGAATAACCTCCATGAAGGAACCAAATCACAATATAAAGTAATTAAGCACATTATCAACTTGGAGGTTAATTAGTGAGACCTTACACTGCAGCACCATTGGTAGCATTGCAAACAGACAAATGCTTTTGGTTTTTTCCGTCTACTTCTGACCACTCTCTCACACATGTACACGCACTCGTGCCCATCCAATGCACAACACTTTAAGGCGTTTGATTGTCGCTTTTTGACGCTCTGAAATTGATTAAACAAGTCGCGATCCAGCTTAATTAATAGAAACTATCTGCAGTTCAAAGCGACTTAACTGAAATGTTGTGTCTTGGTGCTGCCCTCCCGCTAATTTTGCTTAAACAATAAAAGAAATTAATCAAACACTTGTATGAAATAACATTTTTCAGCAATCTTTGATGTTATAGTTTATATTAAAAGGTGCCAGAAAGTTAATATACTGTTAGCCAGTGTTTATCCAATGACAGAAAAAGGACTGTACCCTAGCTGCAATAGCACAACACCGGGATGACAACATGCTCAGCCTCTGTATCTCTGAAGTGCAGCTGAGTCCAAAATGGCACACTGACAACAACATACATAGTTGCTGCATAGAAACAAAAGAAGAAGCATTCCTAATTATTGACAAGCAACATATATTTACTTTTCCTCATTTGAAAGTGATAAGCCCTTGAAGCTCCACTCAGTGTCTGCAGTGTGAAGATGTCCCTATCAAAAAACAACAGGCATACCTGTTTATTCAGGAAAGGCTTGGCAAGAAAACACCAGCCCCTGTGCTGCAGCTCCGAGTGAAGCCTTTAACTAACTTAACTTTTCTCCCTCTCTTTTTTCACACACACACATTCAATTTTTTTGATTGGTCCTTTTGTGCTTCATATCTCCTTTTTAACTACTGTAGAAGGGGAAGAAACACACACAGGGGTTCGGGCTTCAAACCTACATGTACATTTCATTATCCTTGTTTCAGTACTTTTAAAAAGGCTTGGCTCTCTAAAGCAATGATTCATGAGAACTCATACCCTGAGGCTTTGGGCTGCAGGACCAGTTACTGTAAAATATGCAGACAGCCTATTTACATACTGTATCCCAACTTAACTACCAGGGAAACTCTTTAAGAAATATGTCTCGATATATTAGTCTGTTTGTATCATTGGTATCATATCAACTCAACTCAAACTTTTGAGTTGACTATTTATAAAGCACATTTAAAACAACCTGGGTTGACCAAAGTGCACAGTTGCAGGAAATAAGGTTAAAAGCTAAAATACATAAACACATTGCGATAAAATAGAATTAAAATAAAATTGAATAAAATAAGTTAAAATTTCAATAAAAATGTAAATAAATTTTTTTTATTTTATTTATATTTATCATATATAATTGGACAATAAATTAGTGTCATAGAGAGAAAATTTCAAAGGAAACATATTAGCATCTGCTATATTATATTATAAATACTGTATTTTGCAGTCCTTAAAATACAGTCCATTTCATTTTAGGGATTTTATTAAAAGACCCAGAGATTGACACTAATGATCTATAGACATTCAGGTAACAAGATGCACTGACAATTCATTGCATTTACAATATAATTGCAAATTAACAAAACAGTTTTCAAAATGCAACAGCACTAAATTTCAGTCATTTTACATTTCACAAGAGCAAGACAGGCTTTCTCACTCCAGCTCCTTAGGTGGCAGTGCAACACTGAAGAGAAGAGAGAGGTCTACTGTAGTCAGTTAGTGTGTTGCAACTTAGTGCTTTTCTTACTATATTTAGCAAGAAAAGCGAAGTATGGCAAAGCTATATTCATCCATCCATCCATTTTCCGTCACACTTATCCCAAGGGAGTCGCGAGGGGTGCTGGTGCCTATTTCCAGCTGTCTACAGGCGAGAGGCGGGGTCAGCCTGGACAGGTCCACAGTCCATCGCAGGGCAACACAGAGACAAGCAGGACAAATACTGTAACCATTCAGGCACACACTCACACCTAAGGAGAATTTATAGAAGCCAATTGACCTAACAGTCATGTTTTTGGACTGTGGGAGGAAGCTGGAGTACCCAGAGAGAACCCACGCATGCACAGGGAGAAAGACCCCGGGCTGGGATTTGAACCCGGAACCTTTTTGCTGCAAGGCAGCAGTGCCCCACTGAGCAGCTCCAAGCTATATTAATAAAGCTTTATTTATATTTCCAGATCTCTCCAGCTCCAGGCTGGGTGACAAATTAATTGGCTTGTTGCACCAGGCAACGTAAATGTAATTCAGCATACCTACGCGTGATGTTGTTCACTTCCAGTGCCGTTCTCTAAAAACAATTGCGCAGTTTTACGACCGCTGTCTTCAGGACCTGCTTAAAGTTTTTATTAACAACGCTCTTTGCTTGATTCGGGCTTTATCATCCCAACAAACAAAAATGTGCAAGATTGTAAACTTTGATTTTAATGAATCACACACCCGCAAATAACGGAGCAACTCAGTTATTAGCACATCACGCAAAACAAAAAATACAAAACAAAATAACATGCATAATTTTTCACCATTGTTTTGGTTGAAATGCTGACTTAACTTTGAATAGTACATGCACGTTACTATAGCTAAATACAGAATATAAAGTACAAACTTACCTTGCATAGTGGCGAACCTGGGCATCTGAGGCGGTAAAGCGCTCCAGACAAAACCCGTCCTGAGTTGCAACCGCTCAATTTGACTCTGAGTCAACTCAGGCTGTCTCAGCAGGGACTCATTTTGTTTTATTAACTCGTTGGCCATTACCCCAGTTGCCACTGAATCAAAATAATCGTTGCCGGGAACCACCACCTCCTTCTGCGATTCATAGGAGTCCTCAGGATCTGTAGCCGCAGTGCTCTCCTCCAGCTGTGGCCTACGCTCCCAAACTAGGGCTGTTTCTCACTATGTGCGTTCCAATGTGCTTGTGTACTTGTAAAGCGTCATCAGCCTCAGCTTTGTACTGTTCCAATTCACAAGCACAGCAGACCGAGAATGGACAAAGTCCCCGGATGTTGTTCGCCCCTCCCTCTTTACCCAGCATGCATCAGAGCAGACTTGTCCGTTCTTGAGATTGATAGCTGTCCCAGCATGAACTGCGGCAGCAGCAGCTTCCAGGTTAGCGCTCACAGAGCTCAGAGTATTAAGTTAAAACTTCTCTTTTCTATTGCTGTTGTTCAGTAAAAGTACGTTTTAAGTTCATTTTAGGCGAGAACAAATGCTCTCGTTCTGCCCAGACTTTCCTTTGTTCTTCTCAAGAACATACTTGGTGAGAACACGAGTCCATACTCACGTTCTTGTGAATTTAGAAATAGCCTAGGTCTTGGCTCAGACAATGCAGACATCCCAAGTCTCCCGGAAGTTCGGGCAGTCTCCCTGATATTGATAGTTGTTTACAGATGCCCGCGAGTCTGATAAATTATCCCAGATTTTAGACTATACTAGGTGGTGTTTTTTTAATGTGACTGAGAGCGTGCAGGCAACACAATAATTTGTGCGTCGTGTGCGGATAAGAGCTACTTCGATTGCGCAGACACAACAAGAGAGGAGGTGTGGGGAAGAGGTTGCTTGTGAAACATGTGAAACAGTAGAAACAACTGGGGGACATTTTTTTTTATAATTAGCATTATTTAGAAAAAAATATCATGTTTTTTTCAATTTGTACATGTATGCATCTAGAGGCTAACTGCTGGCGGCGGAACGGAATGAGAGAAGCCATCAGCTGGTCCATGTCTGTCTTTCTAGGGCTAGATTAAAATGCCTTTTTTAAAAGCCACTCAATTCAATTCAATTTATTTCTATAGTAGCAATTCACAACACATCTCAAGGCACTTTACAGTTCACCAGATCATACAGTCAAATTGATTCAAAGTTTTCTATCTAAGGAAAATCAGCTGATTGCATCAACTCATTGACTTGAATGCAAAAACATACTTGTAGCGACAGTGGAGAGGAAAGACTCCCTGTTAACAGGAAGAAACCTCCAGCAGAACAGTTAAGTTAGGTTTTTATATTCAGATTAAATTACAACCATTAAGACATCTAGAAATGTGGATCATTCTCTTGAGCAGCCTGAAGCACACACAAAAAAATTACATGTTTTATTGTTTTTAGACATCTAGAATAATGAAAGATAAGCCCTCAGGGCATAGAAATATTCCGTCCTTTAATAAAGTTTTAGTGAAACCTAACGGGAATATATTTTCACAATCCTAAACCTATTTGCTTTCCATAGATACAGCAGTGCTTTTTGATTTAAATAAGCTGTTATTATTTTGATAGGATGTAAATGTAAAATTTAAAGTTAAAGTATATTTAACTTTGTCATGTTCTGATCATTTTCCTTTGTAGAAATATTACAATAAAAATTACATCGACAATGTGAATTATACTTTTCATTTTCATATCCTTATAGAAGTATTAAAGCTTGTGTAATTTTGGGTCGGGGTGAGAACCCAAGATCAATGTCTGTCATGGGGCCCCAAATTCTTGCCGGCCCCCCTTTATCTCCCATTGAGTGCACCACCCAATTATGTATTTATAAACTACTCAATCAAAGCTATGAGGACTCTTCCTTTTTCATGTGACGTTATTGGACTTTTGCAGAATTTGCATTCATTAAAGCAATACTTGATTTTTGCTACTAGAAAGCAATATTTAGAAAACCCTGTGCCTTTAAACTTTGACCCTATACATTTTCTACAATGTATGTGTATGGAACTGTTTTTGTTAGATTATATACACCTCCTACATCACAAGAAAAAGAACAGCTGCTTTTTTGCTGCAAGACTTGAAAGCCAGATCAGACAGCATTCTTCACCCCTCCCTCTCTGTTCAGCTCATCCTGCCGGCGACCCCCCCCCCCCCCCCCCCCCCCCCCTTTTTTTCTTTTTCTTAAATGGCATGAAGGTTGAGTTGGAGTCTAAGATCATTGCGCCTCAGACCACACAGATGGGGAGAGATAAAAGTTCTCTGTGAGCCGCTCACAGTGCTGCCATTTTGCACAGAAGGCGAAGGGACATGAGGGGTGGGAGGAGACAGGATGAGGGAGGGAGGAGGGAGATGGGGAGCCACCTGCGGCCGTGACATCACCACCACCTTATCGCATATCATGTATCACCTGCAGCTCCACGTCAAGCCCAAAGAGACAGATTTCATCTGTCATCTCTGAGAGGATCTCAATATAATTTACTCTGCTGATCTGACATCCAGAGGAGAGGAGTAGAGTTGCCAAACCTAATCTTACAGACGAGCACTCTCTTTTTTCTGCCCAGTCATGTCCTCTGGTGCTGATGTGAAGGGGGAGAGGGGCTGGCATATCAGATTCAACTGTTATTTGAAAGCAGCATCTTGGGTTAAGTGGCTCTTGTGGTTTCATTTCTCTGGAAACTCAATTCCATGTTGGAGTCACCCTGCTGTTCCAAGGAAACACTCCATGGTTTTGTACACTGAAAAAAAAAATCTATAAATACACATATCTCACACACAAAAAAAAAAAAAGTTATAGACAAGAAACTAAACTCACAGAATGGAGAGCAAAGTTTCACCACATACATCACCGGCTCCATCTCCATGGTGTCTGTACTGTTACGCACTGCAGGAAAGTAGGGGGAAAAAAAGATTTGCGTAAAAGCCAGAAGCTAAACACAGACATAGTATCAAAAGCAAAACCTAATTAGAAGGACTAATCAACTTTAATGTCTTATTATTTATGGGAGAGCAGAAAGATAATTAGTCTTGGGTTCCTCCTCTGTTTCTTGGCAGTCACGCTATTAATAAAGAGTTGATGCTGTCTAGGACGGCCACCTACATATAGAGTTAATTGCAGGCCTTTGCCCTCAAGCAACCTTCTAGTTGAAAAGGCAACATGAAAATTGGCCTTTTCAGCCTGGCTGGTAACTGTTCATATTTGACAGCACTTTTTTAGAGTAATACTTTCACTAGAAACTAAAGCACATCATACTAGAAGCTGCAATATCCTGCTTTTTACTGTAATAAATGTTATTTAGGGTTAAAACAAATTTGTGTTTTTAGAATGTGTTTAGTTTATAAGATAATTTAGAAAGTATTGAAAGGTTATAAATAACATGTGCTAGTTATAATGCAATAGGATATGGTTCTAACACCTATTTATTGGAAAATATATTACTAAATATGAAAGTAATTAGAGCAGCTGGGGGCTCAGGGCCCTGGGTCTCCTCTGAGATAAAAAACATACTGATTAATTCCCTTTTTTTCTTTTTTTTTTTACAGGTTAGCATATACTGGGAAAATGATCCAAAAATATGTACAAAATTCTTGAAATAAATATGTTTGCTCTTACTTTGAAAAATAAAATATGAATGAAATACAATGATCTTCCAATGGGATAAGTATTTTAGGCTTATTGGATATCATGCACTTTAAAAAAAGATTTTTCTATTATAAATATAAATCATCTTTTTTTATTGGAAAATTATTCCTTACCTGCTTAAATCAGGGGGAAATAAATTAGTTATAAGCAAAAATGACTTACTTTACATGCTGCAGGCAAGTGAGACAGTAATTCTGTATGCTGTTGTTGAAATTTAAACTTCTTTATTGTAGTTTGTCACTAATTTAGGTTTTAGGTAAAGGAACAGTTTTTACTGTAAAACTCAAAGTGAACTTTGTTGTTTGTTATTTTTACCCATTACTTTTAAAAACAAATAACACATTTTCAAAATTATAATGAATGTATAAAACTATTCTAGAAATAACACAGAAATTCCTTTAATAGTATGTGAAATTCCGAGTCACCAAGCAATTAAAGCTGCAGATATGCTTTTATTACTTAACTCTGCTTTGAAGCTGAAAGAAAACCAAGAATATTTACAGGTATGTTAGACGATTACATCACGTTTAGGGGAGCAGCACAATCATATTTTATTATTATTCATTTTTTACATTTTTGTTTAATGAGGAATTTACCACGTTTTTTTAAACTTTCACTAAGAGCAACTCTTGTCCAATAATGACCACTTTTGTCTTATGTGAATGTAATAGCTCTAAAATTCCAGTCATCCAGGTTTTCATGTTTTAAGTGATTTTTGAAATTTAACTAACTGCTTAAATTAATCAGGATTTATAGAATAATGTGTTAAAAGAAATTTTATAAATTATTTTGGACTCGTGGAAAAATATAGTAAAATTTTATACTAGCCGTCCTTCTACTTACAATTTTTTATGCAAATTTTGAAATATTGAATTAGAAGTGTTCTTTTTATTTCCGGCTAGTGTAACATATAATGGCATCACTCTTTAATATTACTGCTTTGCCTGATTTGCAGGATGGAAATAATTGGCATTTTCTTAAAAGTTAACTTAAATTTGCATGACATTTGGATGGAAATATGGCTTATTTTTCTCTGAAAACACTACATTTATCTTAGTTAAAAAACTGCTTAGAAGTAGATTTAAATTTGGCAAGGTCACCTTTTGATTAACCCCTAGCTGTCGGTTTTGGCTTAAAGCTATTGGCTCCTTAACCCTCAAGGGGGGAGGTCTTCAACACGGGTCCACGACCCCTAGGGGTTGATTAAACATTTTTTATATTCCCCTCTGCAATTTTTTCCACTAATTGAAATGTCTTTAAATCCACATTAACATGAAATCAAATCATGGTAGCAAACAGATACATGGAGGCAGAAGATGTCTTTCAGTCATCAATGCACACATTCAGCGACACACAAGAGCTCTTTCAAGCTGGGCACTGTTTCATTCGCAACACCTGTCCCATCAACCAGGAATCAGAATCAGAAATACTTTAATAATCCCAGGGTGAAATTATTTTCGTTACATGACTCCATCGGTAATAGAGTGACTATAGACCAGTTTGATATAACACAGTTTCATACTATATATAATTAGGGGGTCACTGCTCCATCTCACCATCAGTTTGGGGGTCCTTGGCCTGGAAAACGTTGAAGATCCCTGGTCTAAGGGCCTCCAGTTGGCAACGTAAACTTCCCTCTCTAGATGTGAGCCTGTTTACAATGACTTTAAAAATTTAAAAAAAAAATCTTATCTGTTGTTCCTGGCATTTATCTTTGCGAGGAGTTTAATTTATTGTTAATAATATTAAAATTTAGTGACCAACCATGCTGGTTGAAATATTCTGTATCGTTTCTAAATTGTAGTTCACACAAAATCAGTTCGGGGGCCAGAAATGGCCTATGAGCCACACTTTAGACACAGTCACCATATGAGAGGTATAGTGACTGAATATAAATATATTCCATTTTCTCTATTTTTGTTGGCAAAAAAAAATGCTTGTTACTTTCAATCCATTTAACATTTTAAACGTTTATATTTTAGAAAACATGAAAAAGTCCCTTTACTTTTGCAAGGCAGTCTATTTAACCAGATCCTCTTATAAGAAGTCATTCATGGTACTCTTCAAGGGTAACCAGTCACTGTCTTATAACTTTATTATTCTTTCCTAATCGGTTTATAAATATTTATGAATCGCCAAAGCCACCTTGGCTTGCTTTGGAGATTGAAGGCGGGACGTAGTATGTAAGTTCCAAAGCAGCCTTCAGTCGGGTGCAGAAAGATAGCATGAGTAGGAGATTTGTGACAGAGCAGAGCATGAAACCCATCACTTGATGAGTGGAAATCCCTACTTTCTAATTAATAGAGGTACACAGGCCAGGAGGATAAGGAGGATCAGGGAAATGAAATCAGCAAAAAGATACCATCACTCATTTCTGAGGTCCATTGTCACACTTCAGAATCTGCTGTAATGAATCACTCAAGCATTCTGCAGATACATTTGAATGGTGGGGGAGACTCATTGTCCAGTGGAGAGCATTCGATAAGGATCTTTTCTCTTGCCTTTCCCTCTCCTTCGGCTTCTCCTTTTCCTCTTTTGTCAAAAAGCCTCCTGATCAAAAAGCAAAATCAAGGCTCGAGCAACAGGTATGCTGCCTGAAAGGCTGCCTTAATCTGCAAGTGAACTGGAAAGCTATCTCGGATTTAAGAATAAAGTGGTATGCTTCAAGAAGTTTCAGGGAATTTGTTTCCTGAGATCCACTCAAGGGTAAGACGAGGTAAGGTGAAAGTATAGGTTTCCTAAAAGCAGATCTAGTTGTAGAGAAGCACACGGCATAACCTGCCACTAATACTGAAAAAGAAAAAAAGTCATTTTCCCAACCCAAAACTTTCAGATTCACAAACAAAATAACTCTCACCGGGAAGAAATAAACAAGAGTCATTTTGGTTGTTCAGGACATTTAAAGGTGAGTGGTTATATTACATGGCTTTTCAAAAAAGACCAAAAAGCAGAAAGTTATATACACCAATTTTCCGTCTTCATAGTGTTTAGATGCTCTATTTTTGAGCCTAAATAAAATTCCAGCACCGCGCAAAATAAGCAGACATAAACAGACATGGAGCCATGTGCTGGCAATATTACAGAACTACCATAGAGAGACTATTGAATAGAGTCCAACTCTTTTTATTCTATTCCCAACATTTTTAATTGTCATTACGCTGCCACAAGTACAGAGCAAAAAAAAATTAACTCAGCATTTAACCCATCCCCTTGGGGAGCAGTGGACTGCCATGTGTGGCCCCCAGGGAGCAGTGTGGGGGTTAAGAGTCTTGCTCAGAAACCCAGGGTGGCAGTCCGTGGTAGTGGGGCTTAAACTCAGCACCTCAGGATTCCAAGCGCAATGCTCTAACCTCTAGGCTGCCGCTCATTAGTGGAAGGGTCTTGCCTAAGGACCCACACTGGCAGCCCATTCCCCCCCAGCTGGGATACAAACCCAGGCTTCCTGAGTTTGCAGGACAGGGATCCATTCATCCATCCATCCATCCATCTTTTGTACTTAGACTTAGTAAAGAGTAAAATTGTCATTGCTATGACTATGACTAGTCTCTATATCATTAACAATGTTTACTCACACATCTATCAACTTAGCAGCAACATCTGCAAGCAACAAGAAACAGCAAGTTCAAATGGCAATGATGTAATCAGACCAAACCCTAAGACATCATGTCTGTGAGACGAACCAGCTCCTGCAGAACTGTGATGCAGGCGAGCCAGACTTCCGTCATGCCGCTTTGGCCTTCAGCCTGGAAGGGAGAGACTGTCTTCACGTGAAGTCCCTTGTAGTCCTTTGAAGTCAGTTCGCAAGGAAATTGAGCCTTTTTCTCCTGTGATTCAGAACGTCTCATTGCAGTGTACCCATCGCGATTCATGCTTCTTGTGAAGCGGACGAGAAAACAGTTGTGGCCACCCTTGGTCGACCAGAACTGTTGAAAACAGGACCACCCCTGCTGTGAGGAGCCAGCTCTGCAGTGCACCAATTAGGGTTCCTGACATCGCTGTAAGTTAACAAATCAATTAAAGCCTATCAGATTCCCTTGTTGCTTACATCAGACAGATTCAAATCTCCCGAGAGCTGACCCGGCTTTGGAAATGGAATGGTTTGTGGACTGGATCGGAACCATGCGCAATTAAGGTTCTATAGCTTGGGTCAGTGCAGTTATTTAGGTTTTTGCATGTATTTAATTGAGATTGTTGATTTTAAAGCTGATGGTTCATATGAAAGATTTCTAAACAAATTCTAGTGTCAAGAATGAAGGTGTGACTGTCTGCGACTGAATTATCTTTAGTTTTGTCTTCTCGTTCTGTTGCCCTGAAGTGCTAAAAGTGACTTGCTAGCATGATGAGGCCTTTTTGATGCCATCATTGGGGTCACGTGGTGTAGGGTGTCATTTATGCGTTTTACAACTCATTGTATGTCCCTGCATTATTAGCCCTACAAGTTCCCTCTTTGTATAATTGGAGCGGCAATTTTATGAGTTTGATGACCCATTGTGCTCCCCAGCACTGTTAACACACCTTCTTTGACTATATGGTAGAGAAAGCAATTTTGTGGTTTTATGACTCTTTGGCTGTTTCTGAAAGTCCACCCTAACACCTAAATCCGTCAATCACTTGTCATGAACCGAGGACAGATAGACCCAATATTCAAGGAGAGACAGTCAGTAGGAAAGTTCAAAAAGTTTATTAAAATAAAACAAAAACTGAAGTGGAGCTGAGGCTCACGGACACTGCAGGAGAGGGGCGGGGCACCGCCCAATCTCAGACACTCTAAGGGAGAAACACAGGTAATTGACCACGATCATCTGACTGAAGATGATGTTCTCAGTGAGTAACTTACCTGGTTTAGCAGTTCAGTCCATACCCCTTGAGAGGGGTGCAATCCAGCCAATGGGCTGACAGCTGACGCAGCTCGCGTCACCCAGAGTGTCCCCGGTGCTGCAGCTCCAGAGGAGTTGCAGGAAGCCGATCCTGATCAGGGATACAGATCAGGCAGGAACGGACAGAACAGGTTGCAGAACAGGCAGGAACAGAACAGGCGGCAAGATCCAGGCTTCCAGGCAATAACAGAGCTCCGGGACAGGTTCAGAGTCTGACATGGTCCGATAGCGTGACCAGGTGGTCACGCACAGGAGCATACAGGATCAGGTGCAGCTGAGCAGGCTCAGTGGAAGAGGGTAGCCGAAACAGGACGTGGAACCAGAACTTGATGCAGGACCTTTAAAGTGGTCTCCTCCCTGGAGCCAGGCTTACTTGGATCAAAACTGAACCTCCCCACATATTGAGCCAAAAATCCAGAGGACTCCGCGGGGGAGGAACAGTGGACGATCAGGAGACGAGACTAACACAAAAACCCTCTTTCCACTGGCCACCAGGATCCAGGACATGAACCATGAAATCAAAATCTGAACGGACAGACTAACAGAAAAACAAGTAATGATCTTGCACTGAATGCTCAGGCTGAACTGAATATAAACCAGAGGAAACAGGTGAGAGGAATAAATTATAATTGAGGCAGGGAGGGAAAACAACAGGTGAAAGGAATTAGTAATTAAGGAGGAGCAAACAGGCCAGATCATGACATCACTATATAGAGCGGGAACTATATAGTGGACTTTCTAGTGAACGCAGTTAACTGACTGTTCTGACAGATGATCCCTACTTTTTACTGGAGCAGTTTGCTCATTAGTAGTAAAAAAAAAAAGTCTACAACAGTTAAAGGAATCATTTGATTGCATTGATTGACTCAAAAGGTTGTGCAAAAAAATATTAAGTTAAGGGTATAATGATTTTTGTACAGGCCTGTTCTCCTTTTTTATATATCTGTTGGTTAAAGTGGTTAAATGAGCTGAAGAAGAAGGGTGCATAGTCTTCAACGATTGGCTGAGCTGAGGGCTTGGACCTGTGTCAATAGACTGGATCAGGGGAAAACAAAGAAGACAGGTAAGAGTTTTCCAGTTGAACTTACGACTGTTACTCATAACAGAAATTTTAAATTTGGATATAACATGATAACTGAGACTAAATACCAGTTGTTTTATTTACATTCAATAGGCATTTGTCTAAAGTCTTGAGTAGAATCTACTCAAAATAAATGCATTTTTCCCAAGAAACATATGACATTTGGTCCCTCTCTAAATAAGTAAATTACTTATTTAGAGAGGGACCAAATGTCATATGTTTCTGGGAAAAAAACTCAAATTATCAGTAAAACAGCTATTTGTGAGAAAAAACATGTGTAAATCTGGAAAAATGTAGTTTTGTTTACCCTTCAGGGTTGATTGTCTTTCTCTGGACAACAGTGTCAAATTCTAAAACATTTGTCCAGATGAAGCTAAAGAAAATGTTCGGCCAGAGGTGACTTAATATCTTCCATTTAGCTTAAAGTCTCTTTTTCTTCAGAAATTAAAAGTCACACCAATTTAGAGTTGTGTGTCATCAGCGTAGCTAATGGCAAATTGTTGTGTTTCTGTTGTCTATCGAAAACTCCACTAAGATCTAGAAATATCCGTACTGAATATTTCTTAAATATATTAAATGCGCTATGAAGCATTTTCTGTAATATCAATAGATTTAAAACTAGACTGGAATGTTATGACTGCTCAGTAAGCACAGAGACATCAAGGCAACTACTTACTAGGAATGAGTTGAATGAAAGTCCTTGTGCTTGTGAGAGTAATGAAAGCTGTTGAGTTTGAATTGACAAGAACATTACTATGGGTTAGCACTGGCACATGAAGTGAAATTGTCATTGTACAAAATCAAAAGTCAGTTAATAGGGTCCTTCCCCCACATTCTCAGTTCACATGTGTTTAGAGTAGATATTGAAGACCACTCTAAACCCATGATGTGTTCCTACTTCGTAGTTTGCACTCAAAATAATTACTGCTTAAAGAATATTATAAAATGTCCATTGATAAATAAGCTAGCTACACTTTGAAATGTGTACACCTGGATGTTATTACTTTATAGCAGAGATGGGGACTCGAGTTTGTGACTCGTACTCGAGTCGCACTTAAGTCGCATATTTAATGACTTCAGACTCGACTTAGACTTGCATTTGAAGGACTTCAGACTCGACTGAGACTCGTGATTTCCGACTTGTGAACAATATTTTATTCCAGTGTAAAAACACTTATTCAAGTGTTTTTTGTTTTACTAACTTGACTGATCGCCGCTCGCCTTACCCGCACACAGAAGAGGTGTAAAAAAAAAAAAAAAAAAAGTAGCACTTGTGGCCAGTATGGCCCCACACTTAGTCGTTGACACAAGGGGGAGCAAACAACTCAAAGACTCAAAGATAAAACAGTCCTTTTCTTCTCCTGATAAAACCTAAAATTCAAGAATTTTCCTTAAAAATCAGATTCTGGAAGTTGGGTTGTTATGCTGCTTCTGGTGCGAGTAATCGGCCTGGAGCACCCACTGACTGATCCAACTCTGCGGCGCTTCAGCACTGTTCCACTCCCTGGCATGCCACACCCCTTTCCAGACCGATCCAGCTAAAAAGAGAAGCAAGGAGAATGCCAGCATCCACGCGCCAAAACCCCGTCGGAAGATATATTCCTGTTTATGCTTTAAGCTATGGCAAGCCAAGAAGGTCACTATTCGCATTGAATTGTCGCGTTAAGATTGAAATTAACCCGCAAAAAAATGCGCATTCTCCCGAGATTACGCCGCTTTTTACGCCGTCTTTTACCAACAAGCGCCGCCTTTTACGCGCGTCATGATAGTACCGCAAGACGCGCGTTAAATACGCGCGTTGTGTCGGTCAGAACACGCGTTAAATACGCGTGTTGTGTCGGTCACAACGCGCGTATTTAACGCGCGTTTTCCTAATATGATAATGATGTCCTTCCTTCTTTTCCCACAGCCAATGCATTTGAACTGGTTGCATCCAATCGCTGATCAAGGCAGCAAGACCAAGAAAGTTCAGCACAGATCTGCTTTGTGGAAACTCTGCACAGAGCTCAATGTTGCAGCATTGCCAAAATTCACTGCATTGCCGTTTCACGAAGCCTTAATGTTAGGAATATATCCACTACATACACTTTGCTGTTATTTTGAATCCATTCCATGCCTATTTTCATGTAAAAACGTCTTGCATCAACATGCATCGCCAACTAATGTTTTGTATTTATGTTTTCTATTTACACGTATTACTAGGAATGTTTCACCAACTAATACTGCCAACAGGTGGTGTAGTTGGTTAGGTGACTCCCTTAAATGCAAACCTTTTGCTTCGTGGCAGGTTCGAATCCGGCAGAGGCAGTCCGACTTTTCCCTTTATATTCTGTCTTGTCCACAACCAAGCCCATTTATTTATTTATTTATTTATGAGAATATAATCATAAATGTAGCCTTCTTCACTGTTTTTGATCCATCGCCATGCATTCTGTCATGTAAAAACTTTTTATATTGTACTAATAAAATGACAATAAAGGGGACACTTGTCTTCCAGAAAATGTGTCGGTCTGACTTGTTTTCTGTATATTTTCCTGCATATCACCAACCTTTTCCCATAATGCTTTCTACAGCCATGGAGCAACTGCTGTTAAAATTAAATTAACAGGAACATTTCTTATTAGTGCAATGACAAAAAACTTGCTTAGTTGAGCCAGTGGAGGTTTGATGATCCCCATAGCTCATGTTCGCTGTCTCCTACATTATATATATATTAACCACGTCACATAAATGTTCTTTCAGTCTGCAGATGGCGCCATATAACGAGTAGGCTACTGGCAGAGCAGCAAACAGGTGTTTGCACCAAAGCTGGGGAACAATATAGGCAAGGTGTGTCTCTTTTTCAAGAGAGAACTGGATACTGGATTCTTTTATCTTTTTTATTTATTATGAACTATTATATATTTCCCACTACCTTTGACCACTAGTCAATACCTTTACTTATGTGTACTAGAACAAGATCCAAATGTGCAAGAGTCTAATTACATTTTCATTGTGGAGTAGGAGACAAGGTATGGGTGCAGCACCTTCCATTGGGGGTGTATCCAGAAAACAGGTACTACGTTATTTAGATGTTACATTTAATTTTAACAGCAGTTGTTCCGTGGCTGCAGAAAGCATTATGAGCTTGGGAAAAGGTTAGTGATATGCAGGAAACATACAGAAAACAAGTCAGACCGACACATTTTCTGGAAGACAAGTGGCCCCTTTAATATCATTTTATTAGCACTATGTAAAAAGTTGTTACATGACAGAATGAATGGCGATGGATAAAAAACAACAGAGAAGTGGGCTACATATATGGATTATATTCTTGGTTAGAGGCAAGAGAGAATATCAAAGGCATAGGTTTGATTTCAGCTTTGGTAGGGACACCATTGGTCTTCAGTTTCATTGGTCTAATGTCATTGGTCCTTTGCAAAAATATGCATACTCTTTTTTTATGCTTAATGTGAGCATCAGGCTTTGATGTGTTTAAAGAGAACAGCATCATTTCTTCCTAGATTAATACAAATCTTATAAGCACTACACTCACTAGATGCTGTTTAGCAATGTTTGAAGCATCACTGGCTCTGATAAATGTGCAATTAGGACTTTTTTCCACTTTGAAAATGTTTGCATTTAAACTTACCAGCCACTAAGACAGAAGGTAAATACATTCCTATTTAACCAAATATAGTCTAAATATGCCTGTTATATGTTGACGTATCACGGGTTTTCTTTTGAAGATATATAATTGTGCCGAGGTAAACAGGTAAAACCCACTCTTATTTTTTTATCTAATATGCTCTCTGTGTCATGCAAAATAATACATTAAAGAGAAGGCAAATAAATGTATTGTATTTACATGAGCACTGGAACTATAAGAGGAACTCACACTGAGCATTTTGAAATATTAACTTCACTATACAAGTTGTACATCTGGGCTGTAGTTACTCTATGTAGCCCATTTCATAATTTTTTTTCTATGGCTAAAACAATTAATCATATCTATCAATAATTTAAATAATCGTCAACTGATTTAGTAATTGATTAATAATTAACTGGAGTATAGAGCCACTAAAATGTGCCTTTAGCCAATAAAACGACCCACTTAGAGCAGGAATTATACCAAGACTATGAAAAAATATGTAAACATTTTGCATTTAAGACAAAAAAACTTTTAGTCTGTCAATATTCTCCATCCAGAACTCCTCAAGAGGAAACGTTTCTGTTTCACCTGGGGTCATTTCGTAAAAAAATCTACTTTAAGGAACCTTTGGGTGATCTGATTGATTAATCAATTCATCAAAAAATTAATCAACAGATTAATCAATTTGCAGAACAATCATTAGTTTCAACCCTTATTTTATGATAGCATTCCAAACACATTTCTTCCATCATGCAGCACTGAAGGGCAGCTGCTTCACCCTGAGGCTATCCTGCATCATTATATCTGTTTCCTACAATCATATAATGTTTCTATTATACAAGTGCGTTTATAATAGTAAAGGATTAAATGTAACAACCTTTTATCATCATCCTATATTGCTTGCTGTTTAAATAGCTCCTTATGTCTATTTTCTTTTTTAGTGGCATCTATAAACACAACACTAAGAATCAGCCTAAGTTTATTCAAATATAAAATCACTTTTAACAATTATAAAAGACAATATAACACTATCTTATCTGTAATGTAATAGTATCCAAAATAAACAGCCAGATTGAAGCATTATTTACCAGACATTAATGTACTAATTTACTTATGGACTGTGTGGAAATCTAGAAAAATAGAATCAGTGTAAATAGAGTTCCTCTGTTTGTCTTCATCCTGTTTCTAGAAGTAGAATCAATTAAATAGAACTATTTTTATGTGGAAAACAAAAAAGTAGAAGAACGTCAGCATCCTTCTCGTGTTGTTATGTTCTACAAAATAAATTAACAGCTTTTATATACACCTGAACTGCCGTCAAAAAACAGAAAACAGTAATAGAAAAGAAATATTGGTGAAAGGGAATCAGAAATGTTGATAGATTACAGACTGCTCATTTCAACAGCAGTTTTCAGAACTCCTGTCTGACTCAGAATATTTTGTTTTATAAAAGAAATCCTAACTTTGGTTACTTTCATTTCTCAAGTTCCAAAAATCCAAACTATCTCCTGCTTCTTCACAGAACTGCAGTCAGAACCTTTCGCCTGTTTTAGCCTAGAATAAGAGTGGGTTTCACCTGTTTACCTCGGCACAATTATATATCTTCAAAAGAAAACCCATGATACGTCAACATATAACAGGCATATTTAGACTATATTTGGTTAAATAGGAATGTATTTACCTTCTGTCTTAGTGGCTCGTAACTTTAAATGCAAACATTTTCAAAGTGGAAAAAAGTCCTAATTGCACATTTATCAGAGCCAGTGATGCTTCAAACATTGCTAAACAGCATCTAGTGAGTGTAGTGCTTATAAGATTTGTATTAATCTAGGAAGAAATGATGCTGTTCTCTTCAAACACATCAAAGCCTGATGCTCACATTAAGCATAAAAAAAAAAAAAAAGAGTATGCATATTTTTGCAAAGGACCAATGACATTAGACCAATGAAACTGAAGACCAATGGTGTCCCTACCAAAGCTGAAATCAAACCTATGCCTTTGATATTCTCTCTTGCCTCTAACCAAGAATATAATCCATATATGTAGCCCACTTCTCTGTTGTTTTTGATCCATTGCCATTCATTCTGTCATGTAACAACTTTTTACATAGTGCTAATAAAATGACATTAAAGGGGCCACTTGTCTTCCAGAAAATGTGTCGGTCTGACTTGTTTTCTGTATGTTTCCTGCATATCACTAACCTTTTCCCAAGCTCATAATGCTTTCTGCAGCCACGGAACAACTGCTGTTAAAATTAAATGTAACATCTAAATAACGTAGTACCTGTTTTCTGGATACACCCCCAATGGAAGGTGCTGCACCCATACCTTGTCTCCTACTCCACAATGAAAATGTAATTAGACTCTTGCACATTTGGATCTTGTTCTAGTACACATAAGTAAAGGTATTTACTAGTGGTCAAAGGTAGTAGGAAATATATAATAGTTCATAATAAATAAAAAAGATAAAAGAATCCAGTATCCAGTTCTCTCTTGAAAAAGAGACACACCTTGCCTATATTGTTCCCCAGCTTTGGTGCAAACACCTGTTTGCTGCTCTGCCAGTTGCCTACTCGTTATATGGCGCCATCTGCAGACTGAAAGAACATTTATGTGACGTGGTTAATATATATATATATATATATATATATATATATATATATATATATAATGTAGGAGACAGCGAACATGAGCTATGGGGATCATCAAACCTCCACTGGCTCAACTAAGCAAGTTTTTTGTCATTGCACTAATAAGAAATGTTCCTGTTAATTTAGTTTTAACAGCAGTTGCTCCATGGCTGTAGAAAGCATTATGGGAAAAGGTTGGTGATATGCAGGAAAATATACAGAAAACAAGTCAGACCGACAAATTTTCTGGAAGACAAGTGTCCCCTTTATTGTCATTTTATTAGTACAATATAAAAAGTTTTTACATGACAGAATGCATGGCGATGGATCAAAAACAGTGAAGTAGGCTACATTTATGATTGTATTCTCATAAATAAATAAATGGGCTTGGTTGGAGACAAGACAGAATATAAAGGGAAAAGTCGGACTGCCTCTGCCGGATTCGAACCTGCCACGAAGGAAAAGGTTTGCATTAAAGGCGGTCTCTTAACCCACAACACCACATCTCGGTAGTAATAAGTGGTAAAACATTCCTACTAATACCTGTTAATACAAAACATTAGTTGGCAATGCATGTTGATGCAAAACGTTTTTACATGAAAATAGGCATGGAATGGATTCAAAATAACAGCAAAGTGTATGTAGTGGATATATGCCTAACATTAAGGCTTTGTGAAACGGCAATGCAGTGAATTCTGGCAATGCTGCAACATTGAGCTCTGTGCAGAGTTTCCACAAAGCAGATCTGTGCTGAACTTTCTTGGTCTGGCTGCCTTGATCAGCGATTGGATGCAACCAGTTCAAATGCATTGGCTGTGGGAAAAGGAGGAAGGACATCATTATCATATTAGGAAAACGCGCGTTAAATACGTGTCGGTCACAACGCGCGAATTTAACTCGCGTCTTGCGGTACTATCATGACGTGCGTAAAAGGTGGCGCTTGTTGGTAAAAGACGGCGTAAAAAGCGGCGTAATCTCGGGAGAACGCGCGTTTTTTGCGGGTTAACTTCAGTCTTAACGCGACAATTCAATGCGAAATGTGACCTTCTTGGCTTGCCATATTAAGCGAGGGGGAGCGCTACTTACAGGAGAGGTTCCTCCTCTGCCCTAATACTCCTTACTGGGCCATCTGTGCACCCTCCTGGCGCACGGATCCCGCCTGCATCTCCCCCGGCAGCGCGTCCGTCTCTGTCACCTGCAGATTCAGTTCTCCTTCTCCTTTCCTTCAGACTCCTTTTATGTCGGCTTTAATCAGCCCTTGCTCACACCTGAGCGCAGCAATTACGCAGCGCAATTAATGCACTCCGCCTCCTCAGACAACTACTTCAGTCCAGTGCGCATGGATTGTCACAAGGGAAAAACAAACCAAAACAACCCAACATGCAGGAAAAATTCAAAAGTCTAAAATAAAGGAAAACAATCATATAAAAAAGAAACATCAAAACATGCAGAGCTCAAGAAGAAAATACAAAGAAAAACAAATCATATCTTCCTCTCCAAACATGCAAAGCATAAAACTAACATTTAAATTAAAGAAAAACATAAATCATATTTTTCCCTGTGCAACACACTGACGTCACTGACGCAACAGTACGTGACATATAAGCCCGTGCGCATGCATGCATGCAACCCATACAGATATGGAAGCGATGATTACCCCCCCTGTTTCGGTGCCACCGTTCATAATAACCTTTGGCTACAAAAACTTTACATAAGGCGGGAATAAAAGAGCAGCAAACTGCAGCTTCTTTAGAAAAAAACACACGATGCTTGGTCCACCACATCTAATTTTATCAGCCACAGTGCAGTGCAGGTGTACAGCCAGGGACATCACAGACATAAGGCAATAATTCAGGACCTTATTATTTCATGCAACCTCCCCTTGTCTTTGATTGACAAGCCCAGCTTTAAAAGCTTCATGGCAGTGGTAGAGGAGAAATATGTTGTGAATAATGTTGTAAATTGGCACTAAATAAATAAACTGAATTGAATTGAAAATACTGCCCGCCAAGTCATTAAGTTACAAAAAGTTATTGCCACAATCTTTCTTTTATAAAAGTATTGTTATTGTCCTGCTATTTGTTTAGGGTTTTTCTTTATCTCTTGTAGTTGCTAACTTCATATGTATTAATAAAAGGCAGGATTGTGATTGTTTTTTTTTCCACAGTCCTCATTTTCACTTAAATATAAAAGAGCAGACATTTACTGCTAAAACTAGAAAAAGTTGTAACCACAAATGTCAGGTGAATACTGTAAGAAAGTTTTTTTTAAAGAAAAAAAACTACAAATGCAAAATTTATCTGTAAAAAATTTTTGCATGTGTGCTTTTTTTTTAATTTTCATTTAGCAGTTCAAGATAATGATAATTCCATAGATATAATAGTGACCTTTAAGCTATACCGTCTCAGTGACGGAGATGAAAACACAAGGAGAAACAAGCAAGCACGAAAATTATTGCACTTTTTTTAATTAATCAAGTGATTAGAATTTTTTGTGCGATTAATTGATTATTGCGACAGGCCTTCTCAAGACTTGAGACTTGACTTGGACTTGAGCTCTCAAGACTTGAGACTTGACTTGGACTTGCAAAAAATGACTTGTGAACATGTCTGCTTTATAGTATTAGATGTTTCCAGAGGTGTCAAGTAATGAAGTACAAATACTTTGTTACTGTACTTAAGTACAGTTTTTAGGCATCTATACTTCACTCCATTACTTATTTTTTCCCTACTTCTGACTTCTACTCATTACATTTTCACACAAGTATCTGTACTTTCCATTCCTTACATTTAAAAAAAAAACGTAACTCGTTACTCTTGGCTTCGGTTTAATGTTTATAGATATTTATTTCATTTAGATTTCAATTCATATAGTGGCATCTGGCGGGTTTTTTTAAAGGTTACTTTATACTAGTTTTTGGAGCAAATACTTTTCCACTTTTACTTAAAGAGGTCAAGTTGATATTTTTAAACTACAGTATCTATACTTCTACTTAAGTAACAAATGCGTGTACTTTTGACACCGCTGGATGTTTCTATCGCTGACCTGGAGATAGTGGACACCCCATTATGCTACTGAGGTTTTAACTTAAACAATAAACATAAGTCATAACACTATGGCCCCTTACATAAAGGGTCAGAGCAGTTGATTAGGAGACTGAGAACTTTGCGATAATAAGAGTCCCTGGAGACATTTTATTCTCTATGATGTCTCATCAGCCATCCTCCCTAGTGTAGTTTGTGGTGCTGCAGTTTATCTACAGCTAAGAAGAAACATATGTATATATACGTGCAGTTTTATTTAAAATACAAGCATGTAAACTATAAACCTTGCACATTCTGAATGTTTTCTGCATTCAGATTCAATAACATAAGCCCTCCAATGTGCCATACGCATAAGTTCATGCTCCTTTAAATTTGTGGCTTGCTTTTTATGCAACTGTAGATTCCCTCCTACTCATGAGGACCCGTTTCTGTTTAATGTCAACTTTTATCCCTTTGAGGCTGAAACAACCTGTGAAAATTAACTACTTGTGATTTTCAGTTTACTTTCACCTCTGAGAACAGTACTTTTTGCTATATAGTTGTGGCTAGAAAACTTCAAGCAAGCATCCTCTGGCTAATAGCTGGTCTCCTCAAGAGTAGATACTGATTTCCTATTCAACAGCAATCTCTGTCTTCAATTGACAGTTTTGGACACAAAAGAAAGATTCTTGTTGTGGCGGCTGGACAATAGAAGGCGCTAGGGCATCGCCCCACCAGCCCAATGGCCTTGATTAAGACCTAAAAAAAACAAGTTAAATTTAAATTATCAGTTATATTTTATAATTTATATTTATAAAAATTATGTTGAACTATATTTATATAATTTTTTTAGATATGCAGATAAATATTTAATCTTTAATGACGAGTAAAGTGTAATTTAATTTTTTGTCGGATTGGTGATGTATTTCTTTGCCCATTGACTCTCATTAAAAGTTGTAAATGTGCAATAGCTCCTCTGCAATAGTATAGGAGAGCTCTGGACAGCAACTCTCATCACAGTTGTTGTGTGGATGATTGACAGGCCGAGTTGCGGGAGGGAAGCAAACTTACCAAGAGAAGCTGGAGGTGAAACCGTTTGGACCTGATCAGCCAAACATCAAAATTAATCAGCAGGCCAGATGACAGATGGAGACGGGAAACTCTGTCTTTTTCCAGGACCGGGTTTGGCTACAAGGCTTGGCTAACTGCATGCAGCGAGGCTAACGCTTTATTCTGCTGTCTTGACTGCCTGCCTCTTTTTTCAAACGTCATGATCTGATCCAGCATTGATAAAGAAAGCTAGGACTGATTTAGAACACTTTTTAGAGAAGGCAAAGAAGAATGAACAATCTGGGATTCACATGGAAAATAATATATTATAGTGTATAATTCTAGATGTTTGTTCATTTTTATAGTTGCTCTTGAATAAACACATTCTCAGAAAATAAATACTGTAAAGCTGACTAATAGCTTCTCAATTATTAAACAAGTACATTATTTTTTCAGGTTTGTGACACATTATGGAAATATGCAAAACACAGTTTTGCCTTCACAAAACCTCAGAAGGTTTATGTACGAAAAGTAAACCTGTATATGCAATTATGTGTTGTTTTTATTTGTTACGTTTTATTGTTTTTTGGTATGCTGTACGTCGATTCTGAATTTATACCCCGCCCTGGAGAAAACTCCACCAGCTGCCACTGGATTCTTGATAATAGCCGCAAACTGAATATAAATGTAAATGTCTGTTTTCAACCATAAACAAGATTTTATTTAACCTTTCTTTCCTCGATATTAACAGTGCTAACTTAGCTCATTTGTGGTTTAGAATTTAACATTAAAACATTTTCAACATTTTGCTACTGTTCTCAGAACACATTCATTTATGGGTCAAACTAACGATGACTTAATTTAACCACTTTTTTAACTGTTCAGTGAAAAGTGCTTAGCCTAAATATGCTTTGCTAACATTACTAGCTACAATTACAAAGAAAACAAAGTTGTCCTACAGTAAGAGATGGGGTCTCCTGAAAAGTAGCCAATCAAAGGCAGTCTACTTTCTCAGGTTTGTTCCTGCCTCAAAGGGAAAAAAAAGTTTACCTGAATAACAAAAACAGGTCCACAAATGAGCAGGAGAAAATCTACAGGCAAATAAAAGCAAGACATGAGAACAGAGAAGAAGCAGGAACTCATACTTGGGACATATTGGGGACCTTATTGTCAGGGTTTGCTCGTGGTTTGTTGACCCAAATGCAGAGGCAGGGAGGCAGAGGCTATTTTCTTGTGGATTTAATGATTAGTTAACTGAGAACAGGGGCAAGTAATCAAAAAATCCAAATATAAAAACAAAGTCCAAAAAACAAACAGGAAACCAGGAATTCAAAATCCAAAAGTGAAAACAAAGTCCAAACTAACAGGAAACCAGAAGTCTAAAAATCCCAAAATAAAAACAAGAAAACAAGTCAAGACGAACCAGAAACCATGGGGACATCAGGGGGATCGCTATCACAAGGACGAAGGCTCAGAGAGACGAGTGGGAGGAAGTTTGACAAGGAACCAACCAAGAAGAACTGAACAGAGAGAGTATTTAAAAGAGACTGAGACAAAGAGGGGACTAACAAGCAGATTGGGTGCAGGTGTGCACACAGCAAAACAGAAAAGTTGCTAGGGAAAAAGGAGAATACAAGAGGGCAGCAGAGGGCAACAAATAAAAACCTAGAAAACTGAAAATAACCAGAAAACACAACAAAATAAGGATTAAACCACTAGACTATAAAACATGGAGCAAAGTAAAACTGAATACTCAAAAGAAAACATAACAGAGCTAAGACTGAAACAGTAACTAAGAATTAACCAGAGAACACAACAAAATAAAAATTAAACCACTAAAACTAGAAAACAAGGAGCAAAGCAAAACCGAACACTCAAAAGAAAACATAACAGAACCAAGACTGAGACAGTAACTGAGAAAAAAACCAAAGAACAAAAGAAAATAAGAATTGAACCAAAAAAAAACTAGAAAACAAGGAGCAAAGCAAAACCGAACACTCAAAAGAAAACATAACAGAACCAAGACTGAGACAGTAAGTGAGAAAAAAACCAAAGAACAAAAGAAAATAAGAATTGAACCAAAAAAAACTAGAAAACAAGGAGCAAAGCAAAACTGTACATCGAAAAGAAAAACATAACAGAACCAGAACTCTAACACTCATGCTATTAAATTTAAACACAGAAAACATTCCAAATCATGGAGAGTAGTTTACATACACATGTTTGAAATTAAACTCCTTGTATGAGTATATTTTATTCATTTTGGCATTAATTTTTTGGCATAACCCTGACTTTATAGAAAAATGTTTATTGGAGAACCACCCTGTGTTTATATTTCTCCTGTTTATTTCTCCTGTTTATTTCACTGTCTTTTTGAATTCTTATAGTCAGTTCTTACTGATAATTATGCATTCACTCCTTTTGTTTTTTGTTTTTTTTTATATATCAGCTATTAATCTTCTTATTTCACAAGTTGACCTTTACTGCACAATCTCGTCCTTGATTTTCTTGTTATATTATTTACCCTTGTGTCCAAGTGCATATACTTCAATTTGTTTTTGACTTACTTTTGGGACTCTTGAATATCCCCACTGAGCGACACTACAGGTCTTTCTGGTCTATTTTCTATTATTCATATTATTCTTCTGCACCAGTTTTGTTTCACAGACACTGATTTTGAGGTGAAATAAGCATCACAGAACATGCAAAATCCATCAATGGATTACACAGTATATAAGATGATAATGTCATACAGAGGAAGCTCTGCCATTAGCTTTTATTTCATCTTTGTTGTTCAGCTGAGTATTAGCTGTCAATTGATTCTCAAGAAAAAACATCAACAAAGAAATTGCACCCTCTTGATTTTTTTTTTATTTTAAATCACAAACTTATAACTGATAATGATTATGATATTAAAGCTGATTCATCTGCAGCAGAAAATTTATAGCATTAAACTGAGTCACAAAAAGACTGTGCATAAAAAAGAAGGCTTTAAAAACCTTGTCTGTTTGCAGCTACTGTAAAACATTACCGGTTTAATCTGCTTCCCCTGTAAGGAATACGAGAAACGCAAGCCTAAGCTCTGAACATATTAGCTGCTCTTCACAAAGCTGGCAGGCTGTGCACAGCTCCTCGACATTTGAAAACACATAACTGCGATGGGGAAATCTGAAAGCAACATGAGAGCAGAAATAAAATGCTGCAAATACATTTCTGTATCCTGCCTTTAGTCCTTGCTGTTTATGTTTCCATAATGCACCAAGAGAATGTTACATGTCGTTATGCAGAATCCAGTGTATCTTCTGTTTAGTCTTTGTTTTTGTTTGCTTTCCATACATTTGAGTTCTTTAATTCAACCCAGGGGAGCAGAGACCACGAAGAAGAGGAAGAATGTCTTTAAACTTGCCTTTTCTTCCATATATTTCTTTTACTTTCACCCTTATATCTCACCGCAATTATTTAATGTACTGTACACCCACTCACTCTGCATATGAGATATGAATATAATTGTATGTTACTTTTTAATTACAGGAAAAATCTAACTTGTAAGATGATGGGCTGGAAGGTACCACTGCATTGTTATTTTTTTTTTTCATCCTCTTTTTCTGATTATGTGAGCTGGGCTCCTTTGCTAAGCGATGATAAGCAGAATTTCCATGTTCTCTGCATAATTAATCCATCTTTGCCTCTCTTCATGCCAACTCTGCCGTTATCGCGGGCACATGCCTGAATAGCAAAAGAATCCTCTCTTCAATTGGAACTTATTGATATTCCGAAAAAAAGAAGAAAAAAAAAAGAAAAACTGGAAATCCTCAAATTTAAGCCACAGATTGTTAAATGGATTAATTTCGCGGCAATCGCAGGCATCTAACGCGGGGAGACAGGCAAAGCAAATTGAAAGTGTCTCCTGTTTGTGGAGTTTTAGTCCCAAATGATAGGGCTTATTGGCATGTTTTTTCCCCTCTTCATAGTCAGAAATTACCATTTATTTGCATGCCATAAAATACTTTTATATGGTTGAAAATTCAGAGGAATTTCTTTCAATGCCTGTCGTTGGCTTCATGATAACAACTTCAGCTCCCCACATCTGGACGCTTTTGATACTGGCTGAAAGGAATGTCTGAATATTTAATATTTTTATCTGCTCTCATCGATGGTTTCACCATTAAGGATGGCTCTGCTGTTTGCATGGAGCCTGGCAGATGTAGATTTATTTTTCTGAGCTGTCTACGGCCTGCCTTTCTGTGAATATATTGAAGCATTTTTCCATTTTGTTGTGCACTGATGCCTCTGCATATGTAATAAACCAGCAGACACACTTATAAAATACATCAACAGACTGTATTATAATACTGCATTCAAATGTGGCTCCTCAGTCACTCGTGCACATACAGGGAAATAGGTTGGAAAAAAATCCACTACATGCATCAAATATAATTTACTTGACCTCATAAAAATGAATAACATTAAATCACAAGATGTCAAAACACTGTTTGTGTGTGAATCAATATAAATCTAATGTGGGCACTTTTCTCTGCAACAGCAGAGAAAGAAGGACATGATCAGAGCAGGAGAGCTGTCTTTTAGGATGTAACACACATCTAACTGATGTTTTCAATATGAATTTAAACATATTCCACCTATTCATTCAGTTAGGTACATTTTGATTTGCACAGCTTGGAAGTGTGCTTTCCTTCTTAGCAAACGAGTCGGACACGTTTTAAAATAAATACAAGGCTTTAAGTGTGAACTGTACAATTTGGAAGAAAAAAAGATACAACTTTAGACTATTGAAGACGAATCTGTTATGGATTGGGTATATACAGCCTTCAAACTATTTTTAAAATAAGAAGAATTAGTAATAAATAATAAAAGTAGTGCTAATGCTAAAGCCAAACCAGCTAGCATGATGACCTGTAGACTTCATTTAAAAAAGGCTTTAAATAAAAGCTTTTTACTGATTATTTTATAAAAATAAATATAAAAAAACTTATTTTAAAATGTTTAAAATTGAATATCAAATCATTTGAAAAGAAATACTTCACTAATTTAATTTAGGGATAATATTTTGTGCATTTTTTTTTAATTCAATCACCTTATTTCTTACATTTTAACTATTAAAATTACATTACTTCCCTCAAAAATATTCTTACATTCTACTAAAATAAAATATTTGCAAGCTTTTTTATTAATTTATTTGTGGTCTTGAGTAAAATCTGCTTCCTCTTTAGGAAAATATCAAAATGTATTCCCTTTTTTAGGGGTGCTTCTGATATAAAATGTGCTTTGGTTACAGAGAGCTCTTTGTATTCAGTTTTTTAAATATATTTTCCAGCTATTGTTTATCTAATAAGAAAAAAAAAGAATCACAATAATTGATTCTAGTTATTGGTTGCTTTTAAGAGATATCTGTTTCTAAACACCTGTTTTTTTAATTTATAGGTTTTGCGTCATTAATTTATTAGGTTATTGCTATTATATCATTGTAAACAGAAATATTAATTTTATGTGCAGCTTTTTTTTTTCCGTCTCAGCATGCACCAACCCTAACATTTCACGAAATGAACCTCCTTGAAACTATGACGGATATTTGGGATTTTAATCCACAAAAAGCTTGCCGGTTTATCCTCTGGGGGTGTAACAATCTCCGCTTCTGACCACCTAAAAAAAAAAAGGGGGAAGACTTAGATTAGCTGTAAGAATGAGCAGCCCTATACTTTTCCCTCCTCTTCCTCCTCCCTTCTTTTCCTCCTCCTCTCAAAAACAGCTTTTATTTACAGATTTACACACTCCCATTGGGAGGAGCATAGTTTGTTCATCCGCCCTCTTTCAGAATCTTTATCATTTTTCCTGGACTTTTATTTTTTTTGGTGTAAACTTAAGATGCTTTTTTGGGTTGTGTGGCATTTTTGATAGCTGTGTTTTTTATTTTAAGCTTCCTGTTAAATGTGAAGGATGAGAAGAAGATGGAAAGTGGCACAGAGAGAGCAAAGCGTCCCTGGAAAGAGCTGGCACTGAGGCCCTCCAGGGTTGCGGGTGGTTTTGGCAGCCCGGCCAGCGGAGTGGGCACTTTCTCAGACATCTGTTTGCTCACTGCTGCTGGAGATGCTGGCTGGCTTAATGGGAGATATGGGGGGGGGGACTGAAGAGGTACATTTCCAGACACAGGAGACTTTCTCCAATTGAATATTAAAAACTCATTTTAGTTGTTATAGACAAATGGTTAAATAAAAAGCATTGTTCTCTCATTTAAAGGTTCATTTCAAACCGTTCTGCTTTAATTGTTCAGGTACTGTATACCTGCTGAAAGATGGTGCTGCTTCCTGAATAAAGAGCAACAGTTGGAATATGTGATGAAACAAGTTTCTACATGAGCTATTTTTTCATAAATTTCATTTCATTATTATCGCTAGTAAAAAGAGTTATATAGGCTGGGTACCACCCAAAGCCTTTCTCCAACAATCCCCCCTTATACCACTCTCCACATCACAATCACTCCCACTTTACTTCCTCACAAGACAAACCAATCCCCAACAGCCAGAGGGTGACATCGCAGCAGGCAAACTTCCACCACTGATGTCCCAGTTGAGCTGCTGAGGCTGCTTTTTAAGGAAGCTGCCGCTGTCCACGCCATGGCTATCACTTCCAAGAGCCACCGGACATGTGTGATCCCTTAAAGAAATCAACCTTGTAATTTGTCACAGCAGAACCCCCCTGTGATATTACTCAGTCAGCGCAGCAGCTCAACCCAAACATAATAAAGAGGAGGGCTGAGGCTGGGTTTTGAGAAACATACTGATGGAGGGTGGTTGTAAAATTAAACCAGTAGAAGAAAAGGGAAGGCTCTGTTTCATTTGGGTTGTTTTTTAAAGTTATTTGAATATTTTCAAATTCGTTTTTCATTTAAAAAACTTATTCTGTGCCTCCTTTAATTTGATTGTGTTACATATTATAAATATAAACAAAAAAAAGATATATATATCCAAAATTGTCATATATATATATACACACACACACACACACACACATATATATTTATATATATATATATATATATGGATATATATGTAGCTTAAGCCTTTTAACCTTTTTATGCTGATTATGTAATTTTTTTTATATGTTTTACTTACAGATTTCAAGTAACTTTATGATTTTGATTTAACTTTAAATGTGTGGAGAGTCATTTATTTTGCAATAAAAAGAATGATAACGTTCCTTGTTTGCTTTTGTACAAATGTATTTGTGTTGTTATTACATATATTACATGTATTTTTTTATTGTAACAGTTCAGCATCTTTATCGTGTGAATGACAAATGAAAAATCCCTATTAGACTGAAAGATAAGCTAAGATTAAATAAGCGTTTGAACTTTTGCAGCATTTTTTGAAAAGGCATAAATCTTGGATTATAAAGGCATGTAAACCATATTTATAGGCTTTAAATGCTTGAATCAGATGCATAAAACTTTTTCAATACTGCAAAATTTTTACAGTAATTTCTGATCATTATGTCCAAGAAGGAATCAGGATGACATTAAATCGAGAACTCATTTAAAACATTGTTCTTAAGCTTGAAAAATAAATAAACCCCCAGACAGCTCCATCATCATCGTGACTGCCCTGACACTGAACGCTGCTGCCCAAATGTGACCTGGCAGTTCTAATCAAAATATTTAGTACATTAAATCAACCTTTCCCTCTTATAATCAGATTATATGAGAGCACTGCGCAGCATCTCCGCAGTCATACTGTATACCCTAACTTATTAATGTGACCAACCTTGTGTCAGTGATTTCCCCTGCGATGGAATCAGTATCATGTTAATTATCACAACCATCTGGTCTCAGCAGTGAAGAAAATATTTAAAAAATAAAAGCTCTCTGTTCCTCTCGCAGATTTGTAGCTGCCAATCAAAGTCGGCTTCAAACGAGCCACTGGGGCTCAGGAACAGCACAGGAGAACCACCCTCCAGTCTCAGAGGATTTAGGAGTGGCGTTAAATTAATCTGGAGCTGGCAATTTGACTCCACTCTCTCCCCATGTTGTTGCTCTTGCCACAAATCATTATTGATTTTGGTGCAGGGTGCCTTAATATACCCAAGATAGGCTATTTATGTGCATTTAACATGGTCATTTTAGCGACTGCATGTTTTTATTGCAGGAATGTTTGTGAGGGTGAAAAATAAATCAGTGGAAATATTAAAATATTTTCATGTTTTCATTCGGACTTTAAATATTTTCAGCTGAAGCAAATATTTGTTTTTGACTCTGTTCTGTGACATCAGCATCACTGGATCACAATTAAAGCTACATGTGAGAATAACATAGAAAAGAGGGCAAATATAAATATACATATATTTACATGTTTAGTCTAAACAGGGGAGTCTTTGCGATGGATGTCAAGCCCCATCTGAAGGTGAGCCGCCGCTGACCCTTGTGTCACATAAATTATTCTGCAGTTTCAGACTCCATCCTAAAGTTGTGGAATTGGGTTACGAGATAATTTCACAGGCCACTTGCTTGTCTTCCTTGGCAGTCCAACTGGCTAATTGAAGAGAGTGATTTCCAGTTTGGGCAGCTATTCAGAACATGGCAGTCAAAATCTGAACCATTCAAAGACTCTTCTTTTCTCAGTCTCTCTCCCTCTTTTTTTAACTAAATATTTCAAAATGTTTTCCTTTTGCACAGAGAGACAAATTAAAAGCACTCTGATTTTGACTGATTCTTTATCAAATCAAACTTAAAAAGAGAACATTTTATTCCTCCAGATGTTAAAAACCTTTTTATCATAGTTAAAACTGGTGAAATGATCTGATTGTTTATTCTTAATCTGATAAATTACTTAATTTACTCTAAAGGAATAGTTCAATTTAATCCCTTACTTATCTTTTCACTTACATAAATGAATTAGAACCTCAGCACCCTTATCAACTCATAAATTATATAATAGCAACACTGGAAAAATGATCTAGAAATAAGTAAAAGTTTTCTTAAATTAAGTGTATTTACCCTTAATCTGAGCAGGTAAATGAGATAATTTGCCACTGGAATGAGTATTGTTACACTTAAAATAAGATAATTAGATAAAAAGCACTTGAAATGAGAGAATGCACTTATTTTAAGTGTAAATTGTCTTGTTCCATTAGCAAAATGTCTCTTTGACCTCCTCAATCCAAGAACAAATGCACTTATTTTAAGATAAAAATGACTTGTCTAGGTATCCATTTTTTCCAGTGAAATAATAAATAGTTATCAATCCAGAATCATCTTTTTCATACTCGTTTAGAAACTTTAAGCTGAGGTCGACCAAAACCAAATTAGCTGAACAATAAAAGAATACAGTTTCCCAGATCCAGTCATCAGTGACTATAAAGTAGTTTTATTGAGGTTTTATGGATTCAGAGGATCCATAAAACGACTCTGCTGGATCCTCCTTGGCGACAGAATCGTGAGCAGCTTCACTGTTTCTTTCATGTAATCATCTGTTTAAAGAGGAATGACTATTAGTTTATTGTTGAGAGATAAGTACGTAGACATCACTCGAATTTTAATATTCTTTTCAAAGCTATTCTACATATAAAGATGTGTAACTCTATACTAGTTTTCAAGGAGACTTTAAAATCTAAAATTATAAAAGGTTGCAATGACATTTGACTGAGTTTGATTTTTCAGTTTAAGTTATGTGTTTTGTAATTATTAATTAGTACCAATGTTTGATTGTGAATTATTGTAATGATGGTACAGGATAGGCAAAGATAAGCCTTGGAGCTGCCGTCTATTCCTTTATCGGTTGCTGTCTGATGGATTCTTTTGTAAAAGATATTATTTAATTTTTTGTTTTTAAGTCGAAATAAAGTAATCTTTCATTCATATTTCCTGATTGTTTGACACGTTTGACCTGGTAAAACTAATTTAGAGATTAAATCTATTCTCCAACACTAAAACCGTCTCAAGTATAAGTAAACTTGCTGGATCTTTATCATAAAATCTATCAGTAAAGCAATCAATGTTCTATTTTTTTCTTTTTTTTTTTTACAATAAAGCATTTTTGCACACTGACTGTTATATTTAATTCTATATAATTATTATATATAATTAGAATTGGCCATATTTGTCATGAACATGCCATCCATTTTTTTTATATATAGCGCAGCAAACCTAAATAATTCAAACTCTGTCTCAATTTTTTTCCTCAATGTTTTATTGATTTTTTTCTCATAGTTACCATATAAAAGTGCTCCAGATTTATTGTTTATCAAACAAATATGGCAAGAAACACGTTTCCACTTGTTTTTTAGGGTCATTTATGTTACAGTTAGTGGTTTACACAGCGTTTAATCTACTCTCAGCATTTCTATGTAGTTTATTCTGTCTGATGGATTCAGCATTAAATCATTAAATGAGGAGCTTGTTAAATTTTATGTGTCCCACATAAAGTTCATAAAATTTTGTCACTTTTTTTCCTTTAAAGAGGGAAAAACGTGTGTTTTGTTTGTGTTACCCTGCTCTCCATCCACACCCCAAAATAAAACAAACAAACAAGGAAAAACAAAAAAATAATAGACTAACTATTAATTAATACCAGACGTGTGAGAGTGACTACAGATCACAAGAAGTTCAAGACGCCGCGGCTACGGTGCCCGGTGAGGAACAAACCTTATCTTCAAACAAAAGCGTGAAACGCTTTATGGCACATGATCAGTTTAAATAGTTTTTTTGTTGTTGTACAAATAAAGTCACTCTATTTGTTAAAGCTTCTTCACATTTAGGGTCATTTATGTTACAGTTAGCGGTTTACACAGTGTTTAATCTACTCTCAGCATTTCTATGTAGTTTGATCTGTCTGATAAATCCAGCATCATTGAATAAAGCTGGAATTTGATTTCGTTCACACTGTATTTTATTAAAGTTTGTTGTTTTTTGGCTATAACCTAAGTTTTGTTTGGTGTAAAATAAAGATGCTCTTTTCTATATCAGTTTAACATTACATAGAAACTATTAGATAATTGTTGCTATTGATCCACTGTTTAACAATAATCAGTCTGCAGCTATCTTTAGGGTAGATGTGGATTATAATTCAGCTGTGATGGACTCAAAGATGCATCAGTGAGCTGCAGGCTGCATTAAACTCCTCCTGCTGTGTTTCAGTGCTGCAGACATTGATTGGTCAGATATATGAATGAGTCATGGGCTGTTTTTACCTAAAAAGCTGCAGTAAAGGGGTCGATTTAAAATAAACTGACTGCTCAGTTTAGTATCATGATAAATATAAACCATGTTTAAATCAACATTAAAGTCAGGAGAAAATTGTTTCCCTAAAAGAAGTTTTTTGAAAGAATTAACATTTTATTCACACCATTCAAACAATAGATGAATTATTGATGTAAATCAAAGTTAGTTAAAAATGACTATTAAGGTAAAAAAAAAAAGAGGCAGCTAAAAATAATTAAATGAGGAGCTTGTAAAAATTTTATTCGTCTTACATAAAGTACATACAATTTTGTCACTTTTTTTTCCTTCAAAGAGGAAAGTGTGTTTTGTTTGTGTTACCCTGCGCTCCACCCACATCCCAAAATAAAACAAACAAACAAGGAAAAACAAAACAATAATGGACTAACTGAGGGTTATTAATTAATACCAGACGTGTGAAAGTGACTACAGATCACAAGAAGTTCACGACCGCGGTTACGGTGCCCGGCGAGGAACAAACCTTATCTTCAAACAAAAGCGCGAAACGCTTTCACCTCCCCAGTCAGTGCGCGCGGATCCCGGAGAAGCGCAGGAGAGGAAAAAAAGGGGGAAGAGCGAGGCAGAGAGAGACCAGGAGAGAGAGAGAGGGAGGGAGGGAGTGTGTGAGGGAGTCAGAGCTGGAGCCAGAGAGACCAGAAAGATAAAGGAAAACACAGACGGAACGATAGACTTGTGCGTTTTAAAAAAAGTGCTGCTGCCTCCTTCTTCTTTAGCTTCAGTTTCCAGTAGATAAGAAAAGAAAAAAAGAAAACCACCTTCCAAAATCCGACTGCTTGGATGAAGCTGAACCTATCGATCTGTCAGTATCAGTACACCTGGATTCAGTGAGCAGCCGCGCAGCAGGCATGTCCCGAAGGAAGCAGAGCAACCCCCGGCAGATCAAACGTAAGTTCATTTTTACTCTTTATTTTTCTCTCTTTTTAGAAAACGTATCTTCAGCATTGTTGAACTTTGCAAAAAGAAAAAACGCTGTAATTAAGCTGATCAACTATGGGCGCGCGCCGCTGCGTCCTGTCCGTCACGCGCTCCGCTCATCCTCAGCGGCACAATTATGGATTTATTACTAATTAATAAACAGTCAGAGTGAAACCCCGGCTGTAAACTTTCTGAAAAGTTGCAGGAAACCTGCCTTATTTTCCCGTTGCTTTATAGAAGCGTTAATCTAAAAACTGCACCAGAGTGCATCAGTCTGAGTTCTGGAAAGCGCTTTAATTGGCACTAAATCCACATTATAGGCCAGAAATGATAAGGCAGCACGTAAGAATAACTTTAAAAAAAAGACAATTTCACTATAAAGTGAGAATTGTTGCAACAAAGACTCACATCGACTGCACACACTCCATCATAATTTACAGTTTTCACTTTTTTCCCACCGTGCACACCGTCTAGCAGGTGTGTGTCTGGGTGCATGACTGCATGCACATGCAAAAGTAAACGCTTTTTGGACAGTTTATAAACTGGTATTTGCAGCATATTTTAAACATGGATAAAGCCTACTGTAAAATAGCCCAGCTAGAGATAACACACACTTTTGAAACTCTTTGTAAAAATGAATAAAAAAAATGGGACAAAACTCACATTATGATTTTATTTATGATTTTTGCTTAATGGTGTGTTCACATTTGCAAAACAAGTTTGATGCTTTTTGAAATACAGCTTTGAATCAACTTTTAAGGTTTTGAGTGAGTATTGGTTTTGTAAACACACTGGTTTAGCTGTCAAATGTGTGTGTGTGTGTGTGTGTGTTTAGTGTAACAGTTATATGCTGGTTCTGAAAGATGATAAGAAGCAGATAGTGTGTTGTTTCTAATGCTAGGGGTGCACTGTTGATCTATTAAGTCATTTAGTTTGATTAATAATAAGAGGTAATAACTGATGCACACTTGTAGTGTGTGTTTGTGTTTGCAGGGATGAGGGGATGTGCCTGTTGATGAAGAGAGTTTGTGTGTATTTCATTTACAACGTTTATATTTTATGTTTTTGGTTACTGAAAGAGATTATTTTAAAATGTACTTTTTTGTTTTATATTTTGGGATTTTAGTTTTTATCCCTAAAAAAAAAAAGTTGTTAATTGCTTTTCATTTTGTTAGTTTTTACAATTTTTTTAAATGTATTTTCTTTTTGTTTTCCTTATATATTTTACAATTATATGCAGCAAAAGCTAAGAGAAAACGTCCGTAGTTGTATTGACGGTCTCCCTGAAATAAAACCGTCTGTGACGTGATAGGCCTTCACGTCTTTAAACCAATCCTGTTGGTGTCTTCAATTTTTTTATTTATTTAATTTGCTCTTGTGTCGTGAAAGGGAATCTAATGCTGTTCTGCTTTCGTCACTTTTGACCCAACCTTTGTGTGGGTTAGCATGTCACGTGTAAGATCTTGTATGTGTCTACATATATATATAAGCAGAAAAGGTCATGTGGAGCCTAGATCCTTGTTTCCATCCCTGGAACCCCCCCTCCAAAAAAAAAGAAAAGGAAAGCAGAGCAGGCAATACATAGAGAGTCAGCACAGACAGTCATTCTAAAGGACAAAAAGGTTGTTGGGCGCAGTCCTCACCACCCCCCCTTTTTTCTCCCACCCTCCTGCATACATTGGGCTGTTATCTAAAATTGTGATTTATGCAGTATTTTAATATTTTGCTTATTCTTTCCCCTTGGGTGCTCTCGGAGCGGCGATAAAAAGGCGATGCTGAAAGAGCACCATTAATTTGCTCCGATGACTGAGGAGATAAGGCCAGATAATGGGGAAGATAAGCAGAGAAGATATACCATCAGAAACCCGATTATTACCATTAAAATTCCAGCCCAGCAATCTGCAGCTGGCTGATAATTCCTTCTCCGTTTCCACCACTTTGGATGATAAGGCAAAAAATAGTCACTCAGAGCTCCTTGATTAGACTGCCTGGATATCCCGATAATACAGTGATAAATTATGTATTTTCCTCCTTGTTTTTTATATATATATATATATATATATATATATATATATATATATATATATATATATATATATATATATATATGGTTGCTCTCCCCCTGTTGTTTTTCACATAGAGAAAGAAAAAAAATCCCATTCACTTTTATTGTAATAAGAGTTTGATAGAAAGAGGAGATAGTGGTGGAGGTGTTTTGTGTGGGAGCACATATCAATGTTATCAGCTCATCTCCCCGGGCCAGCTGCTGGCTGCTGTTGTTTTTAGCCTTATCACCCTGTGCCAATATGCCAATAAATTGCCCAGATTGTTAGTCATTTCAAACGTTAGGGTTTGGGAACAGAGGTGTGGGGGGGCGAGGATTCAGGAGAAAATTGACAGATGTGATGAAAATATCGCTGATGCTCGGGCACAGTGCGATTAGCTGATGTAATATGATGGGCGAATTCCTTCAAGCTCCCTCAATCCTCTCTTTACCCCCCCATCTTGCTCCTCCCTCTAACACCCCCCCACCCCCATCATCTTTTGGTAGAGTCCATACCTCCACTCACAGAGAGGAGGAACAGTTTGATGCTTAATAGGAAGGGAAGATACCAGGAACCTGGTCGGAGTAATTTTTCTGTAAAATTGCCCCCCAAAGTTTCATAGTGGAAAGGAAGATGGGGTGTGTGTGTGTGTGTGTGGGGGGGGGGGGGGGGTTCGGTAGGATGATTTAGGGGAGCACGCCTCTGCCTGTGTTTATGGCAACATATTGAAGCGCCCACCCCCCCTTGGAGGCCAGGCGCCGTCATCTGATGTCAACTGTGCTTATTATACTGACTTAGTGCTCTCCCCTTTTTACTGTAGTCTTCACTTTATGGACCATCTGAGAATTCATGCTGCATCCTCCGGCTCTTTCAGCCGCCGTTGTAGAAAATGAAGCGCCAGAGTGTGGTGTTTACTGTAAGTTTGTGTGGTGCCAGTGTGGCGAGAGCACAGGTTCCCACAGCTTACTGCTATGTGCTACAGTCCAAATGCTCCATCTTACATCCTTAAAGCTGCTATGTGCAATGAGGGGTCAAAATGTCATGATTTAGTGGTAAAAGCAAAACATATTATTACATGTTTATAATAATGTTTAGGCCATTTCCACTAGAGATGCAGCAAAGGAGTCATGCTTGATGTAAACTTTGCTGAAAAAAGGTGACCAAAGAACTCATCTCTAGCTGCTGTTTGATGATGTAATCAGCGTTCAATGCAATCATTAAACTGAAATCTCTAAATCATTGTAACTGTATTACTGTTTCTGAATTCAGGTAGATTAGAAACTAATATCTGAATTTATTGCCCGGCATATTAAATTTTCTTTAACCAACTGGTTCATAATTAATGGCTTAGTTGTTGTCAAACCTTTTGTAAATGTCTGTTTTTCTTTGTAATATAGATCAAGCCTTTTCTAACATGCTACTCTGCAAAAGAAATAATTAAAGTATGAATAATTCACGCTAATATTGTATTGGGTCTATATCGATATATGCCAATGTTTCAGGCTGCGATGTAAGTATTGTATGGGTAAGAAAGAAAAATTGACACAGTATTTAAATTATGTGTATTTAGGTAAATAAGATGATTTGCCAATGGAATGAGTATTTTTATTCTAAAAATAAGATAATTAGATAATATGAAATTGAAATAAGACAATGTATGTCTTGTTCCATTGTGGCAATGTGTCTCACTTTCCACCTTAATTAAAAAAATAATGCATTTATTTTAAGAAAAAACTACTTATTTAGATTACATTTTTTTTGCAGTGTATCAGGATATGACTACATTTAAGTCTATAAGCTGGCCCACTTTCACTTTGCACACCATGACTTTTGTTTGCTACCAGATTTAGTTTTGGTTTTTCTTCCAAATTGATCTAGCCTCTTAGCGAGCAGAAGTGATAGACGTCCTCTAACCTGCTGTCCATAGTGTGCAGCAACAGGTGGGGGAAGGGGCTCACTCTCTGATCCAGCAGGAAGAAAAATCTTGCCACTAAGGCTTTTTCTTTTTAAAGAAAGGAACATTTTAGTGCTTGAAAGAGATAAAAGCAACCAACCCATTCATAAATGAACCTTATTCAGTTTTTGCCAAACCCCAAAATAAGTATTACACACAAACTGAGCCTCAAATAGAGCTCGTTAAGCATGGACTGATACTTATTATCAAAGAGATTTGATACCTTAGTTAAAGAGGAGCTGATCTTACTGTAGATGGTACAGGTGTCAAAGAGAAGGGAAATAATCCTTCATTATGTAGCAGAATAGATACTTAATTGATAATTGATGATTTTATTCATTGATTAATTTATAATAAAACATAATTAAGTCTTTTTGCTTCTGAAACTACTTGTATTCCTTAAATGTCGGCATAACTTATACAATTGGGAAAACTCGATAATTTCAATTAAAATCGAATATATGACCAAATATCTGACTCATGTCATGTGCAGTAAAGCTCGGAGGATGAGAAAACATTTCAATTTCATGTGCTGAATTCTACTAATCGCTAACTTTCTTTCTACCTGGTGACCTTTCAGCTAACTTCCAACCTTTCAAGTATGTAACTCTTGAAAAATGACAACAAAATGGCTCTTCCTCTCGCTCTACCCCGCCCCAATCCAGTCAGTGTGAACCTGAACCACAGCTGAACAGAGCTGCTCCAGCTTAATGTCTGCTTTTTATCACGCCAACCATTTTTTCCATCTCCGCTCCACAGTTAATCTCTCCAACTCCTTAGCATACGGCCACTTTATGTAACGTCAGCATACTGTTTATCATATCAGGTGACATTTCTATCTTGGAGGGGCATTTATCAGAGGCAGATTACACTAGTAAGGGATAAGGGGAGTGTTTACAGAATTGACTGCCAACATCCTGTATCTGAATGTGTGTGTTTGTGCTTGTTTGAGTATACATTGGTGCGTGTATGTTAGGCGTTTTTCAGCAGAGCCTTTGGAGCTGTTAGCTTGATGTGCTTCATGCGTGTGTATTTTTCTCTCGCTTTGACTTCTTATTCGTATTTCCTACAACTTAGCCCAGCTTTGCTTCTGTGGGCTATATGTGGAAAATGCTGAAATTTCACCCCAGGCCCGCCAAACGCTGGCAGCTCAAGTCGTCAGATGTTTTGGGGGTGTAGAAATCTCAAAAAAATAAATAAATGAAATGTTTACATGCCAGCTTCCCAGTATATTTAAGGGTCCTCCTTTCATTCGGGTGACAATCACGGCACGTCTCTCGTGTTTCTCTGGTTGATTTCTGTCAGGAGAAGAATGGTTGTTGAATGCCAACTTTCCCTCAAACATCTGTTCCCTGCCAATAACAGCTTGTGCCGTTGCCTTGTCTTAGCTGAAGGATCCCCAATTGCCTCCTCACTTTTAACACAAAACAACAATGCAGATGAGTGTCATCCCCTGCATTGTTTTTAATTTCTTATTCATTTTGTGTCTAAACCCAGACTGTTTCTTGTATAAACTCTTTGTGCTTCTATTGCTTTCATTGGTCCCTACATTTAAAGTCTCCATAGCTATTGGGGGAGGATTTTATGGCAGCTGCTGCTTCCCCTTTTTTGTTAACGTCGGTGTTGGATTCGCTGAGCCGAGGCAGATACACTGTCGGAGCCGAATGTCGCCCCTCGCTGTGGCTTCAGCCTGCAGTGCCTGGCTGGGCAGCTGTGGGAGATGTGGGCAGGGTTGCCGCTAAAGTTGGAGGTCACTTCCTCTCCCGGCTTCCTCTTTATCTTCCTCTTTCCTGAATTCCACTGCTATTATTCTAATAAGCGCTGGTTCAAACGGCAGCCATTGTGTTTTTATTTTTATTGGAACATAGGATCTGTCACCAACGTGGATAAAATTGTCATTTTTAGAAGAATGTCTGAGAGGAAACTAAAGCGGAGTAAAACCTTTAGTGCTACTAGCAATGAGCGGCTTCAACACTTCAGAAAGTTTCTGTATTACGTTTTCCATGGCTTTAAAGACCTTTCATGGCATTTTAATGAAAAATGCCTAAAGCCCAGCCTCCCCCTTCCCGACTTGTTGTTGCTCATTCTGGCTTAAATATGTATATAAATGTACTCTTAATCAGAAACCATCTGTCTTAAAATCTGTGTTTTTTTTTTTTTTAATCTTCTGCAGGCCAGTTAGTTATACCTCAGCCTGAACACCTAAATTCGTCCAATCAGATATCAACGGTCATCTGTCAATCAAATTTTTTCGGTCATAGCATCTTGATTCATAAGTCGCTGCTAATATACGCAACGGATGAAATAAGAAATAAGAATAATTTTCTTTCCCATTGAGTTCCGTCCCAGTGTTCACGGGGATGGATGTCTGTGTCTTCAGCAGGCATAGAGCTAACAGAACTGGCAGCGTTGCGAGGCAAGGGCTCAAACATGTACGGCTGGAAGCCTTCTACACCAAACCAAGCTTCTGGCGTCCTCTTCCACAACATCTTCGTCCCCGCTTTCCTCCTCTAAATAAAAAATCTATGACGAAGGAGACTCATCCAAGACGTCGACACAAAACTCTCCTCCTCTTGCATGTTTCCTCTGTCCATAGCGTTCCTTGACAGGGTCGTTTCTAAGTCACCAATTTAGTGCTACTTGGTCCCAATGGAATTTCCCATTGGAAACTATTAGCACAAACCGTCTACAACCAAACCTTTAGCCAAGCAATCCTGCCCCCTTGATAAACAACCAATTACATTGTAAAGTCGTGCACCACTCGGGAAAATTTGGAAATGCAACCATTAGAACAGGCACTTCCCTACGACTTAAAGAAATCTTCCATCAGATTAGTGATGAGAAGGTAAATCAGCAGAACTCCTCCCCTCTTAGTTTTTCCTAAAACAAGTTGGAAAGCTTTTTTAACAAGATTAAATCAGAATTCATTGCATCCTGCTTGCTTGCATACTCCTATCTTTCAGAGTCGCATATCTTCTCTTAAAATTATTTTCTTCACATTTTTACCCCCTTTTAATGGTATTCCCCTCGTTTTGATTTCATATCACCGTTGCTCACTGAGCCCCGGGAAACAATTGACTTTCAGCTCGCTTTAAGTTAATAGCCTTGTCTCTTTCCTCGTTTCGGATCAATATTAGTATTAATTAATCAGCATTATCAGGAGCAGTATCTAGTTCCATTTGTTGTTACATCTGCAAAATATCAATAGAGAAAGTGGACTCCCTGATCGTCATGGCAACTTCATCTCTCAGGTCAAAGAGAGTTTATCTTATCTTGCTGCTGAGAGTGGCAAACTGCTCAGGAATCTAGTTTAGACCCAGCGATCATTGATTTAAGCTTTTTTTTTTTCTCTCTTTGCCCCACCTTGTTGTTTCAGGAGAGAAAAGAGGAGGCCAAAAAAAAAAAAAAGGGTGGAATTCTAATCGCAAAGGAGATGTGAGATTTGAATATTGATGTCTGAAGACCATTACAGCAAAGAGGGCCTCTGGTCTTGCTGTTGCTCAAGTACGTCCTTTTAAGACCCAGACAAAGCTTTGATTATCAGACGTGTCACCATGGAGTATGTCTGTATAGCTGACAGTGTTGGACTGCAGGGATCAGTTTCCTGCAGTCACCAGCCCAGAATGTTAACACAGCTATCTGCACATCCTGGCGTTTCTACGGGCCTCTGCATGTTTACCGTGTGATGGGATTACTCTTAGAAACATTCAGAGTGGCCTGAAAGGGGTTTATTGAAATTATTGATTTGTGCAACATGAGGTGTTTCCAGTTTAAAATGGTTTCCTATATATGAGAAAACATCAATGTTACTTTTAGATGTCATTTTTCCAAATACATAAAGAAATGTTTTCACTTACAGAGGTGGGTATTTATCGAATCGATTTTCCTCACTGGGATACATTGAATTAGAATAGATGTTTAAATCGATTTTGGTTTCCCTCCCAAAAATGGGTTGATTGTAAAAAGTTGGATTTTTGCTTTTCTTGTATTCTTATGTAGGATTGGGGATGCAATATTAGCACAGTTTAGCTCAGTTTCAAATTCCAGACCTTTAGCTGGCCAAAATATACGTTTATTGTAGATCTGTAGCCATGCAATAGGGATGAGAAAGTTGCAGCTAGCCTACACATCCATTAATTTAAGTAAGGGTAAGCAGTAGGGCTGGGCGATAATTCAATAACGATATATATCGAGTGATAGACGTGTGGCTCAATAGAAAAAAAGAGAGTCAATAAAAGTTCGATAAAGAAACGCAGTTTTCCTTCCTTCTCATTGTAGCCTAGCATGTAGGTTTATGCTAGTCACTACTTCCTCCCAACCAATCACAATCGCGGACCCAGGCACGCCGTCACCAAGCCCCGCCCTCTCAAACCACAACACAGAGCACATTCAGATGTCGCAGCAAAAATCCAAAGAAGGGTTTTTGTAGTTCGGCAGTCTGGCAGTATTTCGGTCATGGCAAGTCGGACAAAAAACAAACCACAGTCATCTGTAAAATGTGTCGGGAACCAGTGAAAACGAAGTCTGATAACGCAACCAACTTTTTTTTATCATCTCAGCCGCTCACACCCGCAGGAGTACAAGCTGTGTAGGCCCCGCCGCGACTCTCCTCCGAGGAATCTTCGGGAATTTCGGGAAAATATATATATATATATTCAGTTGTGGGCAGTTTCCCACGTAGTTCTAACAATTGAGAGAAAAATGCTGAGGGGCCAGCAACTTCAAAGTAATAACTCAGGTTAAAGCAGGAAACTAAGAATGGGGGAAGCGGCGGTGGGGGCATTTGTTTATTTATATTTATTTTGGTCACTTTTCTGGTCACTTTAGTTTATTCTTTGTCAGTATTTAATAACATAACTCAGGTCTCTTAAGTTATTTTTCATTAAAACAATTCTGTTATGGTTAAAAAAGTTGGTTAAATAAATATTTAATTGGAAGTCTGTGTTTGTGTTTTTTATTAAAATTAAATCATTTAGCAATATCATAAAATGTCCAGGCAGAGCTGCACATAAAACATGGTTTCAAATCTTTTCAATAATTATCGATATCGATCAATATGCATTTTTTTTTTATCGATAAGCTTTTTTTCTATATCGCCCAGCTCTAGTAAGCAGTTTTTCCCACACAACATTAACAGTAAATTCCTGCAACAACGGACTCTGGACAAGCAAGTTTTCAAGGTCATGAAAATAATGAAACACTGGAGTAAAGCATCTAACTAATGGTGATTAGTGCAAAAGAAAATCAAATGAAATCAGAATATTGGTTGGAAAAAAACGCAATTTAGATTTTTTTCCCCGTAAAATCATTCAGTCCTATAAGGGATTGACAACATCGAAGACTATCATTAAATGCAGATAAAGATCATAACTCTTTATGTAACTGTTGCCCTGAAGATACCTGTTTTAAATGGGTAATGTTTTTAAAAGTAGTAAATTATAGGGTTATGGCTGCTGTAGCATGCAGACATAGACATAGTGGTAAGTGATAAGGAGTTTTTATTATATTTTAATTGTTCATGATAGGATCACGAGATATGGTGATAAGAATTTTAATCCCTAACCACTAACTCTACCCTGGAACAACATGTGTTTGTAAGAATTACAGCTGAGTTGGTTTATTTCTTTTGAAACATAAAGGGAAAAAAACGTGGTCGAAAAAAAAAACACATCAAAGGTGTTCTGGGTAGCAAATATGACAAAGCATCTTTTGCTATTGTCCGTGCAGTTTTAGTTGTTATGGCTGTATTTTTGCCCACGAGAAGTGCAAAAATATTCAGAAACTGACCTCTTTTTCATGCAGGAGACACAGAGTTGATTATAAATTTCCTCGAGCCAGGACCTATAAATTGCAGAGCACAGTGTGTGGGTCTCACAGGAAGTTAGGCCAGGTGTGATCTATCCGTGTGGGTTGGCAAGCCTGGTTGCGTGGATCTACCTCGTTGTACTGCCGAATGCTCCTCCGGGTTGGAGCAGAGAGCACGGGTACTTTTTTTTTTTTTTTTCCTAATACCTCTTCTTTTTGCCTCCAGGACACTATTGCCTCATTTAACATTCTCTATTTGGCCTCTGCCAAGAGGGGAAATAGCCAGGGTGAGGGAGGGAGGTCGCCACACATCATGAATTCTTCTTTCATTTAACTTGCATAGTCCCTTTTCACCTTGGTGATGCACATGGATCAGGAATGAAGATATTGCTCAATTAAGGGGATTTCTGAGGTGGCTCCTGAGGTATTGCAGTTATTTTTCTGCCACTCCGAGGTTCTGATGTATCATGGATATGGATATTTAGTTCATCGCATCTGCGTGATGCTTTGACATCCTCACAGCCCAGAAGAGAAACAGCTCTGTGCCAGACACAAGAAACTCTCTCGCCTTCATGTTTGCAAAATAAAGTCCAGGGGTGGAAATGTGTCAGTCTCCCTTCTACAGGCTTATAAGTAACTTGTGTGTTTCTATTCAGACCCTTTTTTTTGTCTCTTTCAATCGAATTAGCCACAGATGATCAAAACATTTTCATGGAATCTGTCAAAACTGATATTAGGGGTTTGACTGAATCTTGGATGAGACGGATGTGAGGGACTTGTTTGGAAAGATGACTCACGGCTTGCAGCAGGCATTGTCACCTTTTATTCTTAGCATTGTACAGCGTAAATACGTTGAGTTTGACTCGTCTTTGTGTAAAAACTGTGAATTCGATTGTAATTTTAAAAAAGGGGATCTGGAGGTTAGAGTAATGGAGGAAAGGACTGGGAGAACATGGTTTTTCCGAGCTGGAATAGTAGCTGGCACTTCCAGAGAGTGATGGCCTAATAGCTGTTCAGTCTAAATCTCTGGCTTGGCAGGAATTACCGAGGATGTATTTGTGGGGGCGCGCTGAGACGCAGAAGTTTGCGACGAGGTTGAAACGCACCCGGCGTGGCAGTTCAGGGATAGTTGGCAGCCCGAGGATTAAGTAACAAGCCTTTCACTTCAATTTGTTCATCAGCATTTTCCGCCAGACAAACGCCACAAAACACACACCATCTTAAAGGTTGGGTGGAAAATCACTAATGACAGAGCTTTGTACACAGATAAACAATTTCTGTCAAATACGTTGGAAAATTATAAAGCAAACTCAGAAACATGTTAATGCTTTAAAAGAGGCTGTGTTTAGATTTGCACCACTGCAAAGCTGGTAAAGCTGTTGACAGCACAGCTTACCCCCGTGATGCGATCAGAGGCCGTATCTGCCTGCTTGTGATTAGCGAGAGAGCGCGGCGACGCAAATATACAAACGGAGGTGATACTCAAGTGGAAACAGGTTGACGATGATTGATTTTATTTATTTCAAATGGGTTTGGTTTGAGTGAGTGCACCAGTGGGCAGTGACAAAAGCAGGGACGTGTTGCAGAGAGCACGTCTTCCTCTTCTTTTTATTGTCTTAAAGCAAGCTTTGTGAAGTGACACAGTAAACACCAGGAGAGAAATGCTGCAGCTATTATTTCACATTCAGCCCATTTTCTTTGTCTGCATGTATGTGTGTGTGTGTGTGTGTGTGTAGGCGTGTTTGTATTTCAGAGAATGCTTATCTGGTAATTACTAAAAACTGTTGACACTGAGCAAGTGCTGTAGCCAACTAAAAGGCCTTTTTGTCTTATGATATCAGATCGGATTTTTATCTGTGGTTCATGGAATCGTGCATCCCTGAAAAGCTAAGATAACCGCCTCAAACTCCTTATTTTCCAGTAAAGAGTGTAGAATTAAGAGTCTGGGTTGAAAAAAAAATAGGGAGAGTATCTAAAAAAAGAAAGTCATTACATCTGCTGTTCATTTTCTTTGCTCAAATACGGATAGTAAATATATATTTTTCTTTGCGGGATAAGTCTTAGGAATGCGTCTGTGAATCTTTGAGACATACGTTTGACCATAATCAAGTTTCTTTAAACCCTCAGAAACAGGATAAAGACTGGGTCAGATGATAAGCCTGGGCAAAAAGAGGGAGAGAAAAAAACCTGTGATAGACGAGGAGAAAATCTGATTGATTGATGTCTGCTGGCTCCGCCACCATCACAAGCCAGTTGACAGTTAGTTTAGGATCAGATGATTTTGCTCTTAAGATTGGGGTTGAGGGAGAGCTAGGCAAATATGAAGGACACAAAGGTCAATGGCTTCCCTCCTCCTCTCTGTATCTGTCTCTGCCTCGCAATAGCTTGCTTTGACAAACTCTAATATGTCGCTAAGCTTTGTGGAAGCAGGACACATGGTCATAGTTTGTACTGTAATATCCTATAGCGGTAATCTCACAAGGCTATGATTGAAAGTGCTGGAAGGAACCGGCTGCTTGCAGGGACTCGTTGACATCATCAGTTGCTGCGGACTGGCACATGTCTGCTGGTGTGTTTGAACGGTGTTTTCCCCCCCGCTGGGACCGAGTAAGTTAAACAACAGCTTCGACTTAAAGGGGATCTGTTATTGTAAGCAGGATCTGATAGGATGCCGCCACATTATGAGTTTGTAAAGCAAAGAGGGGGCAAAAATGGATTCTCCAGAGAGTGTGGTTTTGGGGGGAAAAACGACGAACGTGGAACTGTGACAAAGAGTGATTGGAGACGTATTGTAAATAAACACCCCAGCCTTTTGCAGCTCCCTCCTGGTGTCTTTAGAGATGTTCCATGCTAGATTTCAGCTGTCACTGGTGCTACAAGGACTGCTCTGGGATTGACCCTCTTCGGCTAGATTGTTTTGGTGCCAGCTTTAAATTAAACCAAAGTAAACTTTCACCAGAGGCTTATTTTATCTTTCCTTGAGCAGAACAAGTTGTAATAATCCCACTGGTTGCCATTTTGTTCCTTTAATCAGTGTTTAGATTTTGTAATACGAGGCTTGGAGGTGTAAGGGTGCATCAAGCTCTCATAACCAGAGAACAAAGAGGAGGTTTCATACTTTTTAAAGAATCTCCATTCACTTTTATTACTAAATATACATTCAATTTGCTGCAATATTTTATATATGTAACGAGAGATGATTAGATTTAGCCAAGTCTGGACGGATGATATAATTGGTATGGTAGCAACTGCTAGGAAATAAACTGATTTGGCACAGAAATCTTCATTGATTCATGGTTTTTATTCCTTATTAATTTGAAATTTTGATCATTAATCTAACCCAAACATAGCAGACAGACCGATACATCGGCTGGCCGATGTTGTTGGCCGAAATTAGCCTTTTTTATCTTATTAATATTCGCTGATATGTAGTGTTGCGCCGATGCCATTTTTTGTCCTTGATACCATTGCAGTATTGGCCGATACCGATACAATCTGTTTGAAATTGATGCGTGTGTATATATATGAAGAACTGCATACTACTTGGATGTAAAATAATTACCATCATGGCTTTGTCAAGCTGCTGCCTACCTTTGTGAATCAGGAAAAAGACTAATACAAAGTGAATCCAGTAGAGCTTTTTATTGCCTACCTGGAATGGGTGGCAATAGTGGAATAAACTTTTGCCTCTCAAAAAGGTATCGGTTCCCATTTATTGGCACTCGCCGATACCACTACCACCATTTTAGTGGTGGATCGGGGTCCCGCCCGATACACTACTGATATGTGAATGCGTTGGCCCTTTCATTGCACTGGTTTCCAAACTAGGGTGTGCGCACACTAGGGGTGATAGAAATAACTGAATAAATTACCTAGTTGGATGTTTCTTTGATTAACTTTAATTAATAACAATGTTGAATTTGTTATACAGTAGAAAAAAACAACGAAACGTTTCTCAAAAGGGGATAGTTTTAGTGATTAAAGGTATATTATCGTTTATTTTATTGTAATGTCTAGTTCCCCTTTATTTTTATGTTTTCATATCTGCTGATCGGTTTGGTGCAGGGTTAGAGATTGAAAGGGCTCAAGAACATTCTTGTAAACAAAAGGAAGAAAAGTTTGGTTGTATTCAGCAGGTGTGTGTTGAGATCATATCAAGCATGCATTGCCAATCCCTCCATTTACGCTCCATTGTTAATGCTTAATTTTTTTTTGTTTAAATTGAGAATAACATTTGCTATCACTGTTCAATTTTTATTATGTTAATGGAGTAAAGAAAAGCAATATCTAAGCTTTAAGAATTGGCCCAAAATTATCGGCAGCACATAACAGATAGTTAGATTGATGTTAAATTTATTGGTATCAGCTTTGGTCTAAAAATAAAAACTGTTTTGGTCGATCTCTTAATCATCGTATTGACATCTACTAGAGTTTGAATAATTTTCTTGCATGTAATCATGAAAATGGGCTTTTTTCACAAGATAGGGTAAACCAGTAGTTATTAGTCAGGCTATCTGCTGATGTAACCATCCTGCATTTCGCTCTCTAATAGACATACTGCTTCTAGATTCGCCTTTGTATTTGCACCATGTTTTCTTTATACATTCTGCAGTATTTCCAAACCAGAGATTTTTTGCTTTTTTAAATTCTGAACATTTCTACTAGCCGTCTTTCAGCCGACTGCCAGTGAGCAGCAACTGGTGTGGGAGGAATGGCAGTTTTGTTACTCTATGCTCCTTACAGCCAGAAAATCTCTGATGGCTCTGGCACATTCTCTGGAAACTCATTAAAATGTGTTTAAATCATATTAATACTCTTGTGCAAAATATTAATAGTTTTATTCTGATTGAGTGAGCGTCCTGGCTAAGACAGGTTACACAAGAGTAACAACATCTGATCTGTTAGAGGCTTGTACTTGTTAAAGACAGCGATTTATCCCTTTATTTCAGCACCAGTAGAGATATCAGGAGCTTTTTTTGTGAGGGCTTTATTGTTAGCCAGCGGCTAGACATGCCTCCATTAACCTTTTTTTTATTTTATTTTTTTGCGTTTTGCAGTGTTGGAAACAACAAATTTGGATCAACTTACATTAATTTCAGAAAAAGTTTTATTGTGTTAAAGTTGTTTGACTTTCAAAAGAGAATAAAGAGGAGTTGAAAACACATTTGTTGGATAAGTTCTGATGTCGCAAACTGACGACATATGACTAATCAGCTTTTTCCGCCGCCGGCGTCCTGAATGAAGCATTAGAATCACATTTCTCTCTAGATGTCGCCGGATGGCATGTATGATCCCTCATACTTGCTGGCATGATAATTAAACACAACTCACCTGATTTCAACACATTGAATAAAACCTTGTTCCTTTACTGCTCTGGGTCTAGCTTGCTAGTTCTATTACCTGTTTACTACAGTGAAGCATAACCTAAATGTATGAGACATAACACTTTGCATCAACCAGGTTAATTCACTCCAACACTGATCGAAATACACCTACAGTATCTTTAAAGTACTATAAATTCTTCATGTATTTTGAGTTTGCTACCGTATCGGTAAGTATATGTGGAAAAGATCCAGTTAAGCAGATTTCAAAGGCCCGCCTCTGAACTGATATATATGCTTGAATACAGATAAAGATAGTGCAGTCATATTTGCATGTTCAGTGGTGACGTCAGACAAACAATTTCTAATGCAGTGTAAAAATATGTTCTAAGAAAAGTCATTATTATTATTATTGTATACAGTGTAGCGTGACATGCTTTAAAGATTTAAGGATAGAAATAAGTACTTCCTGTGCCCTAATTATGTTATTTAATTGCGATTTGGATGAATTTCTGATTGAGCATACGTACATCAGCTAACGGAATGGATTGGGTAGTGACACGCATTATTAAAACTTGATCCTCATGGTTATTGACATATGCTGTTGCATTATGGATAATTCTGGTGGAAATGTAAACTCCCGCCTCACACACTGTAATTGGTCCAGTCTGTATTAGACTGCAGAGACTTGAGGCTCATTTATACTCAGAAACCAGGTTGTCTGCGTGTGTGTCACAGTGAACGCAGATATGCCCCCCGCCCCTTCCGCAGACACTCTGCTGCACCTCTCAGAAATTGTAGGTGACTACAGACAGTGTCACAGATAGTAGGCCTCTGATTGGTCAAATCTACATCCGTTCTACACTATTCATATTTCCTGTTTGGTACCTTACCAGCTTGATTTGCATGGAATAATATAGCCTAGACCACGCTTCAATATTGGGCATAAATCAAATATATCTGAGACAAGCTCCCTGCGACACACTGCTGTGGGAGGATAACCAGCCCTTTAGCCTTTCCAAACTAACTTTTGTCTTGTGGAAGTCTGTCTGGTTGGCCAGGTTAAAACACCAGTGCAATTAAAAGACAAAACGTCCTTTTTTATTTAAAAATAAGAGCCCATAACTTCAAATCTTAGGCTAATAATAGAAATGTAATGTACTGACAACAAATGGATAGAGCTAAGAGTGACAGGCTTAACTTTAATGAGAGACATCAAGCTCTTTTGATGATGAAGATTTCATGGATTTTGGCTCGTTACAAAAATATAGCCCAAACATGGGATCCTTAGTGATGTCTGATGTTAAATAGGTTTTCCTTCAAGGGTACATCCCTAACAGACATGTCCATTAGCTTTGTCTGGGAGCTCCTTTAAAGATCAAGGTCTCACTTGTAATGAAGTGGAAATGCAAATGCAAGTCAAATTCAACTATTGTGGATCGTCTATTTTAATGAAGTTTTCACTAAAAGAAATGTAGCTTCCATTCAGAGCCTCTAGCCAAACAATAAAAAAAAGGGATAATCCAGAGACAATCCTCATCCAAATGAAACCGGACATCATTTAGGGGAAGAGACAACAACTCTTTGTTTGTTTGAAGTGGTTGATATGACAACCTCCTTGTCAAAGACTCGGGGGAATAAAAGGGATTTGTAATTACCATAATTATCTCTTATATGTTTTCACCTAATGATGTCCATTAAATGCCCGGGACTTCATTATAGGCCGCTTCACTGTAGGTTGGCATACACTCATAATACAGCATGTTATATTACACAGAGAGAGCACAAGTAATGAACTTCTTTCATCGCAGATGTTTATCGCGCAGCCCTTCTGGGAGAAAAAAGCTGATGTACTACAGCTTTTTGTTACAGCTGGATTAGAACAATTCTCATAGTTCCCATTTATCTTTCACATTTTCTCCACATGCGATATTAACCCAATTGGCTTCATGTCTAAACAGGATGGCTCCCTAATCTACACCGCTGTTCGTTTCATGTAAAACATCTCATTTTGTGGCTTAGACTGGTGGCGGGCCTTATCGTTACATAATTCGCTGCCCTCTTCGTGGTTTTCATTGTGGCAATTTATTTAAATTCCCCCATGTTTATATATTTTCTGTCTCCCTTTATTCTCGGTGATTAGCTTTTTATAAGTTCAAAGACTCATCTTGCAGACTTTTGATATGAATTGGCAACAGGGAGCAGGGAAAGCTGAGCTGTTTTGTTGGAGAGCAGAGGTAGGAGCTCGTGTCCATCTATGACTCGAGGCGCTAAGCTTAAGGCTGAGCTATCCCCATCAGAGGGACAGATATAACACCTTTTTACCATCCTCACCTCAGCAGGTACAGGGTTTGGCAGATCTTAGCTGAATAAATGTGTGCAGTTCTACTCCTGTGCTGAGGCCCTCAGTCCTTGCATGTGGCTTCGCTCCTGTGGACGCTTTGGTCTTTGTCTGCCACCTATCAGCCTATCAGCAGTGTCTCTGAAGCCCGGTTGTATAATTCACCATTTATGGCTTTGTGGAGAGAGATGACGGTCAGGGCGGCGGAATAGCTCCAGGCCTTCCCTTCAGTGAGTGGATTAACGGCGGCCTGCTTTAGCGCTCTCAGCCGCGGTGTGAAATCGGCCCTGCTTCGGCGCCGGCGATCAGGCTGCCTTTCTCTCTCTTTCCCTCTCCTTTCCATCTCTCTGTCTCCTCACCTCATGCAAAGCCTCTCCCAGCCATCTGTGAAATGTGGAAACTCTGTGTCTAAGTTGAGTTCAGATCCCATCCCCTCCGTCAAGCTGAGGCCAGCAAGCAAATGGGCAGGCATTCGGCAGAGGGGCTTTGCAGGGGAGGAGGAGAGGAAGGAAAGAGATGATGAGGCGGGGGGGGCAGCTCACTGATGTCGTGCCGCGTGTGCAGGAACCCTGCCTGTTCTCCGCGGGCGAGTTGGAGGAGGGTCCAGGCCTGGGTGCCGGCCGAGAGATCTCTGGTTCCTGCTTGCAGGTCCAAATCCCCCCTCTGTGTGTGTCTGTGCGGAGGCGAGGCGATGGCACAGCTCCCCTGAGCCCCTGCCCAGTCCTTTGAAGATAAGATGGTGATACAGACTCCCTTTCGGTACGAAGCTAACCGATGGTCTTTGTGCGACACACTTGCCTGTTTCCGCTGGAGCCTGCAGCTGAAACACCTATGGTCTTTACTGAAACGAATCGGCTTCATGGCCTGTGGTCAAATTAGATTATAAATGGGTGACAAAATTTTAGATCATATGTTTAGGATATTCGTTTTTTTTTTTTTTTTTTGCCACTATTCATGCTGATAACGTGGAGTTGTGCTACGGCTGATTCTCTATTTCCATTTGATTCCCCTCCACTGAAAAGAATCACTTTCGTTTAAAACCCACTACTGACTTACCTTTCCCCCCCCCCCCTCAATTTTTCATGGCAACTAGTTTTCATTTTAACTCTGATTTCTCTACCATCTCCCCTCTGTTGCTCTTAATCACCGCATATTTTTTTTTCTTTTTCCATGTCTGCCCTTTGCATTTATAACCATATTTTGTGGCACTCATGGGCCAATTCTCCCACTTCTGGCTCGCCACGACAGCTTTTTGAAAGAGCGTCCTTGGTAATCAGGCTTTTGAATCATGAAGTCAACATTTCCTTTTTTTCTCTTCTGCTATCCTGCAGCTTTAGGAGTTCAGAGCCGTGCATAATGTCTGGTGATTGCACGGCATTATGGTGGTTTGGAAAGCCAAGCTTGAGGTCCAGCCACGCACATCTTTCCATAGACAATGGGGATCTGTGTGTCCCTCTGAGCTCATCAGGGATGGGGCGTTGATTGCTTTTTGATACCCCTCCAATGTGGATGAGGTCCTGCATACATCAACTAATTAGAATGTACTTAGAGCATTTGTATGTGACAGACCCAACACTTCTCATCAGATCCTTAGCCCAAGCGCACTAACCATATTCACCAAAGGGCTTTACCAAATTCAGAAGAAAATAGGTCAGAACTAGAGCTTTCATATGTGGGAGAGAGTTGATATATAGTAAGAAATAAAAGACATAAGTTGAAAAAAGAATGTATTATCACAAAAGTCATAGATGCTTTAATTATTAAAAACAAATGATGCTCAAATCTGAAGAAATTCAAAAACAAAGACAAAGTCTTTATTATCCAGATAGGTTTCCTAAACTATATTGCAAAAATAATTAGAGCCATTATGCTTTTGTGGAAAAATGGAAAAGTGTTCTTAAGGAACTTAATTTACTTCAAGAACCCAACAAAGATTAATCCAGGAGGTCCCAAATTAACCCAAACATTTTTTTACAGTGATGACAATGCGCTACATATTTCTGTATTTCCTGTCCTGCTCTTATAGAAGTCTCTATATCCCACTGTTTTTCATCCTTCAACTTTAGTTACACCCCTAAACGGATGGCTCAGCTTTGAGATTGAGGCTGCTACAACTAAATATGCTGCAATTATTATGTCTAACATCAATTCATGCACATTTATGAAATAAAAGTTGAATATAAGAAAATAGCCCTGTTGCTTAGACAATTTTTATCTTGGCAGGGCTTCCCAGAAAGCCCTCATAAGTCAGCTAACGAGACCTTATTTCTGTCACAGACTCACTGAACGGCCTAGCATCATGCTAGGATCTGTAGAGGGTGTTGGGGTGGTGCTATATATTTCATAAAGGCATTCTATTACACCCCCGTGGCTCGTAGGTAACAGCATACTGTGGTCTGGTCCCCAGGCAGCAGAGAATAAAGTGTACGACATGGCACTGGAACAGAAATCTAACTGCTGTTTCTGCAGCTAATCTTGTCTTGGATCTTAATTCCAATAAAGAGTTATATATATTTTTTTCAAAGCATAAGCCAAGCAACAACACTCCACTCAGTGTTTTCAGCAGGTATGCTTTATTCAATATCATTTCAGATAAGAAGCGTAATCCTGTGGAGGAGGAGGGCATAGTGATGTATATTGACCAGCTCAATGATAGCCATGCGGTGCATGACTGCGATGGGAAAGTAGCAAATAACGATTTGTGTCATCGGCTAAATCAGGTGGTGAGGATTATGGAATACTGTCCTCATTGTTGTCAGCTTCCAACTGTATTGGGTGAAATTTAAATGCTCTGCAACCGGGGAAAGGTAAGACATAGAGTCTTGGGGCAGAGCTTCTCAAACACTAAGTGGGGGGGTCATGAGATGATATTCTCAATCATTGTGATGTGATCCCTGAGGAGCATGGACCAACGTGAAATAAATCAATTTACCATGAAACATTAGGATATTACATTTTACATGGTGCATTTTATTTATAGTATCTCAAATATTGAATTATAATTATAAAATGTACATTTAAATAATTTTCCACTAAATAATAAAAAGATATTTAAAAAAAGATACATTAACTTTACTGTATTTGTATATAAATAAGGGTTTAAACAATTAATCGGATTAATAATAGTCAACTAATATAGTAATCGATTAATCATTAACTGGAGTAATTAAGTAAGCAGTAATTACATCAAAATTGTAAAAAAATATATATAAACATTTTGAATTTAAGATAAAAAAAATCTTTTTCGTCTGTCAATTATCTCTATCCAGAACTCCTCACTTAATTTCATAAAAATTCTTCTTTAAGCAACTCTTTCCTATCCGATTATTAATTGAAAAAATAAGTGACAGATTAATCGATTTACAAAAATAATCGTTAGTTTCAGCACTAATATAAATACTGGGTTAAATAATAATATTTATTTTTAGGGGGTCTTTAATCTATGGGACTGTTTTTTTTTTTTTTTTTACTTTTTTGGAATAATGGGCTGAAAAGTTTAGGATACCCTAACTTAGAAAAGTGTAATCAGAAACTTGAGTGTGTTTAACTTCAGTTTTAGGTATATAAATACGAGAGGGCTAATTAAAGAAGTGTAGTATTTAAAGTTTATGGTTTTTGTCCATTTTTTCAGAGGAACAACAAAGCTGAAAAGAGTGGTATGCGTTGAATTTGAATATTTATCCTGTGTTTCCTCAACCTCTCTGGATTAAATCCAGTAGAACCGATTGCCTTCAGAATTCAAATAGTAAACAGTGAGTAATTTAATCTGGTCATTAAAACAGCTGTTCTGTTTTCACATGTTTGTTGGAAAAGGTTAGGAAACAAACTGCACCACAAAACTGCTAAACTAACAACTAAATAAATACAGAGTAGGATTTCTGTATACCTGTTTGTGAACCTCTTTTGTTCACTCTTTTAATTTTCTGAGCTTGACATATAGCAAGTTAAACACTAAATCCTGTTAACATGTTCCTCCTAGCTGTTATTCATTGGATAGAATAAGATAAACAAAAAAGAAAATTGGCAGCTCTCATAGAGCCTGGGCAGCCAAACTTACGTCATATTCTCGGCATATTAGCCTGGAGAGGAGCGACTAGAGCCCGATTTCAAGGGCGGGACTAACAGTTAGTGGGAACAGTTTATAAAAAATCATATAATTATGGCTGTGAGGCAAAAATATGTAAATAGATAAAGAAAAGATATTACAGCAGCCAGTTGTTGAAGTTTTAACCATGTTAACAGCTCTTTTGAGACATCCTCTTTGCAATGTCTTCTTTGCATCTTGACGGTTATGGTTACAGAAAAGTGCTTTCTTATCATTGGCCCGTCTCCCGTGCTGTGATTGGTCCAGTCCGTTTTAGATTGGAGAGAAATGAGCCTCACCAGACCTACCTACACCCGGTGTAAGTCAGCCTGCCTAACCAGGCTAACTCTGGAAGCATCGTTTTACACAACGATAATGTATTGCTGTAAAATATTTATTTCTCTTATTTTACACAAAAACTTGTAAAAGTTTCAACTATGCAGCTTAGGGGTCTAAATATACAGTGTATGTTGAATAATTGATTGAATTTGATCATTTTCTGGTCAGTGAGCACAAATGTATGAATAATAAATCACAAGAAAGAACCCACAACCTTTACCAGCCATTGCTGTTGGATGCCTAATTTACCATTAGGCAATACTAGGCAGTTGCCTTGGGCCCCAAGTTGCTGGGGCCCAAGGCAACTGGGGCTCCTTTAAACTCCTTAAAACTGTGTTTACATGTATGGTTAATACAACTATTCCTTATTTGTGCACTATTCCTTATTCCTTATTTGTGCACATTAGTTATGTTTTTGATTAAAAAAAAATCTTGGGCTAAAATGCCATCAGAACACTTATAATATTAAGTGTGTCTCAGCAGCTATTATTTCATTTAAACAAAAAATGGAGAACAGATAAGCAGATCATGGCTTGTCTACGGTGAAAAGAAGCACTTTTTTTACTTTCGCCATTGCCTTCTTGGAAACACAGGAAGGAGCAATCAGCTAAGTGAGCTTAGTGCTTGGAAATAATCTTTCATTCCTTTTGAGACGCCATGAAAAATCCACATACATAAAATAGAGAGGGAAACAACAGGAAAAGGAAAAAGAAGAGAGGGACAAAACCCAGAACAAATAATGGATGTCTGTTCTATTACATTTCTGTGTGTTGTCTTCTCAATTCAGAGGGTCCCTGCCTGTTTTTGGCTAGGGCCGCAAATTTCCTAATTCCGCCCCTGGTTGCATGCGGGTTGTATCTGTGCCTTCTCCCTCTTCTTAGACAGGATTGTTGTAAAGTGCTGGAGCTCTAGCAGTGAGCCAGGTCACTCGGGTCAGTGCCGCACTGCTTTGGTCTCACCTTCCAGAGTGACTTCCATCAGTGGAGAGCACCCACATGCTTCATTTCATCAGGTTTTCTTTTATCTTGACTGGCCAGGCCCACGACCCCTGAACACTGATAGTCTAACACGACTGCCAGAGAGCATTACCGGGGCATTGTGGGGAATCAGAAGGAACCTAACTAGGTTAAGTTTTCTCTTCTGTTAGATTTTTACTTTGCTTTGGTGTGTGATTCACTGACCTGCATGTGTGTTTCTTTGAACCGTTTGGGACACAAGAGTTCAGGTTTGAATACTTCAGACGGAGTGAACCGTAAAAGGACCTGGAGGGTGACAGATTCGGAAAGACATTTCTATGATGGACCAAATGAAAATTCACCTTTTGAAGCATGTTTTTAAATATATACAAGGTGCTCGGCAGGTAGTGCAGCTTTCTACATCTAATTTTAAAAAACAGAGGTGCTGATTACGCTCTGAATTTTCCAATTTCCATGAACCATGAATGTGTCATGTTTACTTTCTTTGCATGGCAGAAGAAAAATAAATGCTCACAGTTCCCTGTAAAGACAGATATGAAAGGAAGCACCAAGACCTCTTTCAGCTCTTTCTCTGGTGTCGTCCCTCTTTTACTGCTTAGGTGGTCTCTGCCATCTGACTGCGGTTTGAAGTCAGCAGAAGTCTGCAATATTTGCTTTTCAGCAATTCTCGCTCACTCTGTGTCTTTTAAAAAAATATCACCACTGGGTTCACCTCTAAGAAAGAAAAGACTCAAATTAGGTGGCTTGGTTTGTTTGGGCCTTTCCTTACGAGAGGTTTTCGGTCGGTTTGTTGTGGTGAGTTGCAGGTGATGGACAGGGAAGGGTGGGGGCAGTGATTGTGGTGTTGGAGAGTGTGAGAAGCCAGGCGGGGCCATCAGGGAGTGGCAGATAGCCACAGTTCAGACCTGCTGGGGTGTGATCTCACCAGAGAAGTAAGGCTCGGCCAATCTTAGGCAGCCTTGCTTAAAAAGCAAGTGACAGAAGGCGATGAACAGGGAGATTACAGCATTTGAAAGAAAAAGGGAAAGGCTCAATCAGTGACATAAAAAAAACAGTTTTAACCAGATAAATGATGAGGGGATTGGTCTCCTCTTTATTGCTTTCTGTTGATTAGATTTCTTAAGATGCGTGCTCACATTATTTGACATTTTTGAAATGCATAGACCAGTATTGTTACATACAATGTTTTTCTGAATTACTCTACATTAATGTTTCATTTTGCTTTATTTGTTACCAGATAAAACCCTTCATGTATATGTAGGCACAATAAAATACATGGGAACAGGGCGTAAACAAGGAAATGTGAAGTTTGCATGACAATTAAATAAAAACATTGCACATGTGTAAGTCAATTGGATTGTTATGCTAGTAGTTAAATCAGGCTGCTACTGTATTACTGAGGGGTAAACCTTTGGTTTTGTTGGGTTTTTAGCTTACTCACAATTTTTTGCCTTTGAAATTCTTTTTTATTTCTTTTGGGGGTTTTTTGTAAACTGTCTTTTCAGCTACATCTTTGTTAAGGAATTTTTAGCTGTCCGATTATTAATTAATTAATCAAAAAAAAAATATTTACAGATTAATCGATTTGCAAAATATTTGCAGACATGGTCAGAATCCACAATTCGCAGAAGACGTCCTACGCACTCCGCTTTGTTTTTAAAAGATATAAATATAAAAAATATAACAGCGGATGTCTGGGGGACAGTGATTCGCCTACATGTTATGAATGTTGGCGTACCATAAAAAAATAAATTATGAACAGTTTAGTTTGTGCCTTCAAGTCGTTGCCCATAGGAAGACGTTACCTGGATACAACCTAACAGAATATCTTCAGAACAGCTCCAAATGACACAAAACTCATATGGGTGAGTAGAACTAACCTGACTCCGCCAGATGGATTTGCTCCGCATATCCTTCTGGAAACCTTCCGTAGAAATAATTTTGGGAAGGGGCGAAAATACTAGTTAGCTGATGGGCCTATGTTGGTGATAGACGGGCCAAATAAACCAATCAGATCAACGAAGCATATGATGTTCTAACAGCCAGGCTACTCCTGCCGAAACCACTCGGGAGAAGAGCAAAAACATCTTTTCCTCTGAGAAAAGCCTCCAGAGCAGTGTTTTGCTCTTCTTTCAGTGAAGAAATAGTCTGTAATTCCGATAAAACTTGCTCGATAGCCACGCTAACGCTAGTTTCATCGGCTGAAGCCGCCATGTTCTTTAGACTGAACTGTCGCGCTTCTCGTTGCGTCACACCTCAACCCGCCTCAAAGCCAATGCTGATTGGACGTTCTTTTGGTGAACGGCTCCAAATTTCAACGGAGAGTCTTCAGACTGATTAGCGAGTGAAACCTTGAAAGCTCTCGAGATCAGGATGGTCTCACGAGGCTAGAGTAGAACATGATGTAATAACGTAAAATATAGGGCCAAATGTAAAAAAAAACTGCGTTTCCCGTTAAGACTCTTTAATTTGTTGCCATGATTGGCTAAAATCAAACTGTGCGGCTTCACTCAGTGTCCTCTCCCTGATAGATTTGAGTTAGTTAATTTCAGCACTAGCACTTATAGAGAAACCATAAATGTACTGGAAGGTCAGAAGTTGTCTACAAAACTCTGATTTGTGCATCTTTATGCAAATCTCTTTTAAGTAATGCATGTACCTCTGTTGACCGCTTTCCCTTTTCTGTGTTACACTTCATGAACTAAAAGGTGACATTGGAACCTTATAGAATGCGTGCATGTTTCACTGCATTGAATGCTATTTTTAATGGCATTATTCAAGAAGGGAGTTTGCTGCTCCTTTTTTCTTGTAATGGTGTGTGTGTGAGTGTGTGTGTGTGGGTGGGTTGGAAGGGAGGCTGCGAAGCTGCTGAGACCCCTTCGTTATCAGCACCAGATGCACGTTGACTTCAGACTTTCAGTGGAAGGTAAAGAGAGAGGGGAGGGAAATTAATGAGAGCCATAAAACCAGCAGGATAAATAATTAGCCAACTGGTTCTCAGATCTGTCCCTTCGTTTTTTTTCCTTCTTTTTTCACTTCAAATAAATCCTCACAAAGTTTCTTTGTCAAAACTGCACGCTGACACTCTTAGGTGTATCTGTATGTGTGCTTATTTACATTTTCTGACTTTTCTTAAGCCTCAGGTGCCAGTTTCACTGTCTATTCTTTTCTTTGTGTGCATATGAGTGACATGTCAGTCTGTTGACTGGACCGGTTTCGCTTCCCACCTGAGCAACATACATGGACAATAAAAGACCTCTCAGCGGTCATAATTGAGCTCATAAATCATCTCAATGACATGGTGTCAGAGTTTGTGTCCAATTTTTTGTTTAGAATAATCAAAGTTGTGATGGAGCCTTGCTTAGTCCAACCTGATGTTCCCCAACTGAGAATGAGTGGCTTTTCTCTGCATAGATAACAGAACCTAATTGCACCTTAAATTGCACCTTTGTGCCCCCCCCCCCCCCCCCCCCCCCCATTCACCATCAAAGCTAATATTTCTCTTGCATTAGAGCACACTTTGTGGCAGTGTGCTGATCTGAAAGTCTTTACATGCTGTTCAGTCCCTGAGGATTTTGTATTATTGTTGTCAGACTGTGTGGAGCACAGCCACTTGCATTGTTCTAATGCACCAAGCAGCAGATTTGGAAAAAAAAAAAAAAAAAGAGCTGAGCAATCACAGAAAGACTTACCCTATCCTGCAGTCTTTGATCGCTATTCATACGTCTGCACTAAGTAATCTTCGCCTCTAATCTTATTCACAGATATAAATAAACAAGCAATGCTCTGAATGACACGAGAGCATATGAGTGAACATCCAGAGGATTATGGTAATTTTATGGATAAATAGGAATGTTTAAAAAAAAAAAACGGGGATAAAAAAAATGGATATATCTTTCAAAAAAACGCTGTGAAACCATGAACCCAGGGACATCAGTGAGCGTGCAGATAAACTGACTTAATAGAGGACAGACAGGCGGGCTTTTTGTGAGAAGATTGGGTTGTTTCAGTCGAGGTTTTGGCATGGAAAAACGTGCCGGGTACCAGTATAAAGGCATACCACGGTTTAAAAAAATATTTTAATTAGATGCCAGATAAAGAGCTGCAATGAGCAGAGACTTCTCCAGCTGAATGGAAAAGAGACTGATAGCAAGGCCCCTTACCCACCTGTTGCTGCACACTGTCTGTCAGCTGGATGTTTAAATATCCTTTGAAAATCTCCCTTTCTTTAGAAAAAAGACAAATTTGAAACAGTCTCGTTTCATGATGTCTACTCATCATTCTTGTTCAGGTAAAAGTGGTGAAACTAATAAGATCCTAGTTGCCCACTCTTCGCTAGCAACATCCTGTCATAATAAGGCTACTGTCCGCAATTATTACGGTTTTAAATGGCAGCCTAGACCCAAGGGTTAACACCAGCTGGTTTATTTTATGCTTAAACCTGACATTTATCCCTTTTGTCCATTTGAATGCCTGTGAGTAATAGCAGTATGTTTATCTTTTTATTAACAGCTGATTATGTCACATAGAGGCAAAAACTGTGGAGGATATAATTGCAGGGATTTTGTTTCTATTTTTTGAAATCTTAAATGTACAGTGGCTTTGAGCATGCATTATAATACATCTACAGCCTCACCAATGAGGTATGTATGACTTTCACTGTGCTCTTCCTCTTGCTCTTATTGTGAGTGGGAGAGACTGCTCTGCCATGGCTGGTCGGCCTGTTAGCACCCTGGGTTGGAAAGGGACCCCACAGCAATACCTGCTGCCTAGGGACGAGCAAGAATGAGTTATACCTCAGTATCTAATGCCCATTTTCCACTAGTACCAACAGAGCGATCCACTACAGATTTGCCTTTTTCTACGCTTCCATTAGTAACCGTTACATAGATCCGTTACCATTTATAGAGCCTGCTAGCTTGTGGGTTTAATCGTTCCAAGGGATTCTGGGAAATATGAAAAACCAGTGGACTGTTGGTCACCGATTGGTTAGGGGGAAATGTTACTAATCACAGCTTATTTTATTTACTAATGTCTTTAACCATTAAACCATTGTAGGTTGAGCTTTTCCAGCCTTTTCTATTGTTACAAGTACAGAGCGACGAAATTAACTCTCTGCATTTAACCCATCCCCTTGGGGAGCAGTGGGCTGCCATTGTGCGGCGCCCGGGGAGCAGTGTGGGGTTAAGAGTCTTGTTCAAGGACCCAGAGTGGAAGTCTGTGGGACTGGAGCTCAAACTCACAACCTCAGGATTCCAAGCTCTATGCCCTAACCACTATGCCACCACTCCAACCTTATGATGCATAGAAGGATTAATATAAGCTAGTAGTAGGTAGCATTAGTATTAGATAAAGTTAGCTTTATATGTGCTGTAGCATGTGTCTTTCCATTTACTAAAGTATAACTTCTTTCTCTCTCTGGTTCATATCCAGGTTCCCTTATCTTGACGTCCTCAGCCTTCCTTGGTTCTCCTCTTTTACTCTGAGCCTTAAAACAGCCATAAACAGAGCAAGATCTTATTGTGGTGTAGCTTCAAACTACCTGCCTTACTAAGACCAATGGAAAAGAGGCATAAGATTCTTCAGTAACACACACACAAAAAAATGGCACTAGTTAGAGGTTGAAATACTTGCTAAATATAACAGCAGAGTATCTGAGATGATAACACTAGATTAGCTTTGGGTAAAGCAGCTGACTGCAGGTTGTAGCTGCCTAATAATTCAATTCAGTTTATTTATATAGAGCCAATTTACCACCCCTGTCATCTCAGGGTACTTTACAGAGACAATTTAATCAGATCATCCAGACTGATTGGTTTAAAGTTTCCAATTTAGGGAAACCAAGCTGAATGCATTCAGTCAATGACTTTGCAAGATTTGCTCCACCTGGATGAGGATGTAGAGACATTTAATATTGCCTTACATTGAGATTTTGCAACCAGATTGCTGAACTAGTTAACCAGCTTGTAATGCGTGTTATTAAGAGAGAGAGGAAATATTTTAAATATTTTATATGTTTAAAGTTAAACGCCTGCTATAAATGCACTATTTGTAATTTTAGTTTTGAAGAAAATTCTTGTGGTATCCATTTTTGCTTTGAATTGTTGAACCACTGTGACCCCATTAAATGGTGTAATTTTGCGACTCTTATACTGTGAGAATCCTATATTTGCTTGTGGTACCAGTATAGCTGCAGATACAATCACTAAACAGCATCTGGATCAACGTTTCCACACTGTCAATTGATTTTTAGGACTTTGGCCCTTTATCTAATCTCTTCTAACTTGACTTTTTGTAAGTCAGAAATCAATTATGTCTCCTTTTCAAATGAAAGGCATAGAAAAAACTAGTGTATGGCTTTAAACTCAGCCTTGCTCTCCTTTGACACAGCGCATTACAAAGGGAAAGGAAAATCACACTGCATACCTGATCCATAAAAAACGCCTTTGAAATGGATTGCTGGGTGCAATCCAGTCTGGCACAAGTCATGGCATTGATGGCACAGCCTCTGGGTGTTGGGGCGCTTGGCCTGGACAAGATGGTTGCTGGGCCCCATATCAGTGGGCACTGGCCCATCCTCCGGGGAGCTCCTAAGCCATGCCGTCTGAAGAAGAACTGATGAGGTTGGCAGCACATGTGGGCATGTTACCGGTTTTTATTTCAGTCGGATGCAGCTCCGATGTTATCATCTTTAGTCAACAGAGCCGCAAACGGACCCAGATGACTTTCTGTAACAAAAACTCTTCCCCCCTTAATCATCTATTCCACCTACACCAGTTGTGAGTCATTCCCCTTCGTGATAGGCTCACATTCTGCAGGAAGTCGACAGCTGCAGGAGTTTTTAGGAAATAGTCGATAACAATCCACAGGGCAAAGAAACTTCCACCTTTGATGGGAAGTTGAAAAGAGCGTGTTCCACTGTTGGTTTGGCAGAACATTAGACATGGCTGCAGGCGGGCCAAGGCCAGCGAGGGATCGAGCTGTTTTAATAGGGCTCATCCAGAGGTGACGAGAGTGCAGAATGCTCTAAACTGGAGGTGTGAGCCGGGGCTGCCACTACATATCTTTTGTCTTTCATTATCTTTATTTCCTTATTATTTTAAATAGCCAGTGTGTGCATATGCCAAGTGTTTTTTTTCTCTTCTCTAGAAGCTTTTTTGATATCCATTTAGATTGGGGCTTCATTAAAAACCTCAGACAATGGAGTGACTTCTAATTAAGAAGCGCCGCATCTGGCCCCTGGCACCCTATCCCGTTGTTCCATCTATTTTGCTGGGGAGAATTCATTTGTTTCTTAATTAAGAAAAACACCAATAGCGTGAAAAATCTGCTTATGGTACCTGAATCCTAATGAGCTAAATAGTGAGGGGAAAGGGAAATCACATTCCAGTAGCCCTAGAAATGAACTCAGAGCTGATAAAAATGAACTAACTAGCCTTGCATAAATCCAAGCTGTGGAGAAAGTGTACCATCATTATGGCTAAGACAATATGCAAACTATCTTCAAAGAAATCAAATTGCCAGAATGTTTTCATTTGCATGTATTAACCATTAACATAATGAGGAGAAGTGACATTGGACCCGGATTGTGTGTCTGTTTGGATTGATAACTCTGCTGCATCTGCAAATAGTCTCCTCTGCAAAATTATGCTAGCAGTCAAATCAGTGCTGAACTGTGGAGGGAAAGGGAGAATGATGGAGGGAGGGAGAGAAAGACAGAGGTGCAATGAGAGGGGAAGGCTTTCTGCTTTTTTTCGCCGTTTTATCAGGGAGCTCGGTGCAAACCTGCTGCAGTTTTGAATCAGAGCCATCATCCCCCCCTGACAGCTATCCTTAAACAGGAAAAGGCCGCGAGTCGTTGTCTCTGAGGCTCTGCAGAAACCCGCCCTGTGTGCTGTTTTTTTTTTTTTTCTATTTGTATGACAAACATCTAGCTGGAGACTTACTCTCCAGTGGTCGCACTTCACCCACACGCCTGCACACGGACTCATACATACGTGTCAAACCCCAGCTGCATCCAAACGCTTCCAGGACACCAAAGTCTCACTTATCTGCTCCGTATATGCCCCACATTGGCTAGTTGGTGGGCAACCAGCCAAACCCAGTGTGCATTCCCGACTGCAGCCGTCAAACCCCAAACAGTCTTCAACGTTTAATTTTATTATTATTTTTCCAGCATGCTATTTCTCAGGATCAGCCTCTTAGGTCAAATTATTCAATTAAAGTGTCTGTTTATGACTGATACCAAAGCTGTGTGGTGGGTCTACTTATCACCTATTTTGCAGATTGGTGTTCTCGCAGAATACCACCATAAAGATTGTCTTGGCTGTAATTAAAATGGCACAGGGACAAATTTTGGCGCAGAGCTAAGAAATGAAGGAGGTAGAGGTGGGGAGCGGGGAGAAACCACTGGGGCTGCATTCAGTTAAATATAGTTTAAGCTTTAAATCAAAGTAAAAAAATATCCCCAAAGGCCTAATATGAAGCTAGCATGTGTAAGATGCAGAGGGGTTAGCAAACTTGGATGTTCCTGGTGGATTTCTGTGCAAGAAGTAAACAGGAATCGGGGATGGTTTCTGTGGTAGAGCGGTTGCTCTTTTGACTTTCTAAATGCCATCTGGGGCCAGCATCCATCCACAGTCCGGCTTGTTTGATGAGCTACTGGCAGGCTTTGGAGACACGTGTCCCCCGTGCCTCGTGGCAAACGTACCTTTCACCTTTAGTGAGTCCACCAAGCCCACGTGCGACTTCTCAGGGAAAAAATGGAAAAGAAATCAAAGCAATAAGCTGAGAGTGTTAAGCCAGAGTATGGGTGGGGTGGTGGGGGGGAGAGAGAGAAAGGAAAGAAAAGTAAAACCTGTGCGACTTTGGATTTCGACAGAATCTCCGGACAAAAAAGAAAAAAATTTGCATTGTTATCGCAGATAGCTGGTGATGTTTTCACTTGGTTGTACTTTTTTTTTTCCGGTGGAATATTCGAAATGTAAACCGAGCCTCTAACGACTCCCTTAATGACGCGGATCTTGCTTCTCTCTCCCCCGGATCGCGTCTTAGCGGGGCTTCTCGGCACGGGATGTCTCATATCTGAATATTAAAAGGGAGTTTCAAGCTCATCTGCAAATGTGATTTGCACATATCACACTTGTGCAGTCGTCAAGCTGCTTCATCGCCAAGCTTCTGAGCAAAGAAGACACAGGAAGGGGAGGGAGGGAGAAAAAGAAACAGAAAGATGCACATATGGGTTGCTATTGATGTATTCCATTTCTGACCTAATTTAAATCCCTGCCAACAAGCTCATATGCATACTGTACATTTGCTAAATTACAGAGTGTAAACCTCAGCCGCCTCATGGAGACAGGTGTAAACATGGCTGTTGTCATAATGTGCTACCTGTACATATAATAATTGGGCCATGCTGTTACTGAGCCCAACAAAAATAATTTGGACATCATTTTGATGCCTGGAGGGGCCCCTGGGGAATGCCCCTGTTGAACGAAGGTGGCCCATTGACATGCCATACACGCCAAGATATAATTACGGCTGCCTGTCTTTGTTCCTCCCGAGTTTGCTCTCAGAACACTAGTAATTATTTGTGATATTTTGGTATTCTTTTACAAGTGAGCTAGTCTCTGTGGACTTGATCATTACATGGGTGAAAATGAAGCTGTGAATGAGCTCCCCTCCTGCCGAATCCCAAATTCAGTAATTCAGTGTCACATAATAACAGGGAAGTTGCTTAGAGGAGGAACTTGAAGTGCAAAGGCTGATCTGAGATTTGATTTGGGGATTTTGACACACAGCAGCTCCCGTTCCTCACTTTTGGCTGCCTTGACGACTATCTGCTGGGGGGGGCTGATAATAAGGGGCAGTGCCAGAATATCTTTAGGGTATGCAGCGTGTCGAGCTGCGGTTTGTTGTCATGATAATCCCCTCATTTGTAATGTCGGGATCAGCAGGTTACGGCTCTCCACTTGCCTTCCGTGTCAAGGCTTGGGACCGGCGAGGTGGATTGTCATTTCTGAAGCAATATTTTGACAGCGCCTTCACTTTACTCGTATGCCGAGGCTCAAAGGTCAGAGCTGTGCCACTTCCATTTACTGTGCATGAACACTCAATCCCTGAGGAGCTCTCTACATCTCCCAGTGACACACACACAGTGGATGCAGCTGTTCTTTGTGTTTTAACTCACTTGTTTTAGGAGATAGATGTCAGAGCCGGTCCCTCTTAGAGCTTCACAGCCAGTTTAAAGCTCCTGAACTGCAGGGGAATTACAGATTCTCAATGTTTGGGATGGAGGGACTGGGAAAAAAAAGCCTGTTTTCCATGTTTGCCATCCTTCCAATTAATGTATCAGAGACAGCCACCTCAGTCAGAGCTGTCCTTGCTCCCTCCCTTCCTATCACTCACACACATGCACATACTGCTGGGGATTTTTTTAAAACATAGTGAGCTGTGATTTCTGCAACAATGTCTCAACGGTGTAGCTGTCATTCGTTTCCCTGTGTGCCCAGCGCCGCCCCTCACATGCACCGGCAGGTTATGTCAACCAAATAAGGCACTTGTCAGTAATACAAAAAGACATTGTTGCCGGGCCATTGTTACCTGCTCTGCCAGCTATCATATAGAAAGTGATAGAGTGACGGTGTTGCTGCAGCTCTGTGCAGCACCAGAGCCCCCAGGGGTATTATGGGTTTAAATCTCCCTCTCACAGTTCCGCTCCGGGCCAGGAGGAGCATCATCATTAGCCAGAGCAGATGGAGGGGCTTCAGCGCTGTTTTCCTGTACTAACTCTGCTGCTGTCAGACTTTTTATGCTGGAATCTGGGCTGGAAAAATGCAAGTGGATGGGAGTGCTGGTAGACAGTTAATGATGAAATAAACATGAAATCATTTGAAACACAGAACCAGGAGACTGAATCATCATTTATATGTGAAGTTAGAGATGCAGAGATTTGGTCTAGTACAGCTCAGCCATTATGTCTATATCTATCTATCTATCTATCTATCTATCTATCTATCTATCTATCTATCTATCTATCTATCTATCTATCTATCTATCTATCTATCTATCTATCTATCTATCTATCTATCTATCTATATATATATATATATATATATATATATATATATATATATATGACTAAAATGTCAAAATTGAATTTCTTTTCTTTCTAGGTGACTATGGTTTTGCCAAAGCGTTCATAGCCACAACATCACAAATACTGCTCTGAAAAGATAGAAAGAAATTAAAATGCACTTCTTCAGGATACAGGTACATAAGGAAGTATGATTTCAATTCACCATTTTTTTAAGTTTTAAACACCATTAATTCTTATTTATTGTTTAGAAAATAAATTCCAAAAATTAAAAACAATCTACTGGACTTTGTTTCCAAGTTTGAAGAAGTTTCGCTTCACTTTCAGGAAGCTTTTTCAGTTCAACAATTCAATTGCATTAAAAAAGCTTCCTGGATGGGAAGCGAAACATCTTCAAACTAGGAAACAAAGTCCAGTAGATTGTTTTTCTTTTTTTTTTTTTTGCAATGACTTATGACCTGGATGACTGAGAATCTTCACCAGCATCAGAAAATAAATCAAAACTTGGGAGGTTGTGAGCAAAATAGCTGAGTAAGCATCTATAGAGAAGATATATTGATTATATTTGGGTCTCTGGACCTTAAGCAGATTACAGTGACTTTAAAGCATTGTTTATCAGAAGGATGGGGCAAACTAAAGCATGGTTGGTGGTTGTCCAATGGCAATTGATCTATCTTATATCCAAAAAATCGGTTAAAAAGCAGCCAATAATGTAAATGTGCAAACTGGCGAAGGGCTTTTGATTTTTGTTTGAGTACCATGGCAACGTAGATACTGCTGTATACAGGGTATACATCATACTATACATATAATATTTGAAAATAATGCAATTGTTTTCAAATAAAGGGTTACATTATTCATTATAAATACTTTTACGCACAAATGGTCATTTTACCTACTATTTTCCCCTTTTCTTGTGCTGACTGAATCCCGCACCCTTGATAAACAACCAATCACATTCACTTTATTCACTCGTGTAAAGTCGGGCACCACTTGGGAGAATTTGGAACTTCAACTGTTGGAACAGCCGCTTCCCTGCGACTTTAAGCTACACTGCTTTTGAATTCCTATTACCAGCAACAGTTAGTTTACTACAAGTAGAATAACAGTTTTTTCTTCGTCTAAAATCTCTACGAAAGTCATTTTTTAAGATGTTCCATTTTTCCTCCTCTTAATAAAAGTAATAAAAATAAACAGAGACTTTTTTTGTCACCTTGATAAATGGCAGAGCTGAGTCTGTCTTAGAAGGCAGTACTTTCCTTTAAGACATACAATGATCGTTTTCTACTTTCAGCTACTTTCGATCGCCAATGAAATGTAAAATAACAGCAAATATAGGTAATAATATGTTGAGACATCAAAAGAGATTGGATCCATAAGAAACAGGTGCAATACAGTTTGTGCGAGTGGAGTTGCCATATGTTGATGTCATAAGAAGGGGCGGGGCCCCGAGCAGATCTGACCGCCAGAGCAGATTTGGTACCCACACCGTAAATGCAGCTCTTAAACAATAATTTTAAGTTTGTTTAATCGAATTCAGAAGCAGAAAAGTAGTAAATTATTTGACGCATACAGGAGGGTAATCTTGCTATATGTTTTTTTCTGTAGCATATTATTCTAAAACGACCCATCTTCCAAAAATCAAATCAAATTTAAAGCAAAATATCTTAACGTTACACGATGAGACTTCAAAGAAAGCAGCATTTTGAGGAGTTAAAAAAAAAGACTCTATACATCTCTAGATTTTAAGTGAAAGTTTAGAGATATGCAAAATGAGGCTTGTTTCATTGTCCACTGCTGACAGATAAAGTCAACTTTTCAAAAGTCTGTGCTGTATCAGGTATTTAAACAACTCCCATCTTCCGTGTACAATGTAACAGGAAGTGGGATTTCAAGCTAATCAGAACAATCATTTGTCAATAGGGAGTATTTATCTCCTGCCGCCATGAGCTGTTCATTGATGTAGCAGAATTTCACCATGTATTGGAGGCCTGTTATCCAGGGAATAAGGGGTGTGGGTGTGGGTGGGTGTGGGTTAGTGGGCCTGTTTTCTGTGAAGCGCTGGCAGAATCTTAATCGTGCAGCGTGAGGGTATTCATGGCTACATCAAGAATTATGAAGGAGGCAGAGGGATGTAGGAGGGGGGGCTAAAAAATGAAGCTTTCTCAGTCTGTGTTTTAAAGGACAGTGCTTTGAATGTCATTTGACAATTTCCTTTTAATTAGAACTAATTTACAGAAAGATGCCCAGCAGCTAATCTTTACAGGATAATTAACTTCTATTTTCTTTACTTTTAATTAAAAAGTGGAAAAGATTTAGCTGATCCACAAAGAATTGTTCTTTTGAAATGTTCATCAGACTTCACACTTCTTTTGGCATTGGTAATATTTAGATCCTATCTGCCGCTCGCAGTCTCCACTGAGTTATTGCAGCGATTTTCTCCCTCTTATCCGGGGTATTAAGAAGTAGAACTATCAATAGTAGAAATAGGAACCAGAGGCAAATTAGAATTGAATTAATGAAGAATTTATTGCTAAAAGACCCCCCCTCCCCTCACCTCCATCCTTTATAATACTGGGATGAAATTGACATCTTAGATATATCCATTTCATAGAAATTCCTTGATGAGGAAATGCTTTTTTATCGACACTATTTGATGCTGTAATCAGCTTCCTTGTTCATAAGTAAACCCTTTAATTTCTTTGAAATTATTCTAGACTAAAAGCTAATCATTGCAAAAGCCTTTTTTTTGCATTTATTATATTGCTATTTCAGCCCTGCAGGCTTTCTGGCCCCAAAACATGATGAATATTAGGCTTTTTTAGGTTAAACTGCGGCCTCCTCATAAGTACTTAAGACGCAGTTAAGTGCCGTGTGGCTCAACAGATTGAAAAGTCCCTCAGCCTCATCAGAGCTGTTGGAGAAAAGTCTTTTCTGGCCACTGTTAGCACCTTCCAAACAGACTTTACTTAGTGGAGATAAAGTGAGCCAATATGAGGTGAGCGTGCGGCAGACAGAGCCTCCACTCATCTGCAAACGAAGCCAGTGGCTGAAGATGGATGCCCCCACTTAACCATGATAGCTCCCTGGAGGAGCTTCACTCAATGGCTTCATTAGAAGTGAACGTTCTAGTAAAAAGCTCGCTTATAAACCCGTAATTAAGAGCACAAATATTTTACCTGCTTTGTTTCAGCTGTCACCGCCACGTGGTTAACTTATATTTCCCTATAAGTAACAGACGGGCTCCAATAAATCATGCAGTTTGATGAGAAGCGGTGAGGAGCAACTTTCCGTTTGCTTTAACAGCATTTTAATCCTCTCATTGTACCTGCGCTGATAAAACAGACACAATTCAACCAATAAAGTGCAGTTCACAGCAGTTTGGGTTGGTGATGTAGCCCACATTCTTAACAAATTTGATTGTTAAGAAAAAAGCTGAGTCATAACCAGAAAGAAATAGAATCAAACTGAATCTGATTGTTCTGTGTTATGATAGAATGCATTCAAATTTTATTTTGCCAAATGAGATCAAACTCGTCCTCCAATAGAGTGACTGATACAATCCTACCAGCTGAGCGAGATTATGGTAATACACTACAAAACAAAATATAGTCAAGCACATTTTTCTTGAAAAATTTGTATTTTTCTTCAATTTGAGCTGTGACTCAGACATTCTGTCCCTAAAATCACATGATTAACATTTGAAATGAGGAAAAAGCAACTCCATTATTTGATTTAAAATGCATAATGGCTGAAATACCCAATCCAGGGGCATATCATTTTATTTATACTCAAATTATGGCAAATGATTATTTTTTTAAACCTATTTTTAGAATAAGTAGTATAATATATGCATATATCAATAAATTATAAATCTTGGGATTAATTTGGTAATCTGGTTTGCCTTCTCTCAAAAAGAGACAAAGAACTAAACTGATTTCTGATTGAGGTGCACAACTTGACTCAACTATTAATATAATCTTCATATCTTTTCCATTAAACCAGCATACTGATTTGTATCCACAAATCAACAGCTTAAATTTGTTTTTCAGTGGCAATCGCTTGCTACAGAGTTTGTATTTAGCATTTGCAGCTGCATTAAAGTAGCTAAAGTTGTTTATTGACAGAAATTCTTCATTCATGACTGAAATTTTCTCCATCAAGTCTCTTTTCTTAGCTTTGTTCTGGTTACAGTAAATGTTTCTCTCCTGGACAAATCCCCCCATGGAGCTGCTTTAGTGTTACTGCAGCTGCATACATGCATCTTCATGCTACGAGGGATTGCTGCAAAGTCTATATACAAGCAAATGTCCACCGTCGCTACATGCTCATCTCAGAGAAATGGATTCTGCAAAGTCAGTTACTTGATGCAATCATCTGGGTTTCCTTAGATTGAGAATTGGTGCAACTGAATTAAACTGAACAAGTTTTCCAGCAGTGATGTTATTTTTGACAGAGCTCTTCTGTCTCCCACCAGTTTTTCCAGGTCGAAGGGATATTCTACAAAACAGCTAATGAGCTGTTCTACCCACTTCCCATCACCTATAAATGAGCTGCAAAAAGAAAAACAATTAGTGTATCTATGTACATCCTGTAGGTCCATCAAAAATCAGCTGTTTTACTTTATGTTTTTTAATAAACTTTCAGGGACGTCAGCTGGTGAATATCAGTGATTTCATTGCATCAGCAAAAACAGGCCTGTGATAGATTGAAATGACTTTCTGAGGGTTTTTTTGTGTGCAAACATTAAGAAATTTCATGAAACGGGTTCTGTCCTTTTTGCCCTTTTTTTTTTTTTTGAGATACATCTTTTCTGACCAGGCTCATTTTAAGCTGACCATGACCATCGATCCCAGCAACGTCAAAACACATTTAAAAGTCAAGCTATGTTAATTTCCATGTGTAAACGAAATTGGTTTGGTGCACCAAAACTTCACTGGAAAAATGGTCTAGAAATAAGTAACAATTTCTTAAATTCAGTGTATTTACCCTTAATTTGAGTAGGTAAATAAGATAGTTTGGCAATAGAATGAGTATTTTTACTCTTAAAATAAGATTATTAGATAAAATGCACTTAAAATAAGACAATGTAATTGCATTTTCTTATTTAAAGTGTTAATTGTGTTGTTCCATTGGTAAAATGTCTCTTTAATCTCCTCAATCCAAGAACAAATGCACTTATTTTAAGAAAAACTGACTTATCTAGATTTTGATTTTTTTCCTGTGTTACTGTATCCTGCTGGGGATTTATGGTGCTGGAAACTATAAGCAACCTGACAGGCTATGTTTTGGGTGTTAGAAAGCATAAAAAATACCTTTTAGAGGGATTTCCTAAACACAGATTAATTCAAGCAAAGCTTATTATGGTTCCTTTTTCGAAATATTTCTATATATTTTAATGACACAAGTTAGTGTTTCTTTTTTTTATAAAAAAAAAAGCATTATATAAAAGAAGGTTTGCTTGAAATGTTTGAATTGTAGCATCGGGTAATAGCAGATGTGAGTTTAAAATGTAAAACACAAATCAAACCATAGGTATAAAATTAGTGTTGCACCGATACCAGTATGGGGCGGGGCCCAGATCCAGCACTAAAATGGTGGGATCGGTATCGGCGAGTGCCAACAAATAGGGCACCAATACCATTTTGAGAGCCATAAGTTTATTCAACTATTGCCACCCATTCCAGGTAGGCAATAACAAGTTCTACTGGATTCACTTTGTATTATTCTATTTTCCTGCTTCACAAAGGTAGGCAGTAGCTTGACAAAGCCATGATGGCAATTATTTTACATCCAAGTAGTATGCAGTTCTTCATTTATACACACATCAATTTCAAACAGATGGTATCAGTATCGGCCGATACTACACAGCCAGATATCGGGGCCAAAAAATGGCATCGGTGCAACACTATATCAAATAATTGAAGTTGTTTGCAAAAGCTTAAAAGATGCAGTAAAGTTAAATATTAGCTGTTTAATAATTAAGCAGGTGAGGTTATTTTCTCTTAACTTATTACACCATAATGGTCATAAGAATGTTCGAAAAAGTCTTTAGAACCTCTTCTGTTCGACTCTTTACTACTAGCTGTGTTAGTTAATAAAACAAAGTTGGTTAAATTAGGCTACTAGTCATTTTAGGAGATAAAGGAAATTTGGACCATTTTAAGAAGTAAAATTAGTTCTGTTCAAAATAGATTATAGATAAATATCACTTGGACCTTGGAGGTGTCGTGGTACCAGTTCCTGTTCAGAGGCGAGTCTCTCTCCTTAAACTCCAGAGAGGGGGAGAGTCAGCCCAGTAAAACAGGACTAAACTTTACAGAGGAAGAGGCTGGCATCTGCTGAAGCCCTCGGGCACGCTCAGAGGTGCCTCCAGCATTTTAATGGCGTAGTCAAATGCCAGCATGTTTTCATGCTATTCCAATTCAAATTCATTGGATAAAGAAGTGAGAGCATGTTATTCTCCTTCAACAGGCCAGACAGAAGCGCTGGGCGCGACAACACAGAACTTAGCAACTCTGGAAACATGCTGGGATCCAACGCTTTGTCTGATTGGAGTAATACACGCCACCAGAACTCTCTTAGCTCCCTTTATTAAACACTTTTTTTTTTTTTTTAAGGAAGTTTTGTTTGTTTTTTCTGCACGTGGGTTGAATAAAAAGGCTTTTAATAGGACTTTCCTCGAACCAGTGGGTGTGTTTCAATCTTACTTCACATGGAAACTCCTAAATGAATGATTTCATCACGTTGCGCGATGTTTACATGCCATGTCATCTTTAGTGTTGCAGCCTGAGAGAGGAGTGTGTGTTTATTAACCAGGGAATACATGTATTTACCAATTTACCACCCTCCCCAAACACCCACCCACCCGACGCCGTCCGCCTCCTATCACACCACAGCCCACCCTCTCGCCCTTTTTTTTTTTTTTGCCACACTTTTCAGACGAGTGTCACCGCTGAGTTTTCAAGCAGTTTGTTGACTGCTGATTGTAAGTGCCCAAATTTAGGAAGGAAGCCATTTCTAATCAGGAGAATTACATTGCTTAGCAACCGGAAAATCAAGTTAAACAATAGCATTGCTTATTCTTGCTCGCAGAACGCGTCGTTCTCCACTGAAGCTGCTCCACGCTCCTCCCAGAGCGCACACACATTTACACGCACAAGCAACCTTTTCACTGACAACATGCAAGAGGATAATTTACGTTTGACTTGTGTTACGGCATTAGCTCCACATTTAGTTTGATCACAGACTGTAGAACTTGGAGAAAGGCTCTCGTTTTTATGACATTTTCAATGCATGAAAAGGAAAAGATAGAAATGGAGCAGTCCTTTGAGGTTTCCTGTGGCGTATTAGACTATTAACAGTTGCATAAATGGTATCTATTTCATTACTGTGATCAAGGATTAAATTAGAAGTGTGAACCCTGTAACGTATATGCTAATTTGCCACTAAAGTCAAGAGAGCCCTCTGCTTCCCAAAGGTCATTAGGAGCGGAGGAGACGCTCTCTTCCTCATTTCTCTGAACATTTATAAGTTCATCCTATGAGTTTACTAGTGGTTCCTAGAATTTCTAAAAGTAGAATGGGAGGCAGATCTTTTAGTTATCAGGCTCCTCTCCTGTGGAACCAACTACCAGTTTTAGTCCGTGAGGCAGACACCCTGTCTACTTTAAGGGTAGGCTTAAAAGTTTCCTTTTTCCTAAAGCTTATAGTTAGAGTGGCTCAGGTTATCCTGATTTATCTCTATAGTTATGCTACTATTGGCTTAGACTGCTGGAGGACATAGAGACCCCTATTTCATCATTCTGCTCCATTCTATCTCTATTCTCCCACTCTGCAGAATCTGTTAGTTCAATCTCTAATGTTCTGCTCTCTCTGAATTTTCTAATAGTAGCTTCATCTGGTCTGTTCATGTTTGGCTGTGACACCATCCCGGAGAGAAATATCAACACCTTTATTTATAGATGTTTAAGATTGGCCTGTTTTTCAGTGTAGTCCTGTTTCTCTGACTGGGACTAACTGGATGTGCTCTCTTCATCCTCTGACATGGGAGTTGGCTCGGAGCTCGTGTGCCTGGCTGTGTGTTTCCTGGACGGGGCCGCCTTTTACAGCTGCTTTTTGTATCTCTGCTTCTGTCTCCTTGAACTCCAGTCGGCCTCAGCAGATGGCTGCTCACACTGAGCCTGGTTCTGCTGGAGGTTTCTTCCTGTTAAAAGGGAGTTTTTCCTTCCCACTGTCGCTACAAGCATGCTTAGTGTGAGGGATTGGCTTTGATTCAATGAGTCAATGCAACAAAGTGGTTTTCCTTAAGTAGAAAACTTTGAATCAATTTGACTGTATGATCTGGTGAACTATAAAGTGCATTGAGATGACGTGCTATTTAAATAAACTGAATTGAATTGAGTTGAAATCGTTTCTTGTTTCTCTTTGGTGAAAGTCTCAGTGGAAAAGTGAGAAAGGCTTGATGTCCAAGTCGCTGTGATTTGGCAGAGGTTGGCCTGTGTGGCCTCTGCTGGATTTTAGGTTCTGCACGATGCATTCATGTTTAGCCTCAGGTGCTGTTTTTTATCCCCAGGCCAGCTTGGACACGTTTTCAATGGACCTTTTTTTGGATGGAAAAACTGTATAGGTGGATGCAGAAAAAAAAAAAAAAAGATTTCCATGCTTATAGAGATCTGCCGCTTTGTTCTGTCAGATTCAATTACCTCACCTCTAATTAGGGAGCTATAGAAGAGGCTGGGTTTGTGATCCACACATCACACTGTGGAGCCTGCTGATAATGCACGGTATCGCTATCACAGCCCGGCCACAAGCTCCCCACATTGCAAACGGTTGAAAAAGCATTCCATGAAATTAGCAGCCACTTCTACAGTTCTGCACATTCCCACAGATTTCTTTAGAGCTTTTCTTTTTTTTTTTTTTTTTTTTTCAAAGTGAGCTTTGGATGAAAGGTTGGCACATTTTTTTTTCCATCTTCTGTTTTTATCCACTAAGTCACAAACTGTAGAGCAAAGTATTTTCCTAACAGATATTCTCATTCCTCCACCTGTGTCCGTGCTCTTCTCCCCTCTGCTCCTCTTTTCTCCATGACTCATTAATCCTCTGTCCATCATATGGTCTCAGAGTATCACCCCGTTTTATAGACCCAGCAGGGGCATTACCATATCCCTCTCCGGAGCTCCACTCCGCATGGCCGATCGCTATCAGTCGGAGGCCATGCCATGAACAAAAGAGCCACTGTGATCAAGCCTGCATTGGACTAGCAATGTCTCTATTAGCACGGGCTGCTCCTTCTGCAGGAGTGTTTGAGCGAGGATAGTTTCTGCCTGTGGCTGACAGCAGAAGAATTGGATGAATGTGGAGGATGCAGTTCAAGCTGGAAGGTTGCAGAGATATCTGGATGCAAGTGCTGTGACGATACATCTGTTCACGATATATAAACTAGAGTGATAGGCTCCAAAAAGATGCCAAATTGGCTCCTTTTTAAGTCTAAGCAACAAAATAAAGGTTTTAGAAAGAATCAGCAATCAGTGTAAAATCACGTGTGGTTTAATGACACTGTGTTTCTCAGATTTTAATTACGAACCAGATTTTCACTGCTGTTTAAAGCCAGAAGTTGTCCAGTCTTTATACTTTCAGAGTGAAGAGTCGCCAAATGAAGGATTTAGAGGAAAAGCTTCACTTTTACTTATAGCTGACTGTTAATACAAGAGGTCAAATCAAGAGCTGCTTCCATTTGTCCTTCAAAATAAGAGCCTAACTGAGCTCAGAAAGCCTTAAACTTCCCTCCAGCGCGGCACCCATCGATTGTTTTAGTAATCGATTATTTTTTAGATTAATCTATTCATCTAAAACATATTTTTAATAGATTAAGAGTTCTAAACTAGCAAATATTATTGAAAAAATACTTTTTTGTTGATTTTAAGTAAACTGCAAATGGCAAACATACATGAATAAAGAAATTATTTAATTTAATATGGAAAATATATTCTAATTTCATAATTTTTTTCTTTAAATCTATAGTTTTTTCCTTAATTGCTGTGGTAAGCAGGTTATTCTTTTTGCAAATGTTATGTCTTATAGTCTGTTTACCATTATTGCAGGTAACAGTTCCATTTCGACTACTGAATAGTTCATCATCCATTCATCCATCCATTATCCATTCATCCATCCCTTCATCATCCATTCATCCATCCATTATCCATTCATCCTTCCATCATCCATCCATTATCCATTCATCCATCCCTCCATCATCCATTATCCATCCATTATCCATTCATCCATCCATTATCCATTCATCCATCCACTATCCATTCATCCATCCCTCCATCATCCATCCATTATCCATTCATCGATCCATTATCCATTCATCCATCCCTCCATCATCCATCCATTATCCATTCATCCATCCCTCCATCATCCATCCATTATCCATTCATCCATCCCTTATCCATTCATCCATCCCTCCATCATCCATCCATTATCCATTCATCCATCCCTCCATCATCCATCCATTATCCATTCATCCATCCCTACATCATACATCCATTATCCATTCATCCATCCCTCCATCATCCATCCATTATCCATTCATCCATCCCTCCATCATTCATCCATCCCTCCATCATCCATCCATTATCCATTCATCCATCCCTCCATCATCCATCCATCCATTATCCATTCATCCATCCCTCCATCATCCACCCATTATCCATTCATCCATCCATCCATCATCCATCCCTCCATCCAGCCATCCATTATCCATTCATCTATCCCTCCATCCAGCCATCAATTATCCATTCATCCATCCATCCATCATCCATTCATCCATCCATCCATCCATCCATCCATTATCCATTCATCTATCCCTCCATCCAGCCATCCATTATCCATTCATCCATCCATCCATTATCCATTCATCTATCCCTCCATCCAGCCATCCATTATCCATTCATCCATCCATCCATCATCCATTCATCCATCCATCCATCCATCCATCCATCCATTATCCATTCATCTATCCCTCCATCCAGCCATCCATTATCCATTCATCCATCCATCCATTATCCATTCATCCATCCCTCCATCCAGCCATCCATTATCCATTCATCCATCCCTCCATCATCCATCCATCCATCCATTATCCATTCATCCATCATCCATCCATCCATCCATTATCCATTCATCCATCCCTTCATCCAGCCATCCATTATCCATTCATCCATCCCTCCTTCATCCATCCATCCATCCATCCATCCATTATCCATTCATCCATCATCCATCCATCAATCCATTATCCATTCATCCATCCCTCCTTCATCCATCCATCCATCCATCCATTATCCATTCATCCATCCATCCATTATCCATTCATCCATCCCTCCATCCAACCATCCATTATCCATTCATCCATCCCTCCATCATCCATCCATCCATCCATTATCCATTCATCCATCATCCATCCATCCATCCATTATCCATTCATCCATCCCTCCATCCAGCCATCCATTATCCATTCATCCATCCCTCCTTCATCCATCCATCCATCCATCCATCCATTATCCATTCATCCATCATCCATCCATCAATCCATTATCCATTCATCCATCCCTCCTTCATCCATCCATCCATCCATCCATTATCCATTCATCCATCATCCATCCATCAATCCATTATCCATTCATCCATCCCTCCATCATCCATCCATCCATCATCCCTCCATCATCCATCCCTTCATCATCCATCTTCCATCCATCCATGCATCTATCAATATTGGAACTATTTTCTATCTTATTTCCGTACCTTAGACTACATACTGTACATGAAGGAAAACTACTCCCCTCCTCCTCCTTGTTTGAAGGCAGGCTCTGTTTTGCCACGGTGAGGTGACATGCAGACGTCCTCTCCATGGTGTCATTGGCCATCTGAACTCCGGCGGAGGCTTGATAAGAGGCAGAAGCAGCAAACAGTCCTCTGGCCCAGTTCGTCAGCAGCCCCCTATAGAAATGCACAGAGGAGCGCGGGTCACACAGAGAATGTGACAGGATTTTAAACAGTACACAACTAAATATAGCAGGAACGCCACTATCAGAAAATGAGTTAGGAGTGTGGTGCTGGTCGTTTAGAAAGTCATTATTCTTATCATTGCTGTCTCTGAAATAATTTCAGGTCTCTCCATGCAATGAATACTGTATAATAAGCTAAACATGTGAGAATGCAGGCAAACTTTTTCCATCTACGCGACTCTCAAGAAGTAGCCCATCAGGCCCCCTTTAATGATCCAGACAGGGTGGAATATTTCATTTTTCCATATTCACTAAGGCCCCCAGTATCTCTATCGCTCTGAAAATGCTCCATTTAGTTACTATCTGCTAGAGTGGGGAAGTGAGATGCCCTTATTCTGAGTCTATTAAACCTCAATTCTATCTCATCTTATCTACCTAATCTGTGTGTCTTATTGACCATGAAGTTTATCTTTAATCTCCCTTTACTCTTATTATCTCACAACACTGTAGGTCTATTTTCTGTGCCGCAATAGTGCTGCCTGTATTTGCGAGCAACAGAGGAAGAATCATTTAGCTGTACACACGGTCCTCATTCAGCTGTGTAATGGAATGTGTACAGACCGCGCGTATAGAAATGTATTTCCTTGCTTTCTTTCACACCGTCTTCATTTGCCTGGCAGAAGCTTTTAACGCCAGTCATACAAGCTCCCCTTGATACTGTGATATTTATCTCTCGGTATCATCCTAAGCGATGGTAGACTCATCGAGTCACTTCACGCCTCACTTCACTCCTCTGCGAATCAGCAGAAGGCATCAGATAAGATCATAAAACTGTATCCTCATTTAAAAGCAGCACTCGGCCTCTGTAGTGTCTATTAGAGATCTGTGCGCTAATTCTTTTCATGTCCCGGGCTCCTGCAGATGCTGGCTTCTACAAAGGAGTAATTTATAAGACTAATGAAAAGAGCAAGCAGTTTGTGGACATCAGGGGGGTCTTTTTATGAGGCTTCGGGTGCGGAGAAGAAAGAGAAACAGGAAAGCTGAAATTATTGCTTTATTAAAGCTGAAGGGTTCACTCCTGCTGCAACAGAACAAATACGCTGAGAGGCGTGGAGAGGATACCAGTGCACCTTGTTTAAGTGATGAAGAAACATAACTAGTGACAACTAGGACATTTGAACGGTAAAATGTAGCACCGGTTTACTGTACTCCCACCTTTTTTTTTTTTTTACTGTATCCCGGCTTTTGTAAATTAGTTGGGAACAGAGGATTTCAGGTAAAGGTCTGCTGTTGGATTTAGGAATTTCTTTAGAGTGGGAAAGGAAATGTTTTTGCATTTTCAGTCTGCATCATTTATCTGAACATTTACCGTCACGCTTATCTCAAGTGGGGTCGTGAGGGGTGCTGTGCCTATCCGCCGCTGTCTACTGTCTACCCACGCATGCTGAGGGAGAACATGCAAACTCCATACAGAAAGAGCGGGCCGGGAATTGAACCTTCATCTTCTTGCTGCACTGTCTTTCCCATGGTCCAACAGTCCCTTCCTTGATTCCTCTTATCATTACTTCCCGTCTTTTGCTCTTTATTATTTACTTCCACCTGTAATTCTTGTCTCATTTCCTCTTCCTAACTTTATTTCTAGTGTCCTTTCTTTTCTTTTGTGCTTAGTGAGTCCTTGGTTTGATCCTTTCTCTACATACATCTGTCTTTCCTATTATCCTTTCTTCCTTATTTCCTTTCTTCCTTGTGACTTCCATTCTTTTGCCCTTCCTTCCTCTCTTCCTCCTTCATTACTTTTATTCTTAATTCCTTCTCCCCTTCTCTTCTCTACTTTGTGGCCTTTCCTACTTGATTTCCTGCAATCCTTGTGTCCTTCTGTCCTTTCTTCCTTGCATCCTTCTGCTCTAGTCTGCAGGTTCAAATCTAAAACCTGGCTGGAGTCGAGGTTTATAAGGAATACGTTTTTTATAAGCGGTTTTTTTGAAAGAAATATGGGATTTCTCTTATTTCTTTAAATAATAAGCATAGTTTAATGGAAGTTTTTAGCTGTTTTGGAAGGAAACATAAAAAAAACATCATTGCTGGACCAGAAGTCCCAATATTGAAACATAAGAAGCTAATTTTATTCTTTTTTTCCTTTTTCTTTTATAAACATAAAAACACTCACACAATTTTTTTCATTGCTGTTTTTATGGTAATTCATGGGAAGAAAAAAAGACTGCAGACATGTTTTCAAGACACAGAAATGTGTGCCAGATGCACCATTATCTTAATAACATTCAGAAGCCGGGTGAGACGTTTTTCACAACTAATACAATTCAGGTAGCAGTACAGTAATTCCATCAACAGCCTTGATTGAACCAAAAAGCAAAAAAAAAAAAGGTAATATGCAAATACCAAAAGAGATGTACAGCTACAAGCAAAATACTGAAATCATTTAGATTTAAAGAAATAATATTGCACAGAGGGGGGAAAAAAATTAATCACACGGAAAAGTGTCTCCTTTAAGATTGCACTGGTGTATTACCCCGAGGCTTGGAATGTAAATGGAAAATCAACATTGTACCCTGTGATAAGGCTAACAAATTAATAAAAGTATTTTTCTCTCACTCCCCCCCCCTCCACTCCCATGCTGATCCCTCTATGAAAAGTCTGGAAAGGATCTTTTTTTCCCCTCCTCCCTCCATCTGTGTGAGGTTTTGTTTTGCAGGTAGAAGGATTAACATCAGGCTCACCTTGGCTGCATGTCAGCTCGCTTTTCTCACCAGCGTCACAAAGGACTTTTCCTGTAGCTATTGAGGAAAGACTTTGTGAAATATTGCTGCAAATATAGATTAATATATATTTATCTTACTGACAGGACTCTGGGTGCACTTGAACAGAGCGTAGACAAGACCGTGTTTTGAATTGCATCGGAATCTGTTAGATTGCAAGAAGAGGGGCACAAAGAAGCAGAAGTTCTTTGTTTGTTCTTGAAAGCCTGAAGGATGTGATGAAACTGCTGAACATTTCCCTCGTGTGTCTGTGTGTGTGTTTATGTATGAATGTGTGTGTGTTCCCTCAGGTCCTCTGGAGGATGGCCTGGAGGAAGAAGAGGAGGAGTGTGTCTCCGAGGAGAGCGAGCTCCTGGCCAAAGACGAGTTCTCGGTGGAGGAGAACTTCCCGGCAGAGTTTGAAAGCGAGAACATGAACTGTGAAGACATGGAGTACTTCTGCAACAAAGGTGAGGGGTTGAGGGTAGAAATCATGCTCAGGAAATGTGGTGTGAAAGACTAGAAGTGGATGAAAACTTCGATAAGTGAAGTATTTCTCCTTAGTGGCAGAGAGAATTTATCCTGCACCCCAACATTGACTTCCTGCAATCCGCCAAAGAGCAGCAGTTTGGTCTGAGAGTGCACTGGAAAAAACAATATAGAAATAAGTAAAAATTTCTTAAATTAAGTGTATTTACCCTTAATTTCACTAGGTAAATGAGATAGTTTGCAAATGGAATGAGTATTTTTACTCTTAAAATGAGATAATTAGATAAAATGCACTTGAAATAAGTTAATGCAACTTATTTTAAGAAAAAATGACCTATCTGGATTTAGATTTTTTCCAGTGTGAGATGGTATGTTTGGACCGCCAGGTTTCTGCTGTGCCACAGCCCTCCTCTGCTACACTCAGCAGCACCTGCTACAGCTCGGAGGTCCAGCACTTTAAAGCGCCGCTGCATCGCCAAACGCGCTCCACTCCTCTTTGATCTGCAATTCAATTAGATTGCCTCTTTGTGTGTTTGTTTGACTTCAGTCACACCTTGCCATCACAGAAGCTAATTTGTGGTCTGCTTCAGGTTACAGTACGAAGATGACAGGCTCGTCCCGCTTCCCTTTCCCCCCCCCTCCGTTCCACCTTCAACAGCCTCTGGTTGTGTGGAGCTCGCTGCCCCAGGTGGCCCCCGCTCTCGTTGGCGCACGGATCCCTTAAATTGGACTTTTTAATGAAGAACCGATGCTTTGAATGTCTGCCCCTTCGTTTGTCTTTCAAAGGAAAAATTTGTTTAGACTTATTTCCACCCCCAGACACTTCTAAACTGATGTGCCTTTTGGGATTACAATTATTCCAGACGAAATAAATATTTCATGTTTCAGGTAGGCTCCCCCCCAGTAATCGTATCAATAATGTTTTCCTTTTGTTCTCAGGAGGGGAAAAAGTTGAACAGCCCAATTGTTTAAAAATTGCAATTACAAGCAATGTCTCGGTTTCTTTGCCCTTTTCTTTGTCTTTCTTGTAACACGAACATCCTCAGACTTCAAAGCACAATGCATGGGCCTATAACCAGCCGTTAGTCATGAAGTAGATGGTAGTGTATATGGCGATTTAAAAAAAAAGAGGAAAAAAGAAGTTGTGGAAATCTTCAAAGAACCTCGCCGGAGTTGCTTGATACTCCCTTTGTTTTGGATAAAACCGCCAGAAACTAAGACTCAAATCTTCTTTCCGTGTTTTCGAATAAACTCAACATGACATAGCAATCCCAAATGTCAAATACTTCTTTTCGTGGGCATTGGTAATCTGTTCCTTGTCACACACAAGCCTTAGCAGTCAGATTTTTTTGTATTACTTCCCAATCTAAGCTTACAGTGGCTAAGTCCCCCATTGCCTCCTAAGACCTAAATGATGTACTATCCACTGTTCGGTTTTCTGTGTGGCAAATTCAGTGCTATCTTCAGGTATACCCCCCTCGCCTCTCTTATAAAGCTTTCCTCCATTAGATCTCTATAAAACTAATGTCATAGTGGCTTAAATTTACCCCACTTATGTGAAATTCCTGCGAATTAAACAGGGTGCAATCCTGGCAGCATTAAATGGTTTAAGTGTGTTATTCCTCGACTATAGGAAGGCAAAAAAAAAAGAAAAAGAGAGAGCCCCCTTGATTAACTAAACCCTCTCAAATGCGATGGCATGCTGTAATTAGCCCTGTGCGGACTTGAACGTGGGTTTAAAGGCAGCCATTCATCCCATGGCCTTTATCTGTGGCTGCTTCCTCGAGAATAAGGTCTCCCGTGTAAGGTTCCTCCACTGAGCAGCGGCTCTCCGGTCTTAGCTTAGCCTTGTATCTGTGTAGTCACTCTCTGAAATGGGCTTGTCAGGGAGACCTAAAACCTTCCATTAAAAGTTTCAGTCCATAATAGGTATTAAAAAGCTGTAGGAACACAAAGAGGAGTACCAATTTTCATTAACATATGAAGCACTTATTAACTTTGATCAGAGAGCGGTGAAGAAGCAAAGCCGCTTAAAGGCGCAAAGGTCAAGAAGTTGAATGCCACCAAAGACTCAGCCATTTGCCTTACCCTTGCAGAAAAGGGTCTCCCCAGATAAGTGCATAGAGCACCTTGACGTCCCATTTTGGTCTGAGGCAGAAGGAACCGAGAAATCTGCTCTTAGTTTTGTTTTGTTCAGGTTCTTATGGAATGGAGGCAGTTGACATGTTTCTCTTGTTGAACACCTTGATTTCTTCCAAACCTCCCTAAAGTCACCTGCAGACGTCCCGCCTTCTATATGTGTGATTTTCCTGATGGCTTTGTCACTTTTTGTTTTTCACTGATTGGGCAGGCTTTAGTGCCTCTAGATACTAGAGCTTTAAATCCAGATACAGTTTTTTGCAAAAGTATTCACACCCTTCGTACATTTTCAATTGTTTGTCTGTATCCATCCACAAAATTTTATATATGTAATTGTATTTCAGTATAAAAGATAGATAAAGGGTAGTTCTTAACTGTTGGAAGGTTTTCCATTTAATTTTTAACAAAGTTCGAAAAATTGGGTGATTAAGTAACTTTGAATCTAATAAATCTCAAAAATCTCAATCTTAGTTACATTTTTAGGTTTCAGATGGTACATAAATAGTGAAAATATTCCATTCCTGTGTAACTTATTCTCAGCTTAAATCTAATTATTTAGAATAGTGAACAAAAAGAATCATAGAGACTAAAGAATATGACAGACAGGCCAAGAGAAAAGTTGTTTAAAAGTAGAGTAAGGTTAGAAAATCTATCTTAATGACAGTTCGATCTGTCAACTCAATGTAGAAAAGGTATGGCACAACGACACACGACAACACATGGCCTTCCACCTAAATTAGCGTGGTGTCCTTGGCTAACATTTATAATGGAGGCAAAAGAGATGCTGATATTTAAGATTAGCTTGGGGGGAATCAGTCCCACATAAGGATGTAAACAAGTGATCAGCTTACAATTAACAGTTGATTGATTATTAATTTGATTCAAATTTCTTTTATCAAATTAGTTTATAAAAACTGCTAAAAATGGATTTCACTGTGTTTTTATCTCACTGTCATCCACTAGAGGGCACACCTCTGTGTTCTTAGGCAGGGTCTCACTGGTATTTGCAAGAGAAGCAATACCAAAGCAAAGGCATGCAAGAGCAGAAGTATGAATCCATCCAGAGTCTGTGCTGGGATTATTTACTCTGTTTAATGGGGATAAGAATGCAGAATGGACTTCACGCAGTTTTTTTATGTAAATATAAACACTGGATTAACTCCATCCAGTTATCACCTAAATAGCGCTAATTTAGCTGTGCTGCATGGTTGAGCAGTGTCACTTCTCTGCTTTGTTCAGAAGCAGTGGCGCCACCAGGGGGTGGCCACAGCCACCATGTGCAATGTCCTGGCCAACCCACTGGCCACCCCACTGGCCAACCCACTGGCCACCCCTTTGGCCAACCCACTGGCCACCCCACTCGCACTGGCCACCCCACAGTGTAAATTGTAGTACCATCAGTTTATTTTTCTCCATAATTTTTTGAATTGAAAAAGCTTCCTGGATGAGAAGCAAAACATCTAGTGGATTGTTTTTAATTTTCTTTGTTTGGAATGCCTATGACCTGGATGACTGAGAACCTTCACCAGCGTATCAGTTTATTTCTACATGCAGGTTTATCTCAATAGTGGAACCCTGAATTTATGGCTTTTAGTTACAGTGTGCTACTCCAAGATTTTTAGTGGCCCCACCTGGCCACCCCTGTGAAACATTTCTGTAGGCTCCACTTCTCAGAAGATAAGGATGTGATGATAGAAAACTGAAGAACATTGCACAAAAAGTTTGTAACATGATAGAGAAAGATATGTAGCAATTAGCACCATATATAGGCAAAGCTTTTGTAAGTTCATGCACTTTATGGTGCCAAATTTTAACATTACTCTGAGCAACCAGAACCCTCTGTTCAAAAGCGCTGCTAACAGCACAAAGTTTATTCAGCTATTTATGCTGAATAACACTAATCACAGAGCTATATCACGGTAAGCGTCCACTTCTTTGAAACAAAGTGGTAAATAGTCAGCGAGTTAGAGCAACATACCCTGTCTGCTAATTATTTTTACATCTTTGTATTTAGATAATCATACAGTTTGTTTTGATTCAAATCAAATAGGTTCTTGATTGTCTTTATTTTATACATACGCCTGAGTTCTGTTTTGTGTGAGACAACATTTTATTTTGTTAATACAGTCAGTATTGAATACAAATGGCACAATACATTGTTTCAGCATATTATGACAAATGATATTTACATCTTTATTTCATGGAAAGATCTTCTTGTTACAAGAAAAACAAAATGGCAACCTATCATACTTAGTTGTTGGACAAGATCAATTAACTTTGGATTAATTAATTAACATTAGGATTACATTTCTAGTTCTGCACTTTGAGATTAAAAATTTGCGGTTAGTTGGTAAGAACTAAAACGTTTTTTTATTTACTCACATGCAAAATGCAATTTGTGAATGACCATCTGCTGCAAAACACTAGCGGCTGGAGCAGAGGTTCACCTTCCAGGAAGACAACGCTTAACACGAAGCCAGAGCTACATGGCTTAGATCAAAGCACACCCACTCACGATTCAGACATCCAATGAAATCAAATTAAAGTATCTGTGGCCAGACTTTATAATTGCTGTTCACTGTTGCTCTCTATTGAATCTGACTAATTTGCAATAAAGAACAAGTCTATTCTCAGGCTCTAAAGATGATTCTAGAAAGTATTCACTATTATAACAAAGTCAAATACTGATTAGTTTGCTGGTTTTTAGAGGAGGGGGGAATGGTTTATCTTTTGCAGTTTTTATTGATGTTATATAATACTTTATGGTGGTTTTATGCAGTGGGGTTGTTTTGAGTTTAGTTTCAAAAAGGGAGCTAAATAATTGAGGTTTTTTGAATTTTAAATTGTCCCCTGATGTATCTTCTGGCCATTTTAATTAACTTTTATTATTTAGCCAAAGATATGGCTATAGAAAATAATTGCATTATTTTATAGAATACAGCAAGCCCATGGACAATAAAGTCCAATCTAGGGAGGGTTTGCAGTACAAGCTTTTGAAATGTATCTAAACCTACTTTTCAGCTGCAACTTGGGAAATACAGACCAGCACCATGTGCAGAATAAACAAGACATTTTAAAGATGGTCTGTCTACCTTTCAGAGTTGCAAAGAGGGGGGTACTATATAAAGATACAGCCTTTCTTTCCCCAGGTGATTAAACAGGATTCTTACCCTAAAAAAGTTCCCTCCTCCATTTCACATTTATGGAGGGTTTCCTATTTTTTAAAAGCGTGCAGATCAACACACTGGCTCAACAGCAAAGATTTATGCTCCGCGGCTGAAGCACTCGGCTCTGGAATTGGGAGAAACACTCCTTTTCAGTGAGCTTGTTTTTTTTTTGTTTTTTACTGAAACTGTGAAATTTCACCTTGTCGCTTCACCCCGTTTTATTGCTGGCTATATGTGAAGTTCTGTGCAGGATGTTGCCACAAGCTGTTCCCTTTGAGCGGTCCAAGTCTTGTCTGATGACAAATGACTTCCCATCTCGGCTCCGACAGTAAATTTACATGTCACTTCATGTGTGTCGTTTCCTCTGTGTAATAAAACAAACAAAAAAAAAACAACCTTTTTTTGGAAGTCATATTCCATGATTTTCTTTGTTCAGGTTTTACTGTTGCTCCCTGTGTGTCAGGATATATCAATAACAACTAAATATGAATGCTTGCACTCTCATGCACTGTCCTCTACAAATGATAGGAATTACAATAGGGCAGAAAATATTTTATCAGAAGTGCTAGGTGAAAGCAAGGGCTGCAGGACTTGGTGTAGCAGATGAAAACCCCACCTTGACCCCTCAATATCCTCTCTGTGATGAAATTCACTTGCTTCAGTCAGAGGCATGTAGCAGCAAGGAGAAAGTCCCAGAATTAATTAGTCTTTGTGTAACACAGAAGTAATCAGAATCTCCAGCAACACAGGAGGAAGATCTCCTTTCACAGCTGCCAGTGCCCAGAATGGTAAATGTAGAATTTTAATGCACAGTTGATGCTGGAGAATATGGGGAAATGCTAATTTGCAATGCGATAAGATGAATCGAGTCATCCCTTTAGCCCCATTTGACTCAGTGGAGGAAATTAATCATTAATGTTTGTTAAGTATGACAATCTAACTGGGCCAGATCTACATGCTCAAAGACTGAGGCAGAGCGAGATAAAGACCCAGGCTGCAGACGGGGAGGAAAACTGCCAGATTCTGTAATGATGGGAATTTATTGGCATTTAAAGAGACAGTGCTGAGGCATTTCTCTAATAGCCTCCCTCCATTGGAGTGCTGTGCCTGACACAAATTGCATGCATTTCCCAACCCTTTTTTTTTTTTTTTTTGTCAGATAGCAGAAAAGTCTTACAGCTATACTTGACTTTAGTGAAAAAGGTTGCTTTCTGGAATTGACTTAATCTGTTGCAGCATAATCTGCATCAACAAGAAGAAATCCCATATCAGGATGGAACGGGGGGAAACTGCAATCCTCCTATCAAATATCCTGAAAGTTGAGGCCAAACTGCTTTAGAAAGTGTCTGGTTTAGAAAGTGAAAAAGATAAAGAAAATGCAGAAGCCATATATACCTCAAATTGATAGATTTGAATAATTCGATTTAAGGTACTTTAATAGATATTTTTAATAGTTATTTCTAAACAAGCGACCTGACCAGGGTGTAAAATGCCTTTCACCCATAGGCTGCTGGAGATAGGCATCCATACATCCATCCAGGGACTATGTGGATGGATGGATGGATGGATGGATGGATGGATGGATGGATGGATGGATGGATGGATGGATGGATGGATGGATCCATCCTTGTTAAGGCTGATTTATACTAAGAAACCAGGTCGTCTGCGTGTGTGTCGCACTGAATGCAAATGTGCCCCCGCCCCTTCTGCAGACACTCTGCTGCACCTCTCCAAAATTGTAGGTGGCCGCAGACAGGAGGCCTCTGATTGTTCAAATCTACATCCACTCTACACTATGCGTATTTCTGTTTGGTACCTTACCGGCTTGTTTTGTTTGTATGACCGCCATTGTGGAAAACGACCTTCTATCACTTATAGAACATGATCAGGATTAAAAGGCTTCTCTTCAGTCTATAAATCACTGAATGGCTTAGCTCCAAAATACATTAATGACTTATTTTGGGTGGATTAATCATCCAGACCTCTAAGGCCTTCTGGTTCAGGTTTACTCTGCCCACCTAGAACCAGAACCAAACATTGGCAAACAGCATGTAGTTCTTATGCTTCACTAATCTGGAATAAACTGCAAGAAAAGTAGTGCTACTTTTAAAATTTACTGGGAGTAGTACTAAAACCTTCTGTAACTTTCAATTCAGATTAAAAATGTATTTGTAAAGAGGTGCCCGTGACATCTAATATGATTCTAACACATCTAACACACTGCTATCTATTTTTACAACAATTAGATTTTTCCAGCTATTTAAATAACCATTATCAATAAAAATGCCTTGCCTTGCTTAAACAAATGTTAAAGACAAAATGATGAGTTTTTACCATGTCCAAAAAAAGGTTTAGCTAATTAAGCCACAGTTTATTTCTATGTCTCTATATGTTGTGATTAGAAAATCTTAAACTTAGGCATATATTTACATGAATAGACAAGTTCATTATAGTCAAACATCTTGTCTCTTCTAAAGGCGACAACTGTTTCTGCCACAGTCAAAGCTATATTAAAAGTTTTTATTGTCCATTAGCTTGGCGCCTAATGGAAATACAGACCACTCCATCGTTGATACAAGTTTTTGCATTTTTGCATTATAAATGTATGGTCACCATTTAAGATACTGGTTGGCTTGCAACCAATTAGTTTAAATAAATTCTAGTCTGTGTTGAAATAAACTCCTATGATCACCCAAAGCGGTGGCCTCATCGCAGTAGCTGTTAGCCTTAAACCTTTCTTAGGATTTCTTCATTTAATCTACGTATCTATCATTTTTCTAAAATAACTAGTGAAACCATTAAAGATGGTGCCTTAAACTGACATATTGGCTTAAAATAATTTTATTGTTATAAGTTTAAGTCTTTAGAATCTGTGTTGAGGATTAGACAGATCTGAGCTCCTTAAAGTCACGCACGACTGATTGACATTTTCAAGGGCTTTCTGAGCAGAGACAATGCTAAAAGGAAAAGCCAATATGACTTTGTTGCTACCTTGCTCGAGGAATTGTTTGTGTAAATCGCCTATAAGCTTATTGACCCGAATGCGTGGCACGCTGCGTGGCGGCTGTGATTTGGCTGGAGAGCCGTCCTTTGATGGAGCAGCGATAGGGCTGATTTTAACAGCTCACTGGCTCCTCTTCCATGCCCGCCAACCCTGAACGCAGCAGGCCGCCTTGCCTTGCCTTGTCTCACCAGCCCTCCCCATAGCTCCTTCCCTCTTTAGTCTTCTCTCACTCATCTTTAAATGTAACCATTTGATCGCATGGCCGAAGCAAGACGGAAATGATTGTCAAAAGGAAGAGAAATCATTGAGAATCTGTCTCCTTTGTTTAAATTGCAGAGGGTTTCATTTCAAATTATGAGACAAGGCTTGATTATTTTGAATATTTAGAGTAGAAATGAAACAGAGCTCTTCAGTCGGTCAGTTCCCTACATCAGATAGATCCTTAGAAATGCTAACATTGCTCATAATTTCTGCCAAACGATGAGGTGAGCAGAGGAATGCCGCTCTAGCACTTCTTCCTCCATCTTATTCCCTACAGACAACTGTGCAGGAAACTTCATCAAAGCCCTGTGACATTGTTCCCTGTGAGGTTGCCTGGGCGATTGTGTTTAAAATGCACTGCAAACTGCATTAGATAGAAGGCAGAAAATCCTTAATCACTGCTTAATTAAGGAATCATCTTGTAGCTTCATTTCCCGAGCCGTAATTAAACACTTCCAATACGTTTCGTTACAGGGCTTAGCATGTTCGCCTGAGATCAAGGTAGTGCCTTTAATGATATCTCACCAGCTCCTTTTTTTCTTCTTTTTTTTTAAAAACTCCGCTCCATTGGAAGGAACTGTTGATACACGCCTTTGTTATGCTCATCATAACACGAGCCTGGTATGCTAAAGAGGTTCTCCAGGCCCAACAATAAATAGTGGGGGAATTGAGTTGAGTGGGCTCCTTAATACAGTGCGAGGGAGGAGGAGCAGAGGGAGAATTGCCAGCCCAAGCAGACACTTTTATTAGCAAAACTGGGTCATAATGACCTCATGGATTGTAAGTAGGACATTTCTAAAGACTTCCCTTCAGTATCACTTTTATTTTCTTTTTTGTAATGCATCTTCTATTTTAGTGTGAGGCAGAGAGCTGACATCCTTTTGGCAACATTCTCTACCTTCTTTGAAGTGAGCCATGTCAGGACAATAAAGCTAAACAAGCAGAGTGTGTGCTTGATCAGGAGATGAACCACGGCGAGGATGGACAGCGTCCTGTGGGCTGTGGCTCAGGGAATGTAACGTTACAAAGCTGCAAATCCGAAACACAAGATAAACAGCTAAAGATCGGCAGGTTAGGTAGTAATTACATTTCCTGACTATGGAGAAAATCAAAAACCCTACACCCTAGGCAATGCTGTTATAACCGAAATCCAAGCTGGCTAAGTTATTGATACTACCAACCATCCCTTCCAAATAAATACAGCTGAAGCATTGCCCTAATGTAAGCTTTCCTTCAAAACATCTCAGTCTTTATGGACAACTATTTAGTTAGACCTTCTCTGTCCTTGGTTATAAAAAATAATACGACACAGAGGCGCATCTCTCCTAACCACTGGAGTCTAGACTGGAGACCAATCATTAGACGCTATCTGTATATTTAGCCTTTTATTAGGAAGGCCATTTTCTGTTTCTATCCAGTTTATTTACATAGCGCCAATTCACAGCACATGTCATCTCAAGGCACTTTACAGAGGCAATTCAACCAGATCATACAGTCAAATTGATTCAAAGTTTTCTATGTGAGGAAAACCAGCTGATGGCATCAACTCATTGACTTGAATGCAGTCCAAGCATGCTTGGAGAAACAGTGGAAAGGAAAAACACCCTTTTAACAGGAGGAACCAGCAGAACCAGGCTCAGTGTAAGCGACCATCTGCCGAGCCCGATTTGGGGTTCAAGGAGACAGAAAGAGAGATACAAAAAGAAGCAGAGATACAAAAGGCAACCGTGAATCAGCTCCACAGGCGACCCAGTCCAGGGAAAACAGCCAGGCAGACGAGCTCCCAGCCAGCTCCCATGTCAGAGTATGAAGAGAGCACATACAGTTAGTCACAGTCAGAGAAACTGGGATGGCATGGCAGTGGGGTCAGCCAAAGGAGTTTGCCCTGAATCAGAGCGTTTGTAGGTTAAATTCCTGTCCTGTGTAGATGTGTCCTTGGGCAAGACACGTCATCTGCATCGCCTACTGATGGTGGCGCCAGTGTACGATTTAGGTTCACCATTCATCACTGATTCTGTTATTACGATGATGACCCTGATTTGCTGGCTCAAATATGGGGTGAAATTTGTTGCAAGAAAAGCTTGTTTTGTAAATGGGGGGGAAAAAAAGAAGACGTTTTCTGAACTGAAATTTGAAAAAAAAAATCCCTAAATCCTCTTAGATTCCTTCATCAAAAAAGGTTTGAAAAGTAACTGTGGTTTACTCATTTTTTTTTTGTTCAAAATATTTTTTCATATTTTGGTTATTCAAGTGTTAATTTATTTTTTTTTTATTTTATTTTTTTTTTACACATTCTAATATTTCAAATCTTTTTTTATTTCTGTTTTTCAGATTTAGTTTTGCAAATTCAATTCTTCTCAAATTGGGTTTTACAGATCACATTTTCTTCACTTCAAGCCAAATACAAGCGCTTACTCTTGGTGCACAAATTGACCATTAAGGTTCATGCAGACCATTAAATTGAATGACCATTAAATCTTTGCTCCACTCTCCAGATTACTGCATAATTTGAAAAGAATGCAATTCATAAAACTAAAAGTAAAAAGTAAATAGATAATTTGGAAGAAAAAAATCTGAGAAAACAGCAGAAGGACTCTCATTAACTTTTCCTTCAAAGTTTTTGTTCTGGATTGCATTTTTTCATATTTGTTTACAAAACATGTTTGTAAAAAAAATGGAACAAAATTTACACCCTAGTCAAATGGACAGATATTATTGATCAGACATAACTTTTTTCATCTTCCATGGCCATGGTCAGTTTAGAGGGAGCCAAATATCTCACCCAGGTCTCTCTGCTTCTTCCAGCCTCCTAAACAAGATTCAGGACAAACCTTTGTTGAAACCATAGGACCTCAAAAAGTATTGTCCTAAAGGGGCTTTGTTAAAAAAAACTATTTTGAGTTAGATTGTTTTCCCTTCCAGCATATCAGTAAGGATATTAAAAATTTTGCGATGTTACACTGCTGCAAAAAAATCCCACACTTTTATTTCAAGGCTTTCAACATGAGTTTATCAGGATTGCCAATAAATACGACTGGCTCTATCCATATCCTTTTCCCTCTGGAGATTGTAAAGTAAAGTCAAATAATCCATCGTTTTAATCCTGGCCTGTCCTTGACCGTTCACTATTGGGTTTAAAACATCAAAGGAATGAAAAAAAGATGTGGTGACAAAAGTGGGGGAAAATGTTCCACTAGAAGCCATCGACCCCCAGCCCACCACCCGTTTCATGCCCCGAGCAGATTCGCCTTAACTCCACTCTGTTTGGAGACACACTGTACAGCCACTGTGTTGTCCACATTGGATTTATCTAGAGCACCACACTAGAGGCACCTCCTTAGCGCTGATTTATGTTCCCATAAACTTTGAGCACAAACCGTGCTTACTATAGACATGCAAAACTAGATTTTATTTTACTGTAAGTGTATCAGAGAGCACTCAACAAGCCCTCTCGTCAGTGTTACCGCTGCAGAATCTGTTTAACTCGGCCTTTAAGCACTTACATCCTGGAGAGAGATACCCAAATATCCCTTAGCAGGGTGAGCCCTGAGACTGTAAATCAGCCCCTACATCCTATAACACACATTGTAGCTCGCTCCACAATAGATCAAAGAGTAATAAATAGCCACCTCTCTTCCACACATTGCTTTCCTTCCTGTTCCATGGGGCTTCCTCCTGTCCCTGCAAGTCCTCATGGGAACTTCTTTCATACAGAAGTACACAGCTGGCCCCGGTGAGCTCACTGCAAATGCACAAAGCTATACATGCTCGCATTTACACAATGGCTCAAATGTTACAGGAAAGAGTTGTAAAAGCAAATGATCCCTGCTGGGACGCTCTCCAAAGTCCATAAGAATGTACAGCCGGAGCAGTCCATAATGCAGCACTTCATTAAATTAGGTCTCTTCAAATTAAATATGTTGAGAAATTTGCTCTGCCGTGGGTACTTAGTGGAACTTAAGATTTGTTTTTTTGTTCTCTAACAGGTGAGGAGGACGGCAACCGAGAGGGAGGAGATGTGGAGATGGAGGGCCAGAGTGAGAAGAGCAGGAACGCTGCCGTGGGGCCTGAAGAATGGGATGGACCAAGTAAGAGGAGGATCTCTATCAATTTATTCAAGCAACTGTGAAGATATTTTTTGATTAATTCATTACTGCCTAACAGTGATGGGACTCACAGTAGTAGCCTTTCAAAATTTCCCCACTTTCCATGATGGGCCCTTGGCTCGTCCTCTTAGATTCCTTTTTAAACATCAATCTTTGTACTAAAATATTCTTTCTGTCATGATTTGTGGACATAAAGATCTAAAGAGAAGCGTCATCTCCTGGTCAGACCCTGTAATTCAGTGAAAGGGTGGAGTCAGAGCAAAAAAATATGCCAGAGGTGGTCACTCCAGTGGCTGGAAGTGGGCTGGCGTTTGACTGGGAAGGGCCGTTTTGAATGTCTGCTACTGTAGATAGCTTGAGGAATGGCCACGCGACTGAAAACTAGAGGAATATGTTCACATGAGATGAGATGATTAAAGATATTATGTTCATGAGGACAAGATGTTACTGGATTTCAATCAGAACACCAAAGTATATTAAGAATATCTCATCGTCTGGGTATCAGTGTCTGCAATCAGAATCAGAATCAGGTTTATTGCCATTGTCAGTGAAGGAGTTCACAAACTAGGTTTTTTTTTTTTGTGGTACAATCGTGCAACATGAATCATGTAATATGGAATAGGTAAATAAAATTATAAAAATATCTTAAACACTGTGGGTATAAGGCAATATCAAATTCAAAAAGTACTATTTGCAATAACACATTTATAAGTTAAAGTATTCACAGTATTACACTTAGCATGCCATTGTGTCATTCAGTCTGGTCTGTAATATCGCATAAAAAAAGCTTAATGGTTACAGCAAAACTAAAATCAACCACCAAAATTTGCACACAAAAAAAAGTTTTTTTTATGCTTGTTTGAGTTTTTTTTATTGGCTTTTCCAAAAGAGTATCAATTGAGAAAAGTGGAGGACGAAACTGGTGTCCTGAATAAAAAAACATTTGAATCTTGATAGCATAAACCATTACTAATAATCACTAGCTCTACTTGAGCCAAGCGTGATTTAAACATAAGACAAAATTACGCTCTTCATGGTTTCGTTAGTTAGCTCCAATGAATGGAAGCATCTCTAGTTTGCATTACATTTTAAAATTTGTAGAAATTTGTCTGACATTTGGAAGGAAACTTGCTAGAGAGAGATAGAAGCACAGAGGAAGATGAGGATGTCACTACTGATATGATTATTAGCAGGCATTGTTTTTCTGATAACCCTAAATTTAGGAATAGTTCAGATAAAAATAAGGATCCGCTTCTTTTCCAGAGATAGTTTAATATTTCAAATTCAGTCCATATTGGATTGGTCAGCTTTTATCTATGTTGTCCCTCAGCAAAAAGTAGTATACTTGAAGTAAATTCTATTAAGAATAATTAAGTATAAGTATAAGTTTAGAAAGTATACCAAACAATGTACTTTTAGTGTACTTGGAGTATTACTAAAGTAATACTTCTTTGAACTAAATTGGGACATTTTTAAGTTTACTAAAGTATACTTAAAGTATACTTTAGTAAACAATAAAATAAACAATACTATAGTCAAGTACACTTGACTATAGTATTGTCATATACTAAATATATGAAATACAGTTTAGAATAAGTAAACTCTAAGTGCACTGCTTGATTTTAAGTATGAAATTTTAGTATACTTAAATAAACTGCTTTTTGCTATGGGGTGGATTTTTTGAGTTAGAATAAAGATTAGAAATCGACATATCATTTATAATTATCTTGGGGAAATTCAATGCTTGAAAACGCCCTACATTATGTCTAAAAGATAATAATATATATAGCAAGAATAAACTTGAATTGATAACGCTTGCTAGCCTCCAAAGCTAATAATATTGCTAACATTTTTAGCTTTTCTGTTACAACCGTTAACCCTCTATTAGTTTGTTGAAAGCGGCAATAACTGATGTCATGTTCATGTTCAAAAATGCCTGAATAAGTAATTTTAGTCTATAATTTTTAATGTAAAGGTTGCATTCAAGCTGCTTGTTTGATAATGCTAACATTCTAGAGAAGTGGCTGTTTTTGTGAGGCTTTGACGGTTTGGAACAGATTAAGAGCGAAGAATGCTGTGATTAATAAAAAAAACAACACTTATAATGAGGTAGAAAGGTACAAAATGTGACAAAATTTCATACTGTTTATTTATGATGGTTGTATGTAATTCAGAATAAGCCTGTTAGCTTAGCATCAGTTGGAAGCTGTGAAGAAGATGCAAAGTTTAGCAATATTACACTGAAAAAAAATAACACATCCGTTTTTGGTATTTACTTAATCATATTTGGTTACTTTAACACAACTGTTTCATGTTAGCAGGGTAGGACATAAAACAATTGTATTAAAGTAACTAAATATGATTAAGTAAATGCCAAAGGCCGTTACAGTATTTTTTGTCAGTGTAGAGGCTAACACCCAGCCAGATTCTTAGTGTTAAAAGCTGTTCATGTTTCAGCAAGGTTTATTTTTTCACTTAGTACAAAAAGTGCTGCCATAGAGATGATATTTATGTTTTTCCAGAGTACTTTTGTAACAAAGTGTTGTCCTAGACTCAAACACTGTGCATTAGTGTATCAAGCTTAAAATATTACATCGAAATAGAGAGATCTTAAAATTAACAAATAATTATTGCACTAAAAACACCTATACTGACAGTTTCTGCACTGAAGAAACTAATGCAATCGTTTGTTGCATTTGCTTTATCATATTTAGCTACTTTAACATAATTGCTTCATGTTAGCAGGGTATGATATAAAACAAGTAACTAAATATGATTAAGTAAATGCCAAAAGCGGTTGCATTATTTTTTTAGTGTGGATGGTCCTTACTTAACTTTGATTAGACACATATAAATGTTTTAATATCGAACGATCTCTTAAAATTCTTTAAGAATAACTGAAAACTGACTAAATGCCATTCACTCTCTCATCAATACTCAAAACTACTATTCCCTGAATTGTAAACCAAATAAGCCACATTATATTCAATGGATGCTTTACTTGAAAGATTCACACAATCCCAACAAAGATGCCATTTTTTTCTCAAATGTTTGCCACAATAACTTAATCTAATTGATGGATATTAGAGGGAACTAGATGGTTGCATGGCAATCAGTGTTCAACCAAATCCTGCACACCCACTGCTGAACAGACAAAATATGACTCCCTTTTACTGCATAAAATGACCTCCAGAATTTATTCCAGGTACACGAGTTTGTAAAAAAGAGAGAGATGAAAAAGGGAGAGCTGGAACCATAGAAAAAAAGTGGATTTGGGCAAGTTGTGCTCGCTAGCTCAAAGCCCCCTGGGGTGTGTATTTTATACTGACAGTGAATCAGTGTTATCACACCTATCAGATAATGCATTTATCATTAAATTTCACATTTGCATTTAAATCTGGGGAAGGAAATGAGCATTGCTGGCTAAAGATAAGAGCGCTGGGACGACAGTAATAAACCATCACTGTGATCAGTCAGGAGACAGGGCTGAGGGGGTCAGCTCAGAACTATGGGGGCCGTGACAAAAAGAAGGCATCATAAGCGGGGGAGAAGAAAGTGCTTTTGGGCGAGAAAACGCTGAGCTTAAAAATACTGCTGTGAAAGAGAGGGATGGATATGGCATGACTGGATGTATGACTGGATGTAATTAGGCTTCCTCGATCACGTAGTCACTGGAATGAGAATAAGAGGCTCAGAAACATGCGGCCGGACAGGCAGTTAGCAGGAAGGGAGGGAAAAGTTGGGATTTTATGAAAGAGGAGTCTCTCTTACCTTCAGTGGAGGAAGTTTAACCCTAGAGGAGGTGAGATGAGAGTTGATGCACATTTTATAATTCAGTAAACGACAGAATGATTGAATCCACATGTTTAAAGTCCTTTGCCCTGTCCTGTTTAAAAAAAAATGACGCCTGGCTGTATTCACTGTGTTTTTTTATGTAATTAATTTAGTGATAATTAATGTAACAGACCAACACAAGGTAACGCATAGTCTAACTATGTATTTGGAGGCAAATAATGTATACTTTTTAACATGTGGAGTGCACAATACATGCAACACAACAGTTGTTCTGTTTAATAGACAATGAGAAATACAGTGTTGCTGTAGATGCTGATTGGTAATGTTGACATCACACTAACCGATCCCTGATATACCGTAATTTTCGGACTATAAGCCGGACCTGAATATAGGCCGCAGAAGCTAAATTGCATGATTTGTACATATACAAGCCGCACCGGACTATAAGCCGCAGGTTTTTTATGTTTACACAAAAACTGTCTTGCGCTCGCAATGTCCATCTTTCTCGCTGTCGTTCTTTCTCGTACAACTCGCGGTAGAAGTCTACTTCCGTAGGACCTCCGCAATCCCGAAGCAAATGTGACATCAACATGGTGGACCCTAGTGGCCGTTAGCTGTAAAAGTCCATAGATAAGCCGCATTGTTATATTAGCCACAAGGTCGAAAAATGGGGAAAAAGTCGCGGCTTATAGTCCGAAAATTAGGGTATGCTGCCTATTTTTTAGTGTCAGTTCTTTGATTAATATGGTGAAAACTACAATGATAACAAAGAACGATATACACTATATTGCCAAAAGTATTTGCTCACCTGCCTTGACTCACATATGAGCTTAAGTGACATCCCGTTCCTAATCCATAGGGTTCAATATGACGTCGGTCCACCCTTTGCAGCTAGAACAGCTTCAACTCTTCTGGGAAGGCTGTCCACAAGGTTTAGGAGTGTGTTTATGGGAATTTTTGACCATTCTTCCAGAAGCGCATTTGTGAGGTCGCACACTGATGTTGGACGAGAAGGCCTGGCTCTCAGTCTCCGCTCTAATTCATCCCAAAGGTGTTCTATCGGGTTGAGGTCAGGACTCTGTGCAGGCCAGTCAAGTTCATCCACACCAGACTCTGTCATCCATGTCTTTATGGACCTTGCTTTGTGCACTGGTGCACAGTCATGTTGGAAGAGGAAGGGGCCAGCTCCAAACTGTTCCCACAAAGTTGGGAGCATGGAATTGTCCAAAATGTCTTGGTATGCTGAAGCATTCAGAGTTCCTTTCACTGGAACTAAGGGGCCAAGCCCAGCTCCTGAAAAACAACCCCACACCATAATCCCCCCTCCACCAAACTTTACACTTGGCACAATGCAGTCAGACAAGTACCGTTCTCCTGGCAACCGCCAAACCCAGACCCGTCCATCAGATTGCCAGATGGAGAAGCGCGATTCGTCACTCCAGAGAACGCGTCTCCACTGCTCTAGAGTCCAGTGGCGGCGTGCTTTACACCACCGCATCCGACGCTTTGCATTGCACTTGGTTATGTATGGCTTGGATGCAGCTGCTCGACCATGGAAACCCATTCCATGAAGCTCTCTGCGCACTGTTCTTGAGCTAATCTGAAGGCCACATGAAGTTTGGAGGTCTGTAGTGATTGACTCTGCAGAAAGTTGGCGACCTCTTCGCACTATGCGCTTCAGCATCCGCTGACCCCGCTCCGTCAGTTTACGTGGCCTACCACTTCGTGGCTGAGTTGCTGTCGTTCCCAAACACTTCCATTTTCTTATAATACAGCTGACAGTTGACTGTGGAATATTTAGGAGCGAGGAAATTTCACGACTGGATTTGTTGCACAGGTGGCATCCTATCACAGTTCCACGCTGGAATTCACTGAGCTCCTGAGAGCGACCCATTCTTTCACAAATGTTTGTAAAAACAGTCTGCATGCCTAGGTGCTTGAATTTATACACCTGTGGCCATGGAAGTGATTGGAACACCTGATTCCAATAATTTGGATGGGTGAGCAAATACTTTTGGCAATATAGTGTATATTAACAGTCTCAAGATATGGCTGCTGATGGCATTATTGAATCAGCGAACACATGCACCTATTGCCTAAGGCCAATAATACAGGAGAAAAGCTCTAATATCTGCCAAAAATATCAAATTTATCGGCCTATTTCTACTGATTACTGCTGTGATTGCAAGTCTTTTGCATTGGTCCCCACCAGTTTCTTTGCAAAATGGTTTAGCCTTGTCCAGATTAAATTGAGAACGTCTGTGGGGAGCAAATGTTTTAGCCTTATCTATGATTCTCAGTTGTATTTAGGTCTGGACTATGCTATCACATCATCTTATATTGGTATAAACCATTCAACTCTTGATTCTTCTTTAGGTTCTGGGTTGTTGCAGTGGAAAGGAAGGAGAGATAATATTCCTACCAGCACCTTCTGGGAACCCCTGCTTTGATTTTACAACTTTATTTATTTGCCACTGAATTTTTTTTCCAAAATTGGCAAAATATTTAGCTCCATCCATGTTCCCACCAACTCAGCTGAACTTTCATGCTCCTGCTTAGGAAAGGCATGTTTAATTGTCACTATGGTTTATTCAGTCACACATAGCATGTTGCGAGGACTCCTTCCAAACTGTTGTATATGCTACCTAGATTGTTGCAAACTGCTAAGAAAACTTGTCATGAGACCCTTTAACAATAGATCCACCCTGGATGGCAAATGTTTGTCCTTTTAGCAGATTCCATCTCCTGAGCTCTTAATCTCTACAGCTTTATATAAATGCACCTATCCAGTTTTTTTCTGATCTAACCTAACAATGATACCTTGGCTTGGTGCATCCGCCGATAACGATCTGATGAATGAATCAACTATATATATAAGTGAAGGCTTTAGCCTAGACATACTGTACATGTACTTTGTTTTATTTATTACTTAATCAGCAGCTAAAAAAAGAGAAAGAAATAACAGTTCCATGTAAATTGCACTGGTTTGGATCTTATCTAATCCAGGTATCCAATTAGGATTGGTGCATCTACTCCAGACTAACCACCGGCCTCTTGCTAACTTAGGAGGTTTTGAATTTTGCCTTCATTTTTATTTTTTTTTTATCTTTGTCACGCTGCAAACACTGATCTAAAAAAAACAACAACAAAAAACAGTTGTTTACGTTTTTGAATCATACTTTTGAGCATTTTGAGCTTTAAAAACAAGATGACTAGATATTTGCCATTTTAAATCTGATAGTGGAGCAATTATTTTCTTAAACCTAAATCATATTATTCTATTAGCAAATTATCTTACTTTCTTGTCATATCTTGGGAAAAACAAACATATTTCAATAAAACTTGATTAATTAGTTTCAATTTCTTGCAGTAAATATGTTAAAAGCCTTGGAATTTTATAAAACAGGCTTTCTCTTAAATTTCTCCACAGCCTTTCTATTGCGCTCCATGGTCTTTATTTTCAATTCAATTCAATTCAGTTTATTTATATAGCGCCAAATTCACAACACATGTCATCTCAAGGCACTTTACAGTTCAACCAGATCATACAGTCAAATTGATACAAAGTTTTCTATCTAAGGAAAACCAGTTGATTGCATTGACTCATTGACTCAAATACAATCCCTCACACTAAGCATGCTTGTAGCGACAGTGGAGAGGAAAAACTCCCTTTTAACAGGAAGAAACCTCCAGCAGAACCAGGCTCAGTGTGAGCGGCCATCTGCCGAGGCCGACTGGGGTTCAAGGAGACAGAAGCAGATACAAAAAGCAGCTGTAAAAGGCGGCGCCGTCCAGGAAACACACAGCCAGGCAGACGAGCTCCAAGGCAGCTCCCATGCCAGAGGATGAAGAGAGCACATCCACTCAGTCACGGCCAGAGAAACAGGACCACACTGGAAAACAGGCCGATCTCCAACATCTATAAACAAGGGTGTTGATGGAAGCAGCACAGCTGATGTTTCTTTCCAGGATGACGTCACAGCCAAACAGGAACAGACGAGGCAAAGCTACTCTGAGGAAAAGCAGAGAGAGCAGAAGGTTAGAGATTGAACTAACAGATTCTGCAGAATAGGAGAACAGAGAGAGAATGAAGCAGAATGATGAAATGGGGGTCCCTATGTCCTCCAAAAGTTTAAATTCTATTCTTGATTTAACAGGAAGCCAATGAAGAGAAGCCAGGATAGGAGAGATATGATCTCTCTTTTTAATTTTCATCAGAACTCTGGCTGCAGCATTTTGGATCAGCTGAAGGCTTTTAACTACAGTTTGTGGACTTCCTGATAGTAAAGAATTACAATAGTCCAGCCTTGAAGTAACAAATGCATGGACTAGTTTCTCAGCATCACCCCTGGACAGGATATTTCTAATTTTTGCAATGTTCCTCAGATGAAAGAAGGAAATTCTAGAAATCTCTTTGATATGGGATTTAAATGACAGGTCCTGATCAAAAATAACACCAAGATTTTTTACTTTATTATCTGAAATCAGTTTAATCCCATCCAAATGAAGTGACTGGCTAATCAGCTTCTTTTTCAAAGACTCTTGTCCAAAGACTATAACTTCTGTTTTGTCTGCATTCAGAAGCAGAAAGTTAAGAGTCATTCAGGTTTTTATGTCTTCAAGACATGCCTGTAATCTATGTAATGGGTTAGCTTAATCTGGATTTATAGACAGATATTCAATTCAATTCAATTCAGTTTATTTATATAGCGCCAAATTCACAACACATGTCATCTCAAGGCACTTTACAGTTCAACCAGATCATACAGTCAATATAGATATAGCTGGGTATCATCAGCATAACAGTGAAAATTAATCCCATGCTGTCTAATAACTCTACCGATTGGGAGCATGTATTAAGTAAAGAGAATTGGTCCTAGCACTGATCCCTGTGGTACTCCACAGGTAACCTTTGAGCGTGTTGAAGATCTATCATTAACATAAACAAACTGAATTCGATCAGATAGATAAGATTTAAACCAGTCTAGTGCTGTTCCTTTAATTCCAACAAAATATTCAAGTCTTTCTAAAAGAATATTATGGTCAACTGTATCAAATGCAGCACTAAGATCCAACAGGACGAGCACAGATACAAGTCCATTATCTGAGGCCATGAGAATATCATTAGTGACTTTCACCAGAGCTGTTTCAGTGCTATGATGAGCTCTAAAGCCAGACTGAAACTCTTCAAAAAGTTCATTATGGTGTAAGTGATCGCAAACTTGTTTGACAACTACTTTTTCAAGAATTTTGGATAAGAAAGGAAGATTGGATATAGGTCTATAATTAACCAAGTCATCTGGGTCAAGAGACGGTTTCTTAAGCAGAGGTTTAATTACAGCAACCTTAAAAGCTTTAGGTACATATCCCTGTAACAGAGATAGATTAATCACATCTAAAATGGAGGAGGAGATCAAAGGGAATACCTCCTTAAATAACCTGGTTGGAACTGGATCTAACATACAAGTTGAAGGCTGAGATGAAGACAATAATTTTGCTAATTCAGAAAGTTCAACTGGATCAAAGCAGTCTAAACCCGGTTCAGATTCCATGACTACCTCAGGTACAATTGCGGATAGAGGAGTGCTTATGATCTTATTTTTAATAAGATCAATCTTATTTATAAAGAATCCCATAAAATCATTGCTGCTAAGAGCAGGTGGAATGGACGGTTCAACAGAGCTATGGCTCTGGGTGAGTTTGGCAACTGTATTAAAAATAAATCTAGGATTATTCTTATTCTCCTCTATTAATGAGGAGAAGTATGCTGCTCTTGCTTTACAAAGGGTCCTTTTATACAGCAGTAAACCATTTTTCCAGACTAGGAAGGACTCCCGCAGGCCTGTGGAGCGATATTTTCTCTCCAGTTTCCTAGCATTTTGCTCCAAAGTACGCAGCTCTGCATTAAACCAAGGAGCAAGCTTTCTATTTTTAACGGTTTTCATTTTCAAGGGAGCTGCGTTGTCTAAGGCAGTACGCAGAGAACTAGCAACCCCATCAACAAAATCATCAACCTGTGAAGGGGAATAAGCTATGCTTTTGCACTCTGCAGCACTGCGCAGCGACACAGAGGAGAGAGAAAGTGAAGCAGATTCTTTAAAATGAATAACTGCACTATCTGATAAAGATCTACTAAAATTGAACCTTCTTTTGGGGGAGGAGAACTCTGTTAAAGTAATCCTGAAGGTTATTAGGAAGTGGTCAGACAGGACGGGGTTGTGAGGAAATACTGTTATTTCTTCACATTCTATGCCGTATGTCAGCACAAGATCCAAAGTATGAAGATGAGAATGTGTGGGAATATTCACATTTTGAACAAAGCCAATAGTGTCTAAGATAGCATTAAAGGCTGCTCTTAAGCTATCGACTTTAATGTCAGCATGGATGTTAAAATCTCCCACTATGATGACCCTGTCAGTATTTAATACCAAATCAGAAAGGAGCTCTGAAAACTCATCTAAAAATTCAGAGTAAGGACCTGGTGGACGATACAAAGTTACAAAAAGAAGAGGTTTTCTTGCCTTGAAATTTGGATGAGGGAAATTAAGGGTTAAATGTTCAAAAGAGTTGTAGGTATTAACTGTTTTGGGAGTAATCAGTAAGTCCGACTGATTTTTTTTTTTCTTTTCAAAAGACTCTCCAATAAAGTACGATCCTGAAATTAAATTATTCATGAGTGAAATGTATTTGTTCTGTGGTAACAGAGAAAAGATAAGATATTGCAAATAGCACTTTGAAAGTCATGCACCTGTAATGTTTTGCTTTTTATACCAACACTATTATATGTTGGTCTATCATATAAGGTAATAATTAAATGCGTTGAAGTTTGCTATAAAGTGACAAATGTGGAAAAGTTCGAGGGTTTGAATACTTTTGCAGCCAGGTTATCAGTTTGAAATCTCCCACTTGTTTGCTTGACATCTGTATTATACACCAACCAATTAATGAGCGGCGTACAGCGAGGCATGCATGCCCCTACTGTGTTTTTTCAATGGGCAGCGTGAAGTGGGCAGAAATTAATCTCAGCGCATAATAATGCCATTCACTCTCTCATCATTGCTGCCATGAAAGGTCATTTCCCTTTTTAATTTTTCCCATTGTGCTGGAAAAGTCAGATGGGCATGTTATAATTTGAATAAAGGGGAGAATCAGACAATCAGATAGGGACATTTGAAATGACATGACTTCCTGTTCAAAGTGATTAAAAGCAAATTTATTTAGTTGGAGACTGTCTCCCCTTTAATCTCTTTGTAAATGTTCCGATAGTTCAGCATTCAGAAGTTCTTTGTGATTCTTTGGCTTAAGTTTAAGCAGCTGTGATTAGGATCACCAACAGATAATTTTTAATCACAGCGTGTGTGCATCTGAATGGGCTGTGTTAATGTCCGCCACATAAAAAGCAAGCGAAGCCTTTTAATGAGGTGGGCCGACTCGGAACAAGCCCACCTGCTTTGGTGACTCTATTGAAGCACCTCCATGCCGTTTCCTTTTTGCTGGTTAACAACAAAAGCCCTTTACAATCTTCATCCTGTAATTGAACGCTTTTTTTTTTTTTTTTTTGTTCGCCGCATTTCATCTCTACTTTAGTAACTCATGTCAAGAGCTGACCACGATTGCCTCGTGTTCTCTGATTGTCTCTGTGTGGAACGGTGGAGGAGCGAGCTGAATGAGTCACTATTAATCTGATAGCTGGCTCCTCTCTGTTGTTCAGAGAGCCGGGTCTGTGATGTGGAACACCCAGCCAGTTCCCTCTCTCCCCCTTTTCTCTCCCCTTGTTCCTACAAGTATGTCCTTAAGCAAATCTCCACACTGATCTTCTGTCTTGTGTTCATTTCTCGTCACGGATGTTTCCCAATCAGCCGCTGATTCCTGAGATAGTGTGTCATGCTATTGTGTTCATTTTCAGAGACTAGCGCTGATATGGATCTGACTCAGTTCCTCTCATTCTCTCCCACTTGCTCTCCTCAAGGCTAATTGTGGATGGTGTGTGTTAGTTAGCTAAGTGTGCTAATGAACTTGTTCTCTGTCTTATCTAAATGGCTTCTTGTGTTAACCACACCCCCGTATGAGAATTGGAAAAATCTAGGATTTCTTAGGAATCTTGTGAATTTCAGGAATTTAACTGTCGTCATTTCAAATGATCCACTACTTTGCTTATAGCTGGTCAATGCAGAAACCAACCTAGGGTGGGGGGGAGTGGTGGTCTAGTGGTTAGGGTATAGATCAGGGTTAACCATTTAAAAATCAGCGCGGTCCAAATAAAGAAAATCATCAACCAGTAAAAATCTGGAGACATTTTTAATTATAATTAATCTGTTAGTTTAAACATGATTTAATACTTAAATAAAATGAGGTGTTTATGCATCCTGTTATACATTTAATTTTTTCAATAAAAATAATATAAACATTTTATTTTAAAATCTAAAGTGTTTTTTTAAGTAGAGAAGAACAATCGTTCAGTTTGGTATATAGTCAATTTCCGGATACACATATTTTATAAAACACCTGAACTGACCGTTTTTTTATTTTCTTTTCTTTCTTTTCTAGTGCTTAATGTTCGCAGTGGGCTTTATGCTGCCCTGCAAGGCTTTAAACCTGGGTTTGCATGGAGACAAAGCCATCTAAAGACCATATCAAGGAGCTCATTTTGAGCCTGGATCCATATTTATTTTTGATTCTGTTCATGGTGGAGAATCCTGCTTCACAGCAGCAGGTTGAGCCAAACATACTCTAAATGTGCAGGGTCATCTTTGAGCACCATTTCACTTTTCTTTCACCTGTTCACTGCAGTTCTTCCAGCAGTCCAGACTCTTTCACTTTTTCTCATCATCTTCTCCTTCTTTCCCATCGCAAGTAGTTAGCAGTAGTAACCCAGACTGACAGCAGCTCATTGGCTAATTCGTATCACGTGTAGCCTGGTCCTGGAGGGCTTTACCATACAAACAGCAGAAGCGGCGCAAGTGAAATTAGACACTGCCGACGAACAAAATGAGGTAATTTATAAATGCCTTAAATCAGGTTGTGTCCGAATTTGCCCTCAGGTGGGTCCAGATCCGCACCCTGGTCCGCTAATCTGTGATCTCTGGTATAGAGCTTGAAATCTAGAGGTTCTGAGTTCAACTCCCACAGATTGCCACTCTGGGTCCCTGAGCAAAGGCCCTTAAACCCCACACTGCTCTCCTGGCGCCACACAAAGGCAGTCCACTGCTCCCCAAAGGGATGGCTTAAATGCAGAGGTAAATTACTCCAATGTAAGATCAATAAAAGTTCAGTAAAGTTCAATAATGTGCCTGCCTGGTTCCATTTAAGGCATATTTTAGGAAAACTGATTCAAGCCCTTTCCCTGTGACAGATGGGTGACTTAGACAAGATTACTGGTGGATGGATAGTTAAATGTTAAGCTTCCGTTCCATATATATATATAATGGTTATGCTATGGTTGTCGTAGCAATACCAAGTGACTACAACATCAGGAAAAAGGAAGATGAGAAATTAGAGTAATACGCTCAGAGAAGAGCGCAAGAAAACCTGGAAGGTCAAGGCATCAGCAGTACCCGTGGTCATTGGGGCCACCCGCGATCGGTGAAGAAGAGTTTATATATATACATATACACTTATTTATTATACATTGTAGTGTATATGACACAACCTGCTGTAAGATCTGCACTCTCTCTGAGGTAAATCACACCAAGATCAGAAAACTACAGCCCTGTTGATGCCGTCATGGTAACTGGAGGCACATTTTAATCAAAAAGCTTGTGGTACATACTGAGGCCAAAGAGTTTGAAAGGCATGGGCATTTACAAGGTAGAGAGGCTGCAGTAAAAGGATGTCAGTGTTTGCGGGACCTGACCTGACATCAGCAGCTTGGATCAGGTTATTTCAGACACTTTGATTATAACCAGCAGCTTGGGTTTTTTGTACTTGTAATGCTTATATTTTTTTACATAAAATATGAAGTTGTCTAAATGTTTATTTTTTTTTACCACAGAGGATGTAAGAACAAACAAAACAGCTTGCAGGTTAAAAACAAAAAAAATCTCGCTATCACAGCAGAGTGATAGCTTTAGAGAGAAAATTGTGTTGTTTCAGTATTCATTAACATTACAAGTATGATTGCTTCCCAAACACTTAAACAAATGAGTTACCCTCCACAGAAGGAGGGGCAGATGGAGGAAATGAATGTCACACAGTGGCAACAGAATAAATATGATCACCTTTTTACACAAATCTCTTTTATTGTTGGGACCTGATGGCCAGATTCCTGCAGCCAGCTGGGCACCTGCCAAGGCGAGGCAGGGGTCATCCAAAGGAGTGGCCATGTGATTCACCTGACACACACACTCTCAATGAAACACACATCAATAAAAAACCCCGGCATCTTTTCTGCACCTCCGTTCTCTTTCAAGACATCAAACATGCACATGCTGAAATCGCAATAGCACTTGCTCACATATGAAATATCTCTTTTTGATTTCAGCCAACGTAAGAAGGGTTGGAGTTCAATCTGTCTTTTGCCTTCCTCCAAAGAAATGCATAAAAAAAAACAATAGCCGTTTCAGGTTTAATGCACATATGTCACGGTAGCAGAAACGAAGGACCAGATGGCCATGAAACTGTGGCAGGTGCCTCAACAAATGTTTGCGATCGTCCGTGCTGCTATTTATATCGTGCTGAAATACAGACGGGCAAATATTTGCAACCTGACGGAGGATCCTTTATGTTAGGAGGTCAAAACAATCATCAGTGTAAACAGATGGAGTTAAATCGTTTTGTCGTCCCTGAAGATCAGTAATGCCTTCGATGTTTTGTCAGAAAACTTGCTCGTAAACTCAAGAACAACAAAATGCTGCGGCCATGCCTAAATAAGAAATCAATCAACTTTTCACATCCTTGTTTATTTGTGAGAAGGACTAAAATAAACTGAGATAAAAGTTTCAGACTCTAAGAAGATTAGCATTCGCTCTCTGCTTTTAATTAAGGCATATCATAGGACCTATAACATTATTTTCCATTTAAAAACCACCTTTTTCTATTGCTCAGCATTCCATGTTTTATACAGTAAAATGTTTTTTATAACCAAAAACTCATAAAGTCAATGTAGAAATTGAAACAAATCCTTCATAAATAACTCACATTTTTTTAGTATACCTGTACACTTATTGTCTATGTAAACCTTGAGTTGAAGATGAGTCCATTCTTAAAAATTAAGATCTTAAAATTTACGTATTTCATCACTACTACTTTGCTCATCAGAAATTCTTCCCCTTTTCAACACTGATTAATTGGGTTTAGAAAATTATAATAGTAGTGAAACACATCCACCAGAACACACACTGCAAAAAATAGAAATTGCAATAAGTAATTTTTTATTAAAATAAGTGAATTTTTTCTGGAATCGGGGCAAGACAATGTGCATTTAAAATAAGAAAAAAACAATTGCATTGTCTCTTATTTCAAGTGCATATTATCTAATTATCTTATTTTAAGAGTAAAAACAACAAATTCCTTTGGCAAATCTTATTTACCTGCTCAACTTAGGCTAAATACACTTTAATTTAAGAAATTTCTACTTATTTCTTGATTGTTCTTGCATTTCAGGTTTGTATTATTTCTAAAAGATGTTCACTCAGAGCTAAGCTAATGTTAGCTTACTCTCTGTTTTGATAGCACTTGTTGATACTTAATGTTCATCAGTTGTTTTCTTGGAGGACCCAGTTTGTTGGAAGTCTTAAATTAACTGCCAGCAAGTTTAAATGGGACACTTTAAAAGTGTCTATATTAGTGCACGCTAGATTGAGCCCAATAAAACTTTGTAAATAACACACAAGAGTTAAATTGTTAACACTGAGAGAATTGTTTTAATCTAACACTTATCAAGATTGACTTTATCTTACTTTAGTATCTAGTGTGAAAAGTTAAAACCACACTATTGTTTAAACCTTATCGGGATTTATAAACAAATATAGCAAAGTATCATCAGCATAGCAGTAGTAATTCATCCGATTCAGTCTGATATGTTGTAGCCACAGCTGCCTTGGGACACGCTGACAAACCAGAGCCCTTTAACACCATCAACACTTCACCAATGTCAGGTGTCAAAATCAACATTTACACTAGACAAATATTGAATTAACACCATCCTTTCAACATAAAACAAACTTGTGTTTTATCTTTTATTTCAATGTTCTAATCATCATCGTTTTAAGATAAGATGTGGCCTGAAATGGCTTTGCTGTTCGGATCCAGGTCAGAATCTGGACTTTATAATACCTGAGTATTTTTGGTGCAAGAATGTTCAAGAATACATTCCTACTGCATGGCAAAGTTTCTTTGAGGTAACAAGAAATTTTCTAACTCATCACCCAAGTCCATTATAAAGTCAGGGTGTCGTCAGGGAAGGAGGGGCAAGCCAAAATGAAGCAGAGAGACAAACGGCGCACCCAGATGCAGATTAGGCTGCTGAAGATGAGGGTGTAAAAGGGATTTAATGGTAGGATGGATTAGAGAAATCCTTGTAACAATGTTAAATAATTATGGTTCCAGCCGAGATCAAAGCACCATTGATTGAACCCCTCAAGCCTTCAGCACATGGAGTCATGGAAAGCAAAGATTGGTAAACTCGTGCTCAGACCACTCCGGCTGCTCCACTTAAATTGGATTGGAAATATTAGGATATAGATGAATCCTTCAGGAGGCTTTCGCAAAGCTTTTGTCACCGGAAATGTAGCTTGGGAGCGCTATGAAAGGTTTGATAGTGTACTGTCTCGACAGAATCATAAGAAGAGGGTGTCGCAGCTGTCTCCGCTGATACCTAAGCGTTTTAAGTAGACTTATAGACACACTTGACTGTTATATCAGCAAACTGAAAACTTTCAGCACAGGCTTTCGTTAAAGGTTTTATTTTTTTTTTCACCCCCTCCCTCTCTCCTTCGTCATGTAATCAAGAAAATTTGGACGTGCATCATTGCAATTCCTCTACAGAAAGGGAAGGTTTTTATCTCACTCCTCCAGAGGTTTATTCAAAGTCTTCTGACAAGTCTCACAAAACATGACTGACACTGCGATTGCTGATACAGATGATGAAAGTCCATCAGCAGCTTCTGTGTGAGTTCCGGGGTGTTGGTGATGTAAAATTAAATTGCAATCAAAGCGCTAAATGTAAACACTGTCTGCCGTCTCTCCAAATACATTTGTTTCTTAAGAGATTGGCGATGAAGGCCTAACGCCGTCCGGATCACCTGTGTGTAGAGAACTCCCCCCACCCACCGCAGCCACACACAGTGATGAATGATGAAATATATGCAACAAGAGATTAGACAAATCACTGTAGTCCTTTGCTGCATCGCCTTGATGCAAATTTAGTCACTGATCCGCTATACTAAGAGGCTTTATGAGGGAACTTCATGGTTGTTAGTTATATAATCTAAAATAGGGCAAAATGCAATCACCATTCTTATCATCTGAGGAAGATGTCACTACAGTATATTCTGCTTTAGTTTTTTTTTTTCGTGTGTGTATCTGTGGGATGTGTGCAAGCAGAGAATGCCATTATGAGATAATTCACTTCCAGCCATTTTGTCCACATCTCAACTGCATTTCTGTCCACTCATAATAAAAGCATTTGCTTGTAATTATGATTTCACATGGACAAGCCCAATGATTTACACAAAATAGAGCCGTTGCTAAGAACGGACGTGTAAAAGCGCAGCTGGTGGGGATGTTTCTGCCCCTGGGGGGACGTGACACCCATTGCATCTTTCTTGAGCTCCTTTGAAAGTGTTTGTTCTGCAGACGTTGGCCTCCAAGCGGGTTGTAGCTGCTCAGGGTGTGCTTTTTTTTTGGAACAGGTATCAATATAATTGGCTGAATATTTGATGTGTGTGTTTAGCATTAGCATGGAAGCTCCCATGTAAGCAGTGCTGGAGGATATAACACTGGGCAAACTCTGGATAAGTCAATTGAAATATACTTGCATGTTGAATTTTTCCATTTCTTGCGCCCACTTTAAATAAAACTTTTGGTTGAGTGATGTTGGGTTGAAATTATTTTTATAGCTGGATTAGTTTTTTCAATCTAAATCCTCAAATTGTGCATACATTTTTTTCCATGCGTCACACAAGAGTTTTACTTTCAGTTGGTTTCCATTTAAAATCCATTCAGAACTCAATTTAACTCAGTATACTGACTCTTCAATACTTTGAAAAACTATTCATACCCTTGAAACTTCAAGCTCAGTAATAATGGATGGAGAGGAACTGCTAATAGCAGATGTGTTTTAATTGGTTAGTCTGGACTCGGGCTGAAACAACTGATTAATTTATTATTGAAATAATCGTTAACCAATTACTTATCAGTTAATCATCAACTGGAGTAAAGAGACTAAAACACAACGGATTTAGAGGAGGATTTATACCTTAAATGTAAAAAATATATTAGCAATCTTGCATTCAAGATAAAAAAAAATATTGTCCATCAATATGATCTCTCTAGAAATCTTAACTTTGCATAATTTTAGTCTTACTGTAGAAGCCATTTAAAATTTCTCCACTTTCCTTGATGGGCCCTTGGCTTGTCCCCTACAATTTCTTTTTAAACATCAATATTTGTGCTAAAATATTCTTTCTGTTATGAGTCAGAGTAAAAAAATGCACGCCAAGTTGAAGGCCGGTGGCTGGAAGTTTGAGGGGATGTTGCTGGGAGTTGCAGGGAAGTTGGCTGCTATTCGGCTGGAGTTTGACTGGGAAGGGCCATTTTGAATGGCTGCTACTGTACCTGTTTTTTTTTTTTTTATATATATATATATATATATATATTTAAGCTGCGCATACATTATACAACTTTATACCCTTTTCGGGCCAATTCTCCAGAATTTTTTGGATCGGGCCAAGTTCCAGCATTACCCTGTGTCCTGTTTTGTGTGGTATACAGGGGGTAACGACGGGCCATCAGCCTCTCACGACCACATCGCAATCAGGAATCAGAAGAAAATTATCCATATTTGAAATTCATTCAATCTTTGTAAGGTGTTCATGGGCAGATCCTGCTGTTGAAGCAGAGCTACGAGCAAATTTACCAGAACCTTACGCACTGTGCATGTGCAAACAAGGGAGTTTTTCTTCTTCATCTTCTAGATTGATAAGTCCGACCAGCACCATCTCTCGGCGCTGAGTCTAACGTGTGGTTTCTGGACGTGCAATGTGAACAGTTAGATCGCATCAGAGTTTTTGGCCGTACAGTGTAAGAACAAACATTGTGAGGTGTGAACTTTTAAACCCTGCGGTTCCTTCGTACAGTTTGAGCTGTAGCTGCGTGCAACAATTAGAAATATCGTGCAGTGTATTCCCACTTTACAGGACCTTTTGCCATCTGATTATTAATTATTTAATCCAATAAATAGTTGAACGATGAATCGGTTAGCAAAATAACAACAATAGCCCTAGTCTGGGCTTTGAAGAGCTGGTTATCCTCCCGCAGCAGTGTGTCACAGTGAGCTTGTTGCAGATATTTTTAATTTATGCCCAATATTGAAGCGTGGTCTGCGCTTTGTTATTCCACACCACAACGCAAGAGGGACACTCACCAACTAGCTGTGGGTCTAGATACGGCCCAGGCTTTGTGTGACAGTGGAGGGACATGAGGGCGAAAAAGAGCGTGGATCCAGGTAGGAAAAGGGTCCCAACATTCTCGCACACCTCGCTCTTCTAGCTGGTCCATCTTCACGAGTCGTTTTCCACAATGGCGGTCATACAAACAAAACAAGCAGGTAAGGTACCAAACAGGAAACACGTATAGTGTAGAATGGATGTAGATTTGACCAATCAGAGGCCTCCTGTCTGCGGTCACGTACAATTTGGGAGAGGTGCACCTGAGTATCTGCGTTCACTTTGCATTCCTTCCTTGACTTTGACATGTTAATATGAATATGCTTTCATGTAAACCATTCTAGGCTCGATCTGGCATTTCTTTTTTCAGTTGTTCTGCTTGAAAAATGTTCAAAGCAGCTTCCTACTAAAGAAAAGCATCAATTCAGTATGATGCTGCAATCACCACCAGCACCTTCTTTCCCATGTTTACAGGGTCTCTGCTGCTCCTCCACAGTCACTTTTGGCTTTATGGTTACTTCTCTGAGTAATGTTGTGTTTGGTTTTACAATCATATGGAAAGTTTTCCCAGTCACAAAATGTTAAAAGGATAGGGTATGAAAACTTTTCCAAAGTTGCCCTCATTCATACCATTGTATTGCTTTCACACTATTAGGTGATAGGTCATTGAAAGCCTCCTGTTAACAGCGGTCATGCCAATCCTGCTGCCTCTTGGAGGTTCGGCTTATGGGCGGGCCTGTTTGTCAAGGGAATTCAAATCCCCCCAATAATAGCAATAATCATGATACTGAGAAGTTAATAAAAAATGGCATGTACTCTCCCTGATCGTGCGAGTGTTGTGGTATTCAATTATGCAATTTTCATTGGCATATTAATCATCTTTTCAACAAACAAGCCACCGTTAATTAAAGCAAAGCATGGATAAAGACGTGTTGCCGGATCATCACTCCGTTTATCGCTGCGCGCACACACGCAGTTAAGTAAATTCAGGCTGTGAGATGAATTTCAATGGTCTCCCTCCTACTTGCTCAATGTGTTTGCTCTTTCCTGTATAGGTACCCATACATACAGTATGTGTACATTATGTTACAAAGGGGGAAATGTGTGACTCTTCCCAAAAAAGACAGCATCTTAATTTATTCTTAATATTTATTCTGCTCTTTCCCTTCCTTTTCCACCCTTTTTTTCCAGGTTTATTTGAATGAATGTTGCTTCTGATAATGTCTGCCACAGCTCTCAGTTTACAGGTCAATCAGTCACTTTGTTATAAGCCTTCTGTGCGAATGTATATGAATATTTATGTCTGTATATGTATGAAGGAATGTAAACTTTTATGTCAGGTAAAGGTATAGTGTGACATTATATGTATAATGCAGTGGTTATGTCTGAGAATAGGTGTGAAGAAAGGTAACCTGTGTAATCTTACCCCAATCTTTAAAGTCGTAGTGAAATCATATTTAAATGTCAAATCATTCTGGCTTAAACATGTATATAAATGTACTCTTTATTAGATGATATATATGAAATTAAAGATTAATTTTTCATTTTCCGTTATCTTATGCAGGCCAGTTAGTTATACCTCAGCTTGTACACCTAAATTCTGCCAATCATATATCAACGGTCATCTGTCCATCTAATTTTTCGGTCATAGCATCTTGATTCATATGTCGCAGCTAATATACGCAATGGTTGAAATAAGAATAATTGCCTTTCCCATTGAGTTCCGTCCCAGTGTTCACGGGGATGGACGTCTGTGTCTTCAGCAGGCGTAGAGCTAACAGAACTGGCAGCGTTGCGAGGCAAGGGCTCAAACATGTACGGCTGTAAGCCTTCTACACCAGACCAAGCTTCTGCCGCCCTGGCGTCCTCTTCCACAACAACTTCATTCCCGCTTTCCTCCTCTAAATAAAAAATGTATGACAGAGGAGACTCATCCACGACCTCCGACACAAAACTCTCCTCCTCTTGCATGTTTCCTCTGTCCATAGCGTTCCTTGACAGTGTCGTTTCTAAGTCACCAATTTAGTGCTACTTGGTCCCAATGGAATTTCCCATTGGGAACCTACTAGCACTAAGTTGCTAACTGGTTAGGAAGATGCTTCGGAGACTCCGGCCACAATCAAACTTGCTTATGAACCTTCCGCCACAACCATCCCGCCCCATTGATGAACAACCAATCACATTCACTTTATTCACTCGTGTAAAGTCGTGCACCACTCAGGAGAATTCGGAAAAGCAACGGTTTGAACGGCCATTTCCTTACGACTTTAAACCAGCAATCTTCCTGATTCCTACTTTACTTTTAAGTCCATACTCTTCCAAAAGTGCATCAAGTGAGCAAATAAAATAATTAACTGTACATATAAATAAACATGTCTTCAGGAAATTTTTTCTCTAGATATTTGTGGTAAGATTAGAAGTTTTTCCGTTATAATCTTTCCTTTAACAGGGATTTGTTAAATTTCGAGAGCCACAGTATCAGTAGAAATGAATATATCTAAACATTTCTACCTGGTCTGACTTTTTTCTGTTAGAATAGTGTTTTGGGGAGCTAGGAGGATATGCCCCTCTCTAAAATCATAGCTCTACTCTCATTCAGTCACTTAATAGATGTAAGGAAATGTGATGGGCGCAGCCAGCAGAGGGGGGGGGGGGAAGAGAATTCGAGGCATCTGCAGACACTTTGCTTGTCCCCATCCCTCATTGTGGAGCAACTTTATCAGCACCAGCCGCTCACCCACTCGCTAAACTGGAGGGCCAGTCGCCTCTTAACTTAAACATAAGATCTTTGTGGTTTGAAGCACTCGGCTGCTCTGCTCCCAGTGTGCAGCTGAAAGGCAAACACGAGTCCAGTGTCGCCGTCTCCCATCAGAAAATCACACCTCATGGAAAACTTGTTTGTGCTGCGTTAGCTCGAATCTAAATGCACTCAAACAGACTGTTGCACTGGAGCAAGATCCGCCACCACCTCCCTTAGAAGAGGAAGGGGAAAAAAGGAAAGATGATGAAGAGAGAGAATGAAAAAAAAAGATGGAGATGGAGAAAAGAGGCGGAGGAGTGAGAAAGGGGGGAGAGAAAAGTCAAAAACCTCCACATAACAATGCCGGAGAAAAATCAGAACATTTTCCCCCGAAAGATGGGCCATTTCCAAATCCTTGTGCCCTATCAGACAAATTAAAGTAAATCAAGCATGAAATGAAGCAGAAGAGCCCGGAGATAAGGCTCCTTTAAGTCGTTTACAGATTAGGACAGAGGGAGAGAGTGAGGGAGAGAGGTGCATCTGGTCTCTGGCAGTGAAGGAGGCTAGTTTCTCATTTCACAATAGCAGCCTGTGTATAGGATTACTCTCCCCTGTCACCGACATGAGGAGCAGTGGGGGAATAGACGTCCACAAAACGTGTCTAAATATGTCTCCCCAGAATCGTTCTGAACCCAGAACCTCTCAGCAGGGGGGCCCGATGTGACGCTCGATAAGCAAACGCGCTCCACGCAGCGTTTGAGCCCCTCGCTGCCTTCCGTTTGTTTGTTATTTCAGACGCCCCTTCACCTTTTTCTTTTGCTCAAGTGGCTTCATCACTGCGCGGCTTAAAAAGCGAAGCAAGCTCGGGATTGGCTGCGCCGCGTCACGTGATTGTACGGCTGTCAGGTCCTGTGCGCGTGTTAGAGGCGCCCTTAGATCAGGTCTGGGGGAGGTGAGGAGAGGACGAGTCGTTCTGTTGGGGGTTGATCGAGTTCTATTCTCAGTATAGTTTTAGTTTTTATATAAATATGAAACAGGGTTGTTTCATTTAGTATCTCCTCCCTCTGTTTTCTTCCTTATATCAGGCGATTATTTACGGTTTTATTTTAGGCCTCATTTAATTATGGAATTAGAGTTTACAGTGTTGACACACAGGCAAGCAAGCAAGCGATGGAAACTAAACCATCCTACCTTCTGTGTGACACACACACACACACACTCCCTCACACACAGTCTCCCACACAAGGTAAGAGACTGTGCTGCTTTGATGCCTCCCTGGATTTTGTTTCACTCCCTTCGTGCATCTTCTTTGGGAGCGATGAAAGGTGGGCTCTGCCTAATCCCGGTTAAAAAAACCTGCCCTCCAAAGCCTCAACCTCGACCTTCATCCTAGGTTTAGCTCCTATATCAGACCATCTCCAGGCATTTAAAAATACTCCTGAAACTCAATGATTTAACCCGCTTTTTTACGCTGTTCACATCAAAACTGGATGAAAAGGAGCTTAATCCATCTTATCTGGTGACTGTCAAACTGCTCGCGCTAAAACCTACTCACAAAAGACAACTAGGTCACCCATGAAAGAAATAAACAGAATTCCCTGTTTCTCAGGGGAAGTTACAGCCTGGTAATTGACTTGGGAGAGACTGGATGAGTGTTTTCTTCAAAAACTTTCTTTATGAAATAACATCACAACATTAAAAAGGCTATTGGTAATAGTGTTGCGCAGATGCCATTTTTTGGCCCCGATACCTGGCTGTGCAGTATCGGCCGATACCGATACCATCTGTTTAAAATTGATGCGTGTGTATATATGAAGAACTGGATACTACTTGGATGTAAAATAATGGCAAATCCTCCCTCTTCAAGTTGGCAATCCAACGACGAACCCGTCCGTGTAGGATAATGAATCGGAAAGGTGAAATAACAATTTTTTCGTTCACTTTTACATTGTCTTTTGCATTGTCAGTTTCACTATAGCTCTGGTGAATTTCAATGGTGAAGTCCTCTGGAAATCTTCAATTATTGTTGTTGATTGCAGATGCGTCTAGTAGTTCCCATTGATTTTGCTTGTAAAGCGGGGAGAATGGCGCTAGGCTTACTGCACTGTGCAGCACTGCCTGAAGATGTCAGGAGGGAGGTGTTACTATATTTGGGCAAAAATGGCTGCTCCCAGACTCAGTGATCGCAATGAAAATGATTGTTTCAATGGTTTCACTGATTAACGCTAAATTCATAAAATCACTGTGAACGTAATAGTTTAAGGTAAATATAATGATCCATTGATTAATCCTTGCTGACCAGACTTTTTCATGTCAGCACATTGCATTTGGAATAATTTATTACCACACACTTTCATAATCAATTAAGTTATTCCAAGCTAGACATAAACAAAAACTGCTATAATAACAAAAAAAACCAAAAAAACAGATGAAATGTTTGTCTCCTTCATACAGATAAACACTCAGTAGCTCTTGTTTCTAACTGTGGTGTTAAACTGCTCATTATCATAGTGCTTCTGCAAAGGAGGCCTGTTTCACTGCCGGACAAATGGAAATCTCTGATTGGTCAGATGCTGATGAGCCTATCTAGGATTGATTAGCAGGTGTCGTCATGTCAATGGAATGCAGGGCAGCATCGCAACGTTACAGGCATCCCCAAAGTCGGTCCTGGAGGGCCACTGTCCTACAGGTTTTAGAGGTTTCTCTGCTTCAGCACAGCTGATTTACATTAATAGTTATTTAAAAGGCTTTTGCTGAACTGCAGTCATCAGAACCAGCTGTCCTAAAGCAGAGAAACCTCTAAAACCTGCAGGACATAGGCTCTCGAAAACCGACTTTGGGGAAGCCTGTATAACAGCTCATTCTCTCCGGCCTTATTTATAGGAATTTAGGAAAAAGTTTAATGAAAAAAAACTTTTGGGCGTTAAAATCTTTTTAAAGGTTATCATCAGGTGATTCCTGGTGTCACTTGTATTTATTTATTTATTTATTTATAAATCATTTGAAATCACATCTTAAACAGCCAAACATCCCCTTCTCTTTACAGCTTCAGTCTTAGTTTTGTTATCCTGTTGTCAGCCAGGCATGCTGTCCCACTGCACCGCTGACCATCCCTCACTCATCCTGTCACGCTCAGGTAGAGTAATGTGCCTTTGACGCGTTTGAAATTTGAAAGAAAAGCGTTTAAACAGATCAGATTGCAGCAGGACTGCTTTGTGTCCTCTAGATGTTGTCTGTGATATCTGTGTGCGAGGACAGTTATTCTTTAAGTTTGGCCGTCTCTTTTTACATGCTATCAATAGGAACTGCGGTGCTTGGTAAAGATGGATGCCTCAGAGATTGTTGTCAGCCGTCCTGCTGCTAACTTCTCCAGGCTTTTTGAAGAGATGCCGTGCCTGACAGCTGGTATATTTCAGGTGTTCGATGACACCAAAGCACAATTGCTGTGTTGATATTGTACTGCAGGACTCAGCTTCTTGTCTGTGAGTGTATTTAGATTGTCAGCAGCAATAGTTTGCAAAAATGAGTGCAGGTTTTTACTTTTATGTCAATTCAGAATAAATATGCGGTTATTCTGTTGGGTTTCAGATTGAACTCGCCTTTTATTTAGAAAACGATTACTCTGTCCACTGCTCAGTGGTGCAGTGGGTAGCACTGCTGCCTTGCAGCAAGAGGGTTCTGGGTTCGATTCTGCATGGAGTTTGTTCTCCCTGAGCATGCATGGGTTCTCTCTGGGTACTCTGGCTTCCTCGCACTGTCCAAAACTGCCCACATGTCCAAATGACTGTTGATTGGCTTCTCTCTCTTGTCCTTAGGTGTGAGTGTGTGCATGAATGGTTATTTGTCCTGTGTGTTGCCCTGCGATGGACTGGTGACCTGTCCAGGGTTTACACTGCCTCTTGCTAGATACAGGTACTTGTGACCCCACTTGGGACAAACGTGTAAGAAAATGGATGGATTACTCTGTCAAATGCTTTAAAGGAATGCATGACCCACTCAAAACAGGGCAGGATATTTATTCCCTATCAATATATAAAAGGATTCATGACTAGTTGAACATGTTGGTCTAAATATGTTGTAATTTCCCTTATTTTTGAGACATAAAACCCCATGAAATTATAAATCTTTTGTTACCAGAATCAGATAATTGTCACTCATGGAGTTTGCCATTTTTTAGCCCACAAAATTGCATGCTGGGTAAATAACGTGGTTACATGGTAAGGCATTACTGAAGGAACATCTCTGTTCTCTTGACAAGAAGGAGCTCAGGTTCTTCAATCTAAAGGACTTCTACAGCTGCCCTGAGCCTATATGTGAAGTGTCACAGCTGAAATGCCCTAATCCTTTTGTTTTGTTTAACTCTTTTCCACCCAAGCTGTTTATGTCTGCCCCCCCCATTTCAATATGCTAAACTCAGTTGGTTGCCTTTAAACTCACTCTGCAGCAAACAGAGCTTAGAGATCAAAATGCAGCTACCTGTAAATCAGCAGGTTAGTGTAAAAAGGTGGGGAATATTAGGAGGTTTTGGGGGGTAATACTTTGGGCTGCAGGTTATAAATGATGCATTTTGCTCACCAAGACCCGATAAAAGCAGTTTGGGAACAAGAGGTAGAAAGTTCATCGCTTTCTTATCAAAGCTTGGTGACATTTCTCCTTCAGCTGTAAAATTTCATATCACATATCAGCTTTAAAGATGTGAAACCTTTTGTTGAACCGATACGGCGCCTTCCATTTCATCCAATATGGCTCCCCTCATGGTATATTAATTTATAGCCCATTTGCCGGCTGTACAACACCGCCTATCAGAGGAGATGACTGGGGTTCGGTGGGACGTCTCCTGAATTGCCACACACAGGTTATTGAACTTTGAACAGCAGTAATTTATTTGCTTTGATTCAGAGGCGCTGCTTGATATCTAGAAGGATGGTCTGCAGCATGAAGCTCAAGCGCAGTTTGCCTCTCGTCTGCTCTCACTCATTCTTTGTTTTCCTACAGTATCCATGCTTACTGTTAATAATGCTGATAACTGGAGAAAAGGTGAAACCAAAGGCAGGGCTGCTAATCAGGCTTTTTTTCTCACTGCAGGCAATTTCTTTTTATTAAGGAGGCCCCTTTGAACTGGTTAAAGAAGTTAAATTGATGCTAAACACACCTACAGTAGGTCAGATCTGTTTGCTTTGATTCCTCCATTTAGAAAATGTATCTATGTCCATCATAAGGTCCACTTCAGGCTACAAATTCTATGAAATTTTATACCTGCACCTAATGTGCAATTACTATGAGATCTACAGTGAAACTGTATCTTAAATATTGCCTCTTAAAAATATCATTGTAGCAACATAGCACCTTCTAATTTATAACATTGTTAGATGTAATAAAGGGTTTTTCAGCAGTGCTCTGTCTACTTTTGCAATGTTTATTACATTAAAAAACAGTCGCAGCATCATGTTGCAGGGATGCTTTTCTTTAGCAGGGATAGAGAAACTAAAAACAATCTAAAGAAATTTGATTACAGGTTTAAAAGACTTGAAAAGGAGGCGAAGATTTGTTTTCCAGGAAGTCAGCGTACTCCAGAGCTACAGGAGAAGGGATCAAATTAAAGTATGTCATTACTTTGAATGGCCTAGTCCAGGGTTCTGTTAAATGCGGCTCCAGAACCACATGTGGCTCTTTGGCCTTTTTATGGCAGCTTCACAACTTTGAATACGAAGTTATTTTAAATTTCCCCTGGAGGGGGGAGCGATGATGCATTTCTATTGGTCTGCCTGGTTGTTATATTGATTTTTTTTGGTCAAGACAGAGCGTTTTTAATGGGCTTTAAGGGGAGAAACTTGAATCTTTAAATCAAGATTTGGAAAAATGTATTAAAAAAAAAAATTTGAAAAAAAAAAAAAATTAACAACGAAAGAAAAAATTATTACATTTGAAAAAACTTCAATTATGTTTTTTATTAAGTTTTTTTTTTAAATTTCCATTGACAAAATATATATATATTTTTTTTTGTTTTTTTACAAAATTTCATTTCTAAAACATTTTTTCTCCACTTGAAACAATTTCCTAATTGTATCAGATTTTTTTCCATAGCTAGAGATTCTTTTCAACCATAAATACAAACTTTGATTTGAAACCACCTACGATTTTAATTTAACCAAACGGCGTTGAAAGTTCACTTCTTTCAGTGCAGAATGATGTTCTGTTCCTTTTTGTTCGCTGTAAAATGAATATCTAGTCTTAAGTTTGGGTGAAATAACCACTGTTAGCATTCTAGTTCAAGTCGAGGTGGTTGAAAGGTTAATGCAGGGTTTGCTTTGTATAATATGTATAATAACTGGATATGAAGAGAGAAATGTACCCGCTAAAGGAGTGTTGAGAATCCCTTTATTATATCTAATAATATCATTCAGAGGTAGAAAGGGGCCGTTTCCCTCTCTGCCTGTCGATGGGTTGACACCCACTTATTCTTCAGATCATCGCCGGCTGGCGTCCTGCCACCGACAAACTCATTAGCTTTCAGTTTTATGACACCGAAGGGAGAGGGACGCCCTGTTTCTCACCGTTTTTCTAAAACTGTAGCAGAAAAGAAAGGCATGGAGACACGTGCGCATTTAAAAAAAAAAACACACACAAGCAGATGCCAGCATGGAGCATCTTGGTTGCTATCTGAGGAGGATCTCCCCACACAAAGGGACATTCATTGGTCTGCCAAGTATCTGTGGAGTGCAGGGACAGACCCTAGAGTCTAGCGACAGATGATGATCTTATCGGAGGGTGGGGGGTGAGGCGTCAAGGCGGTGGGAGTAGAGGGTGAAGGTGGTGGAGAAGTTTTGGTGGAGATTCAGAGGAGGGAGGGGTATGCTGTATGTGCTGTATTGCCAAGCGTGCAGCATTGAAGCATTAGATGGTGATGAACAGAGGCGACCACAACGAGCCTTCAGCTAACCACCTTAACTAAGGTGACCAGATTTCTGCGGTCTAAACCAACTCGTTAAAGAAAATAATTACATATCATGAAAATGAAAATAGGAATCCGGGACAGTAATGCTTTCATCCATTTTTACATATTTTTTTATATTTAAACAACAAAAATCATGTGTAAAAAAACAGCCAAAAAACTTAAACTAACTATCAGATGATATAAACTTAAGGTCATTGATCAGTTGTGGAAACGTCTTTAGGTGAACCCTTGTTGATCCTTGGAGTACCACCGAACCAGATTAGTGCCTTACCAGGAGTTTTAAATCATTCTGTTTAATTTCATCTGAGTATATTTCCTCATGCAGCCAATGGTCTGTCTTACTTTTTATTAATTAGCTTGATTTATGTTACATTTCCAGTCCTCATCTTTGGTTAAACAAAAAAACATCAAAGGCTTATTTCTTTATTATCAACAAAATAATAAAGTGTGTATGTGTATACGTGTGTATATATATTTATATGTACATAGTTTAAATGTTTTATTCTATTTTATGAACCTCTGTAGTCCAGCGAACACTTATTCTGTATTTTTAAATCAGTTTTGAGGAGTTATTGCTGTTTTTATTTCTTTTTATACAACAGATGAAAACTAGCCTTTTGGCTAATTCTGGTGCATTTGCAGGAATGCTTTTTAATGTACACTGTCCCGATTTTACCCATGAAACGGTAAAATCAGGGACATTTCCGGGGATAGCCTTAGCCGGGGACAGGTGGTCCAAACGGTGACTGTCCCTGGAAATTGGGGATGTCTGGTCACCATAACCTAGACACAAGATGCTGTGTTTAATATATATATATATATATATATATATATTGCTGGTATTTTTGATTTCCTGTGTAGTTCATTTTTGTTTTGAGCCTCTATTTGGGAACAAAGTGAAAAGACGAAACGTCTGGATTCTCAATCAGTTCAATATCAGAGAGACTTTAAAAGGACAAAGAGATTAAAATCAAATTCAAAATTAATCAGATTTAAATGCATGTATTGATGCCGGAGTCATGAAAGGTCTGTGTTTAGGATTTTCAAGTTGATGAAAACAAGTGGAAGGGAAACTCATTATTCTGCTGTTGCTGCTATCTTTTCTGGAGATTCTCCACTTGTATCTGTAACAGATGTGAAAAAGGGATCTGGGAGCCGAGATCCTCAGGCAACATTTGGTTATGAGACGCGCATGACGAGCACGTCAACATGGCCGACCGCAAACAGCAAAGCCTGTATCGTACTGTCTGTGTCGACTTTTTCTCCGTGCACCTTCACATTACCTCGTTATTTTAGTTATTTATTTATTAATGTTAGATAAAAAGGGCCCCACCCTGAATCCGAAGAGGAGGAGGAAGAGTCAGAGTATTTGGCTGGGGACGGCTTGTGTGTGTGCGAGTGAGTGAGTGTGTCAAGCGGGGCTAAACAGGAACTTGCATCCAAGCGGTTAAAGGCCGCGGGTCTTATCTGAGGACAAACAGAATGCATCAAGCGGTGGCTGTTGCTCTCAGTGATGACGGCCAGCTGTGCACCAGTGTTTAATTATTTCTGTGTAATGAGCTTACCCACCTTCCACTGCAGCATCAGGAAGGCAGCATGCAACAGCAGGAGGGAGGGGGGGCAGCGGATAGAAAGGGAGGGGAAGGATGAGATAAAGCTGTCAAGAATATCTAACTTTAAGGCTGATTCTGAAACCGCGTAATCTCCCTAAAATATAAATAAACATTCGCTTTCATTAACTTTTTATCTACATTTATGCAAAGAAAGCTCTAAAAAGAGACGTTTGTTTTACCCAAAGGTGGCATTTAACTCTTCAACCAGGATGATTATAATTTATATAGAAGGGTCATTGGATTTTTACAATGGGTCATTTGTCGTTGGTGGCCTCTTTAGACGCGACCTCCGCCGCGGTTCTACATGCAAAGCAGCACATAGTCACGCATTTCCATACCAACAATACCTGCGCTGCAGATACATGGTTGATATTTACAGAGTAGGCTGGCGCTGAATAGGTCATTATAAAGCAGGCGCATCACAAAGTTCACCGATCGCTGCGCCTCATTCAGCCCATGTGGCCTCAGGAGGTAACAAACAGGGTTCAAAGACACATTGTTAACGACACATGTCTGGTTTGTTCGCACACGTTCTGCAAACATGAAGGACAACCAGAAAAAACAGGCACATTATGGGTGGAATATGAACCAGGTGACCAGGATGTGGGTTTGACTAACTTACTAACTGGGTTAGTTACTCAACCCAAAAAGTTTAGAGCTGTTGCTTTATTGCAACTCTTAAGGTCAGAAAACTACAAACTTAATACTGTTTATATTTGCCTTTTCATGCACCGATGATGGTAAGCTAAGCTGTAGCTAAATAACTGCAATAACCTACAAAATAACTGGATTTGTTTAGATTAGTTTAGATTAGTTTAGAACTATGAACCCATCCATCCACTTTCTACACCATCTTATTCCATCTCTCCAGTGGATAACATCAACTTTACTGTGTGCTGAAGTGAAGTAGGTTTCCTCACCTTTTAAGAAGACCAATAAGGAGATTTTTGGATAAAACTAAGGAACTTCAAAGGCACCAATCAATTGTTTTAGTAATTCATCTATTGATTGTTTTATTTTTAGTTTTTCAATAAATCAATTATTCCAAAATATATTTTTTGGTAATTTTACATGACAATATAAATAAACATTTGCAATAAAAACTCTTGATTTCATGTTTCACAAATACATTCTTATTTTTGTGACTTACGGGAACATTTTATTGACTTGTATTCATTTTATAAGGCCTATCCCATATATATATATATATATATATATATATATATATATATATATATATATATATATATATATATATATATATACATAAAGAAACTATTTAATTTTAATCTTATGTGGAAAATATTTATGTATGTATAAAAAAATGTATTTATATTAGTAGACTTTATATCTCATATCTGTGAGTAGCTTATTATTTCTGTCTACCACTACTTTACGTAGCGATTTGATTTGATTACAAAATAAGTTGAAAGAGAAGTTATTTCAATAATCAATTAATCACAAATAAATGTTTTAGCCCTAGTCTTAAGCCTTTTTCGAGCCTTGCATACCACTTACAAATAGAATCTCCTCTGTCCCTCAGTGAGGTCTAGAAGCACTAGATCTATATCCAATTAGATGAACCCTTGAATGATATATTACCTACTGTAAATTAATTTGAAAAAAAAAAGTCAAGAAAAAAAGGTAAAAAGCTATTTTAAAAGCTAAAAAGTAAAGTTAAAAAGTTAATGAGCCTAGTTAACAATTATATTTAGGTTTATAAACTAAAAAATGTAAGTAGCAGTATCAACATTAATGCCTTTAAGGTTATGTTGTACCAATATACATGTGTTTCTTTCACTCTCAGGGTGTTTTTCATGAATTTCTTATAGTAGCACTTTTGTTATTTTTCTTAATATATATGGCAAGTTGGCGTTACAAAGATAATAAGGTCTTGTCCTGGATTCAAATAACACTATTGGCTTGAAATTTAGATTTTCAAAGTATTTCACTGAGTGCCCTATAAAGGGTTAACAGCATAAAACCAGCGGATATGTCGATGTTTTTTGTTGTTGGCAATAGTATGACATGTTTATCCTGGTTACAAGGATACAAGGATAATCTACCGGTATACAAGATGTTAAAAAAAAAAAAAAAAAGAGGTTGCACTAAATAAAAACCAGTCCTGGAACCCTTGGACTTCTAACATGACTCAAGCAATTTTAAAAGAGCAACTACATTTCCTGGGTTTATGATGTTGTCAGAGCAACCAGCTTGAACTGCAACATGCTGCATGCTTTCTCTCAGCAACGCACGCACAAAGACAGACATCCCAGAAACATCCTCCTCTGCAAAGCTTGTCACAGCCCTCCACAAGGTTTATCATAACTATTTGATTAATCACCCTCCTAGAAATATACACTAAATCTAAGAGATAAGATAGCCGGGGGCGTCAGGGAGGTGAGCGCCGGTAGTACTAACAGTGCTATCCGGTTCCACTGTTAATTAACTGGAGCTCTGCAGAGCACTAACAAGGGCTCTTCCTTTCCTGGAACAACAGAAATAGGCCTGCTTAGCTCCCCCTCAGCAGCCAGTGAGCCTGCACTGTCTCACAGAGATTATCTCCACACAAGACACCTTTCAAGTAAGGTTAGGGCTCCCTGCGTCTGAGGAACACCATCAGATGGATGCTCGCTTGATTTGCTAATCCATGCTGAGAATGACTGGCTTTAACCTTTATGGGGTTTTTTATAGGGATGTGATGCAGAAAGAAAGGTCCATGTGTCAGTTTGAAATATCAGGAATAAACATGATTGTGATTTGAACCTGAATTCTGACCGGCTATTTTTAAACCTTTCAGGAGAGCTGGACGCGTTCCTCAAAGACGGCGAGCGTCGGATCCACAGCCGGCAGCAGCTTCCTGTGGGGACAACATGGGGACCGTTTGAAGGAAAGATCGAGATAAGCACTGACACCGCTGCACTGGTATGTCCTGTAGCCATGTGGGCAAGAGAAAGAGAATTAAAACGGGAATGAAAAAACACCTTTAGGACAGAGCAAACAGAGAATAATTAAAGAAGGGGCTTTGGAGCCACAGTGCAATAAAAAAGTGTGATTTTAGAAGTTATTTAGATGAGAAACTGCTTCAGGTAAGCAAGCAGGAGTTGACTTGCTCAGAAGTGTCATCAATAAGTAATGAGACACCCATGAATTGAACTCTACTGTAGCTTAGCTTAGAAACTATTAAATGAAGTCGAAAAAACTGGATTTCTTTAAATTAATAAATTAAATTTATTTCTATAGCGCCAATTCAAAACACATGTCATCTCAAGGCACTTTACAATTCAACCAGATCATCCAGTCAAATTGATTCAAAGTTTTCTATCTAAGTAAAACCAGTTGGTGGCATCGACTCAATGTAATTCCTCAAACTAAGCATGCTTGTAGTGACAGTGGAGAGAAAAAAACCCCTTTAAACAGGATGAAACCTCCAGCAGAACCAGGCTCAGTGTGAGCGGCCATCTTCTAAGGCCGACTGGGGTTCAAGGAGACAGAAGCAGAGATACAAAAGGCAACAAATTTTTCACCAGATGATGAGTGCAGCAGTGTTCTTTAGTTTTCTTTAGCCTGTATGTAGTTGAGGCACCAAAACGTTGACATTAATAATGATTAATTACCATTAGTAACCATAAAACTGACTTTGCACATCCTGTTTAAAAAAACAACTCCTAGTCATTTCATCAGGCTTCCCTAAAAACAAATTTAAGAAAACCACAGACAAATGTTGGTGGTGTACTGCCACTGAATTTACAGCATGTCAGCTACAACCCCAGCAACATGTGTGGCCTCGATTTTGTGCAACCAATGCAAAAAAATCCAAAAATTATTTTTTTATGGTTTATAAAATAAGTGACCAATGACTATTATTTTGGTAATAACAAGTCTGAGTGTAGCAAACAGTTCACCATTTCAAATTATGGGCTTAATGATGGAAAGAATGCTTTGTGTTATGAAACAACACAATACATTCCGATGTCTGAAACATTAAAAACTACAATTTGTGACATTCAAAGTAACTTAATATAATTAGTAAGCGTAGGAGAAGCATGCTGTGGATATGTTTTCCCTCAAATTACTTATTATGCATTTAAAGGTGTGATGAGACATATTATCAACAGGTCTTATAAAAACAAAGAGAAAAAAGGCTAAGGCTAGCCTAGCATTTTTGGCAAACTACCCGGGATGCAAAGATCAACAGCAATAATATGGAGGTTTTTCTGTAAAAGTTCAAAAAAAAAAAAAATTCCACTGGACTTGGTTTCCAAGACGTTTCGCCACCTCTCCAGGAAGCTTTCTCAAATCTTGGAAACCAAGTCCAGTGGATTTTTTTTTTTTTTTTTTTTTTTTTTTTTTTTTTTTTTTTTTTTTTTTACTTTTACGGAAAGACTATTACTTGGATGACTGAGAATCTTCATCAGCAATATGAAGGTTTTCTTAAAGGCTGCCTCCAGGTGTTTCAGTTCATATTTGGAAACAAATTAGTTACTCATCTCATTGGTTTAATAATTGAATTGAAGTGTATTGTTGTCACATTTGAGGAACTTACCTCTGCATTTAACCCATCCCCTTGGGGAGCAGTGGGCTGCTATCTTGGGGCGCCAGGGGAGCAGCGTAGGGTAAATGGTCTTGCTCAGGGACCTAGAGTGGCAGTCTGTGTGGGTGGGGCTCAAACTCAGAGTCTCAGGTTTCCAAGCTCTATACCTTAACCACTAGGCTGCCACTCTTCTTTGTATTGAGTGAAATTTATTTCATTATTGATGCAAGCAAAGAACATGCTGTGGAAATAAAATTTAGGAAAAAATGCAATCCAGAAAAGAAACAAATAAATATATATAAAAAAGGTTTTGAGAATAACTTTGTTTTTTTCTGTGATGAATTTTTTTATTATTAATTTTACTTTTGTAATTTCTTATTTTATTTTTTCCACATTTCTGTTTTTCATCAGGCTGAGTTTGATGAATACCTTACCTTTTCACAGTTTCTTCACTTCTTTCTCTAAAGTTTCTTTGGTCTGCACTGATGTTAACATTTCCAATGGTCAATGTGCAAGTCAAGGGCAAAACAATTTAAATTTGAAAATATAAAATCTGTAAAAAGATTGAAAAAAATTCTTTCATAAAATAAAATGTTCAAATAAAAAAAGTTGAAAACATAAAATCTCAGAAAACAGCAACATTACTCTAAAAACCTTTTCTGATTTCAAAGTTTTTCAAAGTTACATCAGCATAGCATTTTTTTATTCCATTTACTAAACCTCTTCTTCACTTGCAACAATAATGGAACAAATTAACACAACATGTTTGGAGTTAATGGGGAAACTCTCAACCAAGTTAACTACCTGTGCTGAAGCACCATAATAAACCTGCTAAATGCCTCATTAGGGAAAACAATATTAGCTCCATGTGGGAAAATTAGCATCTCTCTGACTTTATTACTGAACTTTAAACTTCCAAAACACTTTAAATATCACTTTCTATAATACAACATTAGATAGAATCTATATAAACCAATATCTATTATTTAGCACCAGGCTGGGGCATTTCTAGCCCTTATACATCCCACTATAGTTATGTGTCTGCTTCTCAGAGAAGCTTCCTAAAGCTCCATCAGTTACATGATTACGTTCTTCAACATTTAAACAGTAAATTTTTCCTGTTCTACGACATCCTAACACACTGAGGTGAGTCCTATGGGATGAAACATAAGGATTTAAATGGGTTTTTAACCGCTGGATCTGCATATTTCATGTGAAAACATTTTAATTGGCAGATTTAGAGCTTGAGCTACGCTTCAACTGAAAGAAGTCACTACTCATTATTTCCAAACACTACCCTGCACACAGCAGCTTTATATCTGTAGTTTGAAAGATCCCAGCAGAGGCTGGCGCTGACCTGCTGCTCTACTGGAGTGACAAGTCCTTCATGGGGTTTGATCCTTCATTCTACATTTGGATTAATTAAGAGACTCTTATTAAAGTCATCAGCAGCCTCTTATTCATCCTGTTAAAACACATAAGGACAAAAGCGTCCACGAGGGTTTTCAGACTCAGAGGCCGCTCCTTTCATATTTTTTTTCAGGATTCCTTGAATGCAGAACTTTATTAAATCATTTTCAGAGTTTTGACTGTTTTCTAAGCTTCCCTCGTGGGTTTTGAAGTCATCAGTGGCTTTAAATAACTCCGGCCGTATTATAGCCATGAAATACGGCTTCTCTCGGAGCAAAGCCAGTGATCCTTCAGTGGAAAAGTGATTTGAAGGAGCAACTCGTCAAGTTGCCTTCAGAAAGGATACTCTTCAACTAAAGTGTAGGGGGTGGCCAGGGGTGGCCATGACCACCAACTAGCCAATCACTAGCCAATCCTTTGGCCGCTAAATAGATTTCTTCTTCCCATGTGGATTAACATCACAACCTCCTTCGTATCGTGGTGGAAAAGAGAAAGCTTCCCAAACATTTTAGCTTAATACCCCAAAAATAATAGTGCAAAAGACTTGCAGGCCCCTAAAATACATATTCACTCAATTACCTTACTCTATATTTATTTATACATGTAAAAATTATTATTTGTATTATTCTATTTTAAGAATTGTATTTTTTTAATGACAATTCATTTTTTTATTTATCGTAATATTACAAAGGTTTAATTAATTGATATTTACAATTTTGTATAGATTCTTTTATTTAAGATTTATTTAGCTAATTATCTACTATCTAGCTTTTTACAGTAAATGAATGAATGTCTGATGTATTTTTTTCACGGTACATTCACATTCAGGTATCTAATGATGCATGATGCGTTAATGAAGCGTTAAGACGATCTCATGACCCCCTACCTGGTGTCACGTGGTCCCCCAGGGGATCCCAGCCCTCACTTTGAGAACCCCTGATAGAAGCGTATTTAAGTATTGATAAAAAAACAACTGCTCAGTCCATTTAATATGCTAAAATACAACTATATATGATTCATTTAGTTGACATAGCAGTATAAATGTGTTTAGATTTATGAAAAGCTGGTCAGTCTTCAGAGATTTATTTGTAAAATACAGATGCTGATTATTGTAGATTCACCCTACCTCTATGAAAATGTTCTCGCTCCACCACTGCTAAAGCTCCATACAAAAGTATTTACACCCCTTAATGCTTTTTGATATTTTGTTTCCTTACATACAGTATGTGTTGTCTTTTTTTGCTTTTTTTGTTCACCAATGTGCCCATTTATATACTAAAATTAAATAACAAACATCTTGGGTCCTGCTGTTACTTTGGTTGGATTTAATTAACGGTTACAAGAGTTAACGAGCTGGTCAGACTGACTTACCTGATTTCAAAGGCGGGACTAACAGAGACAAAAGAAAACAGATTGTAACCAATCAGATAACTATAGATATGACAAAAACAATTTTTTTTTTGTTTTTAGAAAAGAAAAGCTTTTAAAGCAGCCAGCTGTTAAAATGTTTTAGTATATAAACAGCTTTTTCTTGACAAAATAAATGACATACGGAAAAGTCTCTCCATTGCAGCTGTATTCTCGATTGTTATGTTTAAAGAAAAGCGGTGTTGCATTATGGGTCCGCCTCCTGACCTGTGATTGGTCCAGTCTGTTTGTTTTAGAGCAAACTGACTTTTTCCCCTTGTAAGTCAGTCCGCCTGACCAGGCTAGTAAAATAAGGCTGAATACAAATGCATCCCCCGATTTTAAATCTTTATTTTATTAGGAATTTCAACTTTTCTTTCAAACCAAAAAAATGTAATTACTTTATGTTGTTTTTCCTATAAAACCAGAATAAAACACATAGTTTGTTATAATAAAGCACAGCTCGGAAAGGTTCAAGACCCTAAGCGCTACATTTCCCAAAGTTTGTCCCAGAGATCTATAAACTCATTAAATCAGTCTTTTTTCAAATACGTCTGTTTCTTTTATTCAGTATCTCCTCATAAGACACAAACAACTTCATCTCACCACCTGCTGAACGCCACGCATAGACTGGTTGTTGCTCTTGGCGAGAACTGCATGTCTTAAACTAACTGCCCCTTGGAGAATTCATCATTTCTTCCCACATCCTCCCCAACTTTTATTTTTCCTTTTTTTTTTTAATAGAGTGAGCAGGTGCTGGTCATCACCTGTAATGGGCTGCGGAGGGGTTACAGAATATGCCTAACCTCCCTTGCAATTAAAAGCAGAGGAAGATACTCTGCCTTTAAGGATCTCCTGCTTGTCTTTTCTCATGGGGGCTCTTTTCAATGCTTGCCCTCCTCCACTCATGAGTTTCATCTCCCAAATGGGGTAGAGGCTGTTAGCAGCTTCTCACCATCTCTTATTAAAGGCTAGGTCAACCCCAGTTGGAATCTTTTGTATGAGCCACCTTCCTTTTAAGGTTCAGAGCAACTTTTTTCGTTGTTTCTGGGCTTTGGATGTGTCTGAAACTTCATAATTCTTTTTTGTTTTTTTTGTTTTTTAGTAAAATGAGAGTAGAATAGTTTGGCTTATCAAGTTTCCTTGTTAAACACTCATATACTGGAAACATTTTTAATGTATTGCAGCATCCATTATCTTAGTTATTTCAGTGGGAGGTGATGATTTTTAGACACTGACACATCTAGACAGGAAGCGATCTGGATGGCTCACCTGAAGAAGGGAAAAGTTGAGCTAACGAACGTGACCGCTAGGAGAGGGAGGAGGTGGGGAGAGATGACGGAGAAAGCCTGGCTGGGTTTGATGCATGTGAGGGCGGCCGCCGCTGCAGAGCAGGGTCAGGAGGTGGCAGAAAGCGTTTGAGCTAGAAATAAAGGCTCATTGCTTCACGGGCCTTTACCTCACCAAGGAGGCACACTCAGTCATTCTTATGAAGTGTGACCTCCGCACACTATTAAATCTCCTTTTACTCGCTTGGATTTTTTTGAAACCATAAAGGTGAATGAATTATCCATAGGCAGTCAGGTATATGGCAGGAGTGACACCTCTCCCCTGCTCAAAACACATGACCCGCTGGTGAGATATTGATATGGCCTCTGGGAAAATCAAACATATTTTATCCCTCCATCCAGACACATCGTTTAAAGCGGGACATTTTTAGAGGTCAAGCTATTTTCGGCAAGCCGCCACATTAGGTGCACGGGTCTGTTTCACGATCTCTGGCTTGAAGCCCAGACACAGGCTAAAGTGAGAGGACTCCTTAAAGGGGCTTACAGTAAATGATGAAATCACTGTGAATTTAAGCAGCGTTTGCAATAAACTGGACAGGAGAGGCATTTTTTGGCGTGGGCGGATGCATTCAGGAGGAGAATGTGCTGGGTTAGGTCGGCGCCTGGGGAGCCAGATCCCCAGGAGGGTAAGAAATGGGGGAGCTGGCGTCCGCCATGGCCTGCAGGTGGAAGACGGGCATCGGTGATGGATGATGCTGAGAAAGAGCGGCGAGTGGAGCGTTTCATGCATTTGTCCAGGCAGGTCTTGAAAGAGAGGTGTGAAGCTTGAAAAAAAGAGAGCAAGTGAAAAGAGATAGAGAGAAATGGCAGGAGGAAAAAAAACAGAAGGGAAAGAGCATGACAGGAAATCTGGGCATCTGCAGGACAGAGATAGGGTCACATCTCGACCGTTTATCAAAGAGGAAAGCAGATTTCACAGCTGATGGGTTGCCGTGGCAGGTTTGTGGACCCCAGGGGCTCCGCTTGGCATGAGGGAGTGAAGTTGTAGTTATGGCTGCTGCAGACCTGTTAACACAAACACATTGCACTGTCAGCTCGTGCCTGGCTTCTTTTGCACGGCTCTTCGTCATTCTTGTGTAACTTGAAGACTACATGCTCACTTAAACCTCTTTATGTTTATGTGGAGGAAAGAAAGCAAAGTAAAGCTGCAATAATTCCAGATCACCATGTTTTGAGAGCTCTGACCTGCAGATGTGGATATTTTATTTCTTTTGAAGGCGTGTAAAAACAACAAAACTGCCATAGTCTGATTCCTGTATAAATTTGAAACTTAAACCGCCTTAGCAAATAATTTTGTACAGTTCAAACACGGATCTAACAAGTAAAGATTTCTTAGAATAGGAGAAGATGCTCTTAATTGGATCATATGAATAAGATAATCTACCTCCAAATTAATATTTTTGCACTTAAAATAAGACAGTTAGCTTCTTTGCACTTGAAAAATGTAATGGAGTTTCCTAATTTATTTTCTAAACATACCATTTCAACCATTTTATCCACAAGTTTTCTAGTTCCGTTCAGTTCAATTCAGTTTATTACTATGGCGCCAATTCACAACACACGTCATCTCAAGGCCCTTTATAGTTCAACCAGATCATCCAGTCAAATTAATTCAAAGTTTTCTATCTAAGAAAAACCATTATATTGCATCGACGATTGATTTGAAGGCAATCCCTCACACTAAGCATGCTTGTAGCGAAAGTGGAGAGGAAAGACTCCCTTTTAACAGGAAGAAACCTCCAGCAGAACCAGGCTCAGTGTGAGCGGCCATCTGCCAAGGCCGTCTAAGGTTCAAGGAGACAGAAGCAGAGACACAAAAAGCAACTGTAAAAGGCGACCCGTCCAGGAAACACACAGCCAGGCAGACGAGCTCCGAGCCGGCTCCCATGTCAGAGGGAGCTGTTGTCTTATCAGCTCAAATCAAGGCAAAATACACGTCTTTTAAGAAAAAAATTACTTACTGTATATACATACTCTGTATATAAGTGATATATATATCAATACTCTTTCTTTGAAAAACCTCCCAGAGTTAAAGCTGTCTTGCTTTGCATGAATAAAAATTTATGAATGTTAAACTCTTCTGTTTCTGGAATAGACTTATAAATCAAAATAAAAGTGCATTTACTTCACTGATTATATCTTAATAATCTTATTCCTCTATTTATATGCCTGAAAATGTTTCTGCAGCCAAACCAGTAAGTTCACCTTTTAATACATTTTTCTCCGTAGTTTGTAACCTTAATTTTAAATGAAATAGGTTCTGGTTTCCTTAATTATGTATTTATATATTTTATTTATAAATGACCTTTGAGTTCTTTATAGATAAAATCCTTTAGTCTTTCTGTCAGATATGATCTTTGTTTATATAAATAAATGTAAATACTTGTAAAGTTACTCTTTAAAGTAGTCAGAATCTTTCTCATTGGCCAAGTTTGTGGCATAAACAACCAAGTTGACTTGGGTTTCTATCCCTCACATCATAACAAGATTACTTAAATATTTAAAAGCATAGAGGAAATAAAATAAGGGCAAGTAGCAGTGTGTTCCTGCTTACATACCCTGCAGAGATGCTAGCTGACCCTAGACTAGAATAAAACCCAGATACCTAAAAGAAGAGTTATCTTTCTGGATGCATCGTTTTTTACACAGTCACAACTTCCACCCTTCATTATATTGTTCAAAACATTTATTTATTTTTTTCTACCCTGCTAATCAGTGATTGGGGTCAATCAAATATAAAACCCATTCAAATGAGCAGTACATTTCTTTTTGCATCTCTATAAAACTACTTTTAATCAAGCAGCATTGATCGATAGTCAAAGGTCTGGGTGCCCTAATGGGAAATTAATTCACTGGTTTAACTTAGTTTATATGTAGTTTCACCTAAATCACAAGAATAAGCAAAAATATTAAAGGAAAATGACATCATTAATTCAGGTTTAAATGGTTTTAGAAGATGAGAGTTGCTGATGAAAGCAAGTAGAAAAAAGGGTTTTCCCCCTTATTACTTATTCCTGCTATAGTTAGCTGCTTTCCCTGCTCTGCTCCTCCTCCTCCTCCACCCGCTCCTCTCCGACTGACTGATGGAGCTGCCAGTGTGCCGTCTCATCCCTCACTTCACTCACTGATCAATCAGACCATTAGACTCCAATTACAACTCGAGCCCCGGCGCAGGTGAGCGACGAGAACATTCAGCCGGGGCCGGCCCCGGCTCCCTCACACTCTCCAAATTAACGCAAATTAATAGTGACACTCAGACATAAATGTCTGCAATCGGGGGGCCAAATTAACAGTCCCGGTCGAAGCTATTGAGTAGCAGGTGTCTTTAAAAGCTGTAATTACCTACGCTGGACAGAAGCAGGAGGAAGACCGTGGCCCTGCGGTTTGCCTGGAGTAACAGGCCTGGCCCCGGTGAGCCGGGCCTCCATTGTAGGTGTTAATTATTGATTGGGAGGCAAGCTATTAATGAGCAGCATATTTAGAGCGGTGTTGTAAATGTGTGTTGATGAGGGTGTTGCTGCCTCTCATACAATGCCTTACCAATGCTAATTACTGGGGGCTTAGTCAAGGTGCAACTGTAATGAGTCTGGATTCAATAGAGATCTGGTTGTTATGTGTTTTGAGGACCTTTTAGTACAAATTACACACTAATTGAAAAGCATAAAGCTTGCTTAATTCCAGATAGCATCTATCATGCTTTGGTGTTTTTTTGTTTTGTTTTTTTTTTTTCGATCTTGTCTTCTGTCTTCACATTACTGAATTAGCTCAGCTTGCTGTTATGTCAGGTTTTATTCTACAAGAGCCTTGAAGATAAGGAAAATTTTCATGATTTTATATTTTTGTTTACGATTAAAAAGTAGCATTTACTTCTCCTACTGTAAAGTTCTATTCACTACAGTTTATTTGTATAGCCCTATTTCACAACAAAGGTCACCTCAAGGCATTTCATAGAGAAAATAAAGTCAGATTGTTAAAAACCAACCGATTTTGCAGGATTCAATCAATGTGGCGATAGCATGCATTTGCTAACTCTCTGTCTGGACTCTACAGCAATCCCTCACACTGAGCATGTATGTGGTGACAGTCAAGAGGAAAAACTCTCCTTAAACAGGAAGAAACCTCCAGTAGAACCAGGCTCAGTGTGAGCGGCCTTCAATTGAGGCCGACTGGGATTCAAGAAGACAGAAGCAGACACATAAACAGAGCATAGAGACTCTGATCTATACATTTTCCATGTTTGCAAAGCAAAGGAATGGTTCTAAAGGTCTAAAAGGATGAAACAGAGCTGAACCCACAGATATGTCTAGAGGAGAAACAGGACCAAACACTGAAAAACAAAGTTTTTGACAGCACCAGCTCAACTCATGGTGAGATAAAGCTACTATGACAAGAACAAGCAGAGAAAACATAAAGTTATTGGTTGAACTAACTAATAAAATAATGTGTTTACTTGTTTTACCACATAAAAGAAATGTTGCTGCACACTGCTACAGAGCTGGCTGAAAGAAGGCACCAACCCTTGCTTATAAGTCCCATATGGCTGTAAAAACACTTGGGAAGTACATTTTCTTTAAACTGCCTTATTCGTGTTAGCTGCCTGAACATAGTGCCTGAGTAATTAACCAAAAAGTCATTTGCTTTATAGACTTGTCTCACGCTGTATGCTTTTTGCACCACATACATGATACAATAAAACAATAGAAAAATAAACCTTATGTAGCCTATTTTAGATAAGAATGTAGATAAGGAAATTATTTTAGTTTTATCTCAACTCCATAAATATTATGCATGAAAGCAGGAAAAAGCTACGGCGGAATTGGTTAAGAGCGGCTATTGGCCCGCTCTCATTGGTCTGCAGCCGGCCAATAGTTAACTCTAGTGAGTGTCGTGAGAGAGAAGGCTGCGTTCAAGTGACATATAAACATCAAAATGGTATCTGTGCCCTATTTGTTGGTACTCGCCGATACCGATTTCGCCATTTTAGTGCTGGACCGGGCCCCTGCACGATACTGGTATCGGTGCAACACTAATAAATATGTATAAAAACTGTAGTACATATATTATGTTTGGGGTAATAAAATATAGTTATTGTTAAAATATTTTTAAAGCAGTTCAAATTATTGTCGATATTTAGTTTGAAATAAAAGCCTTTTTTTCTTTGTTTTTAAGGTTGGGGTTAGGTTACTATGCTCTGAGACGTTTACAAACTTCGCTACGAGCTGCTAACTAGCTTAGCCGCAGCAGGCTACCTCCTCTTTCAGAAAAACTTGCAACCAGAGTGAGCTGCTGGTGAAAAAAATGTTAAAAAATTCACAAAAAGTTACTATTAACCTTTAAGACACCTTTTTTTTTTGCTGTTCTGAAACCAAAGCTTGTCCCTTTTTCTTTACTCATCACCTCTAATTGGCCCACACCTCCCCAAATATATAAAACATCAATTAAACCTTCGCAGCATTTGACCATCTAGGATTTTACTGGACAGTAAGTTTGATAGTGTTAACTCTAACTAAATAAGAAATTAGGGAACTGCTTGTTATTTTAAAATATTTCGAAGGATTTTGCTGCTTTTTTTCTAAAAAAAAACAGCCAATTGATTTTTCTCCACGCTGAAAACCAAGTCATAATTCTTTATTTACTGTAAATCTACCAGTTTATTCTCACATCTGTATTCACGGACAACCTTCAAATTCTGCTTCAGTGTAAAAACCAGAACCAGATGCAGCTGCACACAGACTTCTGCACACAGACACATTCTCTGTGCTCTCGCCTCTTTACACGTGTTTTAGGTCTTAAGAGACGGTTGTGAAGGTGGTGGCGAGTGGGAGGGAAGGAGCGGCGTCTGATGCTTTTGGCTGCGAACAGAGAGCTTTAGCTCGTAGACTACAGAGGAGCAAAAAATGTCAAGATACTGTCCTAATTTTCACCTGGGACAGAGTGGGAAAGGCACACGCTGTCAGCCTATGGAGGGTGATTATTGTGTAATTTTGAACACGGGTAGGAATATGGGCCCAAAAAGCAGAACAATCCAGAAATTATTAAGCCCTTCACTCAAGCTATTTATCTCAGCCCCCTTTTGCCCACCCTCTCCCCCTATGCTATGTTTATTGTTAGCTACCCCAAACTTTAACAAGTGGTGGCAGATTTTTCTGTTTCAGAAATTATATTTTTCTTCTCGTCATTGCTTCATTAATCAAGAGGAGGCATTCTGAAAAATGTTTTGTTTTGGAGGCTGCAATCTATTTTGTGTATGTGTGTACGTGTGTGTGTGTGTTGTAGTTAATCTGCGCCCGTGGCAGGTTTCCCCTCCGAAACGCAGCGCTAAGCAGCGGTATCGCAGGCCTATTGTTGTAGCCTCTGTCATAGCAAGGAGAGCCTGATGCAGGCCTGGGCTCGCCTGATAAGGAAAAGAGGATTCAACATGGCTGGAAAGGAGAATCAGTGGGACTTGAGAGTGGAGTACGGATGGGGCAGATGTGCTCACACACACACACACACACACTGACTACATATAGAAACAGACAAACATACAGAAAGATTGCACGCACGCACAGACACGCACAAATCATAAACCATCATCACACTGGCACATGCCCAGGCAATTATTTACAGTAACATCCAATTACATATGCAAGAAGGCACCCCAGGATAGGACCTCTCTGTAGCATAGCTGCTAAATCATGCACACACACGTATGCATCAAATATGCAAATACAAAAACAAACAACCAATAAACTTATAGAAAGAAAGAAAGACTGAGGTATTTACGTCTTCTTTATATCCCCATCTAAACGTGGCCTTTGCTTTGCAAATGAAAGTCCCACTGTCTCAGATACGGTTTGAAAATGCTCAACATTATCACAACTAACGGGATTTAAATTTCTGTGTTGGACACACAAATAATTTTGGCACGGCGAACAGCGCTTCGTCTAATGAAATAATGGGCCCAAATTTTAGGCGGAGAACCAATCTGTGATTGCACGCACCAATTATTTCTTGGGTTTAAACCAATATCAGAGACGCGGTCTCTTCAGATGGGTGAAATTGTAATTATCTGGCCCGCTTTGCCTCACTCAGTGGTGTCCCTAGATTTATCGATGGCGTCGTTGATGGCTTTGAAGGGAAAAAGGTGGAAATATCAAAGCAGAGCCTTTTAGGTTTGGGATTTAGAAAACACTTGATACATGTTTTTGAATCAGAAAAAAATAAATAATCTTTCCATTTTTTAAATTTTATTTCCAAGCCTGTATCTTTAAAGTTTTTCTGTGCATAGCTGGAAGCCATGACCGCCCACTCCTCTACACATTAACCGTCAAACAGGCAGTCGGCCGGCCTGTTCCGGCTGCAGCTGAGCCTCATCGTTTGACAGATAAAACATGGTTGACTTGATCTACAAGTGAACCTGACATTTTGCTGTTCATCACAACTACCATAACTGATATGGCAGACGGCCTGATAAGCACAACAGGAGCCACTGATTTGCTTTGTGTTTACTGTACGGTAATGGCTGCATGGTTTCCTCAAACATATGGTGACTTCATCATAACACAAAACCAAAAGGCGCTCATTTAGCAATGAGATCATTAGTTAGTGGCCTTTCAAGATTTAATTATAGCCCAAGTAAACATCACTGGGACATAAATGATAGCAGTAAGACAGAAGATAAGTTTTCTTTGAAATGTTTAATTTATACCTTATCAAGTAACCTATATTAATATATTAATGCTATCAAATTAAAGGTGTTTAATTTAGTAAAATATAACTGTACGTCATGCAGGTCTAATTTATCACTATTGGAAGGGTTAGAATTGATGCTTTATAATAAATTGAAGTTATTCATTATTATTTATTATTCAATAAACCAAAACAGTCACATTCTATAGCTTAATGTTTATATTATATGCAGCCAAATTCAATAAATCAGATGGGTTCATTACATTTACTAACCTAAATCTGCTTACAGCTAAAGAAAACTCAACATTTAAGATTATTTTACATCAGACCAATAAACTTTTATCACAGTGGTGTAGGCTTACAAAAATCTGTTTGTTTGATGCATATTTAAAGGCTGGTGTTTTTCTTGATTTTTTGTAATGGTGATTTCAATTTTACAAAACGAGCCTCATAGGAATCCAATTCCTGTTATACCTGATATAACTGTATATATGCTGCATCTTCTGATCAAATGTTTTAAGAATAGAATCTGCAGAGTTTTTCAAGAAAACGTAGCTGTTTAGAGATCATCATTAGACAGCCATTCGCTTAAAAAAAGAGCATTTTTAAATCCAGTTAAATAATTTAATGTTCCTGCAGGCATGGCCTTCTATGATACCAATACAAGGAAAAAAACTTTAATATTGGGCTAAAATAATGGTGTATCCATTTATCTCTACTGGTTACTATAAACAGAAAAGCTCAAATCATAAATTTTTATGAAAAAAAAAATTGTCTGACTGTCTTCCTTGTAAGCTAAGGAGATGGTTTTTCTGCCTTATTTCACCCAGCTGGTCGGCAGTGTGCAGCAACAGTCAGAGGAGCAGCAGTGGGCTCCTAGTCAATGCTTCAAAAAACTCCAGACAACTTTAAACATCTTAAAGTAAACTATCATTAATACACATTAATCTGAATGTTTAAATCAGAGAACACATTTTTATAGGTTTGTTTCAAATTAAAGTTAAAAAATTGACATTGTTATTAACATTTATAGAGCTGATCTGTCTCTTCCTGTCTCTCTTCTATTACATGGTTTCAGTTCATTAGGTTTAAAAAAAAATACTGAAATTCCAGAGATTTTAGTGCCATTTAGTGACATTTAACCTACTTAAAAAAACAGCTTTAGAGACACATGTATGTCCAAAAACAAGGGCTCTGTTTGCCCTGGCATTGGACTCACATATTCATTGCAGGCGTTTTATAAATTCAGACCACAGCTGGTGGAAGATCTTCTTTAGCTGTTATCTAATGAGCTTAAAAGCAGCCAGCAAGTAAGAAAAGCCTCATCTCCATCTTTACAGAATGTGCTTAGGGCCACTAACGCAAAACGGAGGGCTTCACCGCTTAAACACACAGCGCCTTGTTTTACTGCACGCAATATGTCTTCCCCAGTGACTGATCATACACGACTTCAATACACCACAGACCTCCAGAGCAGCAAAGGTGCAGGGGGGGGAATAAAGAAAAGAGAAGAGAAACAGAGTTGAGTGGTGCCAGCTGCTTTGCCATCTGTCACTGTCATGGCTGTAGTCATTTGGGATGCGATGTTGAGACAAGTTTCTGGAGAGAAGCTGGACGTCGTTTTCATTATTTTCATTTGGAACTTGCTGGGTTTGTCTGAACAGGGACGACATCTAAAACGTTTAAAGGAAGCCGGGGATGGCGGACGTTGACAAAAAAGACCTGTTCTATATACTAATATTCTTTACATCCCATTTTTTTCTTGACTCCGCAGGTCACTGTTACAAATTATAGAGGTTTACTCTCCTGGTTGCATTAGCCAAGAGGAAAGGAGAGAATTGCAGAGGCTTAGCTCCATTTTCCAAGAAGGATAGGCACCCTGCAGGGATGCCAACCCCTGCTGCAAGACCTTGATAGTAGAGACTGACACGGGAGTGTATTTTCACTCCTGTCCCGTCCCACTCCCACAGAAAAAAATGGTGTCCCGTCCCGATCCTGGGCCAGAGTAGAAATCTAAATCCTTTTCCGTCCCACTCCTGGTGAAATTACTCCCACTCCCATCCCGCTCCCATTCAGAATGACTCCTGCTCCTGCACCACTCCCATTCTTGTTGTTTTTGAGCGCGGGTGAAAAACTCAGAGCGGAAGTTACTATTGGTTTGCTCCCGCTCCCGTCTGCTCCCGTTAATGTTTAATCCTGTACCGTCCCAATCCCGTGATCGTTACTAATACTGACTCCCATCCCACGGGAATCCCGTGACCCATGGGATTCCCGAAAAAATGTCAGTCTCTACTTGATAGCTCCCCACATCCTCTAACCAGCCATTAAAGTCGTAGGGAAACGGCTGCTCCAACCGTTTCATTTCCGAATTCTCCCGAGTGGTGCCCGACTTTACATGAGTGAATAAAGTGAATGTGAATAAAGGCGGGATTGTTGTGGCAGAAGGTTCGCAAGCAAGTTTGATTGCGGCCGGTGTCTCCGAAGCATCTTCCTAACCAGTTAGCAACTTAGTGCTAGTTGGTCCCAATTGGAAATTCCATTGGGACCAACTAGCACTAAATTGGTGACTTAGAAACGACACTGTCAAGGAACGCTATGGACAGAGGAAACATGCAAGAGGAGGAGAGTTTAGTGTCGGAGGTCGTGGATGAGTCTCCTCCGTCATACATTTTTTATTTAGAGGAGGAAAGCGGGGACGAAGATGTTGTGGAAGAGGACGCCAGGGCGGCAGAAGCTTGGTTTGGTGCAGAAGGCTTCCAGCTGTACGTGTTTGAGCCCTTGCCTCGCAACGCTGCCAGTTCTGTTAGCTCTACGCCTGCTGAAGACACAGACGTCCATCCCTGTGAACACTGGGACGCAACTCAATGGGAAAGGAAATCATTCTTATTTCAACCGTTGCGTATATTAGCTGCGACATATGAATCAAGATGCTATGACCAAAAAAACTTAACTGACAGATGACCTTTGATATATGATTGGCCGAACTTAGGTGTTCAGGCTGACGTATATCTAACTGGCCTGCTTAAGATAACAAAAAAAAAGACAAATTTTCTAAATTTTGGGACAATATTGTCTGATAAAGAGTACATTTATATACATGTTTAGGCCAGAATGATTTGACATTTGAATATGATTCCCCTAAAACATTAATGCCTTTGGATTGTCAGCCTTGTTGGTTTCGGGTCAACCAGGCCCTGTTCAGATGAATCGAAATCCAGTCTTCTCATTTGAAAAAACAAAACAGAGAAAGGAGGTTAGCATTGAAGATAAGAAATCTGATCGGTGCTAAAGACAGGAAAGGTCTGGAGAGTGTCCATTCCCTTCCTGGTGGTCCAGCAGCACCTCATTAGATGGATTTGTATGAAGCTGTTGAAGTAGTAATATTATACTGCGGGCTTGTCGGCAGATTAATTGGGTAACAAAGACCATTTTCCAGCTTGAGAAACCCATCTTTTAACAGTGCGTGTGCTGAGCCTCTGATAAGAAAGTTCAAGTCTAATGCATTCAGCGAGGACCAAGTTCACCATCTTTATCTTATTTACTTAACTTGGTGTAAATATTGTGAGGGTTTTTTTTCTCCTTGGGTTTAATAAGAGCCCATTTCTCTGAAGTGCATGCAGGGATCAAACCGCTGAACGGTGCAGCCGAAGGTGGCGAGGTGGTGCAGATTTCAAATAACTGCTGGCTGGTTCTGTATGTCGTTAGCGCACAGCTCCGACGTTTCATGTTTCCTCTCCTACGTCTTAATTTCCATCTACTGAACCTTAAACTATAGCCGGTACAATTCTAAACGTATCGTTACACTGAAATGTATGGAACAGAGAGTCTTCTATAATATAGAAAATCACACACTAGATGCCTTTCTAAAGGATCGGGAAATTTTCTAACTGCACAAGTGAAGAGCAGGGAGTTCAAAAGAATATTAAAATCCAATACCTAAAGGGGGGCACCAAGGTTTATCTTAAGTCAGAGGCTTTATTCAAGCATCATGCCTTCTACTTTATTGTTTGTCTTTATTTACTGCCTCTGACTGATCCTAGTCTTCCATGTGTGGTTATGAGAGCAGGGATTTGTTGTGACCCCATTGACTGATTGGCTCCTCAGTTTCCATTTCTTCCTCTGAAGAAATCCTAAAGCCTGTGTGTTTATTCCAAGCAGGAGACAGAAAAAAAGAAGATGGTCTGTCCAGAGAATGCGCCACCTGCCACCTTGACCCCCAGGGGCCACGGTAATATCCATGCAGGTGAACATTACTGACTTGGGGTTCTCTATTATGTTCCCCACATGCAGCTTCCTGCTGCTCGGGAGTCAGACTCAACTTGCATGCAGAAGATCAAACAAGTTCTTCCCAAAGGAATTGAAATGGGAAATTTGGAGTAATTCAAATAGTGAGTAGTGAAGCGACAGGGCTGCATTCGGTCCCCGGACCGAAGCCAAACACAAGGTGTGTGCTCTACCTCCAAGACACGATTAAGTCCGGGAGCACATGCATTACAAATAAGGCTTTCACTTGTTTACAACTTCAAATAGTCGTCAGTACATTTTAGATAGTAAAACCAATGCTCACGCCTCCCGGTCGTAGAGTTTGCTCTCACAAAGAGAAACGGTTATATTGAGCCTGTATGTTAGCGCCTAAGGAAGGTGGACATGAAAGGCAATGGCTGTCAAAAGTCTGCACACCCCTGCTTAGATGGCAGGTCTCTGTCACACCAAACAAAGAGACAAGAAAAAAGAACGTCTTTTTTTCTATAATTACTAAGTTTCTAATTATTCAACACAAAACAAAGCTGTGTTTGGGGGGTAAACATGGAAAAGATGTTTTCATAAGCATGCACAGCCTTTTGTTTCAGTTTTAGGACTGAACTCTTTTGGAAATCAGACTTTTAATTTTGTCACATTTGCTGTTTTTGTGTCACCAAGTCACAGTATCTCTTTTCCACAGCCTTCATCGGATGATTATTTGAGTCTGATTTAGTTCTGGACACCAAATCATGTTCTTGTAGTGGAGCCTTCGTATTGTTAAGATTAACAGATGCTTTGACTCATTGTGTGTTGGAAAAATCAAATCCTTCTTCATCTTCCATCTCTAGCAGACAACTGAAGGCCCGGGGATGAAAACTGACTGAAATTTGGAGCTGATTCTGATTTCATTGCCCTTGAGAAGAAGTTCGGTTCCCTCTAAAGAGAAGTAGAGCTTCATCCTGGCACCGTATTTCTAATGTGGATATAATCTTCTCTTTGGTGATTTGCTCTTTTCTCTCTAAAATATATGTTGGGGTTGTGGCTGAACCTTCGGGTTTGCTTTCCTAAGATGGAAAACATGGGAGATTTTATCCAGGCTTTTAGAAGGAGAGGATAATCCAGCTCTATGGAGAACACAGGAGAATGTTGCTGCATGATGATATGCAGTTCTTTTAAATAATGACAGATAAATCTTTAGTGATGCTGCTATAATTTTACATTTTCAAAAGATACAAATTCTTTTTACCTGTAGAGGTGGGTGGAGTAGCAGAGAAATGGACTCAATTAAGAGTAGCGCTACAACATTTTTTACTTTAGTGAAAGTAAAAAGCAGTCCTCCTAGAAATGATCTAGGTTAGAATAAAATGGCATTTTATAGAAAAGGCTTCTTAATCCAACATAACATTTGTAAAATAACATTTATTTGATGTAAGTGTGATTTTTTTTACACTTAATCAAATAATCAAATGTCATAAAATGCCTTCTCCTGAAAATTTGAGCGAGCATGGAGTGATTTCGCCGGAAGGGCGGGAAGATTAAGGTGAGCGCTGAGCAGATTTTGAGCGGAGCGTCCTTGCACAACTTTGAGCGAACATCCTCCTGATCGCGGAGTGGGAATTGCGAGGTGCGGCGCTCCACTCTGTTCCCATGCTCTGATATTTATATATCTATATTTGAGCTGGGGAGTGGCGGTCTAGTGCTTAGGGCATAGAGCTTGGAATCCAGAAGTTCTGAGTTCTAGCCCAACTCCCACAGACTGCCACTCTAGATCCCTGAGCAAAGACCCATAACCCCACACTGCTCCCCGGGCGCCGCACAATGGCAGCCCACTGCTTTCCAAGGGGATGGGTGAAAATCAGAAATATAGATCAATAAAGTTAAATTATTATCAGGGGTTTTGGGATTGTCTCTTCGATTCTGCATCTCACTTAATCGATGAACTACTGCCATGTTGTTTTGTTTCATGCTTTTGTTCTGGAATTTGTGGACTATTTAATAATATATTTAAAATATAATAAATAATAAAGTTAGTCCAACTAAAAGGAAAGTATATAAGATAAGAAAAGTAAAGGAAGAGATTTTTAACAAGCTGCTTAAGTTCAGAGCTGGAGAACCTCATTGTGCCTGAAGGTCTTGTCAAACAGTGATGCTCTACTGTATTCCCACTCCTCTCTCCTCCTTTCTTTAGCTTAGTTAGCTCCCTATTCAGGACAACACATTGTTAGGATGTGCTATTTATAATTAAGAAGAGCTTCTGAATCAAAATCCCAAACAGCCTGTCATCACTCAGCTTCATTATGGCGTAAAAAAAGGCAAGTGAACATACAGAAAGCATGCCATGCCACCCATAGTCAGAATAAATACGGCCACTGAGTGCATTTCAATGGAGCCAAATAAGAAATAGCAAATGCTGCACATGAACTTTGATGCTTACAGTCCAGTCAGCGGGATAAAAGGTGATTTAAATGAGAAAATATTTACTGCTCATAGCGGCGCCATGATAGCAGCAGTCAAATAAAGGCACATGTGATGGGTGTCCCTTTGAAGATTCCGGGGAACAGCGGTGACTCTCTCAGTTTAATCGATTTTAAAATGAAAAGTCAATTTAACAAAGTTGAAAAGGGAAAGATGGGCTGAGGGAAGAAAAGAAAGAAAGAAAGAAAGAGAGAGAGAAGGGGGGGGGGGTGCATTCTTTTGCACTCAAGCAGTAAACTAACTGCCTCGCAGAGCAGGCAGAGATTTCAGCTGAATTATCTCCCACCTCACATTTGCTCTTAGGCAAGCAGTTTAAAAAGCCAAGCGATTGAGCCAGTGATCCAATTTGAAATGCAGAAATGATTAGAGCAGCTTGCCTCATTTCATATCAAAATTCTCTGATTTATGACAGGGCACCAGCCAAGATCCATCTCTGAGGGGAATTAGTGTGCGATTCCTGCATATTTCTGTTATTTAGTCTCCCAATAGCAGATGCTCGAGCCTTAGAAAAAGGAAGAGAGGTAGAGGAAGAAAAAAAAAACAGAAACGAAGGCGGAGCGTAGCTATCTTTTCATTTCAGCACATGTAACCGTAGCCATTTAAAAAGAGGAGGAAATGGCACAAAGGGAGACTTGAGAAATGGAGGCATTTGCCACTTTAGTTAAAATGTTATTTCAGCATCTAGTTAGGGTTTACACACAACTTTAGCAAGCATGGATCATGGGAGAACACAGACTGTGGGGTTGGCCTAGCTTTTGTGTTGGAGAGAAAAAAAAGAGACCTTTGCAATTCATCCATCCTTGAGGCTAAGAAAATATTAATACGCAGAAGCGATAACAAGGGCTGGAGGAAAATCTCCCTTAATGAAATTTCCAGTTGACCACATGCAATTTGTTTCATCGCAGTGAACAACTAATTGCAATGGACGTTATCAAGGTGTGAGTGTGCTGTCTGCTGTAAACTGACTGGTAGAACAGGTACAAATCCTTTATCCTCAGTCCTATGATGGAGGCAGAACATAGAAACTAGACCTAGAGCATACACTGGAAAAACTATCTAGAAATAAGTAAAAAAATTCTTAAATTAAGTGTATTTACCCTTGATTTTAATAAGCAAATGAGATAATTTGCCAATCGAATGAGTATTTTTACTCTTAAAATAAAATAACTAGATAATATACACTTGAAATAAGACAATGCAGCTGTGTTTCCTTATTTTAAATATAAATTGTCTTGTTCCATTGGCAAAATGTCTCTTTTATCACCTCAATTCAAGAACAAATGCACTTATTTTAAGAAAAAATGACTTATTTAGATTTTGAATTTTTTTCCAGTGTACAGTCCTGTGTGTATGTTGGTGGCTCCATGTGTTTTTATTCCTCTCTTAAATAAGATTTTATAGCAGGAGTGCACAATAAAGTAAAATTATATCTTTTTCATAATCTGGATTCAAATTATGATTTATTTAAGACTAGACAATATGCATCAAACTGTTTTCTAACTCTGGGGGGGATTTTTTTTACATATAATAAGCATCCAGAGCCGTCAAGCGGCTCTTTTTTGTAAATAACAACCTAATGCTAGGTCTTGCTGCTACTGTATTTCTGATGATACTGGAAACATAACGGCAGGTATATTTACTATTCTTCTTTAAAAACATTGTTTGTCTTTACAATTGTCTCTGTAAAGTGCCTTGAGATGACTATGTTGTGAATTGGCGTTATATAAATAAAGTGAATTGAAATGGTTGTTCCTATAGGCAGAGCCCTCGTTCCAAATCACTCACCTGAAGCCCGGTCCCTACGCAGCATTTCCTGTTAGCGTCCCTCTAAGCAGTGGATTTCCTTCATCCAGGGCAGGACTGGTCACGTACAACCATTTACATAAATGACGGTCTTGTCACTTCCTGATTCGTCCCTGAAGCGCGATTCATACCATCAGCTGATTTACGCAACCAGATATACATCCGGGTAACCATAAAATATGTAATTATGGTACTAAAATTACTTATTTCTACTCTTAACTCTCTGAAGAATGCTAATACACATCTTTAAACAATGTTTTATGACTTTTCTGAGACTATCTGCTGCTCTGATGTCATCATCGGAGATGCTCAGAGTAGTCCTGCAAAATATGATTAAACCATGTTTATTTGCATTTTAGTTGTTTCTTTTTTTAGGTTACCCAATCTATACCATACGGTTAATGCGAGAGGAAAAAGTAAAACTTAAAAAGACTCAGATTTATGTTTAAATCTAAACCGGGAAGAAGCATAGGATCCTAGAGATAAAACAGAAAGGATTTTAAGGGTTATTTTCTCCTGAAAAACATTATTAACGTTTAACACATTATATTTTAGTACGCTAACTATTTTTGGGGAGGGACAAACTTAATTTAGGTCTTTTTTATAAAATAAAAGCAAGGGCGACCCAGATGTACAGTATATCAGGATGAGCTGATGGTACAGATCACATTGTGACATTTCTCACTGTTGTCTCTTATTGCACGTTTAGAAAATGGTAAAAATGTTTTACTGAATCTTAGAATGAATCTTATCCTTGAAAAAAGTGATAAGAATTAATTAATAAGAATCGAATCTAAATTTTCCAATCTGTTTTTGTTCAGATTGCTGGATATTGGAATTTAATGAAATTACAGAGGAAAGTTCATCTTTGCTTACAAATATATTTAATATATATTTCACTCTTGTTTCTCAGCTTGACCAATTCTGCTTTTTAGGTGTTGCTGTATTTTAGTGATTTTTGGGGACCAGCTAACAGCTAGCCTTCATGCAAACCATTTATCAACCTTTCCCCAAACTGCTTCATATTTTTATTTTAGCAAAGTTTTAGGATAGCAGATATCAAGCTAAGAAGACAAACTCAATTATTACAAAGACTGCAAATCCAGAACAAAAAAAAACATTTTAAACAGCCTTTGTGACACGATTACGACATCTTTTTTTTTTTTTTACTAAGACTAAATACATAGAATACATTATGATCTGGATGATGTCAATTTTAGATTTACTTCTAGGTTAACCCTAAAATGTCACACTAATTTATGAAGGAATGGAAAAATAAATACAACATGCCTACAACACATCAACACATACTAATAGTAATGAATCTATTCGGATTGCCGCCTCCCAATTCCAGGATGTGTTCAAAGTCTTTCTTGTTTTTATTAGAAAGCAGTGCTGCGTTCACACCAGGTGGGAGCTGTAAGAATTCAGGGAATGTCTTGATGTATTCAGAATGAGTGGTTTTGATCTCTCAGTTGTCTAAATCCCACAGCTGTGGGATCAAGACAGATACAGTGCCAGCCCGTGACCTTGTGTAGGGTGGGGTCGGAGGAGCTGGGGGGGTTAGCAATGAGAGAAAAAATAATCATTCCCACCCAAGGTCGGTATCGATTTCACCTGCCCTGACCGTGAAGCGGGTTAAGAGTAGCCAGTTGTGGTGAAATGGTCAGCGGCGATATCATTAGCTCGTTGTTTACACGGGGAAACTGGGAGCGAGGAGGAGAAGGCTGAGTGTCACAAGCCACTTTCTTCTTCACCTCCTTCAGCTGATCAGAGGATCATGGTATCAAGGAGGGATTAGTAGCGACTTGGGATTTGTGTGATTGGTTAATTTATTGCAGTGATGGCAGGTCTTTCATCTATGGCAACATTTAATCAGCGCAGCCACAGAGGCTATTACAGGTTAGCTCCTTTCTGGAGTCAGACTGGATGTGCCATCAGCTCTATCACAATTCCCCCTGAAATTTCCAAATTATCTGGAACAGGCTTTAGCTTCTCAGAAATAAAAATTAGAACAGATTCCTGATAGAAGCTTTTGCTCACACAGGGCCAATTATAAATAGCACAGCCCCGGCTTGGAAGACGGAAAAGCAGAAAAGGAGGGGGGGGGAAATCCAGGTCTGAGAGATGTGCGGGGAACTTATCGTTCAGTCCCCGCTCCGCTCTGATCCAAATCCGTGTGGCTGAAAATTTATATTAGATGTTATCACAGAGGCACCTAAGTCTTGGAAAATCAATGGAGGTTATCTTTTATGTTGCAGCAACTTGTGGAAATATTGATTTTCATTTTACAGCGAATTTGGAGCATCAGTTTGTAATCACTTCCTAGCTGACTACACTGTTCTGGTCACTGTATCTCTTACAGAGGGAACGGTAACAGAGCTCAGAGAGGGGGAAAAAAATAAGAAGGGTATTGAAACCAGTGGAGTGAAGGTGGAAGGTGGATAAACCGTAACAGAGTGCACAGAGAGGGAAGCTTAGAGGCCCGACTGGGATAACAGTTAGTTTGTTACACTGATACTGAAGTGATAAAAGTAGCTTTACTCATTTTAGGATGAATTAATGGTAAATATGACATTTATTACATGAGGGCAAAATGATATAGACCGAGATATGCTGGTATAAAGTTCTCATTCCTCATAGTCATTCCAAAATAATAAAATTAAAAACAATCATACTGGAAAAACGATCTAGAAATAAGTACAAATTACTTTAATTAGCTTAATTTGAGCAGGTAAATGAGACAGTTTGCCAATGGAATGAGTATTTTTACTCTTAAAATAAGATAATTTGATAATATGCACTTGAAATTAGACAATGCTATTGTGTTTTCTTATTTTTTAAAAATGGCGCGCCCTGGCACCGAATAGAGAAGGACGACCACACAGACAACCGGAAACGCATTCCAAGAACCGCTTTTTGCCTGCGAACTTCCGCTTGAGGTCTGCGCAGGTTTGCGACTGTCCGATGCGTAGTCAGGATTTTATTGAGCTGCGCTGCAGAGACTCTGCGCAGGGGCAGATCTGCACAGAGACAGATTTGACAGCTGCAGAGGCATCAGAAGCATAAATTATCCTTAAGTCTTTGACTCTTATATGGTGCTAAAAATGCTGAGGTTTGTCTGTTCCAGAGCAACTGCTTGGTCTTCCTCTCTGCTGCTCTGTGATGAACCCGTGACTTCTCTGAGACGTTTTGTGAGACCTTACAGTAGCAGGCATTTTAAATGTAACCACTTTCCTTGCCTTCTCCCCTAAATTCTTTTTTTTAAACATCAATCTTTGTACTAAAATCTTCTTTCTGTCATGATTTGTGGACATTAAGATCTAAAGAGAAGCGTCATCTCTTGGTCAGACCCTGTAGTTCAGTGAAAGGGTGGAGTCAGAGTAAAAAATATGGGAGAGGGGGGTCCCTCCAGTGGCTGGAAGTTGAAGGGAAGTGGGCTGCCATTCGGCTGGCGTTTGACTGGGAATAATTTTGAATGGTTACTACTGTACAAACAGTAGAAGCATGACTACACCAACATATGAAGCTCAGAGGATCCTGTTTTTCAAAAGGAACCTCTTTCAGAGATTTCTGATTAAATACAGTGCAGCACTGAACACCTTCATCCTATCATGGTGAACCTTTCTGTTTATCCCCTGAGGTGTAATCATGAGAACCTCCCACTGTTCCTTATGTTCATCCTCTTCTGTACGTAGATATCTGTCTATCTTAAACCTGTCAGCATATTTCCCCCTATATCAACGTTTTTGCATCACCTAGTTTGTTTTACTTCTTTCTAACCAAGGAGTTGGTTTTAACAAAGCCCCTTCGTCATATGTTACCCTCTCTCTCCGGGCAAATTGTAATTTTCTGGCTGTCAGTCTGCGTTTCTCCTGAATGGCCGACTCGCCCAGTTACCCCAAACGTTTTTATTTGCATTTGCAGAGGCTCCACGCTGCGCTGACGCCAACATGTCTTTAAGACCAACTATGTGAAGTGCAGTTCCTCGTGTGCTTTCTCTCCTTTGTTTTAGCGTGGCACCTGCGTGGATGCGTTGCCCTTACAAAGCACATAGTTTAACTGTTTATTTTTATGCAAATCCACATTTGGTGCGGAGGCGGAGAAAGGGGAGGTGGGTGTTAGTGGTTGTTGCTGATAAGTTTCCAACAAAATTCAACCCAAGGAAGTAAAAGAGACTGATAGCTTAATTAGAGAATAAAGAAAGCTTCTTAAAAAAGAAGACTTTAAAAGAAAAAAGTGAAGAATCTACTTTAATGTAATGTTTGATAGGAGCAGGTGGAATATGGTGAATTCCCAGAGGCACAGAGAGATGGCAGAAGGGCCTCTCGCTGCCTGAATAAGAGATTGCTCCAGTCTGGAGATCTGAGAAAGGGTTAATCTGATTCCCATTTCAGATAGTCGTCCTGGCAACAATCGGCCGGTCTGCTCTGCTCCTTTGACAGGGGTGTGAGATTTTCAGGTTAGAGAGATAGAAGACTTTATTGTGGGGCTAATTTGAAATGTGAAATTGTGGATGACTTAAATTACAGAGGTCCCCCCCCCCCATCCCTTTCCCTCTCTCACTCTCTCATCTGCTGCCAGCACAGGATAAGAAGATGCCAGGAGAAGTATTAAGAATATCAACAGACACAATTTACTGTCTGTGTTTGATCAATTTGGCTCTGCGCCTTGCATCATGAAAGGTTTTATATATATATATATATATATAGGTGCTGTTCTTTTAATTTTGCCCACAGATCAGATCGCTATCAGCTCCTGGAGCGATATTTGCTTTTTTTGTAAATGATGCTCCTCAAATAGAGAGAGAAAAAGGAAATCTGTCCTGCAGCCTCCGACTCTGCAGAGTTCATAGAAAGAGACGCGGGTGGGTGGAGGAGTAGGAGGAGGGGGGGCACTGCCTGAGCACTGTGCTCATCTCTTGTGCATATCTGTGCCAATTCAGACCTTTAACATGCTCAAGTGACATTTGCATTTATCCTTGAAGGTTGTTGCCTTTTGCGGGGGAGAAATAAGTGAAAAGCACCGGAAAGGGGCTGTGTTTTTTTTATTTATTTATATATTTCTTTGTTGCATTAGTCAGATGGTCAGTGTCCTGTCCCTGGCTCACTCAGATGAGGAAAAAAAAAGGAAACAAAGTGTGGAGCTTGCAGAGTCGACCCATTTTCTTTTTGCTAAACCATTTCTGTTACACCTTAATAAAGTCAGAGATTGGAAGGTGACACGGTTCGAAAGTAGCAGCCTGAGAATACTGACACTGCTGTTGTGATTGGGTTACCAATCCACCTCTTCTACATTTATAACCCCATGGCATGGAATCACATGAAGAAAAGAAGGATTACAGCACAAAGAGAAAGTATTCATACCCTCTGCTACATCTTTTAAACCTGCTTTATAAATAAAAAGCAGAAATCTGCATAGTTTATCCTTAAACCCAGATAAAGTACTGAGCTATTAAACAGTTTTTATATTTTAACAAAGTGTAGCAAATATACTATGAAGTCAAAAGTGCACAGACACGTCAACTATATCAAATACTGATATAGTTTTAACTACAAACAGACTGATCTACTGCACTGGGGGAAAGAATCTATCTAGAAAAAAGAAATCTAGAAATAAGTAAAATTGTCTTAAATTAAGTGTATTTACCCTTAATTTGAGGAGGTAAATGAGATTATTAGCCAATGGAATGAGTATTTTTACTCTTAAAGTAAGATAATTAGATAATAATTAGACAATGCAATTGTGTTTTTTTATTTTAAATGTAAATTGTCTTGTTCCACTGGCAAAATATCTCTTGTACCTCCTCAATCCCAGAGCAAATGCACTTATTTTAAGAATTATTGACTTATCTAGATTAAAATTTTTTCCACCATCAGCTCATTTCCGCATCCAGATATACATACGGGTCGCCCTTTGATTTTATTTTCTTAAAAAGACCTAAATTATGTTTTTCCCACCCCAAAAATAGTAAGCGCACTAAAATATATTGTGTTAAAGGTTAATAATTTATTTCCTGAAAAAATAAATGCCTTAAAATCCTTTCTGTTTGATCACTCGTCTCCCAGAAATGGGATCCTACGCTACTTTCGGTGGCTAACTTTTTCGGCTTTGTATTTAAACATAAATCTAGTCTTTTTTGAGTTTCATGTTTTCCTTTTATGTTAACATTATGGTATATAGTGCGTTATCTAAAGAAAGAAACAACTAAAATGCAGATAAACATGGTTTAATCATATTTTGCCGAACTGCTCTGAGCATGTCCCATGATGACGTCAGAGAGGCAGTTTAACAAAGAAAATGTAAAAAGCATTAAAATTGTCTCACAAAAGTCATTAAAACAATTTTTAAAGATGTTTATTAGTATTCTTTAGAGAGTTTAGGATAGAAATAAGTCATTTCTGTACCATAATTACATTATTTATGGACACCTGGATGTATATTTGGGTGCGCATGTGCAAACGGATCGAGTAGTGACACCGTTTTTCTTCCTGGTCTCAGCTTGTAACATAAGCAAAGGATCTCCAGGCTGAGATGGACGCATATGGTTTTTAATCTGCTCATAGAAACTTCAAACTCTGAGTAGAGAGTAGTTTTTGTGCCTGTGTTTTAAATAAAATTATAAAAGTATGAGTATTTATTGTGCGTGTGCCTCATTGGCAGGATTCAGACTTCATAGAATGGATATAGTAGTCTTTATTAATCAATTATGTCCTCAGAGTCCTGATGGAATTTGGTGTTTGCGACAGTTTTAGAAATAAATGAGTAGTTCTCCATATTATTTATTTATTGTTTTTTTATGTTCTCAGAGTTTGCAATAGATGCTATTTTACAAAAAGGACTTAAAATTGTAAATATCACAAACATAAAAACACAGCAGGAAGGTAAATATGAAAGTTGAGGACAGGTTTGAAGAAGATTGTGAATCAAACAATGTTTCAAGTTTTCCTCAAAGAGCTCTGTTTAATCTGTCATCTGATGATAGGAACATGACAAAAAAGAAAAAAATAGTTGTTCATCTAAGTTGACAGGATGAGGACGTGGATAGTTTATCAGAGAAGCAGCCAATAAGCTAATGGTAACGCTGGAGGAGAGATCCACCACTCAGCTCATTTTATTATTATCAAAAATAAAACTCTTGATACAAGAATACAGTTTGTTACAAGTCAAGTAGGGAACACAGCAAGAACCCGGAGAATGTGGTGGGATCAGATCGGACCAAACTTGGTTAGCCTCCTGAAAGCTAACATTGCCCACAGTGACACATGGTGGAGGCAGCACCATGCTAAGGGGAGGCATGAGGCCGATTATACTTTTGCTTCAGGTGTTAAAACAGGGCAACATGTAGGAAAGATCAACACATGTTCTTGTTAGATTGGCCAAATCAAAGTCTAGAACAACTGGAGATGTTAAAGAAATTGTGGAGGATTTTCAAAAATTTTTTTTAAATCCCGCCCTCTCAACTTAGAAAAAAAAAGCACATGTACAACCCTGTACCCGCTCCTAAGAGGGAACGCCTATTAAACTTGTGCAACAGCATGAACGAGCCCCTTTCTCCTCGTGCACGCTCTGTTTAAAAGTTGCTGTTCTCATAGCTCATACAAGCTTACTGTGTCTGAATGTCCGCCCTAACCCCTAAATCCCTCGATCACTATATAGAGCATGAACTATATAGTGGACTTTATAGCGAACTCAGTTAACTTAATGTACGGACAGATGATCGCTGCATTGTACTCACCGTTGGTCACGTAACTCCGCCTCCATTGCAGGGTGCCTGCGCCATCTTTGTTATTAGTCGCCGCTGTCAGGTTTCGACAGCGTAAAGCATTCAGGGATATATCTGCCTCTTCTGAGGCCTTTCTTTTCTTCTCATACACCTTATAGACCATTTCTCTCTTGCGTTCATTGAGGTGAGCTTCAATTAGTGTCTGAAACTGTAGCTCACCACACATATATGCCTGAAAGTGTGCATGCACAGAAAAAGATGGCTAACTGGACGAGCACGTAGGATCGCCGTACGTAAACATATCACCATAATGATTTACAATTAGGAGGACCACTTATTTAGATGATCCACCCGGAAATAAAAGATTGTCCTCTATACCTTTACCATTCTTTGACTAAGACTGAGTTCATGAAAAGCATGTTGAACCTAAAAGCTGAATACATTTTTTATTATTTTTTTGTTTTTTTATGTATCATTTTCATCATGTAGTAGATGACCATGTGTCTTTCCCAATAATAACATTTATGTAAATAATTTTTCTTTGTAACCTGACATGTGGGAAAGAAACAGAACAAATAAAACAATCTGGTGACACTGAACCATGGGAATCTTTTCTCTATCTCATTGTTTGATCTTTCTTTTTTTTCTTTGAGAAGAATAAAAGTCCACGTTTGACCTCTGACCGAGAAGAAAAACGACCTTACACATTCAGAATAATTTCCCGGCATATTATAAAAACTCTAACCTCAATCGCCCTTTGAAATGGATACTGATTCTTTAAATTCCTTCCCGCATGTTTCAGGAAATAGTGAGATCCCGTCGATAGCGCGGCACAATGTGCCCAAAGTTCACTGCAGAACACCGACTTCCTTCTCTCTGAAAGTCAACCATCTTATTTATTTTCCCTCTTTTTCTTTCTTTTTTTCTGATTACCGGACACCTGGTGTATTTCTCCTAATCTGGACCATCTGATGCTGGATCACCAAGTTCACTTTCTCCTTTTGCTCTTCCTCTTGCACCCATTTGTCATCATTCCAACCTATTCAGTTGCTTTTGTCTGGAGGCGGTCGTGCACGCTCACACAAACACACACAAGAATCGTCCAAGACTTTTATATTTTCTCACTGGACTCAAGTTGCATGCTGCTTAGCTCCTGAAATCGCCTCTTTATGGCTATTCATGGAAGCTGAAAGCGTAACTCTGTGCTTATTAATATTTGTTTAATCACCAAAATAAGCAAATGATTAGTGTCTGTTATCTGTCCTCGACCAGAAGACGAAGAGCACGGTCCCGGTGGTGCTGAGCGCCGGGCCCAGGTGGCTGCTGGATGTGACTTGGCAGGGAGCAGAAGACAACAAAAACAACTGCGTGGTGTACAGCAAAGGTAAGCAAGCAGCTCCTGCGTCCCGTTATCTCACCTCGTCGTGCCACAATGCTAAACCCTCCCTCTCTTTCTTTTACTTTCCCCTTCTCTCTTTCTTACTCTCCTTGCGCCTCCAAAGTCACAAACATTCACGCATAATTGCAGCAGCATAAGGAGCCGCTTCGCCAACGTATATGCCTCCCTCCTCCCAAAGGTCATTTATATAAAACTCTGATTAGGAACTGAGAAACGTCACCTGACATGCAAAGTTAATGGTCTTTAGATCTCATAAGGTAATTAATGCCCACTATTTTTTCTCAGATATACTAAGTGAATCGTTATCACGGCGCAAAGCTTAAGAGGATAGAGGCTTCATTTGCTCCCAGAGCAAAGACATACAAAAAAAAAGGATTTATCTCAAGATGTGTTGATTAACATAACTCCATCTTTAATTCTGTTTCATTCCTATAAATAGGAGAAAAAGTTCCCAAACTTTAAGATAAAGCTCTGATTAAAGCTGCAGCAGAGTTTAAGGACATGCAGGTATGAGCTGGTTGTTGCAGGGAACAGGCCTGGGTTACAGCTAGGGCTGTAAATTGGTAAGAATGATGTGATACAAAACACGTGACGATACGATACATCCTGATACATTAACAAGAAAGATATTTGATTCCTAGATTATTATAGCTCTAGAAACTTCACAAAATCTGCTGCGACTGCTGCAGAGCAGCTAAATAATAGGCTGTTGTACAAAGTGCTGCCAACTAGTGACTGGAGGTTTAAGAGTTATATAAAAGTAAGTAAATAAGTAAGTAATGGATATTTTTTACATTTAAGATCCATTCAGCAGCAGGGGAAGATTTAGAGAAATTTGGGGCCCTAGGCAAAGACAGGCAGGGGGCCCTCTGAGTTGAGAAGAAAACACATAAAACAGACCCATTATAGAGAGAGAAATGTCAATAGAAAATTGTTCCAGGTTTTGTCCCTCTCTTCTTGTCCATTTTCTTGTTGTTTTCCTCTCTATGTTTTGTACTCGGCTGACTTTTCATGCTGTCTCAAAAGGAATAAAAGATTTTTTTTTCCAAGCACTAAGCTCACTCAGTTGATTGCTCCTTCCTGTGTTTCCAAAAAGGTGACGGCAAAAGTAAAAAAAAAAAAAAAGTCCTTCTTTTCACTGTGGACAAGCCATGATCTGCTTCTCTGTTCTCCATTTTTCATTTGGATAAAATAATAGCTGCATGAATCATGACAGCAGACAAGAAAGAGGAGAGCAGGAGGCGGGGTTACCCATCTACTTGCTCTGGAGAGCAGAGTTTGCTGCTTTTAGATGTTGTCGCCAAAGTCTCCAGTAGCAGAAAAAGTCGCTAGATTTGGCGCTAGGTGCTTTTTTTAAATAAAGGTTTTAGAAGGGTCTGAAAAGTCCCTAAATATAGCGACACACTGCTCTATGCATCGTTTGTTTTCAAATGGTTTGCTGCTGTCTTTTTAGACCTTTCTGAACATGTTGATGGCATTTTAGCAAAAGGATTTTAATCAAAAACATAATTAATGTGTAAATAAGGATTAGTTGTATTGGCCATACATTTTAACAGAGTTTTATGGGGCCCCCGGGAACTTGGGGCCCTAGGCAACTGCCTAGTATTGCCTAATGGTAAAACCGCCCGTTCCACATTATTTTAAATCAGTACCAGTATCATAATTGATTTAAATATCGTCTAGTGAAATATGTGGCGATATTTGACATTGATCTTTTTTTTCTTACTCCCCTAGTGACTGTGCTGCCCCTCCCTTACCTGTTGCTCCTGTTTTATTTATTCTTGCAACAAATATTGATTCTGCTTGGTTAGTTGTAGCAAAAACAATCAGATGCGGCAACCCATTTTACTTGTAACACAGTTAAATACAGCTCCTTTTACTGTGTTATCATACAGGGAAGTCTCACACTATCCTGTGAAGAGCTCAGGGTGATGCAGATTGCTTTTTAAAAATACCAAAAAGTCTTCAGAGAAACCGACACAACAGTCTCTAAACCTCACTTCTCATGAAAGCAGGAGGCTTCGTCAAGAATAAATGGGTTGAGACGGAGCGCTTAAGCAGAAACACAGCACAATAAATACGTAAATAAAGTTGAGCATCGGCTCCCAAAGGGGTTAAGGAAAAGGGCTCCATTTATCACTTTTCAAAAATGATTACCCCGTGACAATACCCCCTCAAAGCTGAACCGCAGCTTCTTCTTCTTCTTCTTCTCCCTCAAAGTGAATAAGTGGCAGGAGTGGGATTTGCAACCCGGATTTTCGGTCTCCCAATTCTCATCTACTAATCACTAGACTGCACTGGGGAGTTATCCTCTTAACCGGCTACTTAACTTTGTGCTCTTTATCACCAAATCATTAAAGTTTTGATAAGCTGTTAAAGAAGATTATGCACTTCTTTTAAAATCTTCTAATCTTTGCGCACAGAGTCAGCCTCTGTATGAAACATAAAAGAGATTCTTTTCACTTTTTCTTCTCCCCCCAACAGCAGTAAATTCACAATCGCCTGCCTTCATACATGTATCCCGGAGATAAGATCACGAACAATGCAGGCGAGCATCATCACCCCGAATGGGTATTGCTGGTAGTTGCTTTTGTTTGTCACTTCTAGCTTGACCTTATTAAATTAAACACAATAGGATCTCCTGCTGAGAGTTGTTCTACGTTGTACCGTATGAGTTCATTACCCTAAATCCTCCACAAGAAGCTGCACATGAAGCCGATTGATAACTCTAAGTGATATTTGATCAATTGTTTAACGCAAAAAATGACCTCCTGATAGAATTTGAGGGGCTTTTTTTCATCTTAAACATTTTCCACCTATGCTAAATTAGATGTTTCTATCTATAATTCATGCAGTGCACATGCAGTGAGGAGAAGATATGCTCTAAGAGATTCTGATTCGTTATCAAACACAGATCTAACCAGATCTGGAGCAGTTTTTCTCAATAAGTGTGGCTAAATTTACTTGGCGCTCGTTTCTCAAGGTTTTTGTAGATTTTATTTTTTTTTTCTTTAGCAAAGATTGGTCCACCTTTTGCTCCCAGCTACCATTTTTTCTCCTTTTTTTTTTTTCCAACAGACTTGAAGTAAGTTCTGAAAGTGTTAAAGCGTTTGATGGCGGCCAGGCGTTTGACTCTTTGACTCGGTTTCCGCGGCTCATTCTTCTCCGTCTTCTTCTTTTAAATATTCCAATCTATATGTCTGCACACCCCCTCCGGAGGTGACATTGAACATGGAGCGCCAGCCGGGGTGGAAACTCTCAAATCTTTGTCAGGTTTACTATTGAGTTTAGCTCTTTTTTTTTTTTTTTTGATATATACATATTTTTTGCATCAGTTTTGAAGCTGAGCTGGAATTGGGTTTTTCATATCAAGCGCAGAGTGGCTCAACTTGAGAAGGTAAAAAAGAATAAAATAAAACTCCTTGCCGGAGTCTGACAGGAACTAACTTCATATCAGGATTGTTTATATCTTCACTGCGGTGCTGTTTCCTCTCTGTGGGCCGCTCCATTGCTCCCTGTATTTTTGAATAACAGTCAATATCTCAATGCACAGTTTGCTTACAGAATATATTCTGGCTCATGTTTGGCTGGTTGCGGTTTGCTTTAAGGCTGCCTGCAAAGATAGTAACACTTCTCCTTGGATGTTTGCCAGTGTGAATCATTGGAGAGAACTTCTGAATAAAGACTTGTGTCTGGCTTGAGTGGCTCTTCCCTGGCGGCCATCAGTCCTATGATTTCTGAGATGCTGCTCCGCCTCTATCCCAAAATTAGATCGAGGAAAAGGATTCATTTGCTTTTTTAAGTGTATCGTCCTACTGTGCGATACACTGAGGCTGCATTTTAATGTTATTATTAAAAGGTAAAATGTCATGCCTATCCCTGATTTAAAGCTATGCTTAGACTACAACTAACCCACCAACTATAGTTATATTCAGGGCTACTGAGAAAGTTTATGTAATCATAGAGAAAACTTTATTTGAAAAAAGATGAATAAGCTCCATTCATTATGTTTCCATCTCTTTTGTTTATTAGAGTTTAGTATAGTTATATTTCCAGATGTATTGGCAATAAAGCTTGCTGAATCTGATCAAGAACAAGGACATTTTTCACTTAGTTTTTATTTTAAACTGAGGAATAAAAGGCCAGTTGCTCAGCATCGCTGTTATTAATTTGGAGCTGGGCCTTCATTTCTGTGGTTCACTGGCAGGAACTTGGTGTTTTAGTTGTAGATGCTGATTGCAGAGCGTCTGGAGGCAGATGTGGAGCAGATCTGCTCTTTGTTTTGTTAAATGAATAACTTAAAGTTTAGCAGAAGAATGATAACATTCAACCTTTCTGATTTTCAAATATTCAACCTTTTTTAGCTTAATCACACTGCAACAAATGTAAATCTAAATAAGTCATTTTTTCTTAAAATAAGTGCATTTAGTCTTGAATTGAGGAGGTAAGTGAGATACTTTGCCAATGGAACAAGACAATTTATATTTAAAATAAGAAAAAATAACTGCATTGTCTTATTTCAAGTCCATATTATCTAATTATCTTCTTTTAAGAATAAAAATACAAATTCCAATTGCAGATCATCTAATTTACTTACTCTATTTAAGGGTAAATAAAGCTACATTTAGCAAGATCATTTTTGCAGTGCAGTTTGCACTACATGGTTCTAATCTGGAGGTTTTAGGTCCAATCCCAGCCCATCCCACCTGTTTTATAACCTTAATTAAAAAAATCTTAATTTATACTTTTATTCAAGGCCCAAAACATTAAAACATTGGAATAATTTCACTTTCACACCAAATCTGTACTATTTTTAGCCTAAGGATCACTTAGATGTTCATTTTTATATATTTCTACAGAAGTTGCTCTCAGAGATGTCTGATTTCCTACAAGCTGAAGTGATGCTACACAGACTGTGCAGAACTTAAAGTGTCCTAGTCAAAGCCCAGATTATTTTCAGTTGAGAATATCCAACCCTGCTTGGAACAGTTTAATGATAGGAGTCCGCTGGCAGTAACTGCTGCCAAATGCGCTTTAGCTTAATGTTAACCTGTGATCTTTTCTACCAGGTGTGTTGTAATGTGCAAACATTTTAACTTTACAAATCAGTCTAAAATCGTCTTCTGACTTTCTCAGTATTGGGGGTTTTTCTTAGGAAAAACGATATGGAGAAAGTAATGATTTCAACCAGGTCGTGGAGCTGCAGCTATAGGACTCTTTCTGCAACGTCTACATTTAAGTTAACCTTAAAATCCCTCTTACATGAGCGTTTAAACAAGTTAAAGATTGTTCTAAATCTTCTAAAAGTGGATTTTAGGTGATTTTTTTTTTTTTTTTTTTTCAACAGTACTAATACTGTTTCTTTTTCTCCAGCGAGGGGCAGACAGAGCCCAGCAGTGGAAATAAGGAAAAGAGCAATATCTGTTTTTCCCAGGCTGTCAGCATGGCCCTGTTTGTTTTACATTAAACTCCCAGGAAGAGCCTTAGCAGCCAGCCATTACTAAAACTCTCAACTCCACCACTGTGCTAACTCATTATCGAGAAATCCACCTGGAACTCCCACAATGCTCTCCTCCACACTCCGACAGTCTCTTTGAACCTCAGAAGTTATAGAAACAGGAGGCAAGTCTGCAGAGTAATTATATGTTACAGTAACACCGGAGCGCAGGGAGGGAGGGAGAGGATGACAGACAGGAAGACAGAGAGAAACCGGTGGAGAATTTTCTGTTCAGATAAACAACAGGACGAGAAACACTGCAGCTGGAGAGCAGGGGAGTCTTAACAGAGAAGAAAAATTCAGACACATTCAGATTTTTCGTCTTATCTAACACCTGCTAGTTGAATCGGTTAGAGGACCGGGAGGAAAACTGGTCTGATCAGTTTTTAAAACCAGATTTGTTAGGATAATTATCATTGATGATGTGTGAGTTTATTACACCTTAATATCAGCTGCCTGTTGCGTGTTAGAACTGATGTTTTTCACAATAGTTTATCTAATTAACACAGTTCCTCTGTCAGGATATACAGCTATAATCTTCATTTTGAAGGTGGCAAAGATTTGGGAATGGAATGAGAGTGAAGAACAAAGTGTAATATTTTGATAAGGCTGGAGCCATGATGTCTGCTCATCTGCTAACGTGTATGATGTAACCATGTGATGATGTGGCAGACTGGAGATGTATAAAATGCCTCTTTAACTGTTTATCAGGGCCACTTCCTGAGAGGTGAGCAGCTGCCTTCTGTATATTCTAGACAATTTCTCTGATCTGGGTAAGATTATTTCTATCAAAATCTGTTGTCATGTCTGCTGGTTGTTTAATACATATAAGTTATGAAGTGTTATTTAAAGAGTTTTTCCCGAGTGATCTCTTTTCAGGAAAAAGAACTGGAGAGAGAAAGCTTCAAGGTGTAGACACAGAGCCTATATTTAACATCTGTTAGAAAATGGTTTAAAGGAGATTTAAGGTTCAGTGAAGAAACTTCAAATGAATTAAAACTTAAGCCTGATTTAATCTTTTAAACAACTAAGTTGTTCATGTTTGCTTATAAATTAAAACTAAGGCAATGTTTCTCAGGAATCTGATCTTTTTGTGTAGTCGTTCCAATTACCTTTAAAACCCGGCCTGTATCTGACTTCAGTGTGAACCAGAGAAGCCGTTTATTGCTTCAGCAGGTGCTCTGTGTGAAGCACATGAATGAAAGGAGGGTAACACTCTTAATTGTGAAGTTTTAGGGCGATCTGAAGCCATTTGAGCTGTCTGGAGACGGAGACATAGCCACATCCTGATGGTTACTATAAGTCTTTCATTTAATCCTGAATAAAGCTCTGAGTCCGTTTATTAAGGAGCTCTAAAGTCTTGACATCTCTCCTTTGTGCATCACTGCAAAAAAAACTGAAGTATACGTTTTTCAAGTGAAGTATAAGTATACTTTTTAAATTTCCTTTAATTTGAGCAGGTGTGTAAGGAAATCCAATGGAATAACATGATTTAAGCTTAGAACAAGAAAGAAAACACCCAATTCTCTTATTTCAAGTGCTTAATATGGAATAATCTTACTTTAAACGCAAGAATACTAATTCCATTGGCAGATAATCTGATCAACCTACTTTTAAGGAAACATATCTATCCCAGCTTTGTCTGTGTTGCTAACTGCAGGTGTTTCCTGCTGGGGGACAAATAATTGTGACAAATTTGATGGATAGTGATGTTAAAGTCACATCTAATCAGGGTTGGTCGTTCCCACTGGAGTCACGTTCTAAAAGATCAAATACGGAGCTGGGGTTGAACCGACAACCCTTTGGTTGCAGAGCAAACTCCTGCATCCAACAGCATTATAAAGTTATTAGTGAGGTAATGAGGAAATGCTTTTTTTCTGGTGATTTAAAAAAGTAGCTGCACTTGTCACACATCTTGTTTTGGTCTACAGACTCCCAAAAATGTCATATATTGGTCCTTAAAGTTTTCTGTATAAAAAAAAAAAAAAAAAAAACTTTCATGATGAGTAAACCAAATTAGTTTTATCTTCTCATTAAGGTCGTTTTCAGAACATGGCTGGTCGGCTGTACGCTGCAGGATGGCTAATTAAAGCAGCCATTACCATGTTGATATTAGATATTTGCTTATATGTATGTATATAAAATCCAGATAAGGCCATATAAATCCTAAACATAACATTACAGGAAGTGTAATAATTTTAACAGGATGAAGGATCATTTTTTGCTTTTCATTGAGCCTTTAATGTACAAAGCATATTGTTACCTGCTATCTGCATCCATTCAGAGTCAGAACATAACACGGCATTATTTAGAGGTCACCCAAACTTTTCAAATGCAAATGTAAGAAATTCACTAATGTAACGAGAGCGTTTTTATATAAGGGAAGAAAGAGTAGGTTGCATAGGTGCATAGGTTCCTTTTCATTGGCTCTTTTGGCTGATATACATTACTTTTTTCATGTTAATAACTGACCCCAGTATATTTGGTGGAGAAAAAAAAAAAAAAAAAAAAAATATATATATATATATATATAGATATATATATATATTTTTTTTTTCCCTTAAGTCTCTGTCTGCTGCTTCCTGTGCTGCTCCCCTGGCAACATGCAGCTTCAAACGGTGAAAGGAGGGGACTCTTACAGTTCAGCGTTTAATTGTTCAGTTCAGAACCCATCTTTTAGAGTGACTGCGGAGAATAGGAGGAGGGTTATTATCTGTTATCTGGGAACATAGCGAAATAGTGTGACGGAATAATAACTAAACAACCGGCACAATGTAAAAATTTCATTATCAGTGTATTAAAACAAAATTGTACCCTAAAGGAGTCCCCCCCCCCCCCCCGCCTCCCCCTCCTCAGCACAGCTCCAAGCAGCCGACTAATTATGTTTAATTAAAAGACAACAGAGATCAACAGAATCATTTTCATTTGGAAATTATTAATGATTCCACTGCAACAATAATTGATTGCAGTGAGCCACGCGATAACTGGGTACGGTCAGGATGGAGTGAGCTGGCAGGAGGAGGGGCATCTGATTTAGGCTTTTTTTTTCTACACTGGATGAGAAACGTGTCTTTTAGCTGAGTCCTTCACTATAGAGTTATGGAAGTTAAAACTCTTCCTGTGTGGTAATGAGAAGAGGGAGAAAACTACAGACAATGTAGGGCAATTTGATCATTTTCACATCAGAGAGAATATAACCATCGTTCACACACATTTAGGAAGTAAGTGTTTTAACATGAACTCACACTGTTAAATAGAAACAAAGCTGTTTCTATTGTGGGTGAATCTATAAAGGATTTATTCCATTTTTGGCTTTTGCGACCTGCTGTAGTTCATGGATTCAATTTTATTACCAGGTAAAGAATTTTTTTTTTTACATACAATCAGTTGAATCACCTTGGCCTAACTTGAAAAGCTACTGGTCACACAGCATTTCATTTAGATTTAGATCCAGACTATGATTAAGGCCACTCCAGAATCTTATTTTCTATATTATTTATTTTATTTTATTTTTTTTTGCTTTTTTTTTTGTTATTTAACTCATTAGGAGGTGTACTCATTTGTTATTATCCTTCTCTATGACCCCAGTGTCCATGGGCTGTTAAAAACCCAATGTCCAAGATATGCCAGCTATGTGGCATACATTTTTTTAATGAGTAGAGACCACTGCATCACATTCACTTCAGGTTATAGATGTTGGAGATCAGCCTGTTTTTCAGTGTAGTTCTGTTTCTCTGACTGTGACTAACTGGATGTACTCTCTTCATCCTCTGACATGGGAGCTGGCTTGGAGCGATGGTCCTGGACGGGGCCGCCTTTTACAGTTGCTTTTTTTTTTTTTAAATCTCTGCTTCTTTCTGTATCTCTGCTTCTATCTCCTTAAACCCCAGTCTGCCTCAGCAGATGGCCGCTCACACTGAGCCTGGTTCTGCTGGAGGTTTCTTCCTGTTAAAAGGGAGTTTTTCCTCTCGACTGTCGCTACAAGCATGCTTAGTGTGAGGGATTGCCTTTGAGTCAATGAGTTGATGCAATCAGCTGGTTTTCCTTAGATAGAAAACTGAATCAATTTGACTGGATGATCTGGTTTAATTATGAAGTGCCTTGATATGACATGTGTTGTGAATTTGAGCTATAGCCTATATATAAATAAACTAAATTGAATTGAATTGAATTGGTTAAGTGAACATGATGAGAGGAAACCAGTCAGGGTTTTTTTGTTTGTTTCTTTCTGAAGCCTGATTTACCAACCCCTGGTTTAGATTAGATCCTCATATGATCTTCTGGATGAGTTAACGATGCTTCTCCACTGATACATAATGGCTCTCTTTATTGGTTACAAAAACTGGAAAGAGCTTTGAAACCTATTCCAGACTAATGGTTTTCAACATCTTTCTCATTTGTTACTGAAATTCTTCCTCAGGAAATAACATGAAATAATAATTTTGTTCAGCTTACTTCATGTTGTCAGACAGGTTCTAATAAAGTGATTTCTTGATTTAATAGAAAAGTTAATCAGACATTTCTAGTGAAAATAACCAAAGTAATGGTAAAAATCTAAGAAATTCCAGATTTATGAATAGTTGCTATTAAGTTGCTATTTCCACATCCGGCTATTTGGTTACTGCAGCCTTTTCCCATTGAAGGCACACAGTCAGGTTATTTGAAATTTCTTAATTCTTAAACAGTAGCTCCCTGTGGTTGCGAAAAAATACTTTTTAGTTGTTGTTTTTTTGTGTTTATTAACACAAAACATTTAGCATGACCCAGCTAAGTTTGGAAATAATGAAGAAAAGTTAAACATCCAGTTTGGAATAAAAAGGGAAACATTAAACATTTGATTAGAATGGAACTGGATGGATGGATGGATGGATGGATGGATGGATGGATGGATGGATGGATGGATGGATGGATGGATGGATGGATGGATGGATGGATGGATGGATGGATGGATGGACTGGTTCTTACCTTTAATGCTGTGTCCCTGTTTGTGTTTGCTAGGGTTGGGAATTTTCTTTTTTCTTGATGAGGCTCTGGGTAGAATTTACCACAACATAAGTAAATAAATTTGGTTTATTTGAAATAATATCTGCTGGCCTTCGACAACGATGAACTGTCACTTTATTGCGAGCTGCCATTGACAGTTGGGCTCTATTTAGTAGTCGCTATCTTGCTTTTGTATTTTTTACTGTTTTCAATGCTGCACTTTAAAAAAATAAAACTGTCTGGAGAGCTGTTCTTAACGAAATTTATTTTTGTCTACATTCATGTACACAAAATGACAAAATAAATCTGTCTAACTCTAAGTCTCTTCTGAGTGTTCGGCAGTATTCCTTGCAGATGGCACCAGGTCTCTTTATATCAGCTGCTGAAATTCTATTTAGGCTCAGAAAGCACTGTCTAAACACTATCAGGATGGACACTTGGTGTTTATAGCTTTATTTTATCATGATCAAATTGATCTGGGTCTTTTTGTATGGGCAAACAATGTGTCTTTGCACCTTTAAATACAGTTAAATATAGTCACTATAGTCACAGTATAGGGAAAAGCATTTTTTCTGAGAAATGTTGCACGAAATATCCAAACAGTAGAAACCTGAAAGGGGGCAATACTTGCTCACTGTGAACACACTACATGGAGACCTAGACAGGTTTTTTTTAACAGACACTAGAAGGACGACAGCTCCAGACGCTTCCTTCTTCAGTCTTTTATGTGCATTGTTCTCCCACTGTGCTGGCAGTTTCCCTGTGGTAGACATTATATCACAACCACTAGACAACACAGTCTACCTCATCACCCACGTTCACTGCAAAAACAGGCATAGCAGACAACATTACATACATGCTGCATATTGTTTGCTGACACTTACATGCTCATATGTATTCATACACTAAGCCTCAAGACAAAACCACGATGGGGAGAGAGGGGGGTTTAAAACGCATGATGGGCACTGATGAGAGTAAACACTCATATATTCCTTTACCATGTTGCCATAGTGATCTTTGGCTATCCTGCAGCCTTTTGCAAATGATGGTGTCTGTCTGTCTTCATCCTATAGGCAGTTGATCCTGTATGGGTGCTAATGAGCGTGGGCTGTCCTCAGAGCAGGAGGCTTTGGGTTGTGCCATTCACTCTGCATATTTAAATGCCTTGTAGAGCTTAAGTAGTCCCACTTTTCCCTGTCAGGGCAGCGTTCAATCCTGCTGCGACCATTAATTATGATACCATTGTGCTCCAGTGTGGCTAATAAGAGTGATGTATTGCGCCCTCGTGGCATTATAATCATCTGAGTGAAGCACCTGGACTTCACAGGGCTTGCTTTAAGCACCACGTGAAGAAGAAGAAGAAAATAGGAATGAAGTGGGAGCGTTTCTGCTCTCAGCCTCGACTGCAGGCTGTGTCTGTGGATTGACATGGAAGCAGGCTGCAGATTTCTCTTGATCAGAGGATGAATCGACATCTAATCAATGAAGAACAATATGTAATGTGGCTGTTTAAAAGGTACACTTTGCAGCCCAGCATTGTTATTTGTAGCTTAATGTGACTGACCGCATGAAGTAGTACTGTACACTTTTAGATTTGGGTTAAACCCTTTCCTGCATGACACACTATGTGATTCAATGTTCTGCTATGAGGTTTGGGTTTGTATCTATTAGAACTGAGGCTGAACATTTTGCTCATTCTTCTTTGCAAAACAAGTTTGCTTAGATTGGATGGAGGGTGTCTGCAATATCAAAAATGTTAATTGTACAGTAAATGTGTTGCACATTGACTTCCACAATTGTTTAATGTAATTCAACTATGTGAGAGTTAGTTCCTCCAAAGAGTTGGTGTTAACCTGTGGAGTCAAATCCAAACAACTCTAGAAAGTTTTGATTTTTAGATCGCTGTAATGGACTAATGACAGCAACAGGGGACTTTAGAGTTTTGGCTTTTGTTTATTTAGGATCCCCATGACTACAAACATTACAATTATGTCAATCTTTAATATCCATCCATTCATTTTCCGTCATGCTTATCCCAAGGAGGGTTGCGAGGGGTGATGGTGCCTATCTTCTACTGCCTATGGGCGAGAGGAGGGGTACACCCAGCTAATTAACCTAACATTCATGTTTTTGGACTGTGGGAGGAAGCCGGAGTACCCGGAGAGAACCAAAGCATGCTCAGGGAGAACATGCAAACTCCATGCAGAAAGACCTGGGCCGGGAATCGAATCCGGAACCTTCTTTCTGCAAGATAGCAGTGCTGCTGACTGCGTCACTGAGTAGCCCGTCATTCTTAAACAAACTTTATTAAAAAAAAAAAAAAAAAAACATCATGATCTTTAAGAAATAAAGTTGAACATCAAATTTGATGAACATTACAAAAAAGTTATAATGAAATTAAAAAGAATACGTAAACAATGCAATACAACTTAACAAGGTTCCCATGTTTCATGTTAAGGGCCGTGGGTTCAGATTAGAAAACAATGGACTCACTTTGCTAATGGGATGGCTTTTGAAGGAAGTTTGTACATGAATGCTTGATGCGCTAAACATCAGGTATCAGTTATTGTCTAATACTGAGGCTGCTTCTAAGTTCACAAGAACGCGAGTACGGACTTGTGTCCTCGCCAAGTATGTTCTTGAGAAGAACAGTAAGAGACCACAAACAGTAAGAAGGAAAGTGTGGACGGGAGCACGCAGCATAAATATGGATAAATTGGAGCAGAAGCGTACTGATGACATCACCACACGCTCAGCTCTTCTGGAGCTGCATTTCACCTCCTGTTATTAATAGACTCTCGATAATTATAAATTATTACTTTTTATATTTATTTATCAGATAAACACAAATCTGTCAATCTCAAGAACGGACTAGTCTGCTCTGATGCATGCTGGGTAAAGAGGGAGGGGCCAGAACAACATCCGGGGACTTTGTCCGTTCTCGGTCTGCTGTTCTTGTGAATTGAAACAGTACTATGGCTGAGGATTATGAGGTTTTTCGAGTACATGAGCACATGAGAACACACAAGTACACATACTGAGAAACGGCATGAGTGATGTCCTTGTGTTTTCCCATAAAGCACATCTAGGTTATGAAGTGACAAAATGTGAAAAAGTTTCTAGGGTGTGAGAACTTTCACGAGGCCGTGCTTCCTCACAGGTTTTACAGATGAACTTCCCTCACAGATCTGGTTAAGTGTGTTTTAAAGAGCTTCTTAATATTTGGTTCATGTCTCTTCAGCGCTGCATGTCTTTACTGCCGGAGAAGGAGGAAGAGAAAAAAAAAAAGATCATATTCCATTACATTAATCACTGCAAGTTAATGTGATTATATGTACTTTATATTTCCCTTCTTAACGTCCCTTCCTTAACGGCATAATCAATGGCCGTTTTATATTCATTGAAAAATTCGGCGGATATGAAAATAAGCCCCTGCGACTTTCTTTTTAATCTACTTTGGGATCTGGAATCGGTAATTAAAGAGTCCATTCTCCGTGTGTCTTCTAAAAGGCCCTCAGCCTGCTTTTAGGCCTGGGCACGATCCAGCCCGCCGCCCCCATCTCTGCTGCGCTTAAGTAGGTGTGAAAAGCATTGTCAGTTTGCTCTGGGATAAAGCTTTAGGATGCCATTGGTCAGAGTCGACCCCCCACTCTCTCAAATGCACATAGGCACACATAGATAAAAGATCCAGGAGAAGGTTGGTGCAAGAAGTGTGCAAGAATAATCAGGGACAAAAGTTGAGAGCTGGGGAGAGGGGCCTTCCTGCACATCCACATGCCCCCCCATCCCTCTTTATAAAGAGGGGGGGCGGCTGTTTTTCATCGCTCTGGGGACGAGTGTGCAGGAGAGATGGAGGGAGAGAGATAAAGGAATAGCTGAGGTGGAGGGTTGTTTAAAGCGTCAGTCAGCATGATGGAAAAGCACGCGGTTAAAGTCTCTCTGAGGGTTGAGACAGGACCGCAGCGCGCGGAGCTGAACAAGGGAAAGTGATGTTCCCACAGAAAAGAGGAGAAGATGGGCAGATGGAAAAGTGAAAGGAGACGCACAGCGAGGGGGCGAGAACATGGAGAATGGGGAGAAAAAACATATTTATCAAGGTGTAAATGAGATAAGCTAGTTTTGAGAATACAGAAAGCAGTCTAAATCCATTCTAGCTATGTTAGAGGAGCCAATTTTTCCTTTGATAATGTACACTCCTGAAAATCAATTTTTTGGTTTGGCAAAAACATAATCAGATTCCCTTTGAAGAAATAGCTCCAGATATTACTAAATTGTTTTCTGGGGTCGCCACTGTGTTCATAGAGGGGAGCTCGGTGATAACCTTTCATACCAACCTTTGCAGCTTATCCATTTTATTGATTGTGTATCCACATGTGTGGATAATAAAAAAAAAAAAACAGCACAGCACCCAAAGCATTTAGAGCCACGTATCAGGGTGATATCTCACTTCTTTTCTTTCTCATCGCACAAAACAGAACGATGCAAGCAAAAGCATCCTCTAACAATTGTATCTTATCAGTTTGTTGCTTTATCATGTGATCCGGACTAGTGATCTAAACTGGTGAGGAGCTCTACAAACCCAATGAGGGGGCATGAGGTCGGTGCTACAACAAACTGTAGGAGAGCTTGATACAAAGATTTGTTTGTAGATCTATGAAAAAAATCAAATTCGGCACAAATCTTGGAAGATAGGAGATAAAAACTACCATTTTACATGATCGTTAATCACCAGGTGATAATTTAGCAAAATATTATTCCAGAGATGTTTTTTTTATGTTTTGTTCATGGCTCTGCCTTACTACAGAGCCAATGGAGATGAATGCATCTACGTATTACATCAGGGATGCAAACAAATATAAGATTAATTGTTAATTAATGTTTTATTATATCACAATTTGTTCCATCTAATTATATGATGATTAAGTGACGTCAGTGTTGTAAAGATACCTCCATCTTATAGAGGTAAGTTGTATGAAGTAGTGGGAGGCATATGAAAGGGTCATTTGCGCATCCAGATAAACATCTGGGACGCCCTCAGTTTTATTTTGTTAAAAAGACCTAAATGACATTTTTCGCTCCCCAAAAATAGTAAGCGTACTAAAATATAATATGTTAATACTGTATTTCCTGAGAAAATAAATGCCTTAAAATCCTTTCTGTTTTATCACTCGTCTCTGCCGGATCTGCACCGGAAATGAGATCCTATGCTACTGCTGCGAGCTAACTTTTTCAGCTTTGGATTTAAACATAAATCTAGTCTTTTTTAGTTTTATGTTGTCCTTTTGTTTTAATGTTATGGTAAATAGTGCGTAATCTAAAAAAAGAACCAAACTAAAATCTAGATAAACATGTTTTAATCATATTTTGCTGGACTACTCGGAGCATGTCCGATGATGATGTCAGAGAAGAAGTTTAAAGAAGAAAATGTAAAAAGCATCAAAATTATATCACAAAAGTCATAGAACACATTCTAAAGATGTGTATTAGCATTCTTTAGAGAGTTAAGGATAGAAATAAGCCATTTTAGTACCATAATAATATTATTTACGGACACCCGGATGTAAATCTGTTCGAGCACGGGCAGGACGGTTCGTATCTCCGGGACGGATCGGTTAGTGACAAGGCATGCTAGAGCAGAAATAAGAATCATCCATATAATTTACCTCGTTTAATGGTAACTATGATGCAGATGTAAATTTTTGTGGTTCCAATAAACCTGATAAACACTTTAAGTTATCACCTAGGTAGCACCTATTTAAATGTAACCCTTTAGTGATGTTCAAAAACAATTTAATTACTTACTTTTTTGGAGCATATGGCGGTCTCACCTGAAATAGTTTTTTTTGTACATGACTAAAGTGATACACGCCCATTGAGGTAGTTTAAAGTCTATTTTTCATACAAAACTAAAGGGATAAAGACAAATCTAAGGTCTTGCACATGCGTATTGACTATAGGTACGCTGGTCTGACAGGGTATGTTCATCTGACAGAACACCGGCACTGAATGCTGGATAACTGTTAAAACAGAGACCTTAATCCCAGTTAGCATCACATTCTTTGAAACAAAGATGTAAAGAGTCTGACAGTATGTCAGAGCGACATACCCCGTCTGTTATCGATAGTTTTACGTCTGTGTTCATTGGAATTTTTTAAGGTTTTTTCACACAAATCTCCTTTTTTTATTCTGTAACCTCAAAGGTTCCTGATTTTTATCTAATAATCAAGTTCAATAATGTGTTTTTTAATTAAGTCAGTATTTTATAAAGCTGGAACATTAAATTGTTAAAATAATATTTTCAATACAAAGTATTGTAAAAATAAAGTTTTGTCCTTTATGTTATGGAAGGATCCTCTGTATACAAGAAAATATTCAGATTTTTTAGTAAACGGCTGCTTATTTTATCCCTACTTTAGGTGTTTGACATCCCTCCTCACTCTTTAGTGTAGAGACTTTAAGGTTTCCCCTCTTTATGCCTCAATACGTATCACTGTTATTCTTAAGAAAAAAATAATATCACAGATTAGGATTATAAAACAACATTATGCCAGATTTATTCAAATTGAAGCAGTTTTATAAGTATTACATTCAATTAATTGTATGAAAATAACACATTATTCACAAGAGTCTGGCAGTGAAATTAAGAGCTTTATTTTTTAAGAGAGTCTCCACAATTTAGCTGAACCGCTGTTCACACCATGTGAAAACTTTTTTCCTTCCACTTAACTTTCAATAAATATGGTCCTATTTAGCTCTCCAACCAAACAGATTAATTTACAAACTAATATTAAAACAATTTTCAATGTGTTTCTTCAAAACAAAAAGAATCACAGAATAGTTTTTAGCCCAATTAGTTAGAGTAAGACTTTAACATCTGAAGTTGAGTGCATGCATTTCAGTCTGTTTTATGTAGATAAATATCTAGTAGGACGTCCTCTCTCCCCTGTTTGGACTGGGTTGCAGAAAAAAAGCCGTACCCAGACTGACAGCAGCTATCAGGTTAGCAGCGGAGGCAAACATTTACCAAACTCCCTGGTTGACACAAACGCTGGTTTTCCCCACATGCAGGTCTGATGCATCCATCTTCAGCGCCCTACATGACCCGCTGCACGCCATATCATCACTCATGAAGGAGCACTGTAGTCTGCGTTAGACATGCATGGTGCAGATTTCAACACGGTCATGATTCCTGCATAATCCCATTGGCTGTATCATCCTCATTTTTACATATTTAACGACGCTGCACCTGAAGCTGTGACCATGAAATTTTCTGCTCATGAGGTGAACCCTTTCCCCCATTGGGTTGCTTTACTGCCTGAGCTCTGCCGACCTCTGCCTGCCGCCGCAGGTTGACAGAGATGGGTGCCTGCTGTTGTCTCATAGGTGTGAGAGAGAAAGAGACGAGCAGACAGCCGTGCTGTAGGTACAGTAGCGTGCAGGACCAGACATCGATGTGGTCCAGGTCAGACGCGGCCATTCATTCTCTGAGCCCCAGGGAGGAGAGAAGGAGAGAAGATGCAGTGCTTGTGTGTGTGCATAAGGAGGGTGAGAGATGTTGGAGGGGCGCGCACTGATGCACTGTTTCTCTTAACTCTGTCAAAGCCACTCCATTGTGCTCCCCCGTGCAGTGAGTGGAAAACAATCTGTTATCGCTTCACTAGCCAGCAAACTGGAAGGGGGCTAGACTCCTGGAAACACAAGTCTATTCAATGTGAAATGTAACTGAAATCTGAGCTGCTGGATAGATGGATCCAAAATTTAAAAAAACCCTGATGTTAGATTTTTTTTTCTGCTCTCCCACACACTGTGAAATAAGGGCTGTGGGTTGAAACTTTAAATCTAATGGAGATTGGTTTCTGTCTTATATCTTGGCCCTTGTTTTTCTTTTTTCTTTTTTTTTCCTCAGAGAAGTGATTGACATGTTTCATTGGTAAAATTGTCGACCAAAGCATGTTTACTTGGGGAGTGTTGGTTTGGTGGTTAGAGCAGTGGGTTTGTGCTCTGAGAAGGTCATAAGTACCCGGTTCAATCCCCACAGCCTGTACTTTTTTCACTTTTTCACTTTATTTTTGGTAAAATATCCAACATTAAACACAGGAAACGGTAAAAGAAACAACAACTAACAAAACAAACCCACAACTTACCAAAATTAGGAATAAGCTAAAGCAGGAATAGGCCAAGGGGATGGGTTAAATGCAGAGATAAATTTCTCCAATGTGAGATAATCAAATTTGATTATTATTATTATTAGTTACCATGGAGGTACTGCATGGGGGGTCGTGAAAAGTTTTGGTTGATTAGTCTTTTTTTTTTTTATATTCCCCCTGCAATTTTTTCCACTAGTTGAAATGTCTTTAAATCCACATTAACATGAATTCAACAGACTGTAGTAAACAGATAAATGGAGGCAGAAGATTTCTTTCAGTCATCAATGCACACATTCAGCAACACACAGGAGCTCTTTTAAGCTGGGCACCGTTTCATTCACAACACCTGTCCCATCAACCAGGATTTAGAAATACTTTAATAATCCCAGGGAGAAATTACTTTCATTACATTACTCCAAATGTAATAGGACCAGTTTGATATAACGCAATTTCATATAATATATATTTAGGGGTTCCCTGCTCCATCTCGCCATCAGTTTGGGGGTCCTTGCCCTGGAAAACATTGAAGGCCGCTAGCATAGGGATATAGGCCTCCGTTACAACAGTATCTATAACAATATTTAGGCAGATGTAGAGAAAAGGCAAAAGTGGAAATTGAAAAATTTTAGGTTGTTTCTTAATTATCATTATCAACTTTATTTGTAGAGCGTCTTAAAACAGCTACAGCTAAAAAAAATTGCTGAACATAGCTTAAAATAATTAATCACAATAAAGAATCAAATGCAGCATAAAAATATAAAATAAGGCAATAATAACAACTTGCTTAAGCTAAATAATCAAGGTCTCAACTACTAAGTCCTGCCAGTGAATAAAAATATGTTTTGAGCCATGTTTTAAAATTCTGCAGTGAAGGAGCCTCCCTAATGTGCAGCAGGAGGTTCTTCCATAAAGGAGGAGCGGTGACAGAGAAAGCTGTGGCCTATCAGAACATCTCTAAACTTAGAACAATTGTGTCCAGAGATGATCTTGAAATAAATATCCATGCCTTTGTGTCTTCCTGTTTAGACTACTGTAACAGTGTATTCTCATGTCTAAACACAAAGGAGTTGTCTCGTCTTCAGCAGGTTCAGAACTCTGCGGCGAAGTTACCGACTCGTACAAACAGAACGGCTCATATTACACCGATTCTAGAAGCTCTTCATTGGTTCCCAGTCTCTTTTCGGTTCCAGTTTAAAATTCTGGCGCTGACCTTCAGGGCCTTTCACGGTGAGGCTCCCTCCTACATTAGAGACTTGTTGTGTCCTTATACCCCCTAACGGAGGCTGAGGTCTCAGGACCAGAACCTGCTCATGGTCCCTTTTCAGGCGGTCATACCTGCGCTCTGAAACGATCTTCTGCTCTCCTCGCGCTTACTTGATTCTGTTTATGTTTTTAAAAGTGAACTAAAAATCTATTTGTTTAAGAAATCATTTTAATTCCAGTAGATCCCGGGTTGTTTTATGACCATGTCTTTTGTGACTGTTAATGTATTTTGCTTGTATTTAAATTTTGTGAAGCACTTTGTGACCTCTACGTCTGTGAAAGGTGCTATAGAAATAAAGATTACTTCCTTACTCATAGCTTCCTTTATAACATCGGTACCTGCAGTTTCTTCCTCCTTTCACATCCCGTCTACCTGTCACCAAGCTTCAACATGGCCACTGCCTCCGCTGCCCTGAGCTTGCTAAGCCTGCATACCGTTGAATAGTGGCGACTAATGCTATGTTCCAATGCCATTTGGAGTCATTGCTCCCCCCTCTCTTCACAGGAACCCCCAACCCGCCCCTCTTTTCACCATTTTTTGCCTGTAATCTCCCTACTCCTCACTGTTGTGGGGTGGCATGCCCGCTGCTCTCGCCACTATTTTCCATCCCCTCTCCTTCACAGAATCAACACCTCCACCATTTTAATCCTTTTGACCCAAGCCCTGTGTGTTTCCCTCTATCAACAGCTTCTGGAGATTACAACCTGCTTGCCTCCTTAAAGCTGTGTGCTTCAGTCACTTGGGCTGCAGCTGCCCAGTGCATGCTGGGGTCTTAGTCAGACACTGCTGGGTGTGATAGCCACTGTGGCTAGTTAGCTCGGTCAGGGTCAAGCCAGGCGGCGGCCGGTTTGAAGAGCGGCGGGAGGAGGATGGAGGGAGGCAAAGTAACACAAGCTTCTGGTAGACTTGGAGTTAACTCTGGCTTTATTAGGAAGTTTCCCTCCAACAATAAAAGTTGTATTTCTAGTATTAGTTCAGCATTAGCATGCTTAGCTGTAGTGAGCAGCTCTCATTCTGCAGAGTCAAGATATCCTCACAATAAAGTCAGACAAACGGACACAAGACTCAAAATTTCTTAGATAAATATGTTTGATTGCAGATATTAAAACACAATTCAAGTTTTCACAGGAGACGATTACGCAGCTTATCAATTAACGACACAAAGTTATGTTGGTAAAGGCTGTATTATCTAACACTGACGACCAGTGATGAGTATTAAATTTAAATTTTTTTTTTATCTATATGCTCTAACTAGTGATTGAAAGTCTAAATTGTAAAAAAAAATGTTTTTTTTTGTCATCAAATGAATTAGAACAGAAGATTTCTACCATTTTCCACCCTAAATGTATCAGCGGGCAAAACTTTAAGTTTATTTAAAATGAGAGGAAGTTTAATTAGACATTGACTGATACAGGTTTTTGAGGCAGATGTTGACACTGATTATTTTGACGTTACTCTAAGAGATCCCCGATATGTGCTGCTGATATTTTTGTGCCGATTCTTGGAGGTGACATTTCTTTTCCTCTCTCCATTTAAATGAAAGAAAAATGTATAGTAATGCATGTGTTTCATTTGATCTTAATGCACTGCATGCTGAATGCACAAATGAATCACCAAACAGATGCACAGACCGATACGGGACCAAAAACATGAATATATAGCTAAACTATTAGCTTATCTGTCCTCATTAACCCTGTAATGCCAAATGTATCATATTTGATACATACGGTTTCTGAAATGTTTTGCGTCTGACACCTTTTGCATAATTTAATGGTAAAAACTTTGCTCAAAATCCTATTGTACACAATCAGATATACCTGATAACAGAGGGCAGAAGACTACACAAAAAATAATCTTGACTTATCGCATAGTAATAAATTATTAATATCAAAAAAAGTAATTTTCTGTTTTGTTTTATTCTTGGATCGGGCTTTAAAGGGTTAAGGATGCAATGGCGATATTGCAGCTTTGAGTACTGATATTGATACGTCAGCACAAATGAAGAGTATTTCTATTACTCTTCTTTTCATGTAGAACATTAGAAAAGGATTGACAATATTACTACTTTACCCAAATACAGAACAAAAATCAACAACAATACAGAGAACAACTGAACTTTAATATCAGTTTGGGACATCCTTATTACAAACATGTCCATTTTTCCACATATGCACAGCACATATTTCTCTTTCAGTTCAGAATTGCAAACACAGATCCAAAATAACAGGTCAGACCTCGAACCTAAAACTGAAAACAGGTATAGGCCTGGAAAAAGATTGGAAAGTTACACCTCTAGAGTGAGTTGTTGGATTTGTGATGGGCTTTTATTTGTGCTGTGGCACTATAACAGTAATGATGATGATGATTCATGTGCTTCTCCAGGCCGTGTCATTGTTTGGACACCACTGGAGCCCAAAACCTCTATTAAAGAAAACAAAATAACCTTTTCTGGTTACAGGAATTATGCTCTTCCGAAAAAAAAAAAAGAGGCACAACAAATATGAAAATGTTTGTGAATCTCAGGCCAAATCTAAACAGAAGTTGGCAACAGTGTCGTGTTACATATAAGCATCAGTTGTTTTAAATTGCTATAATCAGCTCACTATAAGCTGATTCCCTTTCCCACACACACTCACTATGATTTCACATCTTCAGACCAAAAGAAGAGAAAATATTTTTTATAGTACTTTCACAGAACCTCTCTTCAAAAACTACCCCTTTAAAACCCATTTCTGGCCTAATATAGAGCTTTTATCTCTGTTGTTTTCCGCCAGCCACCATCTTGGGCAACTTTACTTGGTAAAGTTAAGACCTTTGAGATTTACAGACAGAAATCCAGTGATTTTTTTTTCTTAAGGCAGGAATTTGGCAACAGTGGAGAGATGAAACTCCCTTTTAACAGGAGGATCGCCATCTGCCAGGCCCTGCTGGGATAAGGGGGGAGCAAACACTGAAAGACCAGATGTCAGAGGTGACACTAAGAAATATGCAACAAATGAATTCATCTATTAGAGCAGATTACATTTTATAAACATTTAGGAAGAGTTTATGTAAAAGAGCCACACTGGAAAAAATTGAAATCTAGATAAGTGATTTTTTTTTTCTAAATATAATAGAGTTTTTTCTTGAATTGAGGAGGTAAGTGAGACACTTTGCCAATAGAACGAGACAATTTACATTTAAAGTAAGAAAAAAGAGTTGCATTGTCTTATTTCAAGAGCTTAATATCTAACTATCTTGTTTTAAGAGTAAAATGCTCATTTCATGGGCAAACCATCTTATATACCTACTCAAAATAAGGGTGAATACACTTATTTTAAGACATTTTTCTTATTTCTAGATTGTTTTTGCAGTGCAGTTCAGTAGAACTGCAGTCCATTTGTTCTGTTTCTTAAAATGGGTTTTCTCTTTACTAATGCAAACTTCTATGCACTGCAAAAAAAATTTAGAAACAAGCAAAAATTTCTTAAATTAAGTGTATTTACCCTTAATTTGAGTAGGTAAATGAAGTAGTTTGCCAATGGAATGAGTATTTTTACTCTTAAAATAAGATATTTAGATAAAATGCACTTGAAATAAGACATGCAATTGTGTTTTCTTATTTTAAATGTAACTTATCTCGTTTAATTGGCCAAATATTCTCTTTTACCTCCTCAATCCATGAACAAATGCACAATAAACGAAGCCTCTGACCCAGACTCCATTTAAAAGAAAGCCTATCAGCATGTTGGCCCCTCACATCGGATAGTCGGCCTTTATATAGACGGCCTGTAAACGCTGATTAGTGAGTGTTTTTGATTAAAATTCAAACACATGTGATCCTCCGGTGGAGCCAATCACCTCCTCCTCCTTTGCCTCCTTCCTTGTTGTGTCTGAGCGTGAACGTACAGTGGGACATACACTATATTAACACATACACACGATTCCCTGTGAGTCACCTCCCTCCCCGCCTCCGTCTAGCCTGTTCTCATGGCTCAGCAGAGCGCTGGGCTGATTTAAGGGACCCCTTACAAATGGGAAGGTTGCAAGCGAAGACAAAAACCAGAGACAAATCATAGCGTGGCCGCCTCAAGGTTTCTGCTAAAGCCGTTGCATCTGCAGGGGGAGCCGCAGATTGGTGAAAAATATACACACACTCCATCCTGTCACAACGCTTTTGGCTTATCTTGAGTGACTGTCAAGGCTGCGAATATCAGGGAATGGACAGAAATATATAAAATTAATAAGCCGCTGGATGTTGTCGGGGAGTTACGATGATTCATAAATCCTGGTTTGATTATTGCGACAAGCCTTAAACCCACTGCTCCCTATTGCACACAGCAGTGGTTTGGACTGGGCTTTTTTTTCTGTTCAGGAGATAGAAGCCCTTAGTTCGCAAAAGTAAGACTTACTAACCCGTCCGACACCCCCTCCCTCCTTTTCTTCTTCTTCACAAGTGACAAATATTAAAAAGGAGGCCTGAGGGAAGCGTTACCACCTTTAATAGAAGGGCGCAGACACAGCAAGGTGAAACTGGGTCCAAAGGCAGAGAAACGCTTTTCACAAAGACAGAGGTGGAGAAGAAGGAGAAAATGTCTCCAAATTATCTGTTGTTGTTCCTGTGTCGGGTCAGGGGTCCCGGAGCTTTTGTTTGTTTGTTTGTTTGTTTGTTTGTTTTTTTATACTAAGGGGATGGATGCTATCTCTCTCGCCATCAAAGCAGGTCTGCTCTGTCTAGTGCTGCAAGTAATATTTCATGTCAGGAATTAAGCAAACCTTCCCACCGACCGGACTCCTTTCTACAATTACAAAGCCGACACATCCATCATTGTCCTATTTCTCTGTTCACGATTGGCTTGTTTTGTGAAAAGAGACTCAAAAATCCACTTAGAAATAGATTTAATCCATGTGTTCTCTTATTTCCATGTACAGTTTTCTACACTGGAAAAAATCAAGATCTAGATAAGTAATTTTTTCTTAAAATAAATGCATTTGTTCTTGGATTGAGGAGGTAAAAGAGACATTTTGCCAATGGAAAAAGGAAATTTCCATTTAAAATAAGAAAACACAATTGCATTGTCTTATTTCAAGTGCATTTTATCTAAATATCTTATTTTAAAAGTAAAAATACTCATTCCATTGGCAAATCATGTCATTTACCACAATTTAAGGGTAAAATTAGCAGAATTTTTACTTATTTCTAGTTTTTTTTTCCAGTGAATGTGTGCTTATTTTATTTTGAAAGCTATTAGTACCTACTTATAACTTCTTATATCCGGCTAAGTTGACTGATTTAGCCTTAATAATCAAAATTGATCAGTCTTATAAAAGGTTTGTATAAAGTACAAAACTAGAATAACAAAAAGCAATTATTCCTGTTACATTGGTCTCATATACCTTAAGTAGATGTGAAGCTAACATAGACTTTAATAACTTCCAGCAGTCTGTAAATCCTGATTAAAGTAAGTGTGAAACAGCCATTCACTCACCTGGTCTTGGACTCTTTGTGCCACACTGGGTGGTACTTTTATGTGGCAGGTGACATTTCTTTTGTGTGTGCATGTGTAGTTGTGTCATGTTGGCCTTATTAAACATGGCAACTAATAAATACTTCCCCCAGAGGAAGTAAATTGTGGCTGCATGTCCGCTGCCCGCTCCACAGAGCGGCTGTAGATCACCGGGAACCAGACACTTTCCCAACAAGTAGGCGCCTACAGCTGCTGTCTTCTTACTGTTAGCCTTTTCTGCATTGTGTTGGTGTGGAGGACTTTAATTTTTATCTTCTTTTTCATTTTTTTATGCGTTCTGTAATGTCCAGCGACGCAACATGAATGCATACTTCTAGATAAGGCTGCCATCACCCACGGCATGCATTAGACTGGGGCTTCTGTGCACAGTGGTGCAAATGCAGATAAACATCCTTAATATTAACTAACTCCTGCTCTGTATCAACTCAATAATCCAATGTTGCTTTATACCTATGCTCTCATTGTTTGCTAACCTCTTTTTTAGGTTTGGGCCTTGATCCATGGAAAATATGACAATGAAGAAATATTCTAATTAGACTTCTATGTCTAATCTCTGAGGCTTTACTTGTCAATAAAATGTTGTCAGTGAAGCGAAAGCCTCTGTAAATGAAATGAGTCTGCAGTTCTGAAGTGTAAACCGTGTGTCACATTGTTCACTCAGAGGAGGGGTGTTGTCAGAAGAGTAAAAATGACAAGGAAAAATATATCTGGTGTAACTTCACCCTCAAACCCCCTTCCCCTCCCCCTCGTTCTGTGTGGGAGAGGTCATGCTTTTTTAACACAGGCTTTATTAAATACTCTGAAGAATATTACCGCCTTCTGCAGCTTTTCAAAATGGCACATTTGACTCACATCATGTGAGTTCTGTGGGGATTCAAGGCTCAACGTCCATAATGGGGGGAGGGGGGGACTTACATCTTTGTTGCGATACTCTCTAACACTTTTCTGCTAAAGATGCCATTGGCATTCACCATGAATTATTCAACAGCTGCATCTGTGCACAGCAATGCAAGCAGGCGCCGCTGTAAACAGATTTTCTGTCCGCCATCCTCACTAATTTGAAGCGTAGGGCAGCGTAAGAGCCAAGTAATCACACAGTAACCCCGTTTTACCTTCCGTACTAAGCTCGTCTTAGCACTTCCTCTTTCATTCGAGGACAATTTTTGTTGAACCTGCACAAAAAATATGAGTTTATTTCTTTTTATTAGTTGATTTGTCTAGTTTTTATTTTATCAATTACTTTTTCTTAGAAATCGCAAAAAATTATTACCTAATGTAATGTTGATTCATTAAACTCTAATAGAGATAGAGGCCCCACGACTCTGGCTATGTAATCACTTTAGTTCCTCGCTGACTTTTGGTCCTGAAATAGAACATATGAATATTAAATGGACTTTAAATCCCTGAAAATCTTATTTTTTTCTCCAGAACAAGAAAATTGACACATCCATTGCATTACTGCTTCTCCCATCTTTGGCTAATGGAGATTTCACATTATAGCACCATGAAATGTGCTCAGCATTTAACAAAAATTAACTTTTTAAGAATCCCAGAAGAAGAAATGAGAGAAAGAAAGGCCTTTACCAGACCACCCCCTCCTTTTTAACTGCTGCATGGATTTGCCCTGACCTTGAACCGCTTGTATCGACCCATCCAGATCTGTGGCAGTGACACATGTCATGTGTTGGAGGATGGAAAGCAGGAAGCAGAGGAGACAAGAGGGAGTGATCTTGGTCCGTCGCCCAGTCGGAGTCGGGAGTCTGCCCCTCGTGTCAGAGGACGGGCATGTTTGGCCCCAAACACAGACTGCACCTCATCCACTAATCTCAGCACGAGAACACCTTTGGGTGGCTGTTGGTAGTGAAAGGGAAGAGAAGAAGAGCCTATCTCCAGATCCTCCTCTTGTGAAGCTGACCTGGCTGAAGCAGAGCCAAGCTTCCCTTCCTCCTTCCTGTTGTGGAACACTTGCTCTCTCTCGCACACCAAGCAGAGAGACTCAAACTACAAACGACAAAGATGCTCCTCACAAAGAGACGTCTTAGAACTCCCCTACTCGTGTTTTTTTTTTTCTTGAATCTCAGGTTATACAATCATGAAATGGAAAGCGCTTTATCTCACATGCACGAAGTTAATACATATCGACCCGATGTTTCTGCAAAACACCGCAACGCTTGGCTGGACTCTCCTTTTTTTTTCTTTCACCCTGATAGATTGCACCAAGGCGGTGGAATAAATTGTAATTGACTCACAAAGCCTCTGAAATTGAGATCAAAAACACTCCCTGAGCAAGATTAACATTGTTATTTTACAAAGATGGCTATTGTCACCCAGAAGACAGACGCCATTGTGTCCCGGGCTCTTGTGCAAGTATTTATCTTCCAGCATCTTACGGCTGCCTTTCACCTTCAGTTGGAAGCTAATTGATAGACTGAGACCTCACGCATCAAGCAAACACCGGGACTTTAAAAGTGTCTGTAAATAAATAAATCATGAAGTTTGTTTTTTTCCCCTCTTGAGTCAAAAGGAGGTTTTTTTTTAGCTCTTTGTGTTTGTGTTTGCACCAACATGAGGCTAAAACCCTGAAGACTGAAACGTTTAGGAAAGCTCCTAAATAGCAGCTCTGAAGCTGGGTCTGAGCTTTGTCATCACGCTTCAAGAATTTCCTTTTAATGTACTGTAATGCGAAATTCAGTGGGGACAAGTTTAATTGAGTTTTACACAAACCAGTTGGGAGTAGCGCTGGAAGGTAGGTGATGTTGAGGTTTTTAATCTCTGGCTCCGGAGAGGCTTGTTGACGGAGTGGTTCTTTCTCTTTGTGAGGAAAAAAAGAGGAAGCCTAAGAAATGATACATCCATGGATAAAACCAATTGGCAACCCTCAAAGGGACGGGGGGTTGATAAGGCAAATCCAGCACTTGTAGAGAAATAAAAGAATCCAACTGTTCATTAAAATGGGAAACAAAACAGGCGATTGAGAAGGAAGGCAGCCTGCTCGGTGGAGGAGTGAGCGCAACAGACAAACAGAACCAGAGATATCAGAGGAAAGGATTGGAAAATAATCAAGGATTTGTGAGGAGAATTAATAAGAAAGATAGGCACAAATAAGGATTTCTTTTTCTCTCTCTCTGTAAAATTAGGAAGGATGGACCACAATAATCAAACAGTTTAAAAGGCATAAGTTACATATGTTGACACCAATTGGGAAAAAAATCTTTTAGATTTAAAGGTTGCTTTCTTTCTGTCTTGCAGCCTTAGACTGCAAAGCAGAAGGACCTTTGTGATGAGAGAGACAGAAACGGATTAATGAGAGCTGTATCTTCGCTCTAAGTCAACAATCTGCTTCCTGTAACTTGAATAGACTCTATTGGAAATGAGGAGGATGCTAACCTCACAGAAAAGGTTTCTGCAACCATTGAAAACATTCGCCTCAACTATTAATGCTTTATTATGACGGAGTATTAGGGTCAGGCTAGACTTTTTTTTTTCATTCTTTTTTTCGAGAATAAAGTCGTAACATTACAAGAATAAAGTCATAAAATTAGGAGAATAAAGTTGGAATAAATACAAGGGAAAAAAATATCGCAAAGAGATTAGTCACAAATTTATGAGAATAAAGTCCAAAAATCATGAGAAACAAGTTGTATTTTATGACAACTTTTACAAGAAGCACTTTCATCACTAAAATGAGGAATGTGGAGCATTATGTGAAGTTATACTTTTGTACTAGTTTGACAAATAAGGAAATCTTTTAGCATCAAATTGGACAGAATGTCAGGTTGCTGATTGGTGGAGCTGGTCGGCCGTCATCTGCTGGTTGGAGCTTGAACTTTTCTTTCTGAAACGGGTTGCTGTATGATGACTTCATTCTTGTAATATTAGGACTTTATTGTCGTAATATTACAAATTTATTTTCAAAATAAAAAACAGAAAAAATCTCTAGCCTGGCCCTACAGTAATACTCCGTAGTACTTCATGTGTCAAAGTAAAAGCCGAGTGAAAGTAAAATCCAATCAAATAGCAATAAATGCCAGGTGTTAAAGATGTAATTAAAGATTAACAGAGTTCAAACCTTTGCTCTTATTTTTATCGATGGGGTTTTTGTCTTCTGACTTTTTTGTCCTATAAATAACCCTTTTGGCTAATTCTGATTTTTTTCCCCCATCTTTTACTGTCATTACACTGTCACAGGTACAGAGCAACGAAAATCACTCTCTGCATTTAACCCATCCATCCCCCTTGGGGAGCAGTGGGCTGCCATTGTGCAGGACCCGGGCAACAGTGTGGGGTTCAGGGTCTTTACTCAGAACCCCAGAGTGGCAGTCTGTGGGAGTGGGGCTCAAACTCAGAACCTCTGGATTCCAAGCCCAATGCTCTAACTATGAGTAGGGGTGTGGGAAATAATCGTTTTGGCGATATATCGTGATATTCGGCTGCCCAATATAATATCGATCTTTCACTTCTTAGTATCGATTTTTAAAAAAAAATGGTTACACAAAACATTGATGGGAAAATGGGCTACCTCTGCACCACCACTCTGGCAGAAAGCGCTGTGGAGCCCTTTAACTGTGCGTGCAGCACCAAATCTGTATTTGAGGCAGTCACAGTGGAAGAAAACCCCAAACAACATGGATAATAATACCTAATCAATATTTTCTGATGAAAATATACAGCACTTGCTGTTTTATCTCATCATTTGATTTTCATAGCTGGGAAAAATATGGCAATATATAGTGATACTGCAATATCGTGATAATATCGTATCGTGACCTAAGTATCGCGACATGTATCGAATCGCAACACTCATGCCAATACTCACCTCTAACTATGAGGCCTCCACTTCTCTAGTTCCCTTTTCTGTAACAACTGAAAGAAAAGCGAAATGAGGAACAGCATTTAAAAAGAAAGATAAATATAACATTTTTTGCTTACAAAGAAAGACTACAAGCACGAAGAACAAAAAATAAAACATCCGCGCTCCACTCTTTTCAGCCTTCCTGTTATTTGCTAAAAGTTTTACTCTTTCACAGCCTGATAGTAACACAATCGCATCTCTGACACATTTTCAGTTTCTAATCATCAGTGTCACCTTTCCAGTAGCATCTGAAAGAAGGGACCAATAGGCCTACAGTATCTAGAGTATTGTTTGATGCTGTGGCTAAATACCTAGACATAGCAACTAATTTCTTTATACTAACCAATAAATTCAGGTTAATTCCCACCAGAGACATTTGTGCTCAGGTTATACATTACAGTATAATTATAGATCTTGTGTAAATCGGCCAAAATGTGATTGTTTTGTGGTTGAGTAGAAACATTTCCCGTGCAGTGTGTTTTGAAATGTCTGTGCACGATATCTCCATGGTTGTTCTCTTGCCATCGGACATTTCTGACGGGGACCCTTACCTGACCCCCCCTCTGTAATGAGGTTCTGAGTCAGGGACTTAAGGTGATACAAACAAAGGGATAAGAAAGCCTGAAGAGGAGAGGCAGGGGGAAAGGCAAGGATGGGGAGGGTGGTGGCTGGGTTGATGCAGCCAGCAGTGAAATAATCAGCACTTGTTTGATCGGCTGTTGAGACATTCCATTGGTGTTTTTTTGTGAAAGAGAGCCATTCATCAACATATCAATAAAAATATGGAGCAGATTATTATGGGGCCTGCTTACCATGACCCCACTCCCTCGTAAATTATGGGCCTGCCGCTGCTGCTTGTATTAATTATAATTAGAATGCTGATAATGCGTGTGCTCTTTTATTACAGGAGCTGAATCAATTTTACAGTATTATTAAGGCCCGCAAGGTCACACAAAGTTGCCAGGGCGAAGGGATGGCTCCTTGTAAAGACAGAGCGCAACCTGAGAGGAGAAAGAAAAGAGAAACTAAAGTCAGGGCCAGTTTTAAAAGGGTTTTAGGTTAGAGACGGTTTCATTTTCCTCATCACAAAACTTTCTTTCATGTGTTAAAACTTGAATATATTTATTTTTTGGCCTTGTCTTCATGGCATGTTTGTTTCTCCAAAAAGATATTTGTTTTTGTCCTTCTGAAAAGCAACCCAAAGTGTCACAATAGTGTAGCTGTGCATTTCTAGTAGAAGTGCATCGGGTATCTTAAAGCAACTGTCCAAAATTTGACTCTTAAACCATTCCTATCATTTTACTGTAAATAATGCCACTATGAAAAATCTATGTTTTCAAGTAAAATATTACACTTATCATATACAACATTTTCATTATAAAATGAAAAACACAGGAAAAACTGTTTTGAAAAGTGCAAGTAATGTATGAATTCCACTATTTTTTGTGTGTTTTGACTAAACTTCTTTGATTAAAAGCTTGGAATAAACTGCTGCGTATCTTAATATCTGAAGTACTAAAGTAAATTTTTTGTACTGTAACAGCATTAAATCCTTAACTCCCTTATTCTCTGTGCCTGGTTATTTATTTTCTGCAACAGTTCCACATTAAAGCAATAAAACAATCACGTTACAATAGAAATAGATGTTAATATTTCAATCTAACAAGTGAGAAAAAATGGCACAAAATCAGCACTGAGGCTCTGGATTTAAAAACCACAAAGCCCAAAACGCAGTAGCCCAGATCTTTGGGGTGCTTCAGCTTTTAAACTAACTGGAGTCACTCCCTATGAGTGCTTCATTAGTGAATAAGTGAAGAATAAGCTATGTGTGTGCAACAAAAAGCCTAATCTGTTAATAACAGATGTTTCCTTTTTACATCTACCTGTTGTCAAGTGAGTTTTATATACACTCAGAGGAACAATTTGTACTTTTCACTAACCCCAATTTCTGTTCGAAGCCAGAAGTCATGTCAGCAAAACTGTTACCATGATTTCTTGATGATCTGCCTTACAAGCAAAGGCTTGACTGAAGTCAAATATCTAGTTGTACTATAGTAAAAAAAAGAGAATAAAGTTGAAAGTCGTAGGGAAATCATATTTAAATGTCCAATCTTTCTGGCTTAAACATGTATATAAATGTACTCTTAATCAGACGATATTGTCCCAAAATTTAGAATATTTCTATTCTTAAAAAATATCCTGTCTTAAAATCTGTGTTTAATTTCGTTATTTTATGCAGGCCAGTTAGTTATACGTCAGCCTGAACACCTAAATTCGGCCAATGAGAAATCAGAATAATTTCCTTTCCCATTGAGTTCCGTCCCAGTGTTCCGTGACCTCCGATACAAAACTCCTCCTCTTGCATGTTTCCTCTGTCCATAGCGTTCCTTGACAGTGTCGTTTCTAAGTCACCAATTTAGTGCTACTTGGTTTCAATGGAATTTCCCATTGGGAACCTGCTAGCACTAAGTTGCTAACTGGTTAGCAAGTTGCTTCAGAGAAACCGGCCACAACCAAACTTGTTTGCGAACCTTCCGCCACAACAATCCTGCCCCCTTGATAATCAACCAATCACATTCACTTTATTCACTCGTGTAAAGTTGTGGATCTCTCGGGAGAATTCGGAAATGCAACAATTGGAACAGCCGCTTCCCTACGACTTTAACTATCCAGGGAAAAAGTAAAGCAGGTTATAATTCACCAAAACCAGAAGAGGAAGTGTTGAACATGTGGTTAAGCTTCACTACTGTTTCCTTGGATATAATGTGTTAATGGTCCAGAGAGTGGTTTTCTTTGCCTAATCTAACAACAAAAAAGTTCTGATAAGGTTATCTAAAGTGGTATTCTTGTTGAATTTCTCGTTGTTTTTTTCTTCCAAACTTAAGTTTAGGACCTAAGCCCGTGCTTAGGTCCGGCCCAGTACACAGAGGCAATAGAAATCTACATGTAGCAAGTTGTTTTTGCAGACACATTAATCTGTTTTGGACTACTTTAAAATGAAGCAATACTGGCACACGTTGTCCAAGTAAATCCCCATGACAGATTACAAAGATGGACAAGCGAAATGTTGCCTCACTTCATTGGTTCTTGTTGGGTCTAGTTTGCATTTTTTTGACAGTTCACAGGAGAGAGCGTGTTTTTTGGCCAAATGTCGAATCTCAACTTACTCTAAATTCATAAGGCACCCCACTGGCCTCTTCCTCTGTTTCCCCCCTCACCGCCTTCCTCATGGGTTCGACTGTCAGATGGCCCCACAACAATGGATCTTACCAGCCTATCAGCCAGCTCCGACCTTTGTAGCTTGCTGCGTGCCTTTAAAGAATGGATTTAGCATTGCTTGGCAAGGTTCAAACCACCAACCCACGACACAGATTTTCCTTTTTTCCCCTGCAAATCTACATATCTGTTCAGCCCGTTTTCACATTTAAAATGCATTGCCACATGTTAAATTGTTCTCCTCCCAATATGGGGCAGAGACCACAGTGGTTTGTCTCTGGTGTGTCTTCTAAGTGAATCACCTGTTAGAGTTAATAAGCTTGTAATCTTTACAGTAAACATGCTCATAATTAGTGCTATGCATGCACAGAGATTTTACAAAATAAGAGATGCTTATTTACTTCCATGTTTCTAAATAAAGAGAGTTATTGTGCAAGTTGAAGTAAATCTCTCCTGTGTTTAGTACTTAGCAAGAATTTGCAGGAAAACTGCATGATTAGTAGTCATGCTGCCCCCCGTTGTTATTAATCAGTTCTTTATTTCCTTCCTATCCTGTCTTGTGTAAATTTTAGATTTTTTTTGCCCTTTAGTGTTAAAATGACAAAGCACTGGACTGAGAATGCATGCATCTGTCATGAAATTATACAATCCATCAGCCCTCATTGAACTGGGCATTGAGTCTGAGCTGCAGACTCGGGGTCCTGGTGGTGAATCTTGATTATGGGCTCTGTGATATTGTAAATGACTTGAATTCCTCTGAATGTTTGGATTAATCGGTTTGTGCAGATGTGGGTTTCTCCTTGTTTTTGTTTTTTTTCTCGACGGGCGCCATTTTGAACAGTTGCTTATTTCTATTCCACCGTCACATTCTGCATATAAAGCAGATTTGTAGATAGGTAATCCTTGAATTTTTTTTTAAGACAGGTTATTATAGGATTGAGGGTTGAGTGTGTCTGATTGAGTGTGTGTGCATGTGCTGAGGACATTATGTATATTCTTAAAGTTGGCGACAAAGAGCTGTCTCGAGGCAAGAGATACAGTAAATGTCTCTCCTCACCTCTCACCTAACAACATCCATTCTTCCTTAAAACTGAGCACACACCAGATACACACATTTTACCATCTCCAGCTGCTCCTCCTGCCTCCTCTCCACCACCTCCACCAAGATTTCTTTTAAACGCCTAAGGCTAAAAAGCTGGTTGCTCTCCCCTTGGCTTCCAGCTTCCAGATTATTTCTCAATGCCAGGGTTAGTGTGCGAGCCCAACTCCAACCCCCACACCATTGCACCACCAAGCGCTGTTTCAAACGTGGCCCCACCTGTCACCTGTCAGACGCACCCTACCTTTAAGTGGCCAGTTATTTTCCATTGGTCCTAGATGTCTTTCATATCATGGCTCATTAAAGCGCAGCGCAGTAGGCAGCATATTTACATAGGCTACCGGGGAGGTTTTAATTTGCGTCGGTACAGAGCATGACCGGAACTGAGGAAGGCAGAGACAAAATGACTTTTTCACACTCCCCCCCGCCCTCCAAAAGTCAGATGCCAACCCTTCCCCCCTCATCTTCTTTTTTTTCTTCCACCATTTGAAAACATGTAGCTGGGCATAATTCTTTAACCGGGGCACAAAGTCTGAGACAGAGCCGTCACTGAGCGGGCCGAGGTTTCTCCCAGGCGACGGAGCGGGAGGCCAATCAAAGCCGGCAAGTGAGCAGTGTGGGGTTGTGATCATTCGACTGAATATATAAACCATTAGTCTCTTCAGAAAGTCCCAACTCTTTCAAACAGTTTACAACTTTCTAATGTTTACTCACTCTGACTGGCTGCTATTTTCATGGCCCAGTGCAGAATCCAGCCGTACTGCCAAATGCAGCCCTGTTCTTACAGCAGTAATGGCCGTTTTTATGCTTATTTAGCAAATGACGAGCTTTTTTTCACTCTTTAATTGGCACTGCAGAGCCTCTGTAGCTTCTATTGCTGTTAAGTAGAAATATTATTTAGATGACTGTCATCATTTTGTTTCCAAAGCACGTTTGTGCTTTGCACAGGTGGTCATCAAAATATCTCTTTAACAAAGCTGAGTAGCAATTAATTATTTATTTTAAGCTAAAGGCACATGGTTTCAAACAACTAAGAACCAGAAAGTCGATTTCAACAAATTTATTGCAATTCCCAGTACACTTTGTTCGAAGTCAGCTGATCAGTAAGTATAGCCCACCTCTGGAAAACACTGAGAATCCCCCTGATGTTGTCCTGCAGCACAGACACGATAGCTTGTCAGAGCTGTTGTACAGAAACGATTCAAGCAGATCAAACACTCAGATTGGTTAAACGTTCCCTATCTAAGGAAACTCAGCTGATTGCAGTCAGCTGTTCACTTTGCAGGACTGTCTCCTCCTGGATGAGCATGTGGCTACAGTAGATGTTCACTTGCATTGTGGTGTCTGCAGCAAACCCTCAAACTGAGCGTGCATGCTGTGACACTGAAGAGGAAAAAAAAACTTTTAACAGCAAGAAACGTTTAGCAGAATGATGAAACTGGTCCCTATGTCCTCCAGCAGCGTAAGCCTTTAGTAGCATAACCAGTACTCGAGTTAGTATTAAAAAAATATTTAAAAATCGTCCCCCTTTTTAATTGGCCATCCCTCATACCATCCCCTGTGACAGTTGATTACTGAATGTGTAAAATTTCCTCTATATACTAACAATAAAGGCAATAATATTGCCCTTTCAACATTTGGGTGCAGGCTTACGAGTAGCCTGAGCAAAATAAATAAAATCAAAGAAGTGGCCTTTTTTCTCTGCATTTGTCCCTTACTATGTAGGGGCAGTGATAGCCATGCCAGTCCAGGGACTGACTGAAGTTCTACTGTAAGGTGCCTTGGTCAAGGTCAACGCCCGTCGTACCTGACATGGAACAACCGTACCATGCATATTGCTTCAGGTTAATAGCCTATATTAATTAGGCTATGTATGCTTCCAAAAAAACATTCCTCTATTTTTTTTACAACTTGACTACTGAGCATAACTACAGTATAGAGATAGCTCAGGATAACCAGAGTGACTCTAAGTATAAGTTCTATTAAAAAGAAATGTTTTAAGCCTAGTCTAATTAAGTAGAAGAAGAGTTCAGAGTGGAGCAGAGAAAACCATAAACATACAGCCAGAGCTGCAATGGGCTGGTTTAGTTTATAGTATGTTCAAGTGTTAGAATGGCACAATCAAAGTCCAGGCCTTAAAACTAATAGAAACATGTGGCAATATTCTAACATTTGTGTTCATAGATACTTTCAAACACTGACTTTGAGTTATTCTAGAGATAAAGTAGAGGAAGTGACTTAAAAGCTCTTGGATCTGCTAAGCTTATATACAAATACCCCAAATATTACTATTTAATACATACTTTTATACATAGAATCCATTGGATTTAATGTATGAATGTATGGAAAGGTTTAAAAGGCAATAGTACGCCATCGAGGCACAAATGCTCTATATTGCTGCTAAATTCTGAAATTGGACCTAAAACATTGAATGTAGCTTCTGTCAGATTTCCACTAAGAGTTGCCCTAAACAGTGGCTAGATCCACGCAGCATAGATCTCCGTTATGAGTTCATGATACCACCATCGGGAACCTGTTAAAAAATACAAGGAGCCATTCAGGTTAATATTGTCATGAGAGGCTTGTTCCCACCAAACAGCAAAGAAACACTGGGAGACTCAGCAGTCGCAGAGTCTGATCCTCAAACATTTGCTCTCCTCCCACATCTCTCTGAGGACTTGCCGCCACAAACTGGCTCCTGCAGATGCACTCCAAATAGCAGGCTGTTCATCATGTATTGTCATAGAACAGTCTCGTTCCCCTTCCACCCGTGCACAACGATCCCCCCACCACTACCCATGTAAATCCCCCCCCTCTGTCTAGTCCACCGATGCTCCTGTTGGCCCTACATCCCACTGCACAGCTCCGATATCAATCAACAGCAATGAGGCTGGCTCCGGCTCTCTCATCACACCGAACTACACTGTCTCGCCCTTGCCCAGGCAACCACACCCAAGCCAGGACGGTTGCCTCGCCATGCTATGTGGGACTTGACAGATAGGTGGGAAAGTGGACAGACAGACAATCGAACAGACAGACATGCAGCCGTGTGATTTCAGAGTAATTTTGGAAAGCATATTGTCTAATTTTGCCATCTGTCTTGGAGGGAGCGATGGCAGCGTGGAGCTCATTTGCCGTCTGCTTGCTTTATTGCGGCTATACGGAACAAGTTTTTGGAGCAGGATGCAGGCCCTGATGGGCAGCCCTGCTCAGCAGAGAGGCGTGTCCGCTCAGGCAATAGGTTCCCAGCACTCCATCATGAGCTACTGCTTGTCTGTCACCAAGAGGCACATCCAAAACTACTTACGTATTAAAGCTTCGATCGTTGCTGGCTCGTAATAAAAAATACAACAAAGGAAACTAAAATGCCTTCTCAGCTCGAGGATTTGCTCAGATTTCTGAGGACAAGTTTCTGAGGACAAGTTGGGGAGAAAAACAGTTTTGCACCCTGTGTCCATTTCTAGCGGTGTCTCCTACAACCAGGCCGTTATGAACCGAGTCCAGCTCGCTCTCCTATATACACACAGGCACACGCACGCGTACATCCCCGTCACACATTGTGGATCACGTCTGGTTCAGCTGCTCCTTGGCTCTGACATTAATACAGAGCAGATTGGTGGAGATCTGCAGCCCTTGTTGTTTGATCTTTCCTCCTCTTGCCACATTTCCTGGCACTGCCCCCCTGCCACACCGCGTGGCGCAGGCAGGACTGGCATGGCCTCAACGTGCCTGCCAGGTTTGTTCTCTGTCTTCTTCGCCTTCCAACTTATTCCCTTATGCCCGCTCCATGGATTCGGCTCTGCAAATTACAAGAGCTCCCCTACCCCCAGCGACAGCTTGGATTCAAGAGACCTTCAATCTATCAGTTTGTCTTCTTCAGAGAGGAGTGATGCTACCTCGGCCTGTGATGTGTCACTGGCCTTCCTTTTTTCCATCATAATTGTCCTCTACAGTAAATTAGGTTATCTCCCTCATTCTCCTTTCCAAGTTTGAGCTGTAAAAGGTGTTCTGTGAAGATTTAATTTTGGCACAAATGACATAAACTATCAAATATTAGAAGTATGAAGCTGTAAGGCCATGACTAAACATAGGATACAAGCCAAGATTTGCCTAAGAACAAAAGACTTCCCTGAGCCAGCAGAAGCCTCAAGTTGAACAAACACTGTATTTTATTATCAGGAGCCCATCCCCATCCATTCTCCATTTGTTCAGCACCATCATTTAGTATTTAATACCATCTCGGTCCTGGAGAAAGTGAAATTGACTCTCACTGGAGGAAATTTTATAATGCCACATTAAGGCAAGTATGAATTAAAAGCAAACAGGTTCGGGAGGTAAAGGCAGCATCAGCGGCTCCTGGAGTATTTGTTCAAAGGAATGACAGACAGAAGTGTCCTCCTAATTTGTTTTTTCCCCCCCGTAGGCTTTCATCTATAACTTTGCACACAAAAAAAAAGGCACATTATTTTGTAATAATGCTGCCACATAATGTAGACACCCAATTTGCGCGGTCTATCACTTTGCCTTCCCCCCGTTTATGACTCGGCATCAGATCACGGCCTCATCCTCCCCCTTTTCTGCATCAAGCACTTCATTTGCCACTAATGGCACAAGCGTGATCGTTATCATCCTAATTTATTCCAACTTTAAGATGAAGCAGTGCATAAGGTACAAGAGACAATGAGTTAAGAAAAAAAAAGCCAGCGTGATGCCGCAGTTAATGAGGCACATCTTTTTTCTTTTATTTTTTTGTGCCATCAGGGTCAAAAGCACACTGGAAAAATGATCTAGAAGTAAGTAAAATTTTCTTAAATTAGGTGTATTTCCTCTTAATTTGAGCAGGTAATGAGATACTTTGCCAGTAGGATGAGTATTATCACTTATAAAAAAAGATAATTAGATAATGGAATTGTTTTTTCTTATTTTAAATGTAAATTGTCTTGTTCCATTGGCAAAATGTCTCACTTTCCCCCTCAATTCAAAAAATAATGCACTTATTTAAAGAAAAAAATGACTCATGTAGATTTACATTTTTTGCAGTGCAGAAAACTGAAATGGCAATCCAGAAAAGAGAGGGTGGAGGAGGCTGAACTGTGTTTTGTTGTTTTTTGGTTCTGAATTGCCTTTTTAAAGGAAACTTGATCAAACCTTGAAATGGAAGCATGTAGAACAGCTGGAGTTATAGACTGGCTAAGGCCCTTAAGAGCCTTTAAAGGAGACACTGAACGGAGGAAGAAACTGTCTCCAAGGACTGTATTGACCCCCAATGATGTCTCCGTTAAGTGTGATTTAGCAGGACAAAGTAGCTCAGATTGTAATGTCAGTAAATTTATGGAGACCTACTGATAGAAGTACAGCATTATTCTACAAGAAAGTAACTAGAAAAGGTTTTTAAATACAAATCTGAAAAATTGTGGTGCACATATGTGCTCAGTCCGCCGTCAGAAATCATCTGATTAGAATACACTGGAGGATAATTTAACTATAATCTAAATCCAGCTGTTCTGCGGCACATCAGGGGTTTGATAGAGGTCACTGGTGTTCAAACAGCACCATAAACACCAAGGAGCAGAGCAAAAAGGTCAGAGTTATACATTTAACATCTCACAGACAGAAAGAGTACCACTAGAGTATTTATTTTTTCTGTTCTCCACCAGTCATTTGTAGGGACACCCCACTGAGGTGTTCTAGAGATGAAACCAAAATTTAACCTTCGAAATGACACTGCGCAAAACCCATAATGCATGATCACCACTATGAAGCAAAGCTGTGGCAGCATTATGATGTGGGTAAACGCTGGTTAGATTATTGATAGAGAAATCAAGCCCAATCCTTAAAGAAAAATGCATTTTTAAGGTTTCAGGAAGTGATGCTGTAGCTGAAGTTTACATAACACCAGACAATGAGCCTTAACATAAAGAAAGAGGAATTCAAAGTGTTTTCATATATTTTCATACATTAGCTAACTTTTTATATATTAGCCAACAAACCCAGGGTTAAATCCAAAAGAATATCTGAACCCGGAGAGGGAAACTGTTGATGCTGATGCTTAGATTGAGCTGTTTTACAAAGAAGAATGGGCTGAATTACAATTCCCAAATTTACAATCATAGAAAGGAGTAGAGAAAATCTATGGAGTGAATGTTGTCCCATTATTGTTACAAGCAAAGAAAATATTTTGTAAAGAGAAATCTGAAAAAAATACATTCCAGAAACGAAACCTAAAAATGTATTAATCCAAGCAAATGTTTGTCACTTTGTTTTTTTCTTAGATTTAATTTTAAATAATTAAATTTTTTCACATATTTTTATTTATTTGATTTTCTTAGAAATTTTATTTTCATGAAATAAAATTTAGATTTTCAAATTTTACTTTGTCAAATTTCTCTTTTTCAGATTAAGGTTTACTTCTTGGGGCAGGCTTTCCTCCGAAGTGAGGAACAAAGATCAATTTCTATCGACCTGCAATGCTGTAAGCAAAAACATTTTTAATTGGTCAAGAGTAGGTTTTTGTTTTACGCTTGTAGTAAGTGTTTTGTAAAAGGCAAATTGAAAAAAATAAAGCTTAATTTTTTTTTTATAAAATAAAAAAAATAAAAAAAGTTACAACCTGTCTTGATTAAGAAGTTTTTCAATTTTTTCATATTTTATTTTACAAAACGTGTTCTCTGCCAGCAACTATAATGGAACAAAATTCCCTCCATATTGAACTGAGTTTTTTTTCTTCCAGTCATTAATCTTCTTCCCCTGATGGGATCTGATATAAAATATTTGTGTCTTGTTAAAAAAAAATGGTGCACAGCAGCATGAAATATTCCTTTATTCAGGTCCTTAAAGTATTTGGTCAAAGTATTTGTGAGCGGGAAATAAACAGCTGTACATGTTTACCAAACTTTAGGTGCTCTGCTCACAAAGAAAGCCCTGTCTCTACCAACCAGACTCCCAGAAGCCACGTTTCCTGCTTAACTGAGTTGGACTTATGTAGCTCCGGTTTCATATATCGAATTCTTTATTTTAACCAAAGGCAGCCCAAAGACAGAGCAGAACAAGAGATGAGCTCCATTCATCAGTTTGGCAACTACTCCCTCTCCATCCACAAAAGAATGAAAAGCTTCTCTCAAGAGTGAACACGGTGTCTCCTAATGTGAACACAGGACCAGTGTGTCTCTCAGGCCTCCTGGGCAACATATGGAGCCCTCCAAGTTTGCGTTCAACTTCCTAACGGCTATTGTGAAGAGTGGCGCTCTGAACGGGGCCCTCTGAGAGCTAATTAGAAACCCTCGTGCATAAAACCTTGCTTGGGAGTTGCTGTGGGCTGCACCGGGGCCCAAACAAGGCAGGATCTGTGCTGCCTGCGAGATAATAAACAGAATTTGCATATAATTGTTAACGTCTGGCATCCTCCGAACGATGGCCAAGCCGCTCCTCTGAGACACATCGATCAAAAAAAATAAAGTTTGGGCAGAGCATCTGATTGTTTACAGGCTCCTGTAATGTGAGAAAGATGTTTGGATGTTTGTTTGTTTTTTGTTTTTTTCAGTTAGAACCTGATAGCTTTGCTAATTATTCATCTCACCCTTCATTGCTTCAAACTTGTGATTGGTTACAGATAATAAGGAATCCCTACAAAACATATTTAGCTGCATAGTAATTAAGCTGTATTAGACTTTATTCATACCTGCCAGAGTGTAATACTGCACTGTTACACGGTGACGCTTTCAATTAATGAAAATGTCTAAAGCAGCATACATCTGGGATCAGCGTGCAGGCTCCAGCTCCACTGTATTTGTCATGCGCTGTAAGCCAACACAATTACACAGAGCTAACTGTAATTGCAAAGTAGCAGCTCTCACAATGGCGGAAATAGAATTATCTCGACGGAAAGCGCTAGCAGGTCCAGTGGGTCATGAGAAAGAGGAGTAAAACGGGCAGGCGGGGGTGTCAGAGGAAAAAAAAGTGCAACCTTTTTACCAACCTGTAAATCAGCCTTCACTTTTAAGCGGAGGGAAAATAAATAATGTCTGAAAAGTGCAGCGATTTTGGTGATTTAGGGGGAGCTTTTGAGAAGCGTATTACTAGAGGTGACAGCTGGTGGGAGATAGGCAGGTTGTGTTAAGAGGAAAGGATAAGAGGCTATGACATTATGTCTGCGGGGTTACGGTGTCAGAGTCAAAGCGTGAGCCACTATTACTGGATCAATACTCCTCAGTTTTGCACTTATCTCTGGGCTGATGGTTAGCAGCAGCTTCTCTGGGTAAACACAGGGACTAAATGCCACTACACTGCAAAAACGATCTAAAAATAAGTCAAGATTTCTTAAATTAAGTGTATTTACCCCTAGTTTAAGTAGATAAGATGATTTGCTAATGGAATGAGGATTTCTACTCTTAAATTAAGATAGTTAGATAATATGCACTAGAAATATTCTTATTTTAAATGTAAATTGTCTTGTTCCATTGGCAAAGTTTCACAGGTCCATCTTAATTCAAGAAAAAATGCACATCTTTAAGAAAAAATTGACTTACTGAGATTTCTATTTTTTCCAGTTTACTGAGAGACCCTCCTGCTTTACTTTTCTACTGTAGGAGCGAAGCATTGCCCTGCAAACATTGATCCAATAAGAAGTAAAAATGTCTTAAATTAAGTGTATTTCCATTAATTTGATCAGGTAAATAGGATGATTTGCGAATGGAATGAGTTTTTTTACTCTTAAAATAAGATATTTAGACAATATGCACTTGAAATAAGAAAATGCAATTCTTTTTTTCTTATTTTGAATGTAACTGGTCTTGTTCCATTGGCAAAGTGACTCACTTACCTCCTCAATTCAAGAATAAATCCACTTATTTTAAGAAAAATCGACTTAATTAGATTTTTGCAGTGTGGATATGAAATAATTAACAACCAAGCTTTGTTTTTAGACTTTCTAGCTTTGTGATAATATTATTTTATATTTGATTATTGTTTTTACCAAAAACTGAATCTTATGGGGATAATGTAATGTTATTGGGATGTTAAACGTTTCCACAACTGCCATAAAGCTGTATATAGTAAACGCCAAATACAGCATTAAACATAAACACTCCATTGTATGTTTCAACAGTACAACTAAAATAAAGTAGGTGTAAACATAAAATACATGTAGTATGCAAAATAAATTAACCTTTTTAAGCTTTAACTTTATAGTGAGTTATCATTTTTACACTACTTATTTTTAAGAAGTCATACTTTGCATAAATATTTTAGATATTACTAAATCATTTCAGAGGACGATAAATACTGATGCACAGCCTCCTTCCTTTACTTTCTGTATCAATAATTATACTTCTTTGCAAATAGTGGTGCAATGAAAACATGGTAGTGGTTTTAAAGTTGTTTTAGTACTGTTCTAGTCACTTTGGTGTTTGCACCTCTCTGTCTAACCGCTAGCTTTAGCTTCTGGATCCAGCTAGCAGTAAATACTGATACCTTTATTTCGTTTAACTCCTCATTAATTAGAGTCTAAGTACTGGTGATAATCTTTGGGTAATTTTAATTTTAAGAAAGCAACAGGAGTCTGAAAAATGTCAGTTTAAAAAGCAGTTTATCCAGACACTCTTTCCAGGTGTCCCTCTGATCAGAAATGCCTTGCTGGTTTTGTCCTCACTGTTTCACACAGGAAGATAATCGGTGGCGCACCAACTCCTACTTCCATTTCCTGTGTCAAAATAATAATGTCTTACTTGTAAATACCAACTTAATGTAACATGACAAGTTCTTTTAACAGACATAAATTACTGTTTGTATAAACTTTTGCAATGTTTTGGAGCCTGAGGCTCTTTAACATGCTGAAAGTCTGCTTTCCTCTTTGCATCTTTCAAGCTAGCAGTTAGCTTTAGTCTTCAGGACCGAATAGTTTCTCTACTCTCTACTGTCTGGTCTGAAGTTTCGATCTTAATACATTTCGATTGCTTTAGAAATGATTAACTATCTATTCAATTCAATTCCGTTTATTTATATAGCACCAATTCACAACACATGCCATCTCAAGGCACTTTATAGTTCACCAGATCATACAGTCAAATTCATTCAAAGTTTTCTATCTAAGGAAAACCAGTTGATTGCATCGACTCATTGACTCAAAGGCAATCCCTCACACTAAGCATGCTTGTAGCGACAGTGGAGAGGAAAAACTACCTTTTAACAGGAAGTGTGTGAGTGTGAGCGACCATCTGTTGAGGCCGACTGGGGTTCAAGAGAAAGAAACAGATACAAAAAGCTACTGTATAAAGGCGGCCCCGTCCAGGAAACACACAGCCAGGCAGACGAGCTCGGAGCCAGCTACCATGTCAGAGGATCAAGAGACACATCCAGCTAGTCACAGTCAGATTAACAGGACTACACTGAAAAACAGGCCGATCTCCAACATCTATAAACAAAGGTGTTGATAGCAGCAGCACAGCTGATATTTCTCTCCAGGATGGCGTCACAGCCAAACAGGAACAGACCAGATAAAGCTACTATGAAAAAAAGCAGAGAGAGCAAATTGTTAGAGATTGAATTAACAAATACTGCAGTGTAGGAAATCTTTAATGTGCTGATGGCGAAACATCTTCAAATCTTGGAAACCAAGTCCAGTGGATTTTTTGAACTTTTACGGAATCTCTTTAATGTATGTTATTAAAGCATTTTGTTGATTTTGGATAAGTTTAATGTTTTGACCTTATGATTTTTGTCAGGTTTTACTGATCTCTCATGTTCACCCTTTATGCATAGGATAAAAAATACAATCCTGCTCTTAAGCAGGAAAAGGGAAAAATTGTCACAGCGAGAAACAAGAAAAAAGTGTCTACTTTCAAGTCTTTCATTAAAACTTCTGAGGCCTCGGAGTTAATCCTTGCTGTACGCAGAACAAAAACTCAGCATTCAACAATTAAAAAAACAAGAGCAAAGTAAGAGAGAAGGGAAGAGAGACATAGGAAGAAAGATGAGGCGGGATGTTGGGTTGGTGATGGGGGGGGGTGTTCTGGGTACTGGCCTGATCGCTACATATTCATATTCCTATGCAGGCGTTATCACTTAAAAGGCTTTCTAATTACAACAACAAGACAAAAACTCCTTGGATTCCTTCCAGACCCGCTAAATGATAAAATAAGCTTGCACTCTCTCTCCTTCTTAATCTCTGCAAAGCACCTTGGAGCCTCATCTCCCAAATACAGGCGAATGAATGTGAAAATGCCATTTGGAGATGCAGGTGTGACATTTGATAAGAAACTTCTGGATTAAATATGTTCTGCTAATGAGGAACCCAGCTACCCCATCAGGGCAAAACTATTGGTGGGATTGTGCGCGCCCTGATAACGTTATACACGCAAAAAAAACATCCCAAATTCATTATTAATAAACAGCCGCAGTCTCTATCACACGGAAAGTCTGGATCCTTCAGTGGAGAGACGGGGATGCTGCGTCTCATTAGGACGCAGAGGAAAAGAAGGGGGGGGGGGGGTATTAACTGTTTTCATATTTTGCTGTTTGGAGTTTTTTTCTTCTTCTTCTTCTTGGGGAGGGGTGGAAGACACAATTTCAAAGGGTATGTTAATGTTGCATTGAATGTTGGAACAAAAGAGTTGGAAGTTTCAGGGGATCTGGCAGGGAGTGTAATACGCTGGCTATAGTTAATACGCAAGAGGAAAAAAAAGGGGGGGGGGGACTAAGCCATTGGTGTAGCAGAGTGGGAAGTCCCTGGCCCTGGCTTGACATTTAGAACGATTTGGAGAAGATTAAAGCCGTATTACTGCTGTAGTCCGTAATGTGGCCCTGTAATGAGGTGCGAGTGCATTACCATCCTGCAGGACGGTATCTGCCCTCTTCTTCTGAGGGAGGGGATACAGATACGTTCCTGTACTGGGGTAGGATGGGGGGGGGGGCATCGCCAGTAAAAGTTTGCTCGCTGGAGAGAAGGGGAAGAGGATCCAGAGGCCTGCCAGCAAGAGCCCAGTCTGCCACAGCTGAAAACGTGTCCGTCTAAACCAGCTTAGTTCAGCCAGCCAGTAAAGTGTCTCAGACTGACAGGCGGCACTTTGTTATCCGGACCAGTAACTGGAGGTCCAATGTCATGCAGACTGGAAAAATTGTGTATTCAAAAAGAAATTAAAAAATGGAACGTGGTATTACAGTAATTCTAGCAGCTTTGCTTTGACAATAATTATTTTTGGCCGCTTGGCTTCTTTTTTTTCTTATTTTTCTGTTCTCGAATACACAGAAGAGCTAACACTGAAGTATTTTTTACTAAAAGAGGATAGAAAAAAAATGGCTGAAAAAAGACACGTTATCTCCCAAACTAAAAAAAAAAACAGGTAATGCAGAGTTAGCGTGTGCAAATGAAGGTCGCAGGTGTTGTCCGTCCGTTTAAATCGCTCTTTATGATGTTAATTAGTTGTTAGCGTAATTTTCGCCGCCGCCCGCCATCAACCGTGAGAAGTTCAGAGACCCCTCTGTTAGCAGAGAGTCGGTGCTGTGGCATCGTTTCAAGAGCTCCCAAACAGGACGGCCAGCGATAACGAACAGGTGATGGGGCCTGATGCCTATGGCAGCAGGATATTGCCGAGACAATTGAATTGGTGGCGAAGAAATGAATCTTCTGGACAGCATATCTTGTGTTAAAACAACACACATTGCATGCAATTTGCTTATGCAGAAGGGTGATAAAGTGTGCTTATTTAAAAGATAAACAAAGAGGGGGGGCGGAGGATCTAGTGCAGTAAATTGTGCATGTGTGTTTTTTCCTGATGAGTAACGCCAGAGGTTTATAGTCCCAGACACAGCAGCAGTACTTTATGGCAGCTCTGTCAAGGTGATAGCAGTATTTGTGATACTGCGATTTATGTCGTACTGTATTCACACTGTTCTGTATTTAAATGTACTTAAGAAGATTTGGTGTTTGTCTTGTGTTTTGAGGAAGTGCCCTTTGAATGATGTCACCCTCTACACGGGGGTCAGATTTATTTCCCCGGTGGAATCCAAGGTTAAACTCAAACCTTCCAAGTTTTTTTTTTTTCTGGAGCCGTTCAAATAGAGAGGAGATTCGCGCTCTCTCTATCCCCTGCCACAGCTAATCTTAACCCCCTTCGCAATAACATTTCCACTCGGCTTCCTCCGACTCCAGACATATTTGCTCTCCCTTGCTGCTTGTGTCCTGTTAAGATTTAAACAGCAAACACCAAATGTGGAAGATAACCTGTGAGAGAAAAAAAAAGAGAAAAGAGGGGAGAAAAAAAAAAGAAAAAGGGAGACTTGACTCCGAACATTATTTTAAAGACCGGATCTGAGAGCTTGCAGCACGGCAGTCGTGCAGTCGGGTGTGATTATCTGTCGTGATCCCTCTCCGATGCACCAGAGTCATTCATCTGCCGATCCTCCTTTAACAACCCCCCCCTACCCCCGACTTGTGCTCACACAAACATAGGGCCCTATGCAAAGCAACGGCAGAGCCCCCCCTCCTAATCATGTCGACACTGCGTGTCAGCGTGGTGGATGAGCAGGGCCTAGAGATGAGGACGGCTCTGTAAACACGAGCAGGCAGCGGGGAGCCCCCCCCACCCCCAGCCTTTCCTTGGAATAAGCAAAAGGGAAGATTTAGGGATTTTCGCGGGTCCCAACTTTGTAGTATCAGCTCAGGGTGTTTTTCTGGGTGCTGCCGATGGGATATTGTTCTTAGCTTATGAAGTGCCGCCTGCCTGTTATAAGCTATCTCCTTTCTGTCAATAGAATTACAAATTTGGAGCCGAACACCCCCTCCCCTCCCGCACCCCCCTTCCTTGCAGTTTAACTCCTCAGTATCTGCTGCCGTTCACATATTGTCTACAGATTCTGTCGCTGACCTTTGCTGCTGGCCTCTAATTTTTTTAGATAACAAGCTGAATCTTTACGAGCGGCTCTTATTATGCTGTCGGCGGCATTTTTTCATTTGACCTCTAGATTCATAGAAGTCAACTTTTAATTTTTCTTTTTTTTTTCCTTGTTCGTTACAAACTATCCTGACAGAGCAGTAAATCAAATGTGCGTCAAGTATTCTATAAACAAGCTAATACGGTTGGGTGTTGTTGTATCAATCGGGGACATATAATAGAAAAAAACTCACAAAAAATGAAATAAATAAATAAAAACGGTGAGCTGTACTCTTCTCTCCCTGTCAGGATATTCTATTATAGAGCGTGCTCCCGCCCCTTGTTTTGATACAGCAGTAATTTAAAGAGCGATCTTAATTGACTTATTTTTTCCGCATGTCTGTTGGAGCTTGTGCATGCACTCCCAATAAGAGTCTTGTTTCTTTATTGGGCCACACACAATGTACCGAGTTCAATTTTACCATTCATAATGAATGCAGCCTCGCCATTCAAATGCAGCCATAAGCACACAGCAGATAAGAATTTAATTAAATGTAGATTAAAACCAAACAGGAAAACACACTGGCTGATAATTTTTTATCACGTCCCCTGGTCATATTTTTTTTTTTCCCCTCTGCCCCCCCTCCCTCCTCCAGTTTCCTCCCTCCCAACCGCCACCCCCCCCTCTCCAGTTCATACTTTTGACTTGTTCCTCCTTGGGCTACGTCTTTTCAGCTTGCCAAAAGTGGCGAAACACCTCACACACATCTCACCGTGGCGCTGCGAGATTGTGGCAAAATGCAAAAGGAAAAAAAAAAACGAGAGGCGGTCACACAATTAATCAGAATCCTGGTGTCTGGAGGAAGATGGAAGCTGGAGGAGGGGGTGCAAGGAAGGAATTAGTTGCTTCATCCCAAATTTACATCATATTCCAAAGGACGATCCCAACACTGTAGGCAAGGGGAAACATATCTCGCTCTCTGCAGGAACAATTAAATGTTTTGCTACAATGGGGAATAAATGTCACCTTCAGTATCAAATTGTCCATACTTGCTAAACATGTTGTTGCACCGAGTGCCTCGAAAGCATGCCTGAGCAGGGAGAAGGGTGGATTTTTTTTATTTTATTTTTGTAAGTGGACCACAGCCTCGGCTAACGCGCTGTGACACACATTCAGGAGCTGTTCACCTCAGGCTCTAATAGTGTGTCGAACTCCACTGGGGATACAGCGAGCAACTGCAGTCATGTCAGGGATTTCCTCCCACTGAAACCTTACACCGATGGGGGGGGGGGCTCACTTACATATTAAACCAGACAATAGATTTACACGATTCTTCCACCATGTTTTACAATTTAATTATTATGAAACTTGACAGGCCTGCTGTTAATTGTTTTTAGGAATATTCATTTTTGTTCTAATGGAGAATCGCATCTTTATTCAGACTTTATAGGTTATTTCATTCAAACATGGACCTGAGTTCCTTTTATAAATATTTCTGCAATAGTGAGAGAAAAACCAAACTTTTTTTCTACTTATTTTATAGCATCTTGAAGAGATCCTGCTGTTTCATCTGCAAAGAAAGGTTAGAGACATCCATGTTGCTGATGCCCGCCTGGCGCTCCCACCGCCCCGCCGCCGCCGCTGCATCTCTGTTCCACTCTATTACTCTCACGCGGGCGAATGGCCTTTTCTGTGGGGAAAAGAGCAATTTCCTGTCGCAGTCTGTTTGATCAAGTGCTAAACCCTTGTGATCAATAGAGAGACAGATGTCGGCTCCAGATGGCCGTGCGGTGATACCTGGGGCAGCGCGGGGGGCTTGCCAGGACGACAGAATGGCAATGAGCGAGGGGCAGCGGCTGTGCTCCTGATGCACCAGCCGCCGACGCACCAACGTGACAAACGCAATTAGGCCCTTTAGCCGCAGATTATTTATTTCCCTCTCAAAGCGGCTGAAAATTTAATTAGCACATACTTTAAGCAATATGTAGAGTTACAGGGGTGCAGAGACGGAGGGCACGCTGAGGTGATGCATGTGTGTGTCGAACAGCAACAAATTAACTCCCACATGTTAACTGGTGAACACTCGTGAAATAAACACATAACTTTCTTGGAAATGAGGAAATCAATAGATGCCGAATTCCAAAATGGACGACAGGTGCATCTTTCTGGCTCTCTGTCTTTCTGGAGAGGAGAGAAATAACTGCCAGCGCCAGAAGGCCAAAATAGACCTTTCCAAAGAAGAGGGACAGAGGAGGAGAGAGCCTTCCATGTTTTAAAAGGCAAGCATTTGCATTAGGGCTGGCATTCACCATCCATACCCCCCCTCCTCTCAAATACACACACACACTCTGGTACACCCACACACCCGCAGACCGGCCAGCCAGCCCATGTGGCGCAGGGCCGGAGCCATGTTGGAGGAACCACTGAGGCGAGTGGCGGCGGCGGCGGGGAAAAAAAACCCAGAGCTCGCCGCCATTGGCTCCACGCCGTTCACCTGCTCCCGCAGAGGCATGATGGGTAGGGGGGGGAATGGGCCACGGGGCCACAGCTGGAGAAAGGGAGGGGTAGAGGGGTTTAGCTGGGCCGTCCTGTCACAGGGGTCTTCTGGTCCCATTAGCAGGTCTTGGTCAGGACGGGCCCCCGACCAGCCTGCCGCCGCAGCGGGGGCCGCAGTAAACACATGTCGACTGGCCACGGCGAGGACACAGGCAGCACTTCCCCGCAGAGAGGGAGAGCTAATAGAGATCTCAGAGGGACAAACCTGTCCAAATCAAGAATAAAGCCGAGCGGAAAGCAGCCAGTCAGAGCTCTGCTTTAATGGTCCACTCCACTTTAGTGGGGACGGGGAGGAGCTGCTGTCTAATGAGGGAGAGCAGCTTCGTACTGAAGGAATGCCGCTTCTTTTGTTTAAGGACTCAACTTACTCCAAAATGTTGAAAATCATTTCATTAGCCTAAGAGGAAAAAAAAAAAAGAAGGAAACCTGAATATTTTTACACATAATGACTGAATCTCTGATTATTCATCAGTTATTACTTTTATAATTGAAATACTCCTGCTTTCATTGCATTGTAATAGAGTAAAAATAGCTACTAATTCACAGCTCCAGTTTCTCCCCCCATTATTGAATAATTACAACACCATTAGCAGGCAAACATCCCTCTGCTGTCGTCCTGAACGGGGACATCTTTGCTTTTCAAAGCTAAAACCTTTCATTTATCCCCCTGCAAAAACGCTTACTCAATCTCATCTCGGCGTCAGGGCGGTCAAAAACGTCCTCAAACAGTTCCCTAATTGAGAGGCTGGATGACATTGCTCTGAGGCTGGCGTTGTGCTGCCTGTGAATGTATACAGTAGAAGAAGAGAGACAGGCGTGCACTGCGGCGGGCTCCCCTGGGAGGACTCTTTAATTTGTGCATCTCGACCCGCGTGCAATTCACTCAAGGCCCAGGAGCTCTCGCTAACCGACTGCATTTGAAAAAAAAAACAAAAACAATGCATTCTGAAATTTATCTGGATGTTTAACCGTAAGAAGAATGAAATCTAAGATAATAAGAGCAAAGGAAGCTTACTGGATGATTTCTGCTGAATTGAAATACTTAAATCCTGCCATTTGTGTGACTTTGTGTCAAAAAGGGAGAGAAAAAAAAAGCTAAAAAAAACAGATCATGAGACATTTTATATCTCTGGTCACAGAACAAAAAGGTTATTATAAAATTACAAAATTAACCTTCTGTTTCTCAAAAAGACTAAATAGTCAGAACCATGTTTGGAAGACGTATGTGCTTCCTCGCCATGTCTGAGGCATGGCATCATCACAGGCCTGCAGCTTCAGCATGAGAAGAGTGCCTCCTAGTGGTGGAAAGAAAACATGAAGGGTTGGTAAACATTCTATCAGAGCTGACTTTAAGTAGTAAGTCAGACTATTCTAGTTTAAAGTGTCATCAGTAATAGTAATCATTGTCTGATTCTGCCCAGAGTGATGCTTCCACTGACTCGGTTCTGGATCGGTGCAGCTGTGAGTCATCCTGTTCATCTCTGATACAATCCAAATATTTACTGCTGTCCACAAGCAAGATTTGTTCACTGCACAGTCCGCTCAGCTGTCAGGTGCAGATACAGACGTTATGATCCATGGACCATCATAGGGAAGCCATGTTGGTGTCATGTTGTGAAGGTTTCCTGCCACGAAGCTTTGTTTAAGCAAAGTGAGGCGACTGTTTGAGGCACTCAGCTACTTGATATTCGGAGGTGCGAGTGGCTTGTTCCCATTTGACCAGGAGGAGCCGGAGCTGATTTAAAGACAAGAGGAGTAGAGGTCTTTAATTACAACCCCTCTCTGTGGCTTCAGGCACCGCTGGCCTCACTTCACAATTAAGACCAGCAGTTAGTGCAGAGCCTAAAGAAGGAGATGAGAAATGCAAGTAGCCGTAGAAAAAAAAAGAGAATCCTTAATATTAATAATCAACTTCACAAAGGAGACTGGACTTCACTCTGAATCTGGAATCACATTTAAAACGAAACACTTTAACTCTGTTAAAGTACAAAATAAATTTTACATTGTTGATACAAACCGTTGAAATTAAACTAATCAAATTAATTTAGAGGTTTGGTTTAGAGGTTAATTTTAAATACAAGTGCTGAGTGGAAACCAAAGACCTTTAAAAACTCTGGTAAATAAGGTCGTTTTTAAGCAATTTATAAAGTGAACTTCAACGAGATATTTGCCTCTTTTCCACCTTTATTTAATTGGGAAATATTCCCTGTGACTAAAAATGAATTTTCTAGCAAAGATGATATTACAGCAGTGGCAAATACTGTGGTTTCATCACTGGTCTGGTTTGTCTGGTTGTGTTAAATAAAAAGAAAAAGTAGAAAATTGTGTGTAATTAAGGTAAAGAAAAACCGTGGATAAATAATACTGTTTGGATGGAATAATACGCCCAACTCACGACAAATGAAAATTTGGATGGAAAAACTTTCTTTCTTTAAAAATAAGGAAGTATTTCAAACATTATATATTGTTTTTAGAAATCTTGAATCCGTTTAAGATTATTTAGTCTGTCCAGTCCCAAATCCTATTTATATAAAAATAAGCTTAATCCAGATTAGCATATTTTTTATGCATTTGAAATACTGCCTTTTTGTTGTTTTCTTAAATAGAAATAAGGTTTTATTTATCTCAAGGTACTACTCTGTTCATGGTACCATGATGAAATTCAGGGAATAAACTGGTCTAGTCTGTTTTTTTCCTTTTTTGATAGACTCTAGCTCTTTGGTCAAGCCTTGAAATTAAGTTTGAAAACAGATGACAACTTTTTTCACCACACTGGAAAAAATCTAAATCTAGATAAGTAATTTTTTCTTAAAATAAGTGCATTTGTTCTTGGATTGAGGAGGTAAAAGAGACATTTTGACCATGGAACAAGACAATTTACATTTAAAATAGGAAAACACAATTACATTGTCTTATTTCAAGTGCATTTTATCTAAATATCTTCTTTTAAGAGCAAAATACTAATTCCGTTGACAGATCATCTTATTTACCTACTCAATTTAATGGTATATACATTTAATTTAAGAATTTTTTACCTATTTCTAGATTGTTTTTCCAGTGCAGCTTACACTTACCAAGTCGCTGTATTCTCACTTTGCTTACAAAGCGTAATATATTTTCTCCGGACCTAAAAAATACCGAAAGTGTAGGTGTTTATTTTTTTAGCGAAACTGACTAAAACTTTATAAATGAATCCTTGCAACCCAAGAAAAAAAAACAATATCAAACATGTTTCTAACTTTAAAATCACACAGTCATATCCACTTTAAGAAAAGATAACTTCATTTTTTTGTATTGTTGTTGTATTGCTCCTCAAAGTAAAATGGTTAAATCTGTTGTTAAAAGTAGGAAAGGGGATTCTGTAGTGGAAGACATGTCCAACAGTTGTTTGTGTATTTATGAATCGTGCGCACGCATCAGTGCCCCCTCCTTTGAAAAGTTATCTGCGCTGGAAACGCCTCCGCTGGTAGTTATGTATTTCACCTAGAGAGGCTTGTAACAATGGCAGCTGTATTTGCTGTGATCAGTGGGTAAAAAGTAGTGTGAATCTGTTTTGAAGTGAGAAAGTCAACCTGAAAACTTCATCAGTGCATTCAGTTCATCCAGATTACCTTCCTGCATTCAAATAGTATTGCGCTCGGTGCGCTGTCACTAGGAATCCCATTCAACAGCAGCCTATGGCACGGTCACCTCCTCAGGTTTGCCGCTGCGGCTGGAAGGTGGTTTTCATGTACGTAATCACAACTGCAGGCACCAGGACAATAAAAGTGAACATGTTAGGCTTGCAGATTTTGGTATTTTAGGTCAATTTAGGCGTTAATAAACTGTTTCAGACGAGTGATCATAGCGATCTGCATCAGCAGTGCTGTGTCTGTCTTCCTGCCAGCTCCCAGATCAGCTTCTCTGATTGGTTGATGTGATGCGTCCAGCAGCTTTCCAACTCCAGCAGCTGTGTTTGCAGCACGTCTCGCGCGTCAAATGCTCAGAAGCTCACGATGCGCTGCTTCAGCTGCTCAGACGCGCTGCTCCTGCTGCTCAAAACGCGCTGCAGGACCTTTATCTGCGCCTTGATGCGCGTCAACCATTGACTTTGCATCTAAACTAGCTGCTCCTGCTGCCTCTGCTGCTTTAGGTGTGAATGTAGCATTACTTTAGGAGTTCAAATGGCAGACTCCTCCACAGTGAATATGTTGTTTTTTAATAAAAACATTGTATTTAAAAAATAAAACACCTCCATGATGTTGTTGAACAGGCGTAGGAGTACATTTTCGTGCTTTTCATGCCGGACCGTAGCCAAACAGCGTATGAGTTACGCTTGGAGCCTATGTAAATAACGTACCGGTGGCAGGTACGCAAAATGTTTGATTGACAAACAAGTAGCCAATCCACTTTCGACAGTAGCCAAAATGGATTTGTAGGTCCCATCACAGCCAGAGTTTATGGATTGGATGGAACCATAAGTGCAAGAATAGCAGCCATGATTAAGTTATTTTAGATGAATCTGGACACTTAAATCCTTTAATACCTTTAAAAGATGCTGTTGTTGCTAAACTAGCTAAAAACAGGGGAAGAAATGAAACCTGATTCACGTGGAGACAACATTATGCGTCCCGGCAAAAGTATTTAGTCCTTTAGCCTGTGCCGCCATTTTAGAGGAACCTAACTCTGGCAACTGGTTTCAGTTATTTGTGAAATCAGGTGCCAGAGTGGAACAACTTAAACACTTCCTGTTTCGCTGTGTACACGCAGGCCGCAGACTTTTTTTGAAAGGCACCTTCATATCTCCATCCCCCCCTTTTTGCTGCTATGCGCCTTTTTGCTGCTATGTCGCTGCGTTTACGTTAGACACTGTCTGCTTTGGTTTTTCTCAACTGTTTTTGGTGTGATTATTTGGCAGTGTCACAGCGCCGCCAAAGGGCCTGGCATATGTACTACAGCGTCCTCGCTGGCGCTTGTGTACAGGGGTGTGGATGCAATTTAGAAATAAACATTTTATGGAAACTGTTTCAACCATAAAACTTACACTGTATAAAATATAAGATTTTTTTTGTAAGTATCTTTTTTCATAATTTGAGCAAGTAGTCAAGATAGTTTTAACATTTAAAATAAAAAAATATCCCATTATCCTATTTTGATAGCATTATATCTAATTATCTTGTTTCAAGGGCAAGATCATCTTATTCACCTGCTCAAATAAACTTTTTTTTAAGACATATTTTTGTTTTTAGATTAGGTTTTGCAGTGTAAAAAAGTTCTAATCGTTTAGTAACTTTGTGTAGTCATTCAGAAATATCAGTGTCACTATTCCCTGCTGGAAACTGAACCAACATTTGCAGTAAAATTGTAGTTAATGGGAAGTGCATTTTACAAACTGAAATGCTTGATGACAATAAAAGAAAATTGATGGCTAATATCAAATACCCTCCAAAATTAAATGTTTATAGCACATGATGCTTGGAGATAATGCCAGTGGCGCCCTTTCAGGGCTCCCAGAAGCCCTGTTCAAACCCTTCCTATAATACGTGGCTGCAGTGCAGTGAGACTATACTCCAGAGCCGTTATGGCCTCAGCTACCGTAATGTGTTTGGACAGATGGGAGAAGCAAGTGCTGATGTGCTTAACTACGCATTTTACAGCTAAACTATTAAAGAGTTGTGCTGTTTACACACCAGCATTTGAATACCTGTCTTCAGGCCAGTTTAATTATCCGGGCCCTTCTGTTATTTCTGCTGCTTTGTTGTCTTTCAGCTCTTTTTTTTTTATTTTTTTGCATGAGGCATGAGAGATTTGTTTGCAGCTTCATTAAGATATGGTGGTGGTAGCAGCTTGCAGGAAGCAAAAAGGAAAAATTGCTCAAGTATCTCATACTCCATTCGCCCTGCCTTCCTCATACAAACAAAGATACCGTACAAAACCCACGTTTCTTATAAAGTCATTTAAAGTGAGAAAATTAAAAAATGCCCTGTGATGCCTGCACTTTGAAAATCTCTCAGGGCTTTAGGCAAAGGGGAGGAGACACGCACCCCCCAGGTCCCTGTGATTCATCCTGACACGTTTGATTAGCTCATGAGTGCTTATAGACGGGGGGAAAGGGTTTGCATTATAATTTTGTTTCATGAATTCCTTCATATGTTCATCTTCAGCTGCATGTTCAAATTAACCATTAATCAAAGAGAAGAGAGGGAAGAGGGCATTTCGCCAGCAGTCTCAGGGCCTCAGTGAGCCGGTGGATATGGTATTGAGAGACGGTCGGAAGCAATGGTTTTTAATTATCTGGACTACATACAGGATGCCGTTTTTGATTGTTTTAATGAGGCAGCTGGCCTATTGTCTCCCCTTAATTCCTCCATTGTTTTAAGAATATGTCATAGTTCTTTATTCTTTTATCAGGTGCTCTGCAGGAGGATTCAGACAATAGCCTTCTCTCCAACTGCATTGGCCACTGCACAAAGGCAGCTCACACTGCAGACAGTTAGCAGGCAAACAAGTGCAAATCACAAGCTGCACTTTCTTTTAGCCTTTCCCCCAGTTTCTTAACTTAACGCTTTCGGCTGTTCACTCTAACTCTTGACCCCTCCCTTTCTTTCATGCCCCTTATTCATGCCTTTGTCACCAGTGGCTCACCTGAATTTCTCAGATTTGAATCACCTGTCAGGAAAAGGGCTGTGCGAGGCAAACAGCCATGACAAATCTGCTCTAAAGAACTCCTCCGTGGAACATTTGTTTTTTGTCTCTACTCAGGCAGGTTTTTAGCGCTTTGCTTCGTGATGCAACACCTTGCAAAAGTATTCATCTTTCATACATGCTGAAGTTTTAATGGCTTTCCATGACCATGAAATTGCATTTTACTGGGATTATTTTACCAACTGTACTACAACAAGGTAGCACATGGCTGGGATTTGAAAGTAAGATGATAAAGAAAACCTTAATATTATAATGTGCCTTTGCATGGAGCCCTTATCATATGTGGAAACTCTTAGATAAAATCTGGCCCGACATATTATCTTTGGAGGTTATCTCATTAGTAAATATCTAAATTATATGAGGATTTAATGTCATTATAAATCCAGGGCTTCTGTGGAGGCAGCATGCAGGGTGTGGGGAAGTTTAAATAAGCAAGTTTAGAGCTTTTTTTTTTTTATCAGTTTGATTTGGAAGGCCTCAGAGGAAAGAAATGAGACCAGAGTGTATTTAAGGAAATTCTTTCACATAATGGCAGAAAAGCAGGTCGGATGATCATTAGCATATGCAGCTATTAAAAAGGGACTAGGGTATTTTGTACCTATATTTCTGGAAAAGTCATCTTCTAACTATATACATTCATTAATACATGCATAAAATAGGTTTATCAGTAATATATCCCTAATCAAATGTGAAACCAATAGCTAAATTACAGAGACACATAAGTTACCTTTTGCCTTTTCCTCCATAAATCAAAATAACTAGTCTAACTAGTCTCTGCATTTGTCATCTTTAATGTTAGTTTATTGATGTGAATAATTCTAACTTTATTGTTATACTCAGTTTATGGTTATTATACCAACAATTAACATGTAATATAGGACCAAGCACTTCACAGTATTTCTGCTGCCACCCTCTGGTGTAGGGGCATCTAATAATTAGCTAAGGACGACGATGGCCACCCCTGGCCCCCCGTCTAGCTTCGCCTCTGGACTCAGACGAGCTATGCTAGAATTCATGTCACATTTTTCAGATTTTGATCAGCCAAACATTTAAAAAACATTAAATATACACTCTTATACATCACTGGTCTATCATCACATACAATTGCAATAAAATCTTTTAAAGTTTGTGATTGTAAATTCGACAAATCCAGTGGAGGGGACGACTGTGATTTGACATCTTTAAACCATATGCATCAAACTCAAGGTCGGCGGGCTGAATCTGAAATGCCACAGCATTTTATCCGGCCATCGACAGCCAAAAACATAAAATCAAGGATTAATGTATGTCCTTTTAACAACGTGGCTAGTGTGCTCTCTCACTGCAAGAATCTAACCCATGCTTGCCATCTTATATCTATATCTAGCCAAAAAGTCTTTTTAATCTTGTTTTGAGATTAATATACCAAACAAGAGCATAATCTGTTAGATTAATGATCTTCGTTTGAACAAATTCTACTTAAAATAAGTGTGATAATCTTCCAGTGCAGCAAGATCATTGCACTTGGTAAGACTTCTTAAAATCAAATATGTTTTATGTTTTCACTTTTGAGAAAGATTAATAATCTAACATAATCTCCTTTTAATTTGTATTTAATCTCAAAAAAAGATCAAAAAAAGACATTTTGATTAGATCTATGGTTGTAATTATTGCAAAATGATCCTTCTAAAGCCTTGATGATGCTGAAATAAAGATGATTTTAACTCATGTCCAGTTGCTCTGCTGTTTGTATGTGATGTTTGTTTGTTGAATGCAGCAGCATCTTTAATCTGCAAAGAATCCTGCAAACCTGACCAATTGTCTTTCTCGTTCCTATCTAGATTCCTCTAATGGTGTAATTCAGTCAGTTTTCCTTCAGCCTGAAATGAGTCAGTATAACAAGCTCAGCAGCACCTCGGTAAAACTAGGACACAGTCCTGAAACTCTCTTCCAGACTTCTCACACGCAGCAGATGGATTTGTAGCAGTCTTGGCTGCAGGGAAGCATCCCGAGAACGCATTTGTCAAAATGCAGTCAAACATTTTCATCAGATGCCAGATGATCTGCTTTATTTTCAGCTGAGGACGGTTGTCTCAGGTTTGGATTGATCCAAATAAGACGGGTTGGTAGCTCAGGCATCGGCGCCTCGTTTCAGATTCTCTTTATAAGCCAAGAGCATCCGAACAACAACGGGAGACTCAACTTTTGTGGCTTACATTCCTCGCCATTGTCAGCTGCAGTTTGTATCTACCTTGACGGCGGCTGGGGCAGACAGTGAAGAGGAGTTTTGTTATTTTAATTAGGAGATAAAAAGTTGAAGGGTCTCTCCAGGCAGTGTGTGGTATGTCAGAATCAAAAAAAAAAAAAGAGGATGAAGCAGAGAGGCCTGAAGTGTGCGCGTCGTCGCAGCAGATTGGCCGACAGATAGGCACTGCTCTTTAAAGTGACGCTGGAAACACACACACGCTCCCGGAGAGGAAGTGTGCACACAAAACGGCACAGAGACAGATAGCATATTTCACTCCTCTGACATGTTTGTGCCGCTCTAATTTTCAGTAAGTCACCAGCAGAAAAAAAAGTCCTAGTATGGTAACGTGAAATCTGAAGCACTCTGATTTACATGTGATGCATCTTTAGGTTATTTTTTTCTTTTCCCAAAAAACAGAAATGTGGATTTATTTCCACACATCATTCACCTTCATCCAGTCCTCAGAGCCGTTTTAAACTCTGATTCACAGATTTTGTGCAAACATGAGTAATCAGTGCTGCACACGTGTTGGGGGGGCTGTCCTCCATCTTTGCTACGCTCCTCAGGACTCTCTTTATTCCACACCAGCCTGGCCGCACGTCACGCCGCCTCTCAGCCTGACGCTCCGTCGGTATGTTTGCACATCTTTGAAAGCCAACTGTGCGCTCTAATTAATTGTCCAGCCTTCCTCAGAAACAATGTCCTAATTCTGCCATTTAGCAGGAGCGTATCATGGTTTGTTGTTATCTCCTCAGCCAGATTTCTGTAAATAGTCATATTAAAAACTTTAATCTCTTCAATGGGGGGGGAAAAATGAAGTGCAGCAGAAAAAGCCTGTCATGTGTTGAGATAATGTTTTTTTCCTTTTTTATCTGAGATAAAACCTTCCTTCACTCCGTTTACCCCCCTCCCTCTGTCCCTGGCTTGATGAATATGTTCAGAAGATTTCAGACGGATGGCTAATCCCAAAACACAACAATCTAATAATATGGAGGGCCTGTCTCAGTGCTGCAGCTGACAGCAACACCGCAGGCAGTAGACCCCCCCACCCCCCAAAAAAAAAAAAAAAATATATATATATATATATATATATATATATATATATATATATATATATATATATATATATATATATATATTTATATATAGTATGGAAGGACTGGACTAAGTCAAGAAACTAATCAAGGCTGAAATAGCAATACTGTTGGAAGTTTCTTCTACAACCATTCCCACTGTGATACATGGTGGTGGCAGCATCATGCTTAGAGAAAGCTTCTCTTTAGCAGGGCCGGTAAGGTGGTCGAATTTGGTGGAAAAGCAATAGAGCTGAATACATAGAAATCCTTAAAGCCAGCCTTGTTTTACACCTGACCAATCAAAGCAGAGGGGGCGGGCCCATTAGCTGTAAAAATGACAGTCCAGATTGCAGCTCCAACAGTCATGTTTTAATGATGCCTTTTTTTTTTTTATATGTGTACTTGTGCGTTCTCATTTACTCGTAAAACGTCATCAGCCTCAGCCCTAGTACTGTTCCAGTTCACAAGAACAGCAGACTGTGAACTGACAAAGTCTCCGGATGTTGTTCATGCCCCCCCTCTTTACCCAGCATGCATCAGAGCAGACTTGTCCGTTCGTGAGATTGACGGCCTTCCCAGCATGCACTGCGGCAGCAGCAGCATTCATTGGAAAGCTCACAGAGCTCAGAGTATTAAGTTAAAAGTTCTCTTTTCTGTTGCTGTTGTTCAATAAAAGTACGTTTTAAGATCATTTGAGGCGAGAAAATTACACTTTTAAGCAACACTATATTTACTGATTTAGTCCGTAATAAAAAAAAAAAAAAGCTCAGATGATGAGAGGACCGTGGCAGCCAGCAGACCTCGGAGGGTAACAGCAGCCATGTCTAATCCCAGCCCGTCTGCAGCAGCCCTCTCTCTGCATTGCTGTGTGAAGGACTCTGATGGCAAGATTTTTGTTTTATTTGGCAAAATGTTCATTTGATTTGTGTTTATCTGACTTTTTTCATTATTTTTCCCCCAATAAATGAAAAAAGTAACAATTTATTATTATGTAGCATGTGGTGACGTCACGAGTACGCTTCTGTTCTAACTGACCAATATTTATGAATTGGGAAGTGGCCTATGTGTTTGTGTCACATTGGTCATTTTCTGATTGGTTCCCGCTGACTTTCTTACTCCCGCCTTTAAAATCATGCTCTGCCTGCTCCTTTCTAGACTAATACGCCATGTACATGATGTTAGTCAGTTTTGCTGGCGAGGATACAATTATATAGGAATATCTAGAGATTTAAAGCAGAAAACATTCAGTTAGGTTACCTATCAGCTGTCCAATCAAAAACGTCCGGTTATTGGTGAAAATACAGATGTTCATAAAGTTGCCGTTGGCATGCTGGTACTTCATAGTGTTAATTTAATGCTTAAAAAGCAAAGTTCACCTAATTTTCTGGTATTCAGGTTTCATGCATCTTCATGCATATTCATATTCAATTCATCCTTTTTTCACCCAGAGTTATTTAACCAAAGCTCCTGTCTGATTTATAGTACTTCCAAGCTCCACTTGATGTTTGTGATGAGAATAAAGCTGGTTGTTTTTGTTGTTGTTTTTCTGGCATACCTCCTGAAGCAACAAGATGGTAGACTGATAGTACCTAGTAGCTGTTATGTAGACTTGTTGACCCCAGAGACGCCACTCTGGTGCTATTCATGACCATCAGAAGCGTTTAGGATTGAAACAAATCTCATTGTTTTCTCCAGGTGGCCAGCTGTGGTGCACCACCACCAAAAACATGATGGAGGGTGAGGAGCTGGTGGCGTTTGCGGTGGACTTTGACTCACGCCTGCAGGCGGTGAACCACATGTCTCTGAGCGAGGGCATGTACCCGGCCCGGCTGCTGGACAGCATCCAGCTCCTGCCACAGCAGGCCGCCATGGCCTCCATCCTCCCCACTGCCATCGTCAACAGTAAGTCTCCAAACTATTTTTTTTCCCAGTCTCTGAACTCAGTCACCTGCTTAACAGGAAGCGTTGTCTCCGCTGGGCGTAGATTAACCCAGATGAGTCTCTGCACTGCAGATAAGAACCACCGACCTTCAAGTTTTGGGTTCACATAAACACACCCAGACTCGATGCTAACGTGTTAATTGCAGGATACTCGCCTCATGCAAATAGTGTCTTTGTTTATTTAGCGAGGGCTATCAGGGTTCAGTCCGACAGGGAGGCTTCTGTAAGCAGATGGTCCAGTGTTCTTGTTTGCCCTTGAGAAAGGGTACCAACCTCGTGGTAGCGGCACAGCGATAGGCTGCAGCCGTGGATTTCGTGGAAAAGCCTTTTAATGCAGGCTTTGAGAGTCACAACCGGAGAAGAGGAGTGTTTATCTGCAAGCTATTTATCTTCATACTAACACTTGAAAGCATTTTGTGCCCTGATATAGTGTCATCCCCCTCCCCACCACCCTTTTGTCTCTTTCTGTGTCCCTGCAGAAGACATTTTTCCTTGCAAAGCATGTGGAATCTGGTTTCGGAGCGAAAGGAATCTGCAAGCCCATCTGATGTATTATTGTAGCGGACGGCAACGGGAAATGGAGACGGTGGTGGAGGACGGTGACAACGGACCCCACCAGACCCCCAGTAGCTGCCCCTTCCCTCAGTGCAACAAGAGCTTCTCTGGAGCCAGGGCCCTGGAAATGCATTTAAGCACCTCACACAGCGGTTAGTCACAATATCATTGGTCCAAAAGATACAGATGTGAAGAAATTAGGGATGCACGATATTGGGATTTTGGCCGATATCCGATATGCCGATATTTTAAAACTCATGTAGCCGATAACCGATATCGATACCGATGTTAAAGCTGGACAGAAATAAGTAGTCATTGAAAATAGCAGTTTTGTTATCCATTTCTGACACTTTGAAAAATAATATACTCAAATATATTTTCATATGCTGATATCAAATTGATTTTTAAAAACGCGGTATCGATCTATTTTACTTTTAAAATCTCGTGAAATTTCATCGTTCTGTTACAAACTCTCGGGATATTTTGCTAATTCTTGTGAGATTTTGTTAGTAAAATAGATCGATACCGCGTCAATATATCAACATATAAAAATATGGCAAAATTTTGTGAATTTTCGGGGGCTTTCGTAGCATAACGATGACATATAGCAATATTTCATTAGTAAAAGAGATTGATATGGTGTTTTTAAATGGCAATATATCAGCATATGAAGATATTGTGATATTTTAATGTATCAATATTTTTTCCCTCGTCTTTAGAAGTTTTTAAGTCTGTAAAAAAGAAGTTTTTGAGGAAGAAGAAGTAGTATTTTTTTTTTCAGACTTTAGAAACTCAGAAGCTGATCAAATATCGGGTTAAATATCGGTGGGGTGGCCGATGTCCGATATTCAGTTTTAAGGCCGATACAGGCAGATACCGAAAGGGGGACGATTATATTGTGCATCCCTAGAAGAAATGGATTTGCTTCCTTTAATTCTTCATTTGCTGCTGGTTTTGCAATGCTGATTACAGGGAGGAATGATAATCCTTATCACCACTTATTTGAATGAAATTGATAAAATTCTTATAATTAATCATATTGATAAAATCAGATAGTACCCAGCCTCATTATGACCAGAGATATAGGATCAGAAGTTTACTTAAGAGTAACCATTCTTGTCCCTAATCATGAGGTAGGCTGAGAGGTAGGAATAAGTGACATCTGGGCTTTAGGCAAGGAGGGAAGAGTACATAAAAGATGTAATCAAGTATAAGTAAATTCAATATAATTCAGTTTATTTCTATAGCGCCAATTCACAACACGTCATCTCCAGGCACTTTACAGAGACAATTCAACCAGATCGTACAGTCACATTGGTTCAAAGTTTTTTATCTAAGGAAAGCCAGCTGATTGCTTTGACTCATTGACTCCAAGCCAACTAAACTCGAAGTAAACTACTATTTGGTATAAAGCAGAGGTCACGGATTAACGGACCCGGGTCTGGATCCGGACGCACCTGCTGGCTAATCCGGAGCACTATTTTTATAAACAAGGGTTTGTTCTTTAGTGAAGTTATTTACAGTAGAGGAGCCAAACATTTTACTTCAGCAAGAGTGTCAATATTTTCATAAGATGTCATTAAAGTATGGTGCAGTAAAACCACAACTAAATGCATCTCTCTTTCAAAACGTTACTCAAGTAACTGAGTAAATGTAACTAGTTACTACACTCTTCTGACTTTAGGGAAAATATCCTCCACATTTTGAAAAAAAAATCTGGATATTTTGAAACAAACTCTTTGGAAGGTACGACACGGTGGTGGTGGTGTGATGCTGGACAAAGATGAATTGCAGTAACTGATTAATAAAGGATTTTTTTTTTTTTTTTACATGGAGTCAGTTTGGTTTATAAAGCTTCTCTCACAGAAGCAATTAGGAAAAATATCACCACTAGGTGGGGCTGTGGAGCACTGTCGGTAAACAAAAACAAGACGTGTGATAAATGAAGCCTCTTGAGTGTCCCAACCTTAGTAGAAAGCAGTGTTACACTTACAGTAACCATCATTTATAAATGATAGAGCCCATTTATTCATGATTAACAGGTTTATTTAGTTATTAATCCTCAACAATAATTTAAAAACTACATGTTACAACTTTAATATAAACCATGTATAAAAGGTAAATTGATTGTTTATTAAGGTCTGATGTTGGTTTAGGGCTAAACCAACATGGAAGGGCAATATGATCTATTTATCTTCAATAAATGGTTTAGATGCCGTTTATAAATGATGTCTAATATTGATCAACTATTGCTTAATCATTAATAAATGGTCCCTTCACCATTTATAACTGATGGTTATTGTAAAGTGTTACTGAGAGCAGATACTCTGAGTAATTCTACCCCTCTCTTTGGGAAGTAGAAGAGGAAAAGGGGGGTGGAGTCCTCATCGGATGCCTCCTGTTCTCATTGGTTCCTGAGCCATGGGGGTGTGGCCACAAGTAGTTAATTGGCAGCCTGCCTGGCATGTAATTAAGAGACAGGAGAACAGCATAGAGAGGTTGTGTGTGATGTCACAATCTAGAAAGATACCTTTAGGTTTTCACATCACTGTTTTTTATTTAGTTACATCTCATATAATGAGTGATTTATATATTTTTTTCTATTATTTGTGTTTTTCTGAATATATATTAGGTTATGAAAATATTTAAGCATGATTAAAGAGAAAAAAGACAGGGAAAAAATGCTTTTTCATGGCAACCTTGAAGCACAGTAAACAGAGCTTTGTAGTGTTAACAGCTTTTGTAGATACGTTTTAAATTTCAAATGATGCTGCTTTTGAAAATTCTGACAATTGGACAGATTTCAGCCTGAAGATTAAAAAAAGCGACTGTCATTTCATATAAGACATATACATACCCTGCTGTCACTGTGCATAGTTGACAGTTTATCGTAAAAAAAAAAAAAAAAAATCGAGAGTATGTGAATAAGCTTGGCGTAAAGCACGGGTGTTTGATGGTTTCTGCGGTGAACTCTAAAGGAGAAGTGGGAGACGAGATTCTGAGCATTTCTCTCTTTTATCTCCCTCACAGGTGTCAAAATGGAAGAGAGCCTCCCTCCTGGCACCAGCTTGAAATGCACAATCTGTAACTACACGGCAGATTCTCTTATTACATTCCAGCATCACATCATGTCTCACCTGTCACAGGCGGCCTTCAGATGCAATCACTGCCATATCAGCTTCCAGAGCCACAGGGAACTCTTACAGCATCAGGACTTACATGGGCACGGCAGCAAACTTCACAGGGAAGGCGACGGCACTGAGCTTTCCCCCAGGGGTCCGGAGGAAAGCCTCCAGCAGCAGCAGCAGGGCCGCGCAGAGCTGGCCAACAGGAAGGACGCTCTGATGGGAAGTCCCAAAGGGGCCATCAGTAAGGAGACCAGCACAGACGGAGAGGCTGACAAGGCTGAGAAGAAGCCCATGCCGTCTGCTCAGAAGGGAGAGGCCCACCCAGGCAGCAAAGCCAGTTTTTCTTACACTAGGATCAAATCTGAGCCCTCCAGCCCCCGTCTGGCCTCCTCCCCTGTACAGCATAACATGCCTACATTTCCCATGGGTCCCTTCTTGTCTCAGTTTGCTTTCTCCCAGGACATTTCGGTCGTCCCACAGGCTTCTGAGATTCTTGCTAAAATGTCAGAGCTGGTCCATCGAAGACTGCGCCATGGCGGGAACAGCTACCCTCCTGTCATCTACAGTCCTCTGATGCCCAAAGGGGCCACCTGCTTCGAATGCAACATCACCTTCAGCAACCTGGACAACTACCTGGTACATAAAAAGCACTACTGCAACAGCCGCTGGCAGCACATGACGAAGTCTTCGGACTTCTCGGCTCTCTCCGATAAGGTTCCGGAAGCGGTGAGCCCAAACAGCGGTCACAGTTCTGTTAGCATGCTGGCCGGCTCCCATCCCACAGAGGCCGAAGGCCACCTAATGCAGTCCGCTTGTATGAACTCCAACGTTTTGGACATGATTAACGCGGCGGCCAAAGGCCCCGATAAGGATCTAGCAGGACAGGTGAAAAAGGTGTCGACCCCAACGGGGGTAGAGGACCGACTCAACGGGAAGCAACTGGAAGGGAAAAGTCCGAGCACAGGGTTAGTGGAAAGCGACAATGACCCCAACAAGACCACCTGCGAAGCCTGCAATATCACCTTCAGCCGCCACGAGACGTACATGGTCCACAAGCAGTATTACTGCGCCACTCGTCACGATCCTCCCATGAAACGGATGTCCGCTAATAAGGTGCCCTCCATGCAGAGAACCATGAGGACCCGCAAGCGCAGAAAGATGTACGAAATGTGTCTCCCCGATCAGGATCCCCAGAGGATCCCTATGGGGCAGCCGGGTTTCCTCGGAGTTCCTCCGATGAACCCGTGTACATCTCAGGAGGCCGTGGAGAGCCTAGCAGACCGCTTCCACCCCCGCTGTGATATCTTCCCCGGCATGGTACCCAAACACCTGGAGGCCTCTCTGACTGTCACTAAGCCTATTCTGCCTCCCAAATGCAGCACCGGGGAGCAGCAGGAGCTGGACGCACCCATTGATCTCAGCAAAAAATGTTCACCTGTCCCCGATAAGACGTGTAGCTCTCCCAAAAGACTTTTGGACTATCACGAATGTGCAGTGTGCAAGATAAGCTTCAACAAAGTGGAGAACTACCTGGCACACAAACAGAACTTTTGCCCTGCGACAGCTGCTGCCACAGCTGCTGCCGCTGCAGCTCAACAACAGCAGCAACACAATGAAGGCAGCACCTTGGAGTCTGCTATGTTCCCAGATGTAAAGAGTGAAGGGAACAACAGCCCCGATGACGGTTACGATAAGAGCCCTGGGAAATGTGAGAAGAACGGAAATGGGAAGGTGGCGGTGCAGAATGGAGGCATGTTCCCCCCTCACCTGGCGCCCGTGCCCGGACTTAAGCCTTTCACTGAGCCTCAGCTCATCCCAACAAAAGACGAGAACAAGAATATGTTTCTGCCCCACTGCCTTTATCCAGGAGCAATAAAGAAGGCAAAAGGTCCTGAGCAAATATCACCGTATTTTGGGATAAAGCCGACAGATTATGTGGCAGGAGGGCCAGTGGTGCAGGGAGAAGCAGGAGAACAGGAACAGAGCGTCAACGGCGGAGGAGAGACAGGAACCACCAGAGACCAGGCCCCACAGCCCACAGCAAACGGCTGCCCCCACCCAGGCAAGGAACCCCTTCCCCTCCTGCCCAAAAACCGGAGCATGGTCATCGTCAACGGGGGGCACAAGGCGGAGGAGCGGTCAGGCACGGCGCCTCCGCAGCAGGAGAACCAGCCCCAGTCAGACAGCCAACCCTCCAACCCCTCACCCACGTGGGGCGCTGAAAATCAGGCCGACTCCAACGAGAACATGTCCCCATCTTCCAAGTCCCCCGGCGAGGAGGCGGCGCCGGCGGCCAACAAAGGCGTGAACGGCTCGGGGAGCGGCAAATACTGCCGCCTGTGTGACATCCAGTTCAACAACCTATCAAACTTTATTACCCATAAGAAGTTTTACTGTTCATCACATGCTGCAGAGCATGTCAAATAAGCTCAGAACACCAGGACCCTTCCTTTTCCTTCCCCTCCACCTTTAAACCAGACTTCTCCTCCTTTTTTTCCCCCCTCTGTTTTTGGTACACTGTCGTGTCTGGAATAGTGCATCATGCAGTGCTAAACGCTGCTTGTGGACAATCAAGAGAAGCTTCTTCTTTCATCGTTTTAAGACTTAAAAATGCAAACCACTGGTTTGGGTGAAAAAAAAACAAAAAAACAAAAAAATGAAGAAAAGAAACGAGAATCAAGAATAATATTGGTGCCACGTTCACATTAATTTATTTTACAATCAGTATTACTAGGAGTAGTGATCTTAATTTAAATTCAAAAATGAAATTTATATCAGAGTTGTTTGTAATGTTATTGTATAGTCATTCTTGTGTAGCACACATATTGTTTACACTGTAATGTAGGCTCAACGAAACAAACAATACAAAAACGAAGACGCATTTTAGACTCAAAAATAGCTACTGAGGCACTTGTGTATTCTTATTTGCTGTACCAGTTTCCGTATGCTCAAAATGTCTCCTGCAGATGAATGCTAACAACTCGTTCGTCTTATAAAACCACCGACCGAAGGCGATTTGCCGGGCTCAGCCCTGCATCTCACATTTTAGCATACGTACATGGCTTTGCATACATATGTGGCTGTTTGTCCTCGTCTCTTTCGTTCAACTCAAATGTGGATGTTTTCATGAGGATGACGACATTCTTGTACAGTACTCGTATTTCTGTTGAATGATACACTTTGGTCTCCCTTTTTGAAATTTGCTCTCAATGCAATACTTTGTAAATGGGGGAACATTACTGATAGCAGTATTATGACACGGGGACTGTGCATATAATTATTTGTTTCCCCAAAAACAAGAAAAAAAAGGAGAAAAAAAAAAAGACGCTGTTGGAGAATGAAGTTTATTGCTGAAGAACAAGTTGGGAGTGAGGTCAGTGGGGAAAACTGATGTAAAATGATCATTCCAATGTCCTGATTATGGAAGAAAATGTTTCTTAAAACGTTGTTGCTATGCATGTATATGGATGGAATTAAATTCCAGATCTGTTGGAAATTTTTATTTTGATGTGGTGTCATAATTAAACTTAAATCCTCAGGATAAACAAGTGGTCTTTGTTCATTATTTCTGAAGCTTTAGCTAATGCTAGTATGTTAGCAAGAAAGCTAATTAAAAAAAATCAAAATGTTGTATTTTGAAGGAATGATTTCACTTTTTGAAAATTTACAAAATACCGAAACAAATTAAAATCTGCATGTTCTAATCAGTGTTTCATTAGAAAAATATAGCTTATCCTCTTATTTTTTTTATTGAGATTTTGTTTTGTGCTAGTACTGAATAAATAGAAAACATGGAAAATGATACGATTTTAAAATGGAGAAGAAAAAAAGCCTTTATGTTCAATTCAATTCAGTTTATTTAAATAGCGTCAATTCAACACATATCATCTCAAGGCACTTTGTTCACCAGATCATCCAATCAAATTGATTCAAAGTTTTCTATCTAAGGAAAACCAGATGATTGCACCGAATCATTGAATCGAAGGCAATCCCTCACATTAAGCATGCTTGTAGCGACAGTGGAGAGGAAAAACTCCCTTTTAACAGGAAGAAACCTCCAGCAGAACCAGGCTCAGTGTGAGCGGCCATCTGCTGAGGCCGACTGGGGATCAAGCAGACAGAAGCAGAGATACAAAAAGCAGCTGTAAAAGGCGGCCCCGTCCAGGAAACACACAGCCAGGCAGACGAGCTCCCAGCCAGCTCCCATGTCAGAGGATGAAGAGAGCACATCCAGTTAGTCACGGTTTAGACAGTTATATGGTTGTTTAGGTCATTTAATTTCATCTAGGGTTGCCCTATTTTTAGTGATAGCCTCTTCCCATCAATTTAGATCAGCTTTTAACTCTATAAAATAAATAAATAATTTAATTTAAATAAAATAATTTAATAAAATGACTCCTACAGCATGATGCTGCCACTACATTTCCCAATGTCAATGGCACCTTGGAGATGCATTGTTTATAGGGTATTTCACCTGAAAGTTGTATTTTGGCTAAATAAGTCTCTAATAATCCGAAAGTGGGGTGGTCCTCCTAATAAAGAGCTAAAATTATGATTACTACAGTTAAAAGGTGGCAGTCTTAAATGCTATTGATTGGAGCTCCTCTTAGGTTTGCAGATACGTTCTGCACTCTGAGATGTTTGAAGCTGAATCCAAGGTGGCTGACAGGTTCAAAACAAGCAGCAAATGGCCAAACATGCTGTAGACATAGGAATAATGCAAACTGCAACAACAAAAAATGCTGTAATACTGCAATGCAAAACAAAACAAAAAAAACGTACTAACAAAACAAAATATATGTCTAGTCTTTTTTTATATTTTTATGAAGTGGTGGGAATCTTTCTCCATTTAAAAAAAACACAATTTCCTGCAATTGCACAGTTTTTTTTTTGGGGGGGGGGGGGGGGGGGGGTCTTTTTGCTGCATTTCTGTTTTATTCATGAATTTTATTTCCACCTTTGTTGCATATTTGGTGCTTTTACAGTCGTTTTTTTGTTTTTTGCCCGTGTTTTGGAGTTTGCGTCGTTCATGTCTCTGCAAGACGTTTGGTCATCTGTGGCTCATTTAGTCGTCTGCACCCTTTGGCCACAGTATAGATTCTCCATCATTTTTAATGGTTTCAAAATTATCCTAAATTTATCTCGTCTGCCGTGTTTCTTATTCATGGTGCAGCTGGTTTATTCTTTTGCATTGCATAACATTGTTTTACAGAACAGCTGGATTTATACCAACATAAAATCACCCCAGATGAGCTCTATTATTGATAAGGACTTTGGAAGGCAGTCGGTCACTCTGGACTTTATTTAGGGGTAACAGTGAAAACTAGACTGATTATAAGAACCTTCAGATTTCAGTAAAATCATGCATCACATTTCATCTACGTTAAATCTATGCAATACCCTGTTTGTAAATTAGATCCCAATAAAACACACTTAGGTTTCTGTTTTTATTATATTGAAACGCACAAAAGATTCATTAATATGAAGCTGAATTTTTTGCAGGAAGTTAAATGAACTGAAGGTACTTTTCCTGTTGGCCAAAGCGTGACAGAATATTAAGATAAAGGAGTTTCCTGATGACGTCTGTGTGTCCGCGACCTGTAATAGGAAAAATGTATTAATTCTTTGGCACCGGCTAATCTAAAGAAGAGGCTGCAATAACTTAGAAGATGAGAGGAATCTATGATAGAACATGTTTGACCATTAAATGGCCTCCAGTTATCTTCAATTAGAAATCTGTAGCTATGAAGTAGAACTGTGCAGAAATGTGTTGTGGGAACGACTTTCTGATGAACCTTAGCAGACGTGCAGAAAATGAAGCGCAGCACAGAGAGGTAAAAGTATGAGCAGGAGGTTTTATTGAATATTTAAAACATATTCAGGTGTAGCTTGGCCCATATCTGAGGCGTCCCTTCCTTCTCTGGCCACAGGTCACTCGCTCTGCGGTCTGGCTTGACGCTGGCTGACGAGTTTCCACAGGTGCTGGCTGATGGCAGATGGCTGCTTGTAGATCATTCGCCGGTCTGCTCCTTTTATGTGAACGTGATTGGCCGATGGGTAGGATTCCTTCAGAAACCTCTTTTGATGTTGGGCTACCATCTGGTGCAGGAGGAATATGATTTACAGTGTTACTGTAGCATTGTTCATTTACAGCAGGAGGAAGTGGAGCAGTCGCAGCAAACACTTACTTGGTTCAGGTGTTCTGGTATTTGCTCGTCAAACAGCTCCCCAGTCAGCATGCTCACCGTTATCTTGCTGGAGAGGGGTTTAAACTTAGTGATGTCCCTTTAAAAACAAACAATATTAAAACATAATGACGTATCTGGTGGATTTTATATCCAGAAACAAGCTGTTGTACATGTTGGTCTAATCTACGGAGTGAATGTTGTTTCATTATTTTTGCAAACAAAGGATATGTTTTGTAAATATAAATAGAAAGGGGAAAAAAAACACATGTTATTTAAAATTAAAAAAGAAGCAATCCAGAAAGTTAAACTTGGAAAAAAAAAATCAAAAAATTTCAAATTTCTTTTGTGAATTTTCCCTGATTTTACTTTTCCAAATACTTTTTCAAATTGTTTTTATCACATTTTTTCATATTTATTTAGTACATATCCATTTTTTTCATTTTATTTATTTAAAATTCATTTTCGTTTAATTTGATTAATTTCATAATTTTCTTTCAGAATTGCGTTTCATAGATCAGATTCTCTTCCCTTCTGGGGGCGGGCTTTCCCCTGGAGTGATAAGCAAAGAATCATTTCTATTGGTCAGCTGTACCTTAGCAACAACATCGTATTTGTCGATGTGCAGGTCACTAGTGGCTTTGAAATGGTCTTAAAGCGAACAGACTGATCTCTAAAATGCCATTTGAAAAGAAGGCAATTCATAAAACTTCATTTAAAAAAGGAAAATTTTATTTAAAAAAAAACTGAAAATTACACACACATATGTATAGATAGATAGATAGATAGATAGATAGATAGATAGATAGATAGATAGATAGATAGATAGATAGATAGATAGATAGATAGAAAACCTTATGTTGATTAAGATGATTTTCAAACTTTAATTTCTGCATATCATTTTTCTTTTTTAATTCAAATTAAAACATAATAGAACAACATTCACTCCATACGTACCTGACTTGAGCAGCACTTTCATTCATGAAATAATGCTCGTCCACTGCACTGCTTTGGTGGGCTGGGTTACTAAGGAGGTACTTCTATAAGACACACGGGGAAAACAGAGATTAGCCTGATAATAATTATTCAGAAAAAAATCTGAAATCAACTTCAGAAATGTATTGAAGGAGAAACCTAAATATATAAGTCTATAATAATATAACTACAAATCACTTTTTTAATTGAGTGCGTAAACCGTCAAATTTTCAACCCCTTACTTTTTACATAGTTCTTTATTATTTTAATCAATCAATTGTTTTTAAAAAATATATATTTTCAAAGTTCCTTACACATTTTTCTGTTGTTTTTTAATTATTAAGGATTAAATTAAAATATAGTAAACTTTCAAATGTGGATCACGGTTCTTGATGCTGATTCGCCCTGTACATAGTTAAAGTCTTGGGTTCCTGACGTTTTCAAAAAAAGTTTTGAATAAGAAGGCAAAATGCAAAATAAAAGATCCAATAAAATCTAATAAATTAACTGCTTGATCACTTTACCATTATGTTTGATGGCTACCTCCCTTATATGCCATCAACTGGTTTGAGAAACTGTAAACAATGCCTGATAAAAAAAAAAAAATGAAGAGGAACTCATAATACATGTTAAAACGTGTTCATAGATCCTTACTGTCATTTTATAAACATTTATCTAACAGGGTTGATCTTAAGATGAACTGGAATTATAATAGAACCAGTCTGTAGAATCATCATCTTCTATAATAGAAGTTAATGCCCAATGTGATAAATGTCCATGGGTGTGCTTTGGTGGTGCAGTAGTTAGCGCACACGACCCATGTTGGAGGCCTTAGTCCACGACCCGGGCGACCTGGGTTCGAATCCGACCTGTGGTCCTTTCCCACATGTCTCTCCCTCTCTCATACCCCTTTCCTGTCAGCCTACTGTACATAAAAAGAGCCATTAGTGCCGTAAAAATAAAAATAAGTAAATAAAAAATTACATCTTCATAATAAACGACTGGGAAGTTTACACGCCCTCCCTGTAATGAAAACAATAAATTCTCATTGGTAATTCCCAAAAAAACAAAACTGAACAAAGAAATAAAAAAATTACTAAACAATCATTCAGAAAAATAAAATATAGATTTGAATTTTTGTCTAAAAAAATAGTTCCCAAAAACCAAAGTGTTTCAGACAAATTAAAGTGCCTTGCTCATGAGCGGTAAACCGACATCCCTGTCAACAGGTGCAGAAGTCTGACTGAACATTAGCTGAACAAAATGTTAGTTCTGGAGCTCCATCAGGCTCGTTTACATCTTTTATTTATTTATATTTACGTATTTATATTTATTAATATAAACATGTATATATATGTATATATATATATATATATATATATATATATAGATTTTTTTTCTTTCAATATCAATGTTATGATTTACATTTTTATTATAACTTCTGTCAATTTCAATTTATTTTACTGGCAAATTTTTTTTTTTCCCTTTCTTTAATGAAAATGTGTGCAAACTTTATAGCAGCCATGTTTTTATTTACTGGAGATTTTTTTACGTCTCCTGAGGCAGCTGGTGTATGGCAGAAAGCCTTCACTGCCATCCAATAATCCTAATTTAATTGAACTTGTTTTTAATAGCGATAAAAACCAGTTGAATGATTTTTATCTGAGGGACTTTTAAAGATCCCCTCAATGTTTTCTTGAGAAGGAAATGAAATAGATTATAAACACCTGCTCTTTTTTAATTTGATGACAAACCCCAAATGAAAAAACTGTAAAATAAAAGGCTAAAATTGAAGCTGGATTTTTGTTTGTGAAGCAGATTGCGTTTTTCTGGTGCACGTTTTATGTCGGTGTTAGAATATGAAACATAAATGAATAAATAAATGTACCATTTAATAATCAAAATCACATTATAAATTAAATAGGTCATTAATGTCATTAATAATATATTTATATAAAATGAATCTAATTACTGCAATCTTTGAATTGAGAGGGAAATAACATAATATACAGTGGGGCAATAAAGTATTTAGTCAGCCACCAATAGTGCAAGTTCTGCCACTTTAAAAGATGAGAGAGGCCGGTAATTTTCATCATAGATATACCTCAACTATGAGAGACAAAATGAGAAAAAAAAATCCAGAAAATCACATTGTCTGATTTTTAAATAATTTATTTGCAAAATATGGTGGAAAATAAGTATTTGGTCAATAACAAAAGTTCATCTCAATACTTTGTTATATACCCTTTGTTGGCAATGACAGAGATCAAACGTTTTCTGTAAGTCTTCACAAGGTTTTCACACACTGTTTTGGCCCATTCCTCCATGCAGATCTCCTCTAGAGCAGTGATGTTCTGGGGCTGTCGCTGGGCAACATGGACTTTCAACTCCCTCCAAAGATTTTCTATGGGGTTGAGATCTGGAGACTGGCTAGGCCACTCCAGGACCTTGAAATGCTTCTTACGAAGCCACTCCTTCGTTACCCGGGCGGTGTGTTTGGGATCATTGTCATGCTGAAAGACCCAGCCACGTTTCATCTTCAATGCCCTTGCTGATGGAAGGAGGTTTTCACTCAAAATTTGACGATACATGGCCCCATTCATTCTTTCCTTCACACAGATCAGTCGTCCTGGTCCCTTAGCAGAAAAACAGTCCCAAAGCATGATGTTTCCACCCCCATGCTTCACTGTAGGTATGGTGTTCTTTGGATGCAAGTCAGCATTCTCTCTCCTCCAAACACGACGAGTAGAGTTTTTACCAAAAAGTTCTATTTTGGTTTCATCTGACCATATGATATTCTCCCAGTCATCGTCTGGATCATCCAAATGCTCTCTAGCAAACTTGAGACGGGCCTTGACATGTTCTGGCTTAAGCAGGGGGACACGTCTGGCACTGCAGGATTTGAGTCCCTGGCGGCGTAGTGTGTTACTGATGGTAGCCTTTGTTACTTTGGTCCCAGCTCTCTGCAGGTCATTCACTAGGTCCCCCCGTGTGGTTCTGGGATTTTTACTCACCGTTCTTGTGATCATTTTGACCCCACGGGGTGAGATCTTGCGTGGAGCCCCAGATCGAGGAAGATTATCAGTGGTCTTGTATGTTTTCCATTTTCTAATAATTGATCCCACAGTTGATTTCTTCACACCAAGCTGTTTACCTATTGCAGATTCAGACTTCCCAGCCTGGTGCAGGTCTATAATTTTGTTTCGGGTGTCCTTTGACAGCTCTCTAGTTTTGGCCATGGTGGAGTTTAGAGTGTGACTGTTTGAGGTTGTGGACAGGTGTCTTTTATACTGATAACGGGTTCAAACAGGTGCCATTAATGAAGGTAACGAGTGGAGGACAGAGGAGCCTCTTACAGAAGAAGTTACAGGTCTGTGAGAGCCAGAAATCTTGCTTGTTTGTAACTGACCAAATACTTATTTTCCACCATATTTTGCAAATAAATTCGTTAAAAATCAGACAATGTGATATTCTGGATTTTTTTTTTCACATTTTGTCTCTCATAGTTGAGGTATATCTATGATAAAAATTACCGGCCTCTCTCATCTTTTTGAGTGGGAGAACTTGCACTATTGGTGGCTGACTAAATACTTTTTTGCCCCACTGTATTCCTAAGGGGTCTCTCAGTCTGTAGCACTGATAGTTTTTGGGGTCACAGGATAGAAAGTCCGGGTCGGTCAGGGCGGCCAGGTGTCATGCACCACAGTGAAGACGTGAACTCCCAACCAAAGCTGAATTTTCTTTACTTCCATTCATGGTCCACACCTTACTGGATCGGGGGGGTTCAGATCCCATTCATTTCACTACAAACAAATCTGGTTCAATTAGGCTGTGCTTAGAGAAGCTGCCCTTGCTCTATTGAGCCTGGCATGCTTGTATCCATGTCTGTCCGCCTGTGTGTGTGTGTGTGTGTATGTGTGTGAACATCTTAACCTTCACTGGCCTGACGACAAAATCCTTTTTTTTTTCCTGTCCTTGGAGAAGTCAAGCACAATGATGTCCTTGTCTCCTTGGCAACAACTGAAATGCTTAAAAAGCATTGAAAATAGGTCCCCCATCTCTGCTGCCATCGAGTTGTGGGTGGCTGGCAGCAGAGAACAAGGCATCTTAACGAACTCTTAACACTTCAGGCAAGACGTCATCGCATCCCAGAGACAGCAGCAGGGAAACGGTGGAACGGATCTCTGAGAGGCTGTTTTCAATCAATAACCTCAGCACCTCTCAGAACGCCTTCACTAAAAGACGCGGCTTGGTCTGCCTCCGTTCCTGCTCTGCTTTTAGCCGATTTCACAGGTTTTTAAAAATGACCACAGGACTCTGAGACAAGAGGGGCCGGAAAATGATTTACAACACATCTGAACGTAGAGCTAAAAGGAGATAAATACAATCTGAAACACAAAGAGCAGAGCTTAACAGCTGTTTCCTCTCAATCTGTATGACCTGTCAGAAAGCTGTCTAACATACCAGGCATCAGCAGACAAATACAGTCCGTCTGCTGCATCATGTCAGCCCTCAAGAAGGCGAAGCGCTTTTCTTTTAAACAAAAAAAAAAAGATGAGTGTGTCACATCCAGCAGGATTCTGTGTGTCTGACAGTTTGGAGACAAACGCTCCTGCAATCATCACCCACTCTGCTATCTGGGCTGAGGAGGAGGAGGAGGCGCGATTATTCTCCCGCTAGCACCATCCTGTGGCTGCACGGGAAACACAACAGGACCCTACTGCAGTCTATCAATGTTTATCCATGTAATATGACAGAACGGCTCTCTGCAGGGAACCGCTGGAAACTTTTTATTTATCCCTAAAGTTTAAACCTAAATAAACAGCTTCCAAGCTTTAAGCTCACAGTGAAGTGAATCCTGACCTGACGCTGCATGACCTCCTCAGTGAGGTTTTCTCCCTTTAGCACCGGCTCCATGGCCCCCAGGATGATCAGCATGCGGCTCAGACCCGTGGCTGCTGAAAACTGACGGACCTGGAGAGAAGGAAGCAGCCTCCCATACCTGAAACAGGTGAAGAGACATAGATCAACAACGTGGAGGAGGGTTCTGTCCACCAATACTGCCTTACAAGGAGGGTTAGCTTGTTCAGATTGAGCTGCAGCAGAAATGAAAGTCAACAGAAAGCTTTAACAACATAAATGCACCATTTTTCTATTGCAAAATATTGCGTAAAGGTTTGAATGTTCTTCCTAAATATCTAAATAATCAAGTCGATCTAAGCAGTTCACTCATAAAACCAACTCTGGTCATGTTTCAAACTTTCTTAAGAGAATAAATTTGCCTGGGAATAAAAACTCCCCTGCTATTTTTTTGGCAGACGAGAGAAGAAGAGCTGCATGATTTTGTAACTCAGGAGGCCCAATCGGTTTCGGCTCACTGGTGCTCTGAATTGGCTGGTCTCAGCCTGTGGAGCCCAATCAATAGCGTGGCACGACAGCTGGCGACATCATCCGCTTTTACATGCAGCAGATCTTCGCCCTGCTTGTCCTGTCAGCCTCATCCTCGTCTCTGCCTTATCTGACCGCCGCTGGATTGCAGATGCCCGCAGTTCAAACACCTAATAAATCAATTTAGGTTCTCATCTTGCTTCTAAAGTTACAGCCCAGTGAAGAATGAGGAGGATTGGAGGTTGATTGTTTAAAGTGTGGCCCAAGAAAACAGAGAAAAAGATTAAATTTAAAGTTAATCGTTTCATTTCAAAATTTACCAATAAAGAAACACACAAAAGTTTTCAGAATGTTGTAATTTAGTTCTTATTGTTCTTATTGAACATCTGCAAACGCTGCATCTGTAGGATTTTAGAGGAAAAAACCTGAAGAAACAACGATCAACAAGTGTCATCATAAAATTGAGGCTTTATGATGACAGCAATTATCAACCTGCAGAACTACAGGCCTATTTCAAACCTCCCCTTCAACAGTAAGATCATCAGAAACTATGTTTGTCCACCAGTCAGGCTTCTTTCCTCACTCCAGGACAGAGAGCTACTGAACAAGGAGTTCATTGACATCTGTAACAATGCAGACAGTGGAAAAACTGCTGTGCTGGTTTTATTGGACCTGGGTGGAGCATTCCACACTGCTGGTCGCTGCATTTCATTGCAGTGGCTGGAAAACTGAGTCTGTCTTTCTGATCCAGCACTGGACTGGTTTAAATCCTACATGAAGGAGGGCAACTTTTTTGTATCAGTAGGTAATCAGAGTTCACTAAAAATGACATGTGGAGTTCTCCAAGGGTCCATCCGGGGGTCCCTCCTATTAAATATCGACATGCTCCCTTTACCTCGAATTCTAATAAAGAGCAACATAGGCTACCATACAGAAACCGTTCTTCAAATACATAAATGAAAATGTCCCTTATAATGAATAAATATGACCTGAAATAAATTAATGTAACATTTTTTATCTACATTATATAAAAAATACATTATAATTCCAATTTTATAATGCAATTTTAAGATTAACAATTAAATATCCCTTTAAATAAACAAAATAGATTTTAAATTATATCAGATTCAATAATTTAGTTTTAACAAAAGTCATATATTTGATACATCATTACATTACTTTATATTCATAACCTACGAAGGGTGATTAGTGGATACAGAAACAGTAAATAAATACAGAATTTACTTCATAAATACGTAATTAATTACATTGGATCAAATAAATGTAATGGTTTTATTTTTAAAAAGTGAATATAATTTTTTTTAATGATTTAATAAGTTATTTCATGTTCATGCTCTTAAGCAGAGGCGGCTGGCCAATAGAGGGCGACGTCCCACTCCCCAAATGACCTTGATTAAGAACTAAAAAAAATATTGAAATTAAATTATAAAACTACAATATTTTAAAATTTACTTTTTAGATGTGCCCATAGACTTTGGTTAAAAGTTGCTCATGCGCAGTAGCTCCTCCGCAATACACAACCATAGGACCACCTGAGGCGCAGCTCTCCTGTGCCCAGAGCGGATGGCAACTTTATTTGCAGCATTTTATTTTGGCGGATCTGGTATTTTTCGCTTGGCAGAATGGAAAAATATGTGAGGAACAGTATTATTTCAGCAATAGGTCATTTATTTTAGTGTTTACATCAGAAGGAATCATGCATTGTGTTTTAATTAAGTGAGCTTTTTATTGTGACCACCAGGAACGTCATAGCGTTGCTGGCTAATTTTAGCTGCTACTCGCTCTTTATGTTTGACTTAGGAGTTTTCCTTAAAATGTAAGGGTTATGGGGCTTGTTTTACAGGCCAAATTTTAGTCAATGGTCCAAATTATTAACTAATCACAAAGTTCTGATGACTTTGTTGGTTTTATTTAATTTGGAACAGTTTTTGGGATCTGTGGCTTATTTTGTATACATCAACCTGATGATGATGATTTAAATGAACCCCATGAAACCCCCAATGAATCCCAATTTTAGGATCTTTTGGACTTGTGAAGGAGTGAAAGTATTAAACTTGTCATTGCTAATTGTTTATTCTATTTTGTCCTCTTCTGACTGTTAATATTTTTTACGTTTGTTTTGAAAATGTATATATTTTCCATTTAAAACTTCACATTTGTTGTTGGTCTTTATTCGCCTCCCAGGCTCCATTATGAACCAGTCTTCTGTTGCTATTAACCCTTTTAAAGTTTAACCAATAGCGTTACATAACGCTTTCTTCTGCTTTCCTCCTCCAGGATCTGACCAGCATGCATTAAGACAGCTATGACTGATTTAAAGCAATTTTCAGATTATTTTTGTTTGCTTTTTGTATTTGATTGTTACGGAAACATATTGCATTCACCAAAGAAAAAATAAAAAAATCAGACAGCTTATCCCTTAATTGCGAGATCTGTACCTCCTAATTATGAGATCTTTTCTAATAATTATGAGATCTTATCTATATTTTTGGTCATGATTACTTGAGCCAGTAATGTAGCATCTCTCAGAAAACTGGTCTTCATGATCATTTCTTAAAAATATCTGCATGTTTCACTGAACAGTTCTCTGTAATGAGGTCTGACCCGATACGCGTTGGAGTTCCACTATGTCAGACTCACCACTGGTCAATGAAAATGGGGTCGAGCACGTAGGACAGCCTTACGTAAATATATCAACAGAATGATTGACAATTAGGAGAACCACTTATTTAGATGATCCACCCCGAAAAATAACATCCTCCTCTATATCTTTAATTTAAATAGTCAAACATCCAAGTTACAAGTAAAGGAGGCGGGACTAAAACTACTTAGATAGAAACCCTGGCGTCTGATTGGCTTCTTCTCACTGAGCAAGGTTAGAAACTTCTCCCTGGTTTGATTTTACTTTTATGTCAATATTATCTCTGAAATTGGTGGAAACAACTTCAATAAACATTGCAATTTATTCTCAGCACATTGGGTGAGCAACTCCAGACTCTATATCCCTGGTTTGGTCTGAAATGGATCTAATAAGCTAATGAGAGAGCTTGCTGTGGTCTAGTGTGGTGAGGGCTTATTAGAGATCAAACTGGGTAAAACTTACTAGTTCTCTTAGTTCAATCAGTCCAACAAGGTTAATAAAGAGATTCACCCGTATCAGTCGATCTCTAGCTTGGATGGAGCAGTTCACACATGCAAAACCTTTTAAATAAGCTCTGCAGACACTATTCTTAAAGTAATCTGAAGGGAACATGATTTTTGGTGGTCTGTAGTAACCGACTCTGCAGAAAGCTGTATGTTTGTTGGAATTTGCAAACCTCCATAAAGTGAAGTTTCAGAAAGGAGGGGCTGAATAACCTGCATGAAGACTTGAGAGTTTGATCAATTCAGACTGAAAACGTACTGATTTTTACTTTTAAAATTTTTATTATTAAGGATGTTTTTTGTGTTTCACGCTCCTGAACAGATTTAAACAGTTTTACAGCCGAGTATAAACCAGAAGGCTTTTATGAACATAGAAATTATAAAGCACCTTTTAAACTCAACTCCTCAGCTAATGAATCACTTTAGCATCTGATTGCTTATCATAAATCAACCCGATCTGTTTTCTTTTGACACCACCATGCTCCGGATGCTCCTGAAACCAGCACTTCTCCTGTCCCTTTATTCCGCTCTTATCAAACCGCTATCATAAACATGTGCTTTTCATGTGTAAAATAACCCCTTCCACCTGCGGTTGATACGACATGTTTCTACATAAACAACTGTGGCTAGATATACCAGTACGGCTCTGACAAAGCATGTCAGCGGTGATCGGTCTGATAAAGACCAAACAAATAGTGAAGACTATATTTGACTGTTACACCCAGCTATGTAAGATAACATGTCCGCCTTATTCACGGTAGAGAGAATAAAAAAACAGGCCTTTATGGACAATAACAGCTGTAGAAGACAGGGTAGAAAAAACAAGTGGGATGTAATAATTCTGAGTCTTTGTTAGACGGAGAAAACTTTGTATATCAGGATTCTGAAGAGTGACGCTTTGACATTTTCATCTTCCTTTCCACAGTTTTCCTCAGAAGTCATTCTGGCAACACAATTTGGAGCTGACTGCTCGACCCGGCTCTTAAGAGACTTCTCAGTCTATGCACATTTTCCACCTGTCACCCTTCTCCTACCACTTGGTTCCAAAAATAAAAAATAAAAAGAAATAAAGAGGGAGAGAGAGTGGCGAGGAAAGTGTGTCCCTATCAGCCAGCCCAGCTCCAATCTAGTCAAATCATTCCCAGGTCTGGCATTCAAACATTATTTCAAGGATTCTCCAGCCACCTGTCCTGTTCCTTCTCCCTTTTTTTTTCCATTTTTAATTCTGCCCCTGAGTGAGGATTATGCGAAGCAAGGCATGCGTGTCAAAGGGAAATTTAGTGGGTAAAGACAGCCAAGATTGGTGGGATGAATTAAACAGATAACGGGAGGAGCCGAAGTGGGGGAACCATGTAGAGCAAAACGCCTCACCGATGTTGGTCATTTCAGAGGGGCTCTTTTTTTTTTTTTCCCTCTCCTCCCCACAGGAGCGAGGAGCCAATATCTAAATTAATAAAGTGATGAAATGAGTTTGTGCCGTGGACTTTCTGCTGTTTGACTTTCCCATCTGGATTAGTGCAGGCTGAATGGACGCTCTGTTACTTTTGTTACAACTACGCAATTCACTGTCGGAATTTGGCCCCGTAGCGATAAGGCTCCCCTCCTCCTGCTGCCGCTCATTACCATCTCATCCCATATGCAGGGCCTCCGTTACCTGAGAGCATGCTCACACACAAAACACCCACTATTACACAGCCGTTCACAAACTATTACAACAAGCGTGGAACGTTCAAACATGGACTATTACACCACGCCACGCCATTACATCAAAGGTAGATTTTTTTTTTTTTTTTTTTAGGGCAATATTCGTCAGAAAATAATAAAGGATGTAGTATTTTATAGCAATGGTCATATTATTTATGAAGTATAACTATATTATGTGACTGGAAGTTTACCAAAAGCACAGAATAATCCATGATTTACTGAATTATAGATGAAAAATGAGGTTAAACAGCAGGATTACCCAGAAATGTTAAAATGGTAAAGATAAAATAATCCACAATCACTCTCTGCAGTGTTATTTAAAGAAGGTTTCTATTTGTAAAATGAAACTTTTATTCCAAAGTATGGAGTCAATTAACTTTCAATATTGTTTCAAGCAAAGAAGGTTTTTAAATGGAAATCTTCAAAAAAAAAAAATCAAAAAATCATCACTTTGAAATAATTCCATAAAAAAAATGCAAGAGGAATTTTACCGTTTTCTCAAATTGTATTTTTTAAATATTTTGCTCAAAGTAATATTTCAATTTAACAATTTTTTTCATATTTTATTATTGTTCTAATTATTTTTGTCAAGTCTCTTTTTCAGATTGAGTTTTAGGAATTGCGTTTTTTTCCTAATTGCTGCTTTCTGTTCAATTCTTCCTTCTGGATGGTGAAGGGAAGGTTTCCATGGATATTAAAACATTCCCCTTTGGTCAAAGAGAGAGTCTTTGTATTTGGCTTTAAGTGAGGAGAATGTGATCTGTGAAACACATTTATAAAAAAAAAAATAGTAAAACTCAATCTGAACCAGAGAAATTTGAAAAAGAATTAAAACATTTTTTTTTTTTTGAAAGAATAAAATCTGAATAGAGTTTCTCTCAAAACAATTTTAACGTTTTTTGTTTTTTTTCTGGATTGAATTTTCTTCTCATTTCTATAAATCAAATAGATTCTCACTCCATAAAAAAAGCAACACAGAGTAACCTTTAGCCACTAATGGCGCTAGACCTTTAATTTTCAGGTTAAATAAACATTTTCCAACATAAGATCCGACTGTCTGGAGTTACATTGGGAATTTTTAGGAGGACAACCTGCATGGAGTATCAATATGCAGCAAGTTTTGAATATTGACATGAAAAATCCTGTAATATATCTCAAATGTAGCTAAAACTGGAGTCAACTTCTGTTGAACTTCCAGGAAAACTTCAGGCTTTGTGGTTCTAAGATTAAAACTGCAAACACTTTGAAAAAGACATGAAGAGAAAAAGAAGAAGGAAGAAAAAAAGGAGATAAAGAAGTTGAAAAGAGACAGAAAGAGATACAAGGAAAAATAATGCAATTTTATTCAGTCTTTATTTGTATAATTAATCTGTTGTTTTGTTTATTTATTGCACATGACCCCATGTCTTTTTTCGCCTTGGGCCCCTAATTGGTTTAATCCACCGCTGGATTCATAAAGTACTTCTACAGGCAATATTTCACCATATATTTGCTTTGAAAGGCTTAAATTCTTATGTTTGATCAGTCAGTGGTGGCAAACTTCCCTTTGAGGAAAATAAAGAATGAAAATAAGCACTTTATGTCCTCCTTTTTCTATGGAGCATAAATGTAATTAGACAGGAGATGAAAAACATCTTTGAGAGACGTTTGTATATTTGGAAAGACAAGAAAACATCATGTTCACCTAAATAAGAACCTTTAACCCATTTAGTGTTTTTGGTTTAGGATCAGATTTTATAATTCTCATCACATTTTTGAGGCAAGGCAGCACAATATGTGTAAATCCCTTTATTTTCCCTTAATGGGGAAATTCACTCTCTGCATTTAACCCGTCCCTAAGGGTTCTTTGCAGAGGTCTTTGCTCTGGGACCCAGAGACAGGTTGCGGGGATCAAACCGGGTACAAGCGCACTGCTCTAAACACTAGGCAAACACTCCCAATATATAAAAAAAAAAAAGAAAACTCGATTGACTTTAACCCTTTATAGGGCAATCAGTGAAATACTCTGAAAATCTAAATTTCAAGCCAATAGTGTTATTAGGATTCCAGGACAAGACCTTATCACCTTTTTAACATTCAGAAAATATGGATATTTTGATGGTAAAAATGAATGTCAATGTAGTAACAAGAAATGCAAACTTGCCCGAATATATTAAGAAAAATAACAAATGCACTTCTATAAGAAATTCATGAAAAACACTCTTAGAATGAAAGAAGCATTTTTTTTTTGGTACAACATACAGGTGCTGGTCATAAAATTAGAATATCATGAAAAAGTAGATTGATTTCAGTAATTCCATTTAAAAAGTGAAACTTGTATATTATATTCATACATTACATACAAACTCATATATTTCAGATGTTTATTTTGTTTAATTTTGATGATTACAAATGACAACAAATGAAAATCTCAAATTCATCATATCAGAAAATTAGAATATTACTGAAGACCAATAAAAACAAAGGATTTATAGAAATGTTGGCCAACTGAAAAGTATGAACATGAAAAGTATGAGCATGTACAGCACTCAGTATTTAGTTGGGCCTCCTTTGGCCTGTATTACTGCAGCAATGCGGCGTGGCATGGAGTCGATCAGTCTGTGGCACTGCTCAGGTGTTATGATAGCCCAGGTTGCTCTAATAGTGGCTTTTAGCTCTTCTGAATTGTTGGGTCTGGTGTATTGCATCTTCTTCTTCACAATACCCCATAGATTTTCTATGGGGTTAAGGTCAGGAGAGTTTGCTGGCCAATTAAGAACAGGGATACCATGGTCCTTCAACCAGGTACTGGTAGCTTTGGCACTGTGTGCAGGTGCCAAGTCCTGTTGGAAAATGAAATCTGCATCTCCAAAAAGTTGGTCAGCTGCAGGAAGCATGAAGTGCTCTAAAACTTCCTGGTATGTGGCTGCGTTGACCCTGGACCTCAGAAAACACAATGGACCAACACCAGCAGATGACATGGCACCCCAAACCATCACTGACTGTGGAAACTTTACACTGGACTTCAAGCAACGTGGATGAAGTGCCTCTCTTCTTTTCCTCCAGACTCTGGGACCTTGATTTCCAAAGGAAATGCAAAATTTACTTTCATCAGAGAACATGACTTTGGACCACTCACCAGCAGTCCAGTCCTGTTTCTCTTTAGCCCAGGCAAGACGCTTCTGACGCTGTCTGTGGTTCAAGAGTGGCTTGACACAAGGAATGCGACAGCAGAAACCCATGTCTTTCATACGTCTGTGTGTGGTGGTTCTTGAAGCACTCACTCCAGCTGCAGTCCACTCTTTGTGAATCTCCCCAACATTTTTGAATGGGTTTTGTTTCACAATCCTCTCCAGGGTGCGGTTATCTCTCTTGCTTGTACACTTTTTTCGACCACATCTTTTCCTTCCCTTCGCCTCTCTATTAATGTGCTTGGACACTGAGCTCTGTGAACAGCCAGCCTCTTTAGCGATGACCTTTTGTGTCTTGCCCTCCTTGTGCAAGGTGTCGATGGTCGTCTTTTGGACAACTGTCAAGTCAGCAGTCTTCCCCATGATTGTGTAGCCTATAGAACTAGACTGAAAGACCATTTAAAGGCTTTTGCAGGTGGTTTGAGTTAATTAGCTGATTAGAGTGTGGCACCAGGGGCCATCAATTTTGAACCTTTTCACAATATTCTAATTTTCTGATATGATGAATTTGAGATTTTCATTTGTTGTCATTTGTAATCATCAAAATTAAACAAAATAAACATCTGAAATATATGAGTTTGTATGTAATGTATGAATATAATATACAAGTTTCACTTTTTAAATGGAATTACTGAAATCAATCTACTTTTTCATGATATTCTAATTTTATGACCAGCACCTGTAATCTTAGGGGCATTAATGCTGATACTGGCGCTTACATAGGGACATAGGGACCCCCATTTCATCATTCTGCTTCATTCTCTCTCTGTTCTCCTATTCTGCAGAATCTGTTAGTTCAATCTCTAACGTTCTGCTCTATCTGCTTTTCCTCAGAGTAGCTTTGCCTCGTCTGTTCCTGTTTGGCTGTGACGTCATCCAGGAAAGAAACATCAGCTGTGCTGCTTCCATCAACACCCTTGTTTGTAGATGTTGGAGATCGGCCTGTCTTCAGGTGTGGTCCTGTTTCTCTGGCCGTGGCTGGGTGAATGTGCTCTCTTCATCCTCTGGCATGGGAGCTGCCTTGGAGCTCGTCTGCCTGGCTGTGTGTTTCCTGGACGGGGCCGCCTTTTATAGCTGCTTTTTGTATCTCTGCTTCTGTCTCCTTGAACCCCAGTCCCCCTCAGCAGATGGCCGCTCACACTGAGCCTGGTTCTGCAGGAGGTTTCTTCCTGTTAAAAGGGAGTTTTTCCTCTCCACTGTCGCTACAAGCATGCTTAGTGTGAGGGATTGTATTTGAGTCAATGAGTCAATGCAATCAACTGGTTTTCCTTAGATAGAAAACTTTGTATCAATTTGACTGTATGATCTGGTTGAACTGTAAAGTGCCTTGAGATGACATGTGTTGTGAATTTGGCGCTATATAAATAAACTGAATTGAAAATTACATCTTTTAGTTTATAAACCTCAATATAATTGTGAACTAAGCTTATTAACTTTTTAACATTTCAATTAGCTTTTAATCCTTTTTCTTAACTTTTTAAAATTTTTTTCAACTTAATTGACAGTATTTTATCATTCAAGGGCTCATCTAATTGGTCAAATCCCAAAATAAGATGTACAGCCATGTAGCAGCATCTTTACTGAATGGCTGGATATAGATCTTGTGCTTCTACACTCACCGGCCACTTTGTTAGGTACCCCATGCTAGTAACGGGTTGGACCCCCTTTTGCCTTCAGAACTGCCTCAATTCTTCGTGGCATAGATTCAACAAGGTGCTGAAAGCGTTCCTCAGGGAGTTTGGTCCATATTGACATGATGGCATCACACAGTTGCTGCAGATTTGTCGGCTGCACATCCATGATGCCAATCTCCCGTTCCACCACATCCCAAAGATGCTCTATTGGATTGAGATCTGGTGACTGTGGAGGCCATTTGAGTACAGTGAACTCATTGTGATGTTCAAGAAACCAGTCTGAGATGATTCCAGCTTTATGACATGGCGCATTATCCTGCTGAAAGTAGCCATCAGAAGTTGGGTACATTGTGGTCATAAAGGGATGGACATGGTCAGCAACAATATTCAGGTAGGCTGTGGCGTTGCAACGATGCTCAATTGGTACTAAGGGGCCCAAAGAGTGCCAAGAAAATATTCCCCACACCATGACACCACCACCACCAGCCTGAACCGTTGATACAAGGCAGGATGGATCCATGCTTTCATGTTGTAGACGCCAAATTCTGACCCTACCATCCGAATGTCGCAGCAGAAATCGAGACTCATCAGACCAGGCAACGTTTTTCCAATCTTCTATTGTCCAATTTCCATGAGCTTGTGCAAATTGTAGCCTCAGTTTCCTGTTCTTAGCTGAAAGGAGTGGCACCCGGTGTGGTCTTCTGCTGCTGTAGCCCATCTGCCTCAAAGTTCGACGTACTGTGCGTTCAGAGATGCTCTTCTGCCCACCTTGGTTGTAACAGGTGGTTATTTGAGTCACTGTTGCCCTTCTATCAGCTCGAACCAGTCTGGCCATTCTCCTCTGACCTCTGGTATCAACAAGGCATTTCCGCCCACAGAACTGCCGCTCACTGGATGTTTTTTCTTTTTCGGAACATTCTCTGTAAACCCTAGAGATGGTTGTGCGTGAAAATCCCAGTAGATCAGCAGTTTCTGAAATACTCAGACCAGCCCTTCTGGCACCAACAATCATGCCACGTTCAAAGTCACTCAAATCACCTTTCTTCTCCATACTGATGCTCGGTTTGAACTGCAGGAGATTGTCTTGACCATGTCTACATGCCTAAATGCACTGAGTTGCCGCCATGTGATTGGCTGCTTAGAAATTAAGTGTTAACGAGCAGTTGGACAGGTGTACCTAATAAAGTGGCCGGTGAGTGTAGACCTCAATGGGATAAAGGGTTAAAGATTTATTCAAGTTTACTGATGTTCTGGGACGAAAAAATTAATGATAAAATGACTGAACATTGTCTGACAGACAACTCAAACTCCTTTTATGAGGTACATTCACCCAGCTGCGCTAACATCACTCGTAAAAACCGTAAGAGATGAAATCAAACTTGCAAACTTCTGATTGTTAGATGATTGCTCTTCATGACAGCAGATTAAATTATTATTCTATCTGATTCCTAATCACTAGAGCCACTAATAAGAGCTAAAGCTTGAACTTCAGAGAGAATAAAGCCCAGTTCAATCAAGATCCTCAGAAGAGCAGGGCTCCAAAGGTTCAAACGGTCGTACTGTAAGTCAACACAAGGTGTCACTCTTGCACCACAGCAGATGCCATCCCAGCACTCCTGGTGTTCCCTGCTCTCTCTCTCCACTTGGCACCAGTATCTTAGATTACACGGGGGTAAACACACAGAGGCTGGAGCGGGCCTGCTTCATTAGCAGAGCGAGAGAGCAAAAGTTACGCTTACACTGGTTTCTAATTACAATCAATTGGCTTTCCTGACTCATCTGGGAGTCTCAGGATGAGGAGCCAGGATCGGGTGGAAGCTGATTCAGGAGAGGAAGACATGCTGGGGGCTGTTAAACATAGACAGCTATGGATCTACTGAAGCAAAATAAAGAAAGCCCATCAGACATTTCTATTTTCTAGATATTTAAATAGAGGATCTTCCCGTTATAAAATAAATCTAATGTAACTAAAGCAGATTCATTGCCACACATCTTTTCATAACCTCTTTGCATCCCTCCATCAGTGGACGAACCCTGGAGGGGTTTAGGGCTGTGCACCACAGGATTATTGAGCAGAAACAAGAGGAGGTGTGAGCAGACGGAGGGGGAGGACTCAGAAATGAACAAATCAAACCACAATCAGCAGTGAAATATATTCACTATTATTTCTATCTATTGGTTTCACAGATAGAAGCAGTTGTGAGTGTGTAGAGTCGTCAGTGACAGCAGCTGTCGTATGCGAGCTGTCATGGGAAGCAGACTCCAGGTGAGCCACCAACCTGTCTGTCTGCTGCACAGCAAACTGGGAGGGTAACACACTGCTCTGCTCACATTCATCGTACATTAGCGGTGTTTGTGTGATCCTGGCAGGGTGTGTGTGTCTCTGAGCAGGTTTTAATGAGCATATTAATGAGGCAGACGGATGTGTGGGCTATATGGTGTCACTTCTAATCCAGACTCATAACTCAGTCAAAGAGGCAGCCAGCTGCAGGGCCGACACTATGAGGCTCGCCACCTGATAGGATTCCTCTGGGTTTACTTTCAGGTGTCCAGATTCACAGACGGGGAGGAAGAAAGCACAGACTGATGTTTTTTTCTGTAGTTTTCTTTCTTTTTAAATCAGATTACCTGTAAAAAGCCATTTTCATCATCATTTGACATTATTATACTGTAAATTGTTTTTTCATTTAATGTTTTTATAATGGCTGTGCCATTTCTCCTGCCCTCTCACCACCTGTGTCTCACCAATTATAGAATTTCAACCCTTCTGATGATCAGTGTAGAGCTTATAGACCAGATCTGCTTCTATTTTAACTTTTGAAAAGATCAAAAAAGCTTTTACAGCAGGCAACTTTAGGGATATGGGGATAAAACAACATTTAGATATATATTTACAAAAAAAAAACCTTCTTATTTCCCTTTATATATATTGTACAAAATGCCTTTATTGCGGCATTTGTTTAGCTAGGTGGGTGGACAGACATGTTCATCAGGAGGAAAGTATTAATCTGTTTCTCTTATCAAATTAGAACAGTTCAGTCACAGTGTGGTAGGATGAATCTGCCTGTGTAAATTTTCAGTCATTCAGCTCATGGCAAACAAAAAATAAGCTTAAATCAAAGGCAACCAGACTTTCGCCCAGTTTTACTGAAACCATTTTGACGCCTCTACACGCTCTGATGCTTTTAGCAGCATGGAGCTCCATCCTCTTAAAGGTATAGAGGACGATCTATTATTTCCAGGTGGATCATCTAAATAAGTGGTCCTCCTAATTGTCAATCATTCTCGTGATATGTTTACGTAAGGCCGCCCTACGTGCTCGTCCACATTTTCCCTTACCAGTGGTGAGTCTGACATAGTGGAAAAATTGCAAATCTTCTTTTGGAAAGTTAGCTTGTATGAGCAATGCAAGCAACAACTTTTAAACAGAACGTGCACGAGGAGAAATGGGCTTGTGCACGCTCTCACCATGCGTTTAATAGGCGTTACCACAAGTAGTAATCCCAGGGTTATAGCTGGGTACTTGATTGATGTAGTGGAAAACAGAAGTGGAACTCCAACGCGTATCAGGTCAGACCTCGGTACAGAGAACTGTTCAGTGAAACATGCAGATATAGGAGATATGTTTACGTAAGGTCGTCCTACGTGCTCGTCCCGTTAGCTATCTTTCTAAAGAACTTTGGCCTTATGGGAACAGTCCCCACCAATTATTTCCACTTTTTTTCCCTTTTCCGCTCATGTACTTTAGCCAAAGGTAACAAAGGTTGGGTGCAGCCAACTGTGTTCAGAGCGTTTTGAGTCAGTGTTTTTCTTCCTCTCTCTCGCTCTTCCCGTGTCCCGCCTCTCGGTGTGACATCATCAAAAATGTGGCTTTGAGACATCTGATTTGCGGTCGCATTTCACTGCGCAGAGAGTAGCTGCGTGGTTGGAGGAGAGACACACAGCAGCACTCAGTGAATATTAACCAGCAGCTAGTTCGATGTTTAAGTAAAAGTTAGGAGACAGGTTGGTTAAATAATTAGAGATGCCACCGAAAAATATGGTCATTAGACATGCAGAGCTTTTTCAGCCAAAAATGACAAAAGATTGCAAGTTTATACAAGTTAGTATTATAATGCAAGAAGCTTGAGAAAACATAGTTTGTTCTTGTAACCCACATGGTTACTAGACCCACGTATGTTATTTGAGAACACAGCGGTAGTTATGACCTCCGCCACATGGTGGCGCATTGGATTAGGTTCCTGCCACTGAGCATGTGAAATCACACTGATGGACCAAGCTACACTCACTGCCGATACAAGAACTGAGAAAAAAATCATCTGTTGAGCTAATAAACCGGATAAAGAAGATTTTATGAGCCTTGAGGAAGAGAGAGGAGCTACTTCAACCACATCTAAGCCCTCTGAACTCCGGTAAGAGTTAGGCTAAGTGATAGGATGCTAGGCTTCGGTTATTAGCTTGTTGGAGTTAGGACATGTGAAGATGTTGTTGCTGAGACAGTTCCATAAAACCAGTCAGAGTTTTTTTATCCAATGTGTGACCCACCATTGTACTGTGTATCATTTTGTTAGGAAAAATAACTAAAGAGATAGCTAATTAGCGTGCTAACGCTAATCGGGGGTAGCTGCTATGCTAGCACAGGTAGCCTCCTCTGCTACTATGTCATTAGACAAAGAGAGAGAGATAAATGTGATAGTGAGATGTAAGAAATTGTTCTAATGTACTGTTTCGTGTACATAATGCTATCTATTTCACTGTGGTTGTTCAAACTCAAAGATTTAGTAAAAAAATAAATATTGATTTAAAGGCTGGGCATTGATATAAATACTGCTAAAAAAGATGAAGAAGTTCATTTATGTTAAGAATAAACGTTCTTAATGTTTAATTGTGTTAACATAACACTACTTATGTTGTAGACCAATATTTACAATTAATTGGCTGTGACAATGCAGAGAATCAGAGTAAGAGTAGTAGATGAGCATAGTATTAATGGAAGTATCTTTCTACACCCTGTCTGTAGATTGGTTTTATTTTTCTGCTGGATCAGGAGTCGATCTGCATGAATTCTGAACCTTCTGTGGTTCAGTGGCGAGCCAAGCGACAGGAAGCGGAGAACGGGATCCACTCCACGAGGACTACAGAAATCTACCAATTTCTCTGATACAGATAAGCGCGCTCAATAGAAACAATTTAAAAAAAACTACCCGGGTAGTAGAAGAATATATAAACAGACAGACAGACACACACACACACCACAAGGATCTAAGCTTCTTCTTCTGATACAGAAGAAAAGGAAACTTTTATTTGAACTTTTTTTCTATTTTTGTTTCGTTATCAAAGAGCTCTATTTTGTTGGGGTTTTTTTTCCCCTAATTCTTTGTATAAAAAGAAGTTATAATACCTGTTTGGTGCAATAAATAATCATTGTTCAACTTCCACTCAGAGTCCAACTTTCTGAACCTAGAGAATGTGGTTTCTTTCTTACATTTAGGTTAAGAGTGCTACATTAAACTTGGCGAGCCAGCCAGGAGTTGGTTAAATCCTTTGAACAGGAAGTTGAGCAGTGTGACATTTTTGCATTTTTCTGTGAACATTAATATAATTTAACTTTCATATATTTCCATTGTGGTACAAATACAAACATGGATACAGTTGCATCTGAAAATGTTAAAGTGCCTAACTCATTGCTAGTAAGTGGTGCAACTGGTAGTGATGTAGACAATGAAGTATTTGACTATTTGGGGCAGTATGGTAAGATTGAAAGAGTAATTAATGTTACAAGCAGTCAGGCTAGGTTCCAACACACAGCTATAGTGGAATACAGCTCAGGGCTAACTATAGAGTATCTTAAAGATACCTTCCCTGTTGATAGGCCCTCCAGTAACCCGGATGTTGTCCACCACATTCAGCTCTTGTCCGAGCTCTACACAGCAGACAGAGGTTCTACCTTAACTCAGACTTACTTAAGTGAACTAAGGGATGTTGCTCAGTTGAGTTGAGCAGATTTTGAGAAGGTTTTGCTAGATGAACTAGCTAGGATTCAAGCATCCATTAGAACTAAGAAAGCTGAACCAGATGCATCAGCGGTTAGACATGAACATCAGGATGTTAGTGCTGTGGACATAGCTGACAGAACTCCCCTGAATGTAGGTGACAACCTGACGCTTTCCCCTGAGCCTGATGCACCCCCACGCAAGGAAGTTGAAGCAGTGACATCCCCATGTAGTAACCGGACTCAGAACTTACTCCCGAACATCTCTCAACCCCAGAAATACAAAGAGTAGTGGTTGAGCATGTCATTAAGAACAGTGATCTTCCTTTGCACTATCATGGCAGCACTCGACTCAGACCCTTTTCAGGAAGAATCCCCTGTCCCAGTTCAGAGTCTGATTATGACATGTGGTGCAACAATGTTGAGTTTTTCCTTGCAGACCCTGCTATGTCTGCCACACATGTAACCAGGAAAATAGTTGAGAGTCTCTTTCCACCTGCGGCCACCATTGTGAAACACCTCGGGCCCAATGCTTCTTCCCATGAATATCTTGCCCTCCTGGACTCTGCTTATGGCATCATTGATGACGGTGATGAGCTTTTTGCAAAGTTCTTGAACACAAATCAAGACCCTGGAGAAAAGCCTTCTGGCTATTTGCAGCTCTTGCAGACAATCCTGAGTAAGGTTATCAAAAGAAATGGGTTAGCTGCTGGTGATTCAGACCGCCAGCTGCTTAAGCAGTTCTGTAGAGGCTGCTGGAATAACAGTCTACTTACCAGCCTTCAGCTTGAACAGAGGAAGAATAATCCTGCCCCCTTTTCAGAGTTACTGCTTTCGGTACGTTCTGAGGAGGACAGACAAGCTGCTAAGTCCAGCAGGATGAAGCAGCATCTTGGAGCAAACAGAATAAAAGTCCAGTCAAACACAGTCTCAGTGGAGGACTACACCACTGATGATGATGATGATGATGATGATGAAATAAAGGCTGCCCCATCTGACCCACGGAAACTTGGAATACAAATGGCGAAACTACAAGCCCAAATAGCTTCTCTTAAAGCGTCTCTAAGTTCAAACCAATTGGTTGCAAAGCCAGGTAAGAAACAAAAGGCTAAGCCCAAAGTCCCTTCCGAAGGAAATCCTTCGCTTTCTTCAGAACCGAAGCTGGTCAACAAGAAGCCTCGCCCATGGTACTGTTTCAGGTGTGGCGAGGACGGCCACATTGCGCCTTCCTGCAACAATGAGCCAAATCCCAAATTAGTTGAAAAGAAACGCAGAGAGCTAAAGCAAAAACAAGAATCCTGGGAGCGGAGTATAAACTAAACGCAGTTCCTGCTGCGGGACGACCAGGAGCTGGAATTGAGAATGACAGTCCCAACCCAAAGCATACAACAAAAACAATTATTCAATCACACAAAGTAGACCCCCAAATTAAGCTCCCCCGAGGTCTTGTGGGCCAGAAATGTGTTCCCGATGTCAGTGTGTCAGGAGTTAACACAAGTTGTCTCCTTGACTCAGGGTCCCAGGTTACCACAGTAGCTGCGTCTTTTTCAAGAACCCACTTGTCAGAACACCCCATCCAGCCCTTCCAGGGCCTGGATGTTGAAGGGGCTAGTGGCCAAAAGGTGCCTTATTTAGGCTATGTACCTATCACACTCAAGTTCCCCAGAGAATTTGTTGAAGCTGAGCCTGAAATCACAACCCTAGCCCTAGTAGTACCAGACCGCCATAGTAACTGTGACTTACCTGTACTCATTGGCACAAACGCTCTAGATACCTTGTATGAAGAACATTGTATTGATAAAGACTTGAATGACTTGTCCTCTGTATATGGTTACAGGCAGATTATTCGTGTACTCAGGCTCAGAAACAAAGTTAACTCTACGGGAAGAATAGGGTTAGCTACTCTAAAAGATGAAGTGCAGCAAATCTTACCTGCTAAAACAAGAGCCTGTGTAGAAGGATATGTGAATGCCAACATCCCAGGTGACTGTGCCATAGTTGAGCAGCCTCAGTCTTCTGCCTTACCTGGTGGAGTGTTTGTAGAATGCTGCCTTATCACTCTGCCCAGACACTGTCCCCACAGACTACCCATGTGGGTCAGAAATGAGAATGAGCACAATATCACACTCCCCTCAAATTGTGTCATTGCTGAACTTCATACTCCCGAACAGGTCTACGATAACTTGCCTGATTCAGACAAACCAACTGACCCTGTGGAATGTTGTGCTGGCATTTCCAAACCAGCCAAAAGACCAGACCAGTTTGACTTTAGTATTGACTTTGGTGATTCTCCCCTTTCAAAAGAATGGAGAGATAGAGTAACATGCAATTTGAATGAGTATCGTGATGTTTTTGCCTGTGATGAGAATGATTTTGGGCATGCAACCAAAGTAAAGCACCATATAAATCTAAAAGACGACTCCCCATTTAAACAAAGGCCCCGACCAATCCACCCAAAGGACTATGAGGCTGTCAGAAAACATTTGCAAACACTGCTAGATGCAGGGGTGATTCGCGAGTCAGAGTCCCCTTACGCTTCCCCAATAGTGGTAGTCCGTAAAAAGAATGGGGAGGTCCGTCTTTGCATCTACTACCGCAAACTCAATTCACTGACAATCAAGGATGCATACGCATTGCCAAATCCTGAGGAAGGTTTTTCAGTTCTGGCTGGATCCAAATGGTTCTCAGTAATGGACTTAAAATCAGGATATTACCAGATTGAGATGGAGGAACGCGATAAGCACAAGACCGCTTTCATGTGTCCCTTGGGGTTCTATGAATTCAACCGCATGCCCCAAGGCATCACAAATGCCCCCAGTACCTTCCAACGACTGATAGAACGAGTCATGGGGAGCCTCAATCTGAAGGAAGTACTGGTGTTTTTGGATGACATCATCGTCTTTTCTGACACATTAGAAGAGCATGAAATTAGGCTTAAACACGTCCTCCAGCAACAAAGAGAAAATCGCTTGAAACTCTCTCCCAAAAAATGCCAATTCTTCCAGAGCTCTGTAAGGTATTTAGGCCACATTGTTTCTAGCAGAGGAGTAGAGACTGACCCCGATAAGGTCAGTGCACTCCGCACCTGGCCTAGGCCCCAAACACTTGGTGATCTCAAGTCTTTCTTAGGCTTTGCGGGGTACTACCGCCGTTTTGTCAGAGACTATTCTAAAATAGTCAAACCCCTGAATGATCTTACCAGCGACTACCCACCTTACCGAAAGGGCCAAAAGACATCTAGCCCTGGTGCGTACTTTAACCCCAAAGAGCCCTTTAATGAACGCTGGACTCCTAAATGTCAAAAAGCATTCGACCTGATCATTGAAAAACTCACATCTGCACCTGTCCTTGGTTTTGCTGACCCAAAACTACAATATGTGCTCCATACTGATGCCAGCACTTCAGGTCTAGGGGCTGCCCTGTACCAAGAACAGGATGGTGAAATGCGATTCATTGCTTATGCAAGCAGGGGCCTTTCATCCAGTGAAAAACGTTATCCCACGCATAAGCTAGAATTCCTAGCTCTTAAATGGTCGATTGTTGAAAAGTTTCATGATTACCTTTATGGTAATACGTTCACTGTCATAACGGATAACAATCCTTTGACCTATATACTGAAGTCCGCCAAACTAGATGCTGCCAGTTATCGCTGGCTAGCAGCTCTCTCGACCTTCAACTTTGACATAAAATATCGAGCTGGGAAGAGCAACCAGGATGCTGATGGTCTTTCTAGACGGCCGCATGACAATATAGAAGATGATCATGCATCCCTTGAAGAGAAGGAGCAAATCAAAAAGTTTGCTTCTCACCATCTTTCTTCATCTCCAGATCAACAAAGCTTGCCTGTAGACGCAGTTGCTGTGTTATGTCAACACCGTCTTTTACCTCAGGTAGTTGATGACCTACCTTCCATCACATTGGTTGAATCCCTTGCCATCCATCCAGATGCGATTCCAGACACTTATGGAAATGAAAACATGTTGGGTTGCTCTACCATACCCACCTACAGTACAGAAGAGCTCCAGCAACATCAAAGGGCTGACCCAATCATTGGACAGGTTCTCCAAGTCTTGGAAGGAGGGGATGAGGCCAACCTCTCTCCTGAGTCCTTAGAGCTCAAGCTGATGCTCAAAGGAAGGAAAAGGTTGGAGATGAGAAATGGTCTTTTGTATAGAACGCGTCAAACAGGAGATGATGTTACTTACCAGTTTGTTGCTCCAAAGTCTCTTCGTGCTTCAATTCTCAAGTCCTTACATGAGGATATGGGACATATGGGTTTCGATAGAACCCTTGACTTGGTTAGAACAAGATTCTACCGGCCTAAATTGGCTGCAGATGTGGAAAAAAAGATCAAGTCATGTGGGCGTTGTGTCCAAAGGAAGACAAAGCTAGAAAGGTCAGCACCCCTTGTGAATATCCACACAACTCGCCCCATGGAGTTGGTGTGCATTGACTACTTGTCACTAGAACCGGACACAATACCAAGGATATCTTGGTCATTACAGATCATTTTACCAAGTATGCGGTTGCTATACCGACAAAAGACCAGAAGAATACAACAGTCGCCAAAACCCTTTGGGAGCAGTTCTTCGTGCACTACGGGTTCCATGAGCCTCTGCTGAGTGATCAGGGCCGGGATTTTGAATCCCAACTCATCAAAGAACTCTGTGCTGTAGCAGGCATCACAAAGGTGCGTACCACGCCCGATCACCCACGAGGAAACCCTGTAGAGAGGTTCAATCGAACCCTGTTAGGCATGTTGGGAACCTTAAAAGATAAGGAGAAAAGCCACTGGCGAGATTATGTAAAACCACTGTTAGAGTTATGATTATAAAATTATGCTACATTTGTGTACTGTGATTAAATCAAGAGGGTCGTAGACTTTTGTGACCTGCATCGTGCTATCCTGTGATTCAATCATTAGGTCATGAGGCAAAGTCACACGGTTGCATCCTGCTGTGATTCAATCAAGAGGAGCATTTTGTCCTATGACCCAATCAATTGCCTTGTCAGAAGAACACTGTTCTGTAACCCAACCCATGTGTTATGATCTGCTAATAAAAAGCTTCTGCTGAGGAGACAGAGAGAGAGGGCAGATGTAGCTGAACGTGACTCTCTCCTCTTGCAGGAGCCAAAGAACCCTATTCTGTGTGGACTCAGTTTCTTTTTTATCATAAACCTACAATAATTTGAACGTAACAACCACTCACCCATGCCTATAACTGCAACAGGAACGATGTCACGGGGTTCAGCCCGTATGAATTGATGTTTGGACGTCAACCTCGGTTACCAATAGACATTGCCTTCTGCTTACCGGTGAAAGATGGCTCTCCCAAATTCCATTCTCAGTACATGAAACATCTGAAAGCACACCTTGAGGAGAGTTATCAGATTGCCACCAGGAACTCAAAAAAGGTTGCTGATCGGAACAAAGGCTATTTTGACAAGGGAGTACGAGAGTCAACGCTAGAGAAAGGGGATCAAGTGTTAGTGAAAAACCGAAAATCCGAAGTAAACACAAGCTTGCAGACAAGTGGGAGTCTTACCAGTGTACAAAGTACAGTCAGTAGAGGGTGATGGTCCCATCCGGACTCTACATAGGGACTTGCTGCTTCCTTGTGGTGACCTATCTGAAGCCAAGGAAACTGAACCAGTCAAACCTCAGGTCCGCAGGCCAAGAACTAGGCAGAATCATCCACAAATCCTGGAGGAACTCTCGGAATCTGAGGATGACTTGGTTATCTATCCAAGCCTGTCTTCAGTTTCTCCTGAAGAACAATTCACACAGGTGTGTGGAATTCCAATGAGACAGCAACCCAATTCAAACCTAGAGCATGGAGGGTTGCTGGCTGTGCCATCGGTTCCCTCGACCTCCCAGCCTCAGAATTATCCTGAAGACAACAATTCCACTGCTAAAACTGTTGGAACACCTTCTGAGCTGGTAGAAGGAGATGAGCCTGAGGTCATGGTTGAGCAGTCCTCTGCTGGAGGGGGCTGTGCACAACTGGATGAGACACAAGAAAATGAGATGGATATGACAAACAAAATGGATATGACAAATGAAAAGAATGTGATGAATGGACAGGAACTGCATAAAATGAATGGAATTGGAGAGAGCCCTGCAGATGCAGGGACTGCAGAGATTCCACAAGAAGCTGGGCCAAATCACCCTGAAACATCTGATAAAGAAACTGAAAGTGAAACAGGAAGAAACACAACTGACCCCACAAGGAGGTCAGAAAGGTCCCGAAAACCCCCTGAACGGTTCCACTACATTCAGTTAGGGAAACCTTTAATGTCCTTTGCACAGAGTATTTTAGAAAGCTTTAATCAAGCACTGGACACTCTTAATAGCTGCGACAACCCCCATGTGAATCAGAGATCAGCTCATGAAGGGACTCATGTTGATTCAAGAGGGGAGGGTGTAACCCACGTGGTTACTAGACCCACGTATGTTATTTGAGAACACAGCGGTAGTTATGACCTCCGCCACATGGTGGCGCATTGGATTAGGTTCCTGCCACTGAGCATGTGAAATCACACTGATGGACCAAGCTACACTCACTGCCGATAAACGAACTGAGAAAAAAATCATCTGTTGAGCTAATAAACCGGATAAAGAAGATTTTATGAGCCTTGAGGAAGAGAGAGGAGCTACTTCAACCACATCTAAGCCCTCTGAACTCTGGTAAGAGTTAGGCTAAGTGATAGGATGCTAGGCTTCGGTTATTAGCTTGTTGGAGTTAGGACATGTGAAGATGTTGTTGCTGAGACAGTTCGATAAAACCAGTCAGAGTTTTTTTTATCCAATGTGTGACCCACCATTGTACTGTGTATCATTTTGTTAGGTGAAATAAGAACTAAAGAGATAGCTAATTAGCATGCTAACGCTAATCGCGGGTAGCTGCTATGCAAGCACAGGTAGCCCCCTCTGCTACTATGTCATTAGACAAAGAGAGAGAGATAAATGTGATAGTGAGATGTAAGAAATTGTTCTAATGTACTGTTTCGTGTACATAATGCTATCTATTTCATTGTGGTTGTTCAAACTCAAAGATTTAGTAAAAAAATAAATATTGATTTAAAGGCTGGGTATTGATATAAATACTGCTAAAAAAGATGAAGAAGTTCATTTATGTTAAGAATAAACGTTCTTAATGTTTAATTGTGTTAACATAACACTACTTATGTTGTAGACCAATATTTACAATTAATTGGCTGTGACAATGCAGAGAATCATAGTAAGAGTAGTAGATGAGCATAGTATTAATGGAAGTATCTTTCTACACCCTGTCTGTAGATTGGTTTTATTTTTCTGCTGGATCAGGAGTCGATCTGCATGAATTCTGAACCTTCTGTGGTTCAGTGGCGAGCCAAGCGACAGGAAGCGGAGAACGGGATCCACTCCACGAGGACTACAGAAATCTACCAACTTCTCTGATACAGATAAGCGCGCTCAATAGAAACAATAAAAAAAAAACTACCCGGGTAGTAGAAGAATATATAAACAGACAGACAGACACACACACACCACAAGGATCTAAGCTTTTTCTTCTGATACAGAAGAAAAGGACACTTTTATTTGAACTTTTTTTCTATTTTTGTTTTGTTATCAAAGAGCTCTATTTTGTTGGGTTTTTTTTCCAAATTCTTTGTATAAAAAGAAGTTATAATACCTGTTTGGTGCAATAAATAAACATTGTTCAACTTCCACTCAGAGTCCAACTTTCTGAACCTAGAGAATGTGGTTTCTTTCTTACATTTAGGTTAATAGTGCTACATTCTTCTTTACTAAAAAAGCTTGGCTTCTAAGAGGACCATGACTCCCAGTTACAGCCTAAAATTCACATGTTTTCTTATTGAACAGACAGAATCAGACTGCAGTGCTTCTACATATCTTGAAATTTTGTTTCTGGGATCATCATATTAGTAAAGAGGTTCATAAATATTTTTAAACAGAGCACAAAGAGAAGTAGGGAGAGCTGCAGATTTAAAGGTGAAACAGATTTACTGGGATATGCAACATGCAATAAAATATATATCCAAATTTACCAGAAACTTTACAAGAAAAAAATATGCTATGCTATATTTAAAATGAAACATATCCATATTTTTTTCTGAATGGATGGATGGAATTTAAATTGTACTTTTAGGGATGCATGATGAATCAATTTTGGCATCGGAATCGGCTGTTATTCGTTTTTTCTTTTTTTATACATTTATGTTTTTGGGCCATACATATATACAGTGGGGCAAAAAAGTATTTAGTCAGCCACCAATAGTGCAAGTTCTCCCACTTAAAAAGATGAGAGAGGCCGGTAATTTTCATCATAGATATACCTCAACTATGAGAGAGAAAATGAGAAAAAAAAATCCAGAAAATCACATTGTCTGATTTTTAAAGAATTTATTTGCAAAATATGGTGGAAAATAAGTATTTGGTCAATAACAAAAGTTAATCTCAATACTTTGTTATATACCCTTTGTTGGCAATGACAGAGATCAAACGTTTTCTGTAAATCTTCACAAGGTTTTCACACACTGTTGCTGGTATTTTGGCCCATTCCTCCATGCAGATCTCCTCTAGAGCAGTGATGTTCTGGGGCTGTCGCTGGGCAACACGGACTTTCAACTCCCTCCAAAGATTTTCTATGGGGTTGAGATCTGGAGACTGGCTAGGCCACTCCAGGACCTTGAAATGCTTCTTACGAAGCCACTCCTTCGTTACCCGGGCAGTGTGTTTGGGATCATTGTCATGCTGAAAGACCCAGCCACGTTTCATCTTCAATGCCCTTGCTGATGGAAGGAGGTTTTCACTCAAAGTTTGACGATACATGACGCCATTCATTCTTTCCTTCACACGGATCAGTCGTCCTGGTCCCTTAGCAGAAAAACAGCCCCAAAGCATTCCACCCCCATGCTTCACTGTAGGTATGGTGTTCTTTGGATGCAACTCAGCATTCTCTCTCCTCCAAACACGACGAGTAGAGTTTTTACCAAAAAGTTCTATTTTGGTTTCATCTGACCATATGATATTCTCCCAGTCATCGTCTGGATCATCCAAATGCTCTCTAGCAAACTTGAGACGGGCCTTGACATGTACTGGCTTAAGCAGGGGGACACGTCTGGCACTGCAGGATTTGAGTCCCTGGCGGCGTAGTGTGTTACTGATGGTAGCCTTTGTTACTCTGGTCCCAGCTCTCTGCAGGTCATTCACTAGGTCCCTCCGTGTGGTTCTGGGATTTTTACTCACCGTTCTTGTGATCATTTTGACCCCACGGGGTGAGATCTTGCGTGGAGCCCCAGATCAAGGAAGATTATCAGTGGTCTTGTATGTTTTCCATTTTCTAATAATTGATCCCACAGTTGATTTCTTCACACCAAGCTGTTTACCTATTGCAGATTCAGACTTCCCAGCCTGGTGCAGGTCTATAATTTTGTTTCGGGTGTCCTTTGACAGCTCTCTAGTTTTGGCCATGGTGGAGTTTAGAGTGTGACTGTTTGAGGTTGTGTACAGGTGTCTTTTATACTGATAACGGGTTCAAACAGGTGCCATTAATGAAGGTAACGAGTGGAGGACAGAGGAGCCTCTTACAGAAGAAGTTACAGGTCTGTGAAAGCCAGGAATCTTGCTTGTTTGTAACTGACCAAATACTTATTTTCCACCATATTTTGCAAATAAATTCTTTAAAAATCAGACAATGTGATTTTCTGGATTTTTTTTTCTCATTTTCTCTCTCATAGTTGAGGTATATCTATGATGAAAATTACCAGCCTCTCTCATCTTTTGGAGTGGGAGAACTTGCACTATTGGTGGCTGACTAAATACTTTTTTGCCCCACTGTATATATATATAAATATATAAATATAAAATGCACTAAAAGGCATATCTTACATCTATAAAAATAAATTTCAGTGTATTATAGTTCTGTTGTGTTCTCAAACAATAGGAAAGCATTTAATAAATATGTCTTTGAGCTCATTTTTTGGAAAATACAAAAACCTAATGAAAGCGTTTCTGTCAAGTAAGGTGGGTCCATCAGCCCCCACCTGAGTGTCCCCAACAACTTTCATCACAAAGTTACACCCTTGGCATGCACAGTTTCAGGTGTATATCTGTGTTGAGCTACAGTGTCATTGAAGCTCGCCTTTCTCACCGTGGTTCTTTGAAAATGGCCAAGGGTCGTAGGAGTGTCTACGAAGTGTATAAGAAGAAAAGAAAGGCCTCAGAGGAGGCAGATATATCCCAGAATGCTTTGCACAGAGAGCTCTCCTCAGGAAGCATTAGGGGATTTGCTGTCACAGCGGCCCGCTGTTGCCATAAGCTGTCGATACCAGACAGCGGCGAGTAATAACAAAGATTGCGCAGGCACTGCGGAGTGGAGGAGGAGTGACCAACCGAGCAAAAAGCTGCGATTATCTGTCTAAACGGTCAGTTAACTGAATTTGCTATTAAGTCCACTATATAGTCCCCGCTGTATGTGGACACAGTAAGCATGTATGAGCTATGAGGACATTTTTAACAGGGCGTGCACGAGGAGCAATGGGCTCGTGAACGCTCTCGCACGTACATTTATTTAAGTGAATAGGGCGGGTCTTTTAAAAAATTCTCCACAATACCTTTGAGGACATGACAAGTCAGATGCAAATCAAAGACCCACCCATCGTTCTGTTTTGTTTTTGAAATCGGTTGTTTTGTATAGGTTTTATGTTTGGCCATTTGTTTCATGATCAGACTGCTGGTGTAACCTTTTCAAAATGACTTCAAGGACATAGCTGTAGAGATATGGGAGCTGGATCCTCCCCTTCTGTTCAGGGAGGATTCAATGTTCACAAAGATGGCTTCCTTCATCCGCCTTGTCCAGGATCAGAGGCCGCTGAATAGGTTCACTCAAAGTTGAGCACATGTGTAACAAGTATGAAAATCCATTATCAGTGCATCAATGAGCTGATGAGTCACCATGACAACAGGGAACAGAAGTGCCTATTTCACACCACTGGAACTAGAGATTTTAATGAAGAATTAGAAAAAGAATATTGGAGAAAGTGTTTAAAAGACAGAGCAACAGCTGCGAACAAGAGGGAGAAGGTTGCTGCTCGAGTTTTTATGTAGTCAGGTATGGCAGGCCATTTTTACATTTATTAAAAGTGCTCTCCTCTCTGTTGTTCCATTTGTAGATCACCAAAATAGATTTCTTTCAGGTCAAAACCCCATTTGTAGTCTGAACTGTAATAAAGGGTTTTCTGAATTACATTTTATGCAACAGAAACTGAATTTTACAAAATGCAAAAAAAAACAAGTACCAGTAAGAATAAACTTATATATACTTAGAAATGTTTACACATTTCAAGTGACTGTTTGAATATTCATCAGCCTGATTTAATAAGTATTAATGATATCTGAAATACATTACTTCCTATCAAAATAATAGAAGTGATGACCATTAATGGTTGGAATATGGGGATCTGACATCTGGTCATCCAGAATGTTTATCTTAGATATAAATAATGCCAGTTTGATTGAAATGTTTATCATGAAAAGGAAAAAACAGATATATTTCAGATAAATACCTAAAAAATACCTATGCGTAAATATCTAAACGACCTGCCATACTGTTGTATTCCTACAATGGCGTATTAGGGCCAGGCTAGAGATTTTTTTTCTTCCATTTCGAGAATAAAGTCGCAACGAGAATAGTCATAAAATTACGAGAATAAAGTTGTAACATTATGAGAATAAAGTCTTAAAATTATGAGAATAAAGTTGTAACATTACAAGAATAAAGTCTTCAAATTATGAAAATTAAGTCGTAAATTACGAGACTAAAGTCTTACAATTATGAGAATAAAGTCACAACGTGAATAGTCATTAAATTACGAGAATAAAGTTGTAAAATTATTAACTTGAGTGTAATAAGAAATTAGATAGTGATGTTATTAATGTCATAAATCTTGCAGAAATAAATGTAACACGTGTTCACCTTCTGAAAACAAATAGCGCATTGCTTTCCATATATCATATAAATGAGGCATGTTTTCATTCCATTCACTTTTTCACTGTAAATATTTGTCTTTAAAATTCAGGATTTTACTCTTTTAGAGTATTTTCAGGGAAAGAGGGCTAAAATCAGGTAAATAAAGGTTATCAGAAAATGGCCACAAAATCTTTTATCAGTGCTCCAACACTTTAAGGCTAATCCTTATTTAGACATTTAAGCACAGATAGAGAATTAACCATCTTAATGGATATTTTTCCTTTTTTCTCTATCGTTCTATAATCAGTTGTTTACAATCTTACTGACAAGATGGAGATCTTTTACGCTTGTGCGTTAAATTCAAATGAGCCAAATCAACTGAAAATGAAATCAACCAAAGCATAATGACTAACACATAAAGTGACTCCAACGCAGAGAACAAGCTGATGAGGAGGCCTTGGAGATGCGCTCCTGAGAAGACTGAGCTACTCTAAACACAGTGAGGTTACATTAAAACAGGTAATCAGCAATCATTAAAATGTAAGGACTGTTCAATTAGAGAAGAGCAGCTCCTGCTGTTTCTGCTCTCAGAAACAAAAACGGCTCTCATGGTGTTCATTAGTTTTAACTCTGCCCTTACGGAATAAGGAAGGAGATGGAAATGCAGTTTAGTTTTTGTTTTCTTTCTAATGAAATTTAAACGGCTGAGGGACTATTTATGGCTGTTGTTCCTCTGCTAAGATACAGACAATATTATTTTAACTAGCAATAAGGAAAATTCATGGCTACAGCTTTCTAAAGAGTAGCAAACGTTGTTTGAGGAACATCAGGTAAAAATTCCTGCCCATTTATTGTTATAGAAAAATTAAGACTTTCATATTGTGTAGGATTAGGGTTGCAACTCCCTGGGGAAAAAAAAAGGGACACCTGTGCATGCCAGCTGACCTGATTGCCTTCATCCCTCCCATTTGGCTCGACCAATGGGATGACGGTTGAATGTAGGGTTCAGATTTGGGAGGACACTTTTTTTTTTCTTTTTTTGGGGGGGGGGGTCCGAACCAAACCTGGTGACGGAGCTCCGTGCTTTCCCCCACCTGAATTACTATGCTTCTTCCCGTCTGGCCGCCATTGACCAGGCTACCATCACCGGGTCGGGTTTGGTCGCTCCATCCCCCAGTCAGGTTCCCGGACCAGCCCCAGAGTCGACCAAAATCCCAGACGATTTTCAAATTCCCCCAGGACTTTTTTTAAGTATGAAAAGTAGGACATGTCTGGGAAAAGAGGACGTCTGGTCACTCTAATCTAATGTGCCCTTGTTCTTCATTTTTCATTAGCTTTTTACTGACTATTTTTTTACTCTAACGGCAGTGGTGGCTGGTGAAAAATATTTTTGGTGGGGCTGATATAGCCTAGTGTATGTCTCCAACCAATCCGGAATAAGAATTCAACTAAACAATTGGACAATACATACAATTTAAAAGTAATGATTTAATTTACTATATAATAACAGTAACAGTGATGATTTGGGTCACTGTGACAGGGTTCTTTGGCCTCCAAGAATCCAGGCTCAGTCGGGTTACCGGTGTTGGTGATTTATTGTGCTCAAAAACTCAAAACAGGGTGCAAAAGAAACTAAACATGTACAAGATCCTCTGGGCCTCAGCCTCCCTCCAGTTACCAGCAATGTAACAAAGAAACAGAAAACAGAAACGGCCGCTCTTCTTCCCACAGCCCTCATTAAATAGTTTAAGCCCCTACAGGCTCTCTTATTTCTGATTTCTTCTCATTAATCAGTTTTGTCCATATATTACCTCCACAAACAATTGATGTACAAAAACAAATAATTTTTACAACTTAATTCTTTTATACAGATTCATTGACTTATTCAATTACACCAAACTGGGTTTGAACCCAGCAAAGACGCAGCCAGACTGAAGATGACAAGTCCCCGTAGCACACACACACACACCCCACACCCACACACACACACACCCACAGCCCCCACACCCACACACACACACACGGCTAACCCCACTGAAATATTAAGTGTGCACCCTCAATACGCCAGCAGGTAACCAGGACAGCTTGTGTGTTTTAAGTTAATGGAGCTACTGGGCTCAGCGCGAGGGTATTGGTCCTCACAAACACAGTATAACAGGAATGTGTGTGTGGCGCGCAAAGTTAGAGGATGTGGATTCGTCACAGTCACAATAACCATGACATGAAATTTTCCTACCCTACAACAGGGATGTTCTTCTGGCAAACGGGTAGATAAATAAGGATCTCACCGAATTTGGTGGAAGCTGCATCTCGTTCGTTACGTTCGCCATCGTCCCTCTAATTGTCTGCACCTGCGCTTGGGTTCAGAAGCCTGTTAAAGTGCAGTATTTTCAGAGCCCCAAGACCATAAAGTTCTGACACGCTGATTGGCCATTAAATTAACCTAGCAATAGTACATGATTGACAGATTCTCTGCAAATGTGGTGCTGTCTCATCACAGCCCCCAGAACAGAGACGGTAGGACTCTGTCTGTGGAAATCCACAAATGAATGACAGTAGACAGGGAAATGTAGTTTATATAATTTGTTTTGCTTATAGGTACACACTCTAGAGAGTAAAACTGACATTTGTGAGTTAATTTCTAAAAATATACTTTACGTTTCTCTCTTCTTATCAGGGAGGGCGGTGCCCCAGCGCCCCCTATGGGCCGGCCGCCACTGTCTAACGGTAATACAGGAAAAAGTGCGTTCCTTTTCCACTAAATACCTGACAGGTACTTCTGTTTCTAAGTATGAAACATTTCAATTTTCCAAGGGACAGTTGGCAACCCTATGTAGGGTTGAAGAGAGCATCTTTAGTCAGAAGCTTGAAGGGTAAACGCTGAACTGATGGAGAATTAAAAGGGAAGCAAACAGGTTGTAGAACAGAGATCAGGAAGCAGCAGTGGTATGAGTTTGCAGAGCAAATAATGCAAGATAAACATAAGGCCCGCAGTGAAAAGGCACATTCAATATAAGGTATCTGAGAAATTAAGCTTAAAGCAGCAATGAAACCCCAACTAACTGCCTGAACTAGCTCATGGTGCTCTTTTTTCAAAATGTAGTTTTGATTTACTGGTAAAATGCAACAAGCTCAGTGTGACACACTGCTGCGGGAGGATAACCAGCCCTTAAGAGACAGCTTAACCACCTTGTTGATGATGAAATAAGTAACTCGAATTTACCATTTGGACCAAGTCATACACGGGTGAGGCTCCCAGGCGTTTTCCTGCCTGATTTAAGTGCATCCATTCTGTCACAGTGGTGTTTTTGTCAAGCTGCAAAGTGGCCTCATATTTCTTGAGAAAGCTGCAAACTGTTGTGTTTCCAAAACTGTGGAGGTATTTTATGTCCTCTGGCCATGTTCAAAGATAAAATACTAAGAAATTATAACATGACTTGAGGAGTCCTATCTGATTTCAAACACTTCAGTTAACCCACTGAGTAGCCTATGTGTTTTCTTGTCCCTGTTAGCAAGGCAAGGCAAATGTATTTGTATAGCATAAATCAGTACAAAGACAATGCAAAGTACTTTACATGATTAACATATAGGAAAATAAAACAGAATCAAAGCAAGTAGGAAAAAATAAATAAAAATAAAATAAAAAATGCAGAAACAAAAAAGAATATTAAAAATAGTTTGACTAAAGAAAATAAAGAAGTTGAACTAATGTTGTTTCAATTGAACTGTTTAACTAGAACAGTCGAAGGCAATCCTAAACAAATGTGTTTTTAGTCTTGATTTAAAGGAACTCAGGCTTTCCCCACTTTTAGAGTTTTCTGGAAGTTTGTTCCAGATAAGTGGAGCATAGGAACTAAATGCTGCTTCTCCATGTTTAGTTCTGGTTCTAGGTATGCAGAGCAGGCTGGAGCCAGAAGACCTGAGTGGTCTGGAGGGTTGATACACTGATAGCAAGTCTGTGATGTATTTAGGTGTTAAGCCATTCAGAGATTTATAGACTAACAGAAGTATTTTAAAGTCTATTCTCTGAGATACAGGGAGCCAGTGTAAGGACTGTAGAACCGGGGTGATGTGCTCTACTTTCTTAGTCTTAGTGAGGACACGGGCAGCAGCGTTCTGGATCAGCTGCAGCTGTCTGATCCACTTTTTAGGCAGACCTGTGAAAACACCGTTGCAGTAATCAATTCGACTAAAAATAAACTCATGGATTAGTTTTTCCAGATCATGCTGAGACATTAGTCCTTTAATCCTGGAAATGTTCTTCAGGTGATAAAAAGCCGACCTTGTAATTGTCTTTAAATGCTTTTGGAGGTTCAAGTCTGAATCCAGCTCCTCTATTGGTCCAAAGATTATAACTTCAGTTTTGTTTTTATTCAGTTGAAGAAAATTATGGCACATCCAGGCATTGATTTCTTCTAAGCATTTCCTCAGTGCTTGAACTGGTTCATAGTCACCTGGTGACATGGTGATGTAAAGCTGTGTGTCGTCTGTATAGTTATGGTAGCTGATGTTGTTGTTTTTTATTAACTGAGCGAGAGGGAGCATGTAGATATTGAATAGGAGGGGACCCTTGGGGGTCCATCCTGGGTCATCCATCCTGGGTCTTCTCTGATGTAAAGTTGCCCACTGATACAAATAATAGCATCTGCATTAAAAGGAATGTGTGCTTAAAGTATAAAAGTAAAAGTAGAAACCACGTTTTTCATGCCGTTGCCTACATTTTAAATGGATGTCTGCCAATAGGACTAGATCTCCGTTGTGTTCATTTTCAATCTCATCGTCCATACAACTATGCTAACGCCACCGCCACCAAGCTGCAATGATTTGCCGCGAATGAATACCGCCAAATCTGTCGATTCATCTTGTAGTGGTACGTCAAATGCAACGTAGATTCCCATCCAATTAGATTGAATTTGGTATTGATGACGTGAAAAATAATAACGGTAACTCCATTGAAATTATTCAAAACTAAAGTAACGAGCCAATTTTTTTTAAATGTAAGGAGTAGAAAGTACAGATATTTGTGTAAAAATGTAAGGAGTAGAAGTAAAAAGTCGCCATAAAAATAAGTAGTAAAGTAAAGTAAAAATATCAGAAAAATCTACTTGAGTACAGTAACAAAGTATTTGTTCTGCATTACTTCCCATCTCTGAATTTGACAGATGTGGTCTTCAAAATGTTTCCAATGTCAAGTATGTTTGACAGAAAGCACTGAAAATTCTCTATGCAGATTTGCTGCTATTCACTGTCATCACTCGTAGCCAGCTGAATTTTAATGGCTCGAATTGGTCTTGATATTTTCAACAGTGTCTCATGTCTCCATGCAGACCATCTGATATTATGAAACTTACCCTTTTTCACAAAGGAGATCCAATTTTCTTCACACAGCTTCTTCAGTGGAGCATTTTTTTTTTTGCACCACCTTTTTGTTAGCAAAACTCCAGCAGCCTGGCAACAGTGAGATTAAATGTCTCACAGTAATGAACAGTGCGATCGGTTGATTTTGCACAATTCTCCAGTGTGTGTGTGGTGCACACTGGAGAATTATTACACTAAAGTCACCCTCCAAGGGTGACTTTAGTGTAATAACATTCTTTCAGATCAAGATCAGAACCTAGGCTCGATTAAGAGGAGTAAGATAAAACTTAAAATCAATAAGAGACACAGACCAGGGTTACTCCCTTAAAAGTTTAAATGCCGGCTTCTTATTGAACATATGGACTAAAGGCAACGACTTACATTCAACATTTAGTGTGGAGTAAATCCCTTAGCATCTATCCAACTGCATTGTGGCCACCCCTTCTCTCTAAACACAAAATTTCATTTATTTTTTTTTTTTAGTTTCATCACGTGAGCCGTGAATGGCAAAAGGTGGCTTTCCGCGTAGAACTTTCGTGTAGCACCGACCACAATCTATCTGGCGACTTGAGCAAGAAACAAGAGGAAGAGGTACACGCTTTCCTAAGACCCCACCTTTTTCTTCTGTTTTGCTAATACTGTTAGTGTCAGAGCGCACCTTTGCTACCACTGGGTGAGATAAAAGAGGGATTTTGGATAGTAAGGCTGCTGAGTAGCGCAGTGGTTAGCACTGTTGCCTTGCAGCAAGAAGATCCGGGTTCGATTACTGGCACAGGGTCTTTTTGCATGGAGTTTGCATGTTCTCCCTGAGCATGTGTGGGTTCTCTCCGGGTACTCCGGCTTCCTCTCACAGTCAAAAAAAAAATGACTGTTAGGTTAATTAATTGGTTTCTCTTAATTGTCATTCCATAAAAGTTCAAAAAATATCCACTGGACTTGGTGTCCAAGATTTGAAGACGTTTCGCCACCTCTCCAGGAAGCTTTCTCAATTCAAATGTCTGGATCTGCAGTGAGTTTGAGTCTTTATATAGACAAAGCCTTTATTGCTAGGAAACATGCAAATGGTAACCATGAGTGGGTCATTTGGTTCCATCGTTAGCCTGTAATATCTGAAACCTGGTCTATGATTCTCTTAATTGTCCTTAGGCGTGAGTGTGTGTGTAAATGGTTGTCCTGTTTTTTCCCAGCTTTGCTGTGTCTTGTCCAAATGTCACCTGAATTCAAACAATGGATCTGGGCAGTTGGTCTCGCAATGCAATTGATCAAATTTTATCAACAGGAAGACAGGGAAAAGGGGAGCCGTCCTGTCCTGCCAGGACATACTTCATGGGTTACACCATAAACTCCTGGGAGGCTGGAGGATGGTGTGTTTTACCATGTTGTCAGTGGATGATATCGAAGATGTATTTCGGATTTATTATATTTGGATTTCTCCTGTTTGGATGTGGAGGATACCTGATGTATCTACAATTACAGAGGATGTCGGTGGCCAATTGGGCATTGATTAGCCTGCTGACAGCGGTTGACGTGCTCACAAAGGCTGTGAACAAGCAGGACCGTGAGCTGAGCCGTATGCTAGGTGCAATTGGGCTGCGGTGATTAACTCAAAGGTGAGAGGGGATAATATCTTGGATGTGCGTGCTCGCTTCAAGGCGGAAAAGTCAAACAAATTTCGAATATTGGATTCGCTATATACAGCCAGCAAGAAAAGACTCAAGGCTTTAGTATAGACTGTAGTGCCAGTTGAAAAACTTCCATCTCATCAAAACAATGGTGTGTGGACAGCATTCATGGACAAATTGAACACACAACACACACAACTAATGCTCAAGTGTTAGATTGACCTTGATGTGGCTCAAGCCTCAGATGTGACCCTCTGCTGAAATGTTTGTCTCGTGTTTATGTCTGATTTTCTTCTGCTGAGGTTTTTTTGATATCTCAAACAGTATCCTGTCAAGGATAAAGTTTGAAATATGTTTTTTTTCCCCTTTCCCTCTCCAATGTGTCATCTATCTAGCCACAGAGATAAATGCAGCGCTATAGGGAACCGCCTCATGGTGGTGCCCTTGGCAGCCATAAGAACACGTCAAAGGCAGCGTTCTGCGGCACTCATGGCCTCAGTAAATCTTCCCCGTCAGCCCCCCACCCCCACCCCAACGTATGTTATGTACGTGATGAACAGTTTGTACTTAAACTGAAATCTTGATTACAATGTAAATTGTAGTTGACAATAAAGAAATTGATCGATTGATTTTTTTTCTACCTTTTAAAACAACTTAAAGTCATTGGTAGTGTAATGATCCCCCAGCAGCAGCTTCCACCTGCCAGTGTGACACTGACTTACACACTCCCTGCGCATCTCCTTCGGTGTAGAGAAGTGCAAAACGACAGGAGGACAGCAGTTGTGTAAAAAAAGGAAAACGACTTATGTTAACAAAAAAAGCTTGATGAATAATCAGCCTCTTCACACAGCTCATTTACACTAGAAATCCCATAGATGTGTGATTCCTAAAACAGGGCTCGATGTTAACCATTGCCCGATCGCCCGGGGCAAGTAGTTTTTATTGTTGGGAGAGTACAAATTTCATTGCATTTGCCCGCCGGGCAAGTGCAATGATCGCAAAATAAAATTATCACTCAAAATTACTTTTAAATCACCAACATTCGCTTAAAAAAGGACCCACAAGCGTTGCCGGTGCCATTTTTGTTGTTTTGTACATATAGATTTTCCGCCAGATGGCGTGACTTATGTCCGGGAATTGGCGCGAATCAGACACATTTTTTTCGACTGGGCAGGCTAGAAAACAACTTGGCAAAAAAATATAAGTAGAGTAACACACCCACCACCTATTTTACCCTCCGCCCATTTCACCCACCACCCAGATAACCCTAGATTAAAAATTATTGGTCAGGGATTAGGAAAATTGGCATAATTTTCAGGGAAAACTGATCCTGAGTCAGTTAAAAGTCAGGGAATTCTGAAATTATGTAAGACTGTGGAAACCCTGTATAAAATAACTATGTATAATGATTCTCTAGAAAAGTCACATATTAATAGTATTATCTTCTATAAACATACCGACTCTAAAATAAAAGTTATTCATTTGTGACATTGACTTCTGTCTTGTGATTTATCTTAAGTTTTTAACCTGTCAATTTTTTTTAGATTTTTAAAATTACAATTTATATTTTTCCAAGCACACAACAGTTTAAAGCAAAGTTTAATTTGAAAAGAATGAGCAGGAAGGATTGAAAAGCATATTAACACGGTAATGTAGGCTTGAGTTCATTCAGGGTTCCTACAACATAAGGCAAGTTAAATTCAAGACTTTTCAAGACTTTTTAATGCCACTTGAAATAAAAATTTAAGACCAAATTCACAAGAAACACAAGAAAAACCTGCTTGCGACAACTTAACCCAAAGGTTTATTTTAACATAAACCACTGCACTAATGTTTCAAATGTTGAGAAGCTTCCCAAACAGGAAGAAAGCTAAAAACACACAAATGACAGATATATTTTAACGATTATTTAACTGAATTCACAAACTTTGTTTTAGCAGAGGACAAAACAAATCAGTTTTAAAGCCACAACATAACCAGTTCTAAGTCTTTTTTGCAGCTATTTTTCTTTGTATCGTTTTCTTAGTATGTTTGATTTGGTGATAAGTGGAGGCATTGCAGAGACAAGGGTGGAACAAAACTGAGAAATACCGGCTGTTTCTCAGTAACTCGATTTTGACGCTTTGTGTTTCATGCTTCGCGAAACTGCACTGCCTTAATTCCCATCATTCCGAGCTTGAATCGCTACTTGAACAAAATCCACTGAGCCTCATGTATGTTCCCTGGTTTTAGCCATGGAAAAAACTCTTGGCTGGAGCCAATTTTGGTTACATTTACACTTGCTCATATTTTCTAGACAAAAAGTTATTGGCGCATCTCCCAAATGTCCCGGCCGCAACAACGCTTTTATTGGTTCCGCTATAGGGACGGAACCAATAATGGCGAGCCATTTTTTTTTTTTTTATAAAATTATTTTTTTTTTTCCATTTTAACGTTTTATTTAGATTACAAAAATAAATCGCAATAAAAATAATCTTATTTATGATGTTTTAAAAAAAATAAGACCTACAATAGACTAATTTCAGACATTTTAATACCAATTAAGGCCTTAGTTTTATTCTGAAGAATTCCATGCCTTTTAAGACTTTTTAAGGACCCGCGGGAACCCTGTCATTATCTGACGCATGCATATACACACCAGGAACCTGTAAACTTAAGAAATACTGAATTACAAAAAACATTTAAGAAACAAACATGTTTCATTGATATATATACAAAAATGAATATTAGGAACTATATTTATCAAACATTATACTGGGCAAGTAAAAATTGTTTCTGGGCAAATGAAATGTGAAAGTTACTTGCCCAATTGGCAAGTGGTAAAAATCCTTAACGTCAACCCTTGCCTAAAACACCCCGGCCGGTTTCCCGTGGACCACCAAATGTATATGGACAACTTTAAAAATGCAGCTTATGTATATATAGGATGGGTTCTCCTTTTGATGAACTGACTGAATTGCACTCCCAAAACTGGATGAGGAAGTGTGGAGACTTAAAAAATAATAGACACCAAAACATCTAAAAAAATAATAATAATTTCATTTCTACATCTATGGAACTTAAATATGTACAGGAATCTACTGTTTCTTCCTTTGAGAATAGCAGATGAAATTGAGCTTATCTAGTCTATACAATGATCTACCAAAAATGTTCAAACAACAGTTATAAAAGGTTTCATCAAAAATCTCACTTATTTAGAGGAAAGCTCCTGCAGCACCCTCTAGCTCCAGTAAGTGGTTCTTGTCATGCATGCAGTTTGTCCAAATACACACTTTGCTGATCTCTGATCCAAGACACACTGCTGGATTCCTCATCAGGCTGCATAATCTCTACATGAAAGGGGCTGAGACACCTGCTGTTATGTCTTCAGAGGAAAATCCCCCAATAAGATTCTGACCCCTTTCAAAAAAAACGGCACACAGGAAAATGTTTGATTAGGGCGACAGTGGCGTTGGATGTAGGAGTTTGCCCTGAAATCGAAGGGTTGACGGTTGACGGTTCAAGCCCCGACTCCGACTTTCAGTGTCGTTGTGTCCTTGGGCAAGACACTTCACCTGCATTGTCTACTGATGGTGGTCAGAGGGCCCGGTGGCGCTAGTGTACGGCAGCCTCGCTTCTGTCAGTGAGCCCCAGGGCAGCTGTGGCTACAATGTGGCTTGCCACTATCAGTGTGTGAGTGTGTGTGTGAATGGGTGAATGAATGTAGTGTAAAGCGCCTTGGTCAAGTCTCCTAACTTGAATAAAGGCGCTATATAAGTACATGCCATTTACCATTTACCAAATACCTACACAGACACCTGAACACCCCTTTCTCAAGAGATGCTGCTGATCCGTTTTGTAGGGATGTAACAGAAGTAATCTTGGGAGCGAGTCTGTGTTAATGACTTGGTCTTTGATGTGTAAATCCCGTCCCAGAGCAAAGCTGATACAGTCTCTCCACAATCCTGCTCAGATGCAGTCTTCCTCCAGTCTGTATTATTGAACCTGTGTACCAAAAGCTGCCAGACTTTTGACAGCTAATAATAGCAGGCCCTAAGATAGAGAAGTGCTTGCTGACATGCAATTTTGCAGAGAGAGAAAGTGAATAGAAATATTGTGAAAAGTGTTTTACATCACCCTACAGAACCCCACATCTCAATTCTTCTCACTATTTTCTCCCTGAACTGATATAAAGCTGAGATAATTTTTCCCCCTGCATAAACGTAATTCATTTGCTTCATTTCATCTCTGCATTGCTTCTCCGCAGAGTAATTGGATTGTGGTTGCACGGTCATGTACTTGTTTAAATGAATGCCTATTAATCAGAGGATAATTGGACACATACCCCTGATAAAAGCTGCTGCTCCACTTTGAGTCACGTACAAATTTGGCCATTTTCAGGGATCCGTTTCTTATCTCGCTTGACTCATGCTTATATAAGCTGCAAGCTAATAGTTTTCTTTGGACTTGCAACATCCTCATGGGCATAACTCAATTATTATGCTTTTACCACTTTACTCGTTGGGTTCTTTTTATATGTGGGATTTCACATATATTAACTTTTAGTTAGAAATTTTAGCTGACACTGCACAATATAAGACATCCTGCATGCAAGCCACAGCGCTGCTTTTTAAAGAAGATTAACTAAGCAACGATTATTAGCAACCATTGCAGAACCTCAAGCACAGGAGCAGACAAGCAGTACCTTTTACCATTTAACCAAGTTGAAGTGAGGGGCGGCCTTTTTCTAGAGCCAACACTAACTTTTCTCATCACTGCCAGAGTACAAATTAGACACCACGTTTCTGTCGCCAATGGTACTACTATCCACTTATGTGATTCTCCTTGTCGCTTTTTTAGGGTAAAAAAACAGGACTATAACGTATAATCTTCGTTTTGTGTGGGGGAAAAAAGTGAAACACAGGGTAAATGAATAGTGGTCTTAAGGACCACCCAGTATCAGTATCACCATAAATACCTGCTAATAATGACCCTGGATCATTCTAGAGAAGCATTCTGAAGGTACCACGGATTAAACCAATGGTAATCCAGTTCAGATAACCAGAAAATAATTGAGCGAAACTTCTATTTTCAAGAATACATCATCTCTGATATGTTTTTAAAAAAGAAATTAATGTATATTTATTGCCATATAATATCAGATTTACTGCCACCAAAGAAATACTTAATGAAGACAATTTTTAGATAAAGAGGCTGAAATTTCAAAACAAATAAAATAAATTTTAAAAAATACAGCAACTTTCACCTGTTACTGAGCAAGCCACCTTTAGGCACAATTTGGAGTTGTGTGCACATCTCAATTGCTAGGAGCCCTGTCCAAAAAGAACAGGGCTCCTAGCTACTGAAGTGAGCTATGTAACATTATAAGCCCGCCCCCACAAAAGACTGTGCCCCATCATTCATCATTCTTCATCTTCACTAGACGTGGACATACTTTAGTATATTCTGGTTTACATATCCTGGCAGAATGTTTGCTTTCTAGGTCTTTTTTTTCCCCCAGACAATATGAATGACAATAAGTCATTGGCATGGTTGAAGCCATTTTACTGAGGACAACTGTGTCATAATGACAACAATACCAATCTTTATGACCCTAATGAAGAGTTTACATACCTAAGTTCTTAATACTGGGTATTTTCCCCTCTAACATCATTGACAGCTGGAAGTTTTTAATGTTAATTGTGGACGAGGCTCTTTATCGTCTCAGATGGTAAATGCATCCTATGCGCAGCTTCCTGGCTGTCGGATGGTAATCTGCCTACAGTATTTACTGAGAATAAGCTGCATTCATCTTCTCTTCAATTTTGACCAAGTTTCCTCTGTCTTTGGGGTTCTAAAGGCAGCTCCAAGCTTTAGGATATGACTGTTGTTTCATTCATCATTTCCCTTTTTGTCCTCTCTCCTGATGTAACATGCATGGTTGTGGCTAAAAAGTTAAATATTGGTCTCATCACTCCAGATTAACTTGTTCCAGAGGTTTTGAGGCTTGTCTCGCAAGATACTTTGTGAGGTTAGTGGCTTTCTTCTTGCGACTCGACCATGCAGCCATTTTTATTTGAGTGCCTACCTATTGTGCACCATTAAACTACCACACCCATAGCTTTTAGATAGTCCAGTATTCCCATTGATGTTATTTTTTGCTTTGTCTTTCCATCCAGAACAATTTTCCTGGCAGTTTTGGTCGATATTGTTATTTGGCTTTAACAGAGCCCCTGTTAATCACAGTTTTATACAGTTCATCTAACTTAAATAATCTTAATCATAGATCTGTTGACCATTTATTTTTGCTTCACCCATGACTCAAAATCCAGAACCAACAATGAAAGATGCAAGAGTCTGCCTGGATCCCCAAACTCACTCAGCTTTTATTTTCACACGATGATTAGAAGCAAACAGGTGAGGAGGGTTACCATTATTAGCCGTTTAAACCTGGTGCCATCCTGATATAAAAAGAGAAAACTGAGTCGTTTGACAATAAATGTTTTCACCCAACCACAACCCAGGAACAGTGTATTTTTGTGTGTTATCATTGCAATTTTCTGAAAAAAGGCCGATCAAGCAAATATTATATTGGTGTATGTAAACTTCTGAGCACCATAATAAATGCTGTGGCATAAAAACTATTTAAAAAAAAACGTAATACACTCAATCTATTCTTTTTCAATAAAAAATCTCACATGCTTTATTAGGTTTTTTTAAACAAGTTCTTAACTTGAGCACTGCGGTAATTTTCTCAGCAGAGTAACATTCATTATTTTGTTTCATTTTACTTTTAAGACATTTTAACCCTGATCTACAAAGATCCCAAATAACAAATGCTAAATTGCTCATGGAAACAGAATTAGTAAGTGCGTTTTGGATGATGACGTGCTAACACTGTGTGCACAGATGGTAAGAGGAGCAATAAGGGTACAGATAACAACAGAAAAGAGGGTATAGTAGAGAACTGAGGACTGGTCAATAAGGATGGAATATAATGCCAGATGGGAATGTTCATGCTAAAAGCTTCTTTCATCTTCAGAATATTGCAAAAGTTCAAAACACCTTGTCCTGGGGTGATGCTGAGAAACTAGTCCATGCATTTGTTACTTTAAGGCTGGACTATTGTAATTCTTCTTAGAAAGTACGGAAACTTCAGTTATAAGTCCCAAGTTGATCCAAATGCTGAAGCCAGAGTTCTGGAACAACCACCAGTTTTAGTCCATGAGACAGACACCATGTCTACTTTTAAGACTAGGCCTAAAAATCCTTTTTAATAATGCATATACACAGTTAGAGGGGCTCAGGTTATCCTCAGCTATCTCTATAGTTATGCTGCTCTAGGCTTAGACTGCTGGAGGACATAGGGACCACCTGTTCATAATTCTGCCTAATTCCAATTCTATTCTACCACTCTGCAGCATTTAATAGTTCATCCCCTAATTGAATCTTCTCTTTGTCTTTTCTCATCATAGTAGCATCATCTGGTCTGGTTCCTGAATGGCTGTGACACCATATTGGAGAGAAATATCAGCTGGGTTGCTGCCATAAACACCTTTAATTATAGATTATACAGTTGGGCATGTTTTTCAGTGTTTAGTCCTCGTTCTCTTTTTGACATAGCTATGGGCTCAGCCTTTAACATGAATAACTATATATGATTTCATTCATTCCTTTGACATGAAAAGTGGCTCAGAGCTCAACTGCTCAACTGTTTCTTTTCCAGACAGAGCCAGCAATGGAGCTAGTTTACCGTAACCTTTTGTAACAGTATTCATGGATTAGTGCTTCTGTCTCCTTGAACCACAATTAGTCTCAGCAGAAGGCCACTCAAACTAAGCCTAGTTAAAAGGGAGTTTTTCCTCTCCACTGTCGCCGCATGCATGTTAACGACACAATGAAAGTGAATATTTAATGTCGCTTTATGTAATCATCTGATTTTCCTTAGATAGCACACTTTGAAACGATCTGACTGTATGATCTGGTTGAATTGTCTCTGTAAAGTGTCTTGGGATGATATATGATATGAAATGGTGTTATAGAAATAAACTAAATTGAACTCATAAGTAACATATCTACAAAGCATGTAATTAATTTGTCAAGAGAACAGTGAATGGTTTTCAAAACCTTTCCCATTTCTTGTGAAACTATCTAAAGTGTATTTACACTTAATTTGAGTAGGTAAATAAGATGATCTGCCAGTGAAATTAGTAGTTTTAAACATTAAACATTATGTACTTGGAATAAAACAATGACATTTTTTTTGGTTGTTTTTTTTTTTAAGTAAACTGTCTTTTTGCAGTAGCAAAGTGTCTCACCTACCTTCTTCAATAAAAAAGTGCATTTACTTTAAGAAAAATAGACTTAGAGTTCAGTTTTTGGCAGTGCATGAGACACTTCAATATTTTTTCAATATGAGAACCTGCTTATGGAAGATATCCATCCACTGTGTCTTCTGGGCTAAAAAATTGAACAGCAAACTGAGAAAACCGTGAACGATGTGCTTTCGAGATGCGATTTACCACGCACACGCTGAGGCTATGCTGTCAGTGAAATCCAAAAGCCTTTGATGATTTGATCAATTATACACTCATAACAAAATCTGAAGTGGTGTCGTAGCATTTGACAACTATATAGGACATGCTGTACTTGTTAGCAATCAGAGACACAGAGAGTGTTGCATAACTGGCATTTCAATCGACGGTCCTCCTCTGCCCTCTCATGTATGATAAGTACAGAATAATGAAACATGTGCTGCGGCTATGACTACCACTCCACGTTGAATCATCCCATGCAGATTAAACAGGGTTTTTTTTTACACTTTTAGAAACCCAGTCCCAACCGCTGCCACAACACTTTGTTCCCCACTCATCTGTTTCCTGCCAGAAGGCCACAGGCTGCTAACGAGCTTCCTTGGCCTCCAATTAATCATGCTAACGAGCCCCACCCAGCAGACAAATCAGATGCACACATGAAACATCTTTTTTCTCTGTTTCCTTTATTACAAATCAACTTTGAGGCTTTCCATCTCCCCTCTTTCTCTGCTTCCTAATATTCATTCTAAGCTCCTTCACCCTCCACATTTTTCCTCCTCCCACAGACAGACAGCATCCAATGTACTCACCAGTGCTCCTTCCATTGGTCCTCTTCAAAAATGTCCTCTGGGATGGGATCTATCAGCACCAGGTCTGACACTTGCCTGAGGACAAGGACACACACACACACACTCAGACGAAATAAGACTACGAAAACTCGACCACTTTACCCTCCAAGCCTAGGCCATAATGAGCGTGAAATAGATGGTGCCTCCCGGCCGTCATGCTGCAGATTTGTCATTTTATGGCACCACATACTCTCAGGTAATATTTCCATTTGGAAAGGTTTCTTCAACCCATCCCTATATCATTCTCTTAACGACAGGAACGTTGTGCCAAATAAAACTGTAAATCTTCCGCACTGGTACGAGGATGCTGACATGTTAATCACCAAGTTGTCAGAGAGGTGGTTGAATTATGCTGGTTGATGGGGAAGGATACTGGAACATCTTCAGCTTAAAAGCTGAAAATTGACCAGCTCAGTAAAGCAAATAATATTTCATAGATATTTGCTAATATCTATAAAAAATATCTAATCAAACAATTTTGAATTAAAAATTAAAAAATAGAGATCATTTCTCTCCTATCCTGGCTTCTCTTCATTTGCTTCCTTTTATTTTAAGAATAGAATTTAAAATCCTCCTTCTTACCTAAAGCCTTAAATGGACAATGTCCATCTTTTATTAGAGATCTGATTGTTCCTTATGTTTCTGTGATGGCTGCATGTGCAACCACACAACAAATGGTCTGGTAATTCTTTCATTAAATCTTCTATTTTACTATACTGTATCTAATTTTTTTCTACATTGATTTGGCATTGGTTAACTATTTGGGTGCACACATTTAGTTGACTCATTTTGTCATTTCTTGCTTGGTTTTCTGTACATTAATATACAGGTAAAAGCCAGTAAATTAGAATATTTTGAAAAACTTGATTTATTTCAGTAATTGCATTCAAAAGGTGTAACTTGTACATTATATTTATTCATTGCACACAGACTGATGCATTCAAATGTTTATTTCATTTAATTTGGATGATTTGAAGTGGCAACAAATGAAAATCCAAAATTCTGTGTCACAAAATTAGAATATTACTTAAGGCTAATACAAAAAAGGGATTTTTAGAAATGTTGGCCAACTGAAAAGTATGAAAATGAAAAATATGAGCATGTACAATACTCAATACTTGGTTGGAACTCCTTTTACCTCAGTTACTGCATTAATGCAGCGTGGCATGGAGTCGATGAGTTTCTGACACTGCTCAGGTGTTATGAGAGCCCAGGTTGCTCTGATAGTGGCCTTCAACTCTTCTGCGTTTTTGGGTCTGGCATTCTGCATCTTCCTTTTCACAATACCCCACAGATTTTCTATGGGGCTAAGGTCAGGGGAGTTGGCTGGCCAATTTAGAACAGAAATACCATGGTCCGTAAACCAGGCACGGGTAGATTTTGCGCTGTGTGCAGGCGCCAAGTCCTGTTGGAACCTGAAATCTCCATCTCCATAGAGCAGGTCAGCAGCAGGAAGCATGAAGTGCTCTAAAACTTGCTGGTAGACGGCTGCATTGACCCTGGATCTCAGGAAACAGAGTGGACCGACACCAGCAGATGACATGGCACCCCAAACCATCACTGATGGTGGAAACTTTACACTAGACTTCAGGCAACGTGGATCCTGTGCCTCTCCTGTCTTCCTCCAGACTCTGGGACCTCGATTTCCAAAGGAAATTCAAAATTTGCTTTCGTCAGAAAACATGACTTTGGACCACTCAGCAGCAGTCCAGCTCTTTTTTTCCTTAGCCCAGGTGAGACGCTTTTCACACTGTTTCTTGGTCAACAGTGGCTTGACACGAAGTATGCGGCAGTTGAAACCCATGTCTTTCAAGCGTCTCTTGGTGGTGGATCTTGAAGCACTGACTCCAGCAGCTGTCCACTCCTTGTGAATCTCCCCCACATTTTTGAATGGGTTTTTTTTTCACAATCTTGACTAGGGCGCGGTGATCCCTATCGCTTGTACACTTTTTCTGACCACAGTTTTTCCTTCCCTTTGCCTCTCTATTAATGTGTTTGGACACAGAGCTCTGAGAACAGCCAGCCTCTTCAGCAATAACCTTTTGTGTCTTTCCCTCCTTGTGCAATGTGTCGATGGTCGCCTTTTGGACAGCTTTCAAATCTGAAGTCTTCCCCATGTTTGTGTCGGCTTCAGAACTGGACTGATAGACCATTTAAAGCCCTTTGCAGGTGTTTTGAGTTAATCAGCTGATTAGTTTGTGGCACCAGGTGTCTTCAAAATTTAACCCTTACACAATATTCTAATTTTGTGACACACGGAATTTTGGATTTTCATTTGTTGCCACTTCAAATCATCCAAATTAAATGAAATAAACATTTGAATGCATTAGTCTGTGTGCAATGAATAAATATAATGTACAAGTTACACCTTTTGAATGCAATTACTGAAATAAATCAAGTTTTTCAAAATATTCTAATTTACTGGCTTTTACCTGTATTTTTCATTTGAGTTGCCAGTTCCTGGGAGGCTGTCATGAGTGAAGCCAGCAAAGGAAAGGAGGCCCCAGCTGCAAAGGATCTCCTCATTGACATGGAGGCCTAATTGGACTCTTCCACTTACATTTAGATGGGGTGTAGGAAGGGTTTAGGTTTCTGTATTTGGTTTTGTTTTCTATAATTACATTTGGAAAGTTTAATATTTGAATCCTTTTCCTCATAGGTTGCTGATTTAGTATGGTGCTGATTAGTTTTGTCTTTTGTTGTAGTTTTGTTTAGGAAAAAGTATTTTGTTTCCCTTCAAAATAGTCTGATCAACCAGTGTGTGTATCTATATATATATATATATATATATATATATATATATATATATATATATATATATATATATATATATATATATATATATATATATATACATGTTTCCCTTGTGTGTCAGTCAGGTAGGTCTTTTTCTGTGTCAGGTTTGGATTATGCTGATTTTTGTCATATCTTGATGGGCCCAGTCTTGTTTGAAGTTTGAACTTTATTTTTGCAAAATAAATGTGTTACCATTTTTTCATCAATGACTTCCCTGTGCTTCTCTGATTTTTTTATTTTTTTGGCTCGTCCCTCACAGTTCCTAACAGAGCACTTCGCTCTCAATCTTCAGGTTTACTAGTGGTTCCTAGAATTTCTAAAAGTAGAATGGGAGGCAGATCTTTTAGTTATCAGGCTCCTCTCCTGTGGAACCAACTACCAGTTTTAGTCCGTGAGGCAGACACCCTGTCTACTTTTAAGGCTAGGCTTAAAACTTTCCTTTCTGATAAAGCTTATAGTTAGAGTGGCTCAGGTTATCCTGAGCTATCTCTATAGTTATGCTGCTATAGGCTTAGACTGCTGGAGGACATAGGGACCCCTTTTTCATCATTCTGCTTCATTCTATCTCTATTCTCCCACTCTGCAGAATCTGTTAGTTCAATCTCTAACGTTCTGCTCTCTCTGCTTTTTCTCATAGTAGCTTCATCTGGTCTGTTCCTGTTTGGCTGTGACTCCATCATGGAGAGAAATATCAGCTCTGCTGCTGCCAACAACACCTTTGTTTATAGTTGTTGGAGATCGGCCTGTTTTCCAGTGTAGTTTCTCTGACTGTGATTGGCTGGTCTCTTCATCCTCTGACATGGGAGTTGGCTTGCATTCTTTTCTAATTATGTTTTACAAATTACACATTTCTATTGGAAGTTAGCAACATTTTTATGGTCAAATCTGAGGCTTTGTATTGGGTTTGAAGGAAAAACAATCTGATCTGTGAAATGTAATTTAAAAATATTACCTTTCATAAAACTCAATTTAGAAGAAAAAATTTTTTGAAAATATGAAATCTGTAAAACATAAAATACATCACAAAAAAGCAAGGTGACTCTTAAACCATCACTGGATTAAAATGTTTTCAGAGTTTCATTTATGGATTGTATTTTGCTTCAAATTTCCATTAAAACAATATATTTTTGCAACAAATATGGAACAAAATTGACTCCATAGTTTGTGTCGAGGTGGTCTTGACTCCAAAGCTGATTTGGAAATTATGAGCGTCTATAAGCTGGAAACTGCAATGCTATCACCTAGCACTGATACTTAAAGCAAATCAAATACCATAACTTCAGACAGGGTGGGATTATGTGGGTGTCAAATATTACGGTCGGACTTGATCATTAACACTGACGTCAGTGACAAGAAGTTTATAATAAAGTAGGTAGCTTTTGATCCCGTTTGTTTAAATACATTTTTAGTCCATTCTCAAAGATCCCCATGAGTAATGTCTAAACCGCCTCAGCCCAAACATTTGTGGAAATTAACAACCCCTTAGAAACAGTAATAAAATCTGTTATTATAATATAACAAACAATTCTTGTTTTTTAAAACAGCAACATTCAGTTTTAGCTGCAGACAAACATCCCACTGCCTCGATACGACCCAGAAATACCTGACAGCTTCACTATCTTAAACGTTGACAGTTTCTTTCTAAAAGTGAGTCCCTGACAGGGAAATTGTTACTACGCTGATATCGCTGACAGCTCTCAACCGTTGCAAATGCACCAAGCTCTGACATGGTGCAGGAAACATCTCAAGCAAAAAAGTAAACCAAACATGAGGATGAGCCAATATAAGATTATACAGAGGTATATCCAGGTACCCTGGAAGGCTCAATAAAATCTAAACATGAATCAGTTTTAAAAAAGACATGTGGAACCATATGAACCACATACAGCATGAGAGGGTAGGTCTTAAACAGCTTGTTTCTCGCTACAGAGAGAGAAAATCATGGCTTCTTTTGTTATATTAGTCAGACTGGTTCAGATTCAAAGCAGTTAATTTCAATTGCTTAATCTTTGTTTCTTAAGTGGGGCAAACAAAGGCTTTTTTTTTTTAGATAACAATTTGTAACTGTAGTTTAGTTTATCTTCATGCAACAAGCACAGGGCAACAGTGAGAGCAACAAATCCCCTCTACCAGAGAGAAACCTCCAGTAACACCAGGCTCCGCCCAACAAGTTTATGTTGCGGCAGCTCAAAGCCCACCATCACTATGATCTGCTTACAGAGAAGACCCGTTCTCAGGGTGTTAGCTGACCTAGAAAAATGCTTTCTGCTAACATTATACTCATTAAGCCTTCTCTAAGTGTGTCTAATATGAGGCCTAATCTGCAGCAGGGCCCCTCTGCTCCAAAATAAACTCATTCCTTTTTATGTACAGCTGCTCTTTCTGGTGTTGCCATATTTACCTTTACATTTTCCATGTCCTTTTTTAAATCTATAAGGTTCATCATCAACAGGAAAAACTTGATTTCATATTATCTACAAACGTTCTATAATCTCTCTCTGTATATATATACATACATATTTGTGTATATTCTGACTTATTAAAACTGGCAAGAGATCAAGAAATTGTCTTTTTTAAATCAAAGATGCAGCTCAAAGTTTGAACGGCGCTGTCACATCTTGAGGATTTAGACAGCCTATGCCCGACGTACCAGAATCTTCTAAAATGTTGGTATATGCTGAACTTTCTACGTATTTTTTCTATTTTTGGGGGTATACATAATGCATTCACAACTTATGTCCAACGACAGCCTAACTTATGCATAACGCAGTGTAATGCCAATGATAGGTCAGAAGCCAGTGTCCTGAGGGAGGCAGCAATGTGCCTGGAGGCACTCAGCCTGCATAAAGAGCACAGGAAGATTTCTCCAACCTTGGCAGTTGCGGTGTTCACCTAGTTGCCGTTTACGGCCCACCAAAAAAGTGATGAGATCATGCTGAGGTTGTATGTATTCTCGTCTCATCCTTGCCGGATCCTCCATCTCTTGTGGAACGTCTGCTCACCATAAAGTCTAGAGGAGTACTGACGGTTTCCCCTATCATACCAAAACGCTGCCAATAAGCCATTAAACAGTAGCTGTTAGAAACACGTACAGCGGTCGTCTGGAACACGACAAATATGTTGATATGCATTGGAGATAAGTTCTTGACAAGTTATGCATAAGTTACTCATAGGTTTTGGATAAGCTAGACGCTATGACTTATGAGTAACTTAAACTTCACGTATGTCAACCATCAGATAAGTTGCCTGTAACTTATGCCCCACGTATGGCATACGCTTGCATACGTCAGGAAATTTTTAGCATGCTCAAAATTTCTCGCCATACTTGCCATATGTCGACGTGTGCCTGCGTGTTTCAGCATGCTCATACCTTATACAAAACTTACGTATAATTTATCCGACAAAAGGCAGCGTTTTTGCCAGATATTTCGTATGTCAGGCAAACGTCGGCTACATCGTTGAGGTGTGACAGCGCCATAATGCTCCACCTCATGTTCAGCTCTCTACACGCTAATATTCAACCATAAATGGTCCAAAGCACCGCATGGATGTCAATTTATATTTAAATGAGCCAGCTGATCAATGGCAGAGAGTTAATTAATGGTTGATTCCGTTTAATGTGGGGGAATCTACTCTGGGACTACAGAGTGGTCAACACCTGTAAATATAATTAATAAACACATAAAAATACAGATGCTATCTATAAGATCTTATATGGGGAAAATGGTTCTATTTCAGCTATATGAGCTTGTTATATTTAAATGTATAATTCATCTATTGATACATAATTGATCTTGAAGGTATAATAACCCGACTACAGCATGAAGCCATGTCCAGTAATAAATATATACACACCTATATTTTATGAACATATTTTAAATGCACTGTTTAGTGTTTCGTTTTTCTTCCATTTTTTCTGTAATATTTTTCGGTTTATTTTTGTATTAACTAATTAGCTCAGGCAGTAATCGTTGACATCATACGCATTTTGTAGTTATAGGAGCCATTTGTCCGGTCCCGTGTTTATCGCCACCAGGGGGCGTATTTCATTTTGAGTTCTGATCATTTGATGGGGGATGGGCTTATGGCAATCTATGATTCTGTTCAGGTGTTGTTAATGAGAGGAGGAAACAGTTTTTTACTGTGTTTGCTTTAGATCAATGTCAAATTTATGTATATATGTTTAAGGCAATTAGTAAAACCATGGACATTGTTATGTTAATAAATTACTTTATTATAAGTAAAAGTAAAGATCGGCATGATAGTCTTAATTGAGAGCAAGTAAAACCAGAGCCTTTCAGGTAGTGATGGTGAGATGAAGCCTCATGAGGCGTTGAACCGTTTGGCCAAATTGCTTCAACTATCCCCACAGTTCATGAGGCTTCATGTGAACATGTCACCACCTACTGGTAGACAGCAGAACTACAGTTTGTAATAAAATCTGTGATTTTTTTGCAATTGTTTTTCTTTTTTACCCCTTTTAAGTTCCTTTGTAATTGTTAATGGTTGGTGTGTATATTAAAATCCTTTGTACTTTTTTTGTAAGTGTAAAATTTCTTAGAACAATCATTTAAGGTGCACAGTTTTTCTGCCATTTTAGTGAAATAAACTCAAGCAGACGTTATAAATTTTGGCCCCTCCTCTAAATGAATCACGCCTCGACACGCGCTTCGTGGAAACGCCCCCTCCATTACTCGACACACGCCTCGAAGCCTCGGTTCATCTCATTACATCACTACTTTCAGGAATAGCAACCATTAGCCTAAATATAGGATTTTAGCCGCTACACCAATAACATTACAAAACAGAAAATAAAGGGGACACATCACCAATCTGAAAGGGGGGGATTCTAGTTTTAATGGTAATACTGCAGAGAGTTATTATTGCCTTCAGATGACTTATTAAATGGGACCAGTCTCTGGGAGTGATTTTAAGCTAACGTTGCAGACCACCTCAAACCCTATATGAATATTCAAATAGTGTAGAGTTATTGCAGTTTGCAAGTTTGGAAAAGCTAAAAGCATCTGATGCTATTAATCAAGCAATTTGTCTGGAGGTTATATATAGAGAACTACGATCCCAATACGTCTTTATTAACCTTGTTTGGAGCAAAGGTTTTCTACTCCCCACTTTGAAATATTCCCTTAGGGAACAAGCAGCATTTCTCCTAACAACAAAACCCTCTATAGACTTAACCCAGAAGATTTTCTCCATTTTTTTTTTGTGTTTCCATCTTAGAAGACTTACACGTCATGAATGTGGCTGTAGAACCTGCTGTTGAGCGCTCCGAGCTCTGAGCCAACGAGTATGAATGGGGGGGCTATCTCTGCAGCCTGCAGGAGTCGGTGCAGATCGTCCACCATCCTGCAACACATTAAACTCATCACAATCAGGGCATGCTGCAAACTGGGCCAGGACATTTATACCAGCTGCCAGGTGGGCCTGAGGTCACCGGCATGAAAGATGGAGACAACAATAAGCTAAACCTAAACGTTAAAAAGGAGCGAAGAGCAGAGAGGATATTTGATGCAAAGCAAATGATGCCACTTTTACAAAAAACAGAGTTCTGTGATTTCCATCAGAGATCCACTTCTATTAATTCTCATTTTAATTCCTGAAACATTCATTTGACACAATAGGGAAAAAAAGGGACATATTTGGTAGAAAAAACCCTTGTTTATAACTAGAGGGGTCAGAGGTTTCCGATAGTTCTAGAGCAGGTTTTAACCTACAGCAGCAGGAGTTTTGGTAAAGCTGAGCAATAAATCTATTTTATCCATCAATAAAACTTTTTGGTATGAAAGAGGATTTTTCTCAGAAATTAAGTGTCCAGATTCATATAAAATGAAATAACTGATGGCTGGCATTCTTGGAATTATCGTTGCCCTTAAAAAATGAATTATTAAAATCCATAAACTCTGGCCGTGGTGGGGCCTACAAAACATTAGCCAATCCACTTTGGCTACTATGTGAAGTTGATTGGCTACTTGTTTGTCAATCAGTCCATTTTGTGTATGTGCCACTATGACGTTATATACTAAGGCTTTAAGCGTAACTCATACGCTGTTTGGCTAGCGGTCCGCCATTACACCAAAGCACGAAGAAGTACTCCTATGCCTGTTTACGGAAGCATATCGCATTTACCAATGAAAAAAACAAATCGGACAACTTATCTCATAATTACGTGATCAGTATCTTGTAATTATCTTATGATCACTTTATTCTTTTCTCAGAATTACGAGATACGATCCTGATCTCAATATTATGAGATCAACCATCTATTTTTGATCCTTATTGTTGAGTTTTGTTATTCTTTGGAGATTAGATTAATTCAATAAATAGATAAAAATAAATCAGTTGGATGATGTTTCTGTCATGATCTTGGCGCTTATGGTTTGGTTTTTTTCTTTGCTCCCCTGTCTAATTGGTTCTGCAGCTGATTAATGGCGATCATTTCCACCCGGTTCCTCTGCTATTTATGTTGTGTGCTTGCCTTCCATCAGGGCCTGGTTTTTTTGAGCGTTTTGGTGAGACTAACTCTAGCTTTCTGGATTTCGTTCTGTTTTTCCTGATTGTGACCCGTTTCTGCCCTGTGGATCCCGTGTTGTGCTTCGCCCCTGTCGGCTCTGTTAGTCGCATCTGTTCTGGACTGATTCCTGGATTCTACTGGCTTCTGAACCTGGACCTGTCTTCTGACTCCGGCTTTGGATTTCCCCTCAACGACACTGTCGCTGCTCTGCGTCGGCTGGCGTCTGCTCTGCTCTCTCTCTAGGAACTCTGGGGGCGGCGCCCACCGCAAGCCGGGGATTAACTTCCCATTTGGATTCACCTCTTTTCTCAGAGAACGGACTGAACTTTGAATCAGGTCTGTGACTTTTGCTCCTAGTCGTGATCAGCCCCACATCCAGTCACTGACCTGTATTTCCTGTCTCTGCAGAGATTCGCCCCGTAGTTGACGAGCATCCCCGTGCTCCTGTTTGTTTTAAATAAACGCTTTGAACCTTCCCACTGCCTGTCGTGCCTCGAATTCTGGGTCCGACGTTCTGAGATCATTACAGTTTTGCTTATTCTTTGTTAACATTTCCATGAATTCAACATTCTGTTTGCAGGAAAGCTCGTCAGAAGGTTATCGGTCGGACTTACACTGAACAGTAAACTGTTTGCGTTTTCCTGTAATCCTCAGACTTATTTCTTTATTTTATATGAAACAAATGAGACTGTTTGGTAAAAACTAGCTTCTCTTTCTGGGAAACGATCACTTCTAACATCTTTCCTAATTCCTAAACAACACAGTGATGTGTTGTTAAACTGGGGGCTTTTATCTTTGCTACATACAAGCAGGTGGCTTTGGAGAACTTTTTCCCTCTTATTAAAGTAATAATTTATTGAACATTTAAAAGGACAACATATGTCCAGGTTTCAACCATCTGACTCAAACCATCAAACCAAAATACGGTTGGAGAAGTGACGAGTGACGTAACGTACTCACCGGCCGGTTGTGGACGCCCCCCAGACTTTCTCTGTTCCTGTCGTTTCGTTCTGCATCAGCCGCTTGCTGAATCCCAGTCCCACCCTGTCATATGTACAAACCTGAGTGGAGGGGGCAAACAGGGACAGCTCTGAGGCAGGGCTTGTTTTTAATAATAATCCAGAAATCTCCTTTATAGAAAACAAAAAAACAACCAACCAAACCCGTACTGATGTTGAGGCAGTGGCCAGTGCTGTCACTGCTGTTCTACTTTAGTTGTTTTCTGTGTAACTACACTCTTCCTAACAAGCCAGTGACCTAATTTGGGTCACAGCTTCAGACAAACAACATGGGGCAGCCTGTCAGGCTCAGTGCTGCTGAGCCGAGCGTTGTTGAGCAAAAAAGGAACTGACAGGGTGACTGGAAGGGCCGTGTCTGCATGACCCTGACAGTAACCAACAACATGGACACAAGAGCAGGAAAATTACCCGTTTCCTGCACTTAGCGCTTCATTCAAACAATTTATTCACTTCTTTTATTTCATACACCATAAATATGAAGATTTATCACCTTGGTCAGAGAGGAAATTTTCTCCTGGACGTAGAACCAGACGTCGGAGGACATTCCTGTTGGTGCATCTAGTATAACTATAAAAGAGAAAATGAATAACAGACTAGTTAGAGCTCAGCATAGAAGCATGTATGTGAAGAGCAGAACATTTATTACCAGCTGGTTTTCCTCGTCCTTTGCACAAGAGATGCAGTTTCTGACCCAAACCAACGTCCACCATCTGCCCCTCTGGAGGTCAAACACAAAACAAACAAAGCGGAGTTTATTTTAGCTGATGGCAAATTGAGAATTTTATAGACCTCTAAGGGAAGACTTTAAAAGACTATCAAAAGAAATCCAAACATGCTCTCTGCTGAAATAACGATATAATAATATAAGAGAGTATACCTTTTGGCAGAAGCACCTGTCCTTCTCTCTGCAGCGACGCGTAGTTGAGGAACGGGGGAACGATCACGATCAGAAGCAAACATTTCCCAAAGTTGATGAGAATGGAGCTGTAAGACACCCGGCCCGTAGATTCAGCTTGCCCTCCCCGTCTCTGCTCCTGGTCATAGGAAGGATGGGAAAAGAAGGTAAAAAGTAAAACACTCAGCATAGGTTCAAAGCTCAAATCAGGAGTTATGAACTTCCTGTTAATCTGAGGATTTTTTTTATTTTTATTTTTCCAGTGATTGTTTTTCCTCAGTATTAAATGGAAGCACAAGTCTTCATTTAATGCATTCTGACTATTTTTGCATAAATTAGACGTTTAATGGCTCAAATGTACAAAAAAAAACAGTCAGGAGTCTCTGTTAGACAAGCTCTGCTAAAGGTTCTTCAACAGTTTCTAACTTGACCAAGCTATGGCCTAACTGTTATGTTGGCTGTAACTGGAACAATCAAATCTACAATAGAGAAAAGGTTTTCTTCACAATAATTTGTAGAAGAATAAAGCCTTAAAAAAATAAACCTTACAATAAGAATGATATCGTTAGTAGTGTTGCATCGATACCGATGCCAGTATCGGGCGGGGCCCCGATCCATCACTAAACTGGTGATATCGTTATCAGTGAGTATCAACAAATAGGGCACCGATACCATTTTGAGAGCCAAAAGTTTATTAAACTATTGTCATCCATTCCAGGTAGGCAATAAAAAGTTCTACTGGATTCACTTTGTTTTAGTCTTTTCCCTGCTTCACTAAGGTAGGCAGCAGCTTGACAAAGCCATGATGGTAAATATTTTACATCCAAGTTGTATGCAGTTCTTCATATATACACACACACATCAATTTCAAACAGATGGTATGGGTATCGGTAAATACTACACAGCCAGGTATCGGGGCCAAAAAATGGCATCGGCGCAACACTAGCTGTTAGGTGAAAAATCAAACCGTGAAGCTGGACAGAGCTTACCAGCTCCCCACATAAAAAAGCAAAGGCATTCTGGGGTTAAGATTTATTATGTTGAAACAATAATTACGATTTTTAGCAGCATTGAAGAAAGTTTTTAAAAATTTAAAAAAGGAAAGTAAACCAGAAGCTAGAGAACACCACTAGCTGTCCAGCAAGATGGAGGTAGCATCATGCTGTGGGGCTGCTTGGTACTCCAGGTAGTTAAGAGTAGAAACAGGTGATGATGTTAAAAACATGTCCATGCTGAGATAAAATAGTTCAATGGAACAGAATTTTGTTTTTTTTATTTTTGATATGGAGGATCGTGACTGAATTTATGGTAATAGCTTAAAAAAACTTGTATTGGAGGTGAAACTTGACAGTTAACCAATCAATAGTGGGGGTTGAGTGTGTATGTATGATACGGCTCCTCTGGAGATTAAAGAAAAACCACACAATCATTTGGGAAAAATGACGTAAAGCTTCTTCTGAATATAACATTTGTGTCTTAGTAGAATTATTCTCAACTAGGACTGCAACTAACCATAATTTTGCAAATCGGTTAATCTGTTTATCTTTTCGATTGATCGATTCATAATCAGATAGCGAAAGATTTCTTAAAGAAGATTTTTTGACAAACTGGGAGTTCTGGATGGAGAAAATTGACAGAAATGCAAAATTTTTATTTTTTTATTTTTATTTTTTTACAATTTTGATAGATTACAGCTCTAAGTGGGTCGCTCTGTCAGCTAAAGGCATGTTTTACAGTCTCCAGTTAATGATTGATCGATTACTAAATGAGTTGGAGATTATTTCAATAATTGATTAATCATGATTACGCCGATTAATTGTTTCAGCATTAATTAATGTTCTTAGATGGATAGTTAGTGGTGTTTACATTCAGGTTGTAAGAAGAAGAATTTTTAAATTCCTTTTTTCTATGAAGTTTTAACAAATCCCATTATAAGTAGAAAAGTTTGGTTTTGCAGCGAAGGCTGTTAGTTTAGCCCACATTGTGCTTTTTTAGCTCAGTCCAAATGACAGAAGCAATAAAGTGGCTCATTTTGCGTGATCTCATAAAGACGCCATTTTGGGGACTTCTGTGAAAAGTTGCTTTAGCAATTAATTAATTTGCAAACAGCAATTATTATTGGTTAATCATGATTATACAGAGTAAATATTATTATAGGTCTTCGAAAGGTTAACTTTAATAATAGAAATGTGGAGGTTTTCCAAAATGTGCTAAGATTTCCATAAACCTTAGCAAATCATGGGGACCGAATGTTCTAGTGGGGACCAATGTCTGGTCTCAATGGAAACAAATGCTGTTTTAGGTAGAGTTTAGGATAAGATTAGCGTTAGGTATCAACCTGTAATGGTTAGGGTTAGGTTAAGGCTCATGGTTAAGCTGTAATACTGGGTTGGAAATGAATTGAAACGAGGATATAGAAACGAGGATATAGAAACATGCTTGCATGCGAGTGTGTGGGTGGGTGCACTTGTATGGTATAGAACTCAGAGTGAGGATCATTTTCCGATTTCACCGTCACAATGAGGACCAGTTGTTAAGTGAGGACATTTTGCTGGTCCTCACACCGTCATTTGCTATTGGTTAGGTTTAGGGCTAAGGTGTATATTGGGTTAGGGTGAGGTATGCACTAGTAACTGTTAGGTTTAGGGTTAGGTTTAGGGTTAGGGCACAGAAAGGGTTGAAAATGACTGAAAATCAACTGAAGTCAATGGGAGTCAACAGACGGTCCTCACTACATTTAGCAGAACAAACATGGGTGTGTATTTATGTGTCTATTCCCAGCAACTAAAACAAAATCATGTAAAGTATTAAGCCAGATTATAAATAAAATAACTTTAACATAAGAAGATGCAGATTTGTCATTGAAAATCACATCCTAAAGAATTTATTTTTTTAACCTTTATTTAACCAGGGGAAAAAAATCCCAGTGAGATTAAAAACCATTTTTTCAAGGGAGTCCTGGCCAAGAGGCAGCAAAGTTACATAATATACAGAAATACATTAAATTAAATGACAGGTACATAAGAAAACATATTAAATAAAACAATTACAGCTCATTGAGGCTTCTTCAAATTATTTCACTTTTAACTTAAAAGCATTTAAAGATAAAAACTCAGTCAACTTCAAGTTTCCTTGTTAAAAAATTCCACGCACAAGGAGCTGCATAGCTAAAGGCTTTCTTTCCCAGTTCTGTACTGCAAAAGGAGCAACAGCTGATCGTTGGATCTATGAGCAGAAGAAGCCATGCTTTTTTCTGTAAGTGAGGTACAAATGTAAGAGGGCACTGCCTGCTTTTGTGGGCCCCATAAAAGACACTATCGAAGCCCCCCCCCAGAAAAAAAAAACATGTATGCAAGCTTTAAAACTACTATCCAGATGCAATGAAGAGTATAATTAACATTTTCAAAGTAATTTGTTTTGTAAAATTTCTACAAATGAAAATGATCAGAATGTGACAGTTAGATATAGATTAACTTTAAAAAAAAAAACTTGAATGGTCAATATATTCCTGCTTTGTTTCACTGTTTACTGCTAAAAATGAGGGACAACACAAGGTTATTTATTTTACTGCTGGATTTTTTTTTATATTAGAAGTATCTATTGGGAGAAATCTTTTCTTCTCCTTTTGGGCCCCACCTCAATCAAGGGCCCTTAGAATTGTCCTTACTTTTCTCCAGGCGCCCCTGCAGATCACAGTGATGTGTCATGTTTGTGGTTAAGCATGGTAAACAGAATCCAACATTTGAAGACATGAAGAAGTAGCATTCTTATGAAAAAGGTCACCATAATCTAATAAAATCTATTATTATAATGTATTGCATCAGATCCTTTCCTCCTCAGCCTCCTGATCAGAGATGCTTCATCTCTGCAGCTTCATCACAGAGATGCTGCAACCTGCAGCTGTTTGACAGAGAAGCAATGACGTTCCTGCTGAGCAAATAAAACTGTCTTTCTACTGATTATCGAAAATATGTTTTTTTTTTTTGAGTCCTCTGCCTTTACAGTTCTTTAAAACTTTAAAACAACCCAACTACAATATATATTTATCTAAATACGTTTCCTAAATGAAAAATATACTGTCGCATTTTAAGTGGCAATGCAGTTTTTATTTTAAAAGGGAAAAGAGGAACACTTTATAAAACGATCAGTGGCAAATAAATGTTTTAAACAAAGTTGATTAAACCTTTTTGTTCCTGAGAGCTTCAGATGAACTGAACTATCAGCTTCCTTCAGCAAACAACAGGTTTATATCATCGACAAACACTGAACTACCTTTTTATCCGCGTTAGGAGGATCTGTGCCTGCTGGCTGAGGTTCATGTTTCCGACGCATTTTGGATCTAACGCTAGTTTTAGGCAGTAAAACGTCATGAATGAATGAAAGCCGCTGACTTCCTGGTTCAGGTACGGCAAGCGGAGAAGGACAATCTTTCTGTCAAATGAGTTGCACCAGTTAACAAGTTAACATTTTCTATTTAGAATGGTTGGTTTTACATGGAAGATGGATTTTTTATTATTATTATTATTTAATTAAGGTGGATTTTTTTGGCGATAATCTGTTTCTCACAGACAAGCTATATTTAATTAGAATTTAACAAATGCGACTTTTATAGGAATAACATCGTGGCAGATTAAGTTAGGTATTAAGTGGTATTAAGTTAGATTAAAAACGATAAATACACAAATATTGGTCTGTTCCTGTCAAAAATAAACATTACTAATATAAAAATATAAAAACTATATAAAATATTATTATTATTATTATTGTTGTTCTTTTTGTTGTTATTATTATTAAAATATAAGATAAAACACTAGTAATTACAAGAATGGATTTTATTCGTTTTGTGATTTTTTTAATTAAAATGTCCATCTTCTACCATTTAATTGCAAAATAACTACTGACCTGCAGGAGTCGCTGTAACTCATAAATCTTCTTTACCAAAAGCCTTTTCATAATGTCTCATAATATATAATTACAAAGCAAAAGCATGAATCATCACTTCTTAATCATGTCTCCCTTCTGAAATAATTGTTTATCCTATTAAATAGAGGTTCATAAATAAACAAATTAAATATGCAAATGCTGTCTTTATACTAAAAGATGAGAAATTAGTCAGAGTGTTTGATTTTTCTAAACGTTCCTGTTCCAGGAGCTTAACCAGCAAAAAGGACCTCAAATAATAATATAACTTGCTGATGTTTTGCATGACAGAAAGGTTCAAAGTAAGCAATAACCAGAAATAATCGTCTTTTATCTGTCATGAAAATTCGTGCAGATGGGTAAACTGTGGTTTATTGTGTGTTTTATGCACTTGAGGTTAGATTTGAATGCTTATTTAATGTAGAAATACCATTTTCAGATGGCAGAAATAGAGAGAAAGCCACATAAAAAACCCGGAATGCAGTTTGCTGTCAGGGTAAATTGCAGCCACTGTAACAGGCAAACAACTGGAAAATATTTTAGTCTTTAGATGAGCAAGGTTGTTCTCTTACCCCAAAGGACTTGCAACCTTAATTAAAGAAAAAGGCTTCATGTTGCTGAAGGCTGCAGAGGGGGCATTTTGTTTGTGAAAAATTTGGAAGATTACCTTTATCTATTTTTTCTACCACAATATTTACCACCATGAACTGGTATGACATTAATTCTCGATAACCTCCGCATAAATCTGCAGTTATAAAATTGATAAAAGATAAAATTTCCGTGGGTGGTGAAATATTTGCAAGGAAATGTTAGAAACTTTAAAGTCAGACTACCAATGCAACTTTCCGGATTATAAACGAGTAAAACCTGTTTGTTTAGCAGGTGACTTTAGCCATGCAGGGGATTCATTGCAGTAATTAAAATGCCTGGCTGGATGATGATGAATGTCAGCTATTTGTGCAGTGTCAGGCTGCTGTTTGTGTGTCCGGGTATCTATGGTTGATTAAAGGTAATGATGCAGAGCCATCACAGCCTCTTGCTTCTGTTCTGACTCCACATAATTAGAACAGAGAGAAGGATGGTACCATCACAGAACTGTTGCTTCTACCTACAGCGTCTCCTTGTAAAGCAGCTTCCTGGACCCTTACCTCTGTGTGGCCCTTCAGAACCCGCACTCTTTTATTAAATAATTAAATAACAGATATTTAGAATGAATTTTAATTACTAATTAAAAACACATTTATACAATGGGAATGTTAAAATAGGACATTTCATTAATAGAGATTTGAAAATATTGAATCCAAAATTAAAATTTAAAATGAGTTTTAATAGAAAAAAAGGTTTTCTGAGTAACTTTGCTAATTTCCATATATTTTTTATTTCATATTCAAACGTTTTTTTTATATTCTATTTTTCAAAAGTTCTATGAAAATTTTCTTTTAGAGATTTTAAATGTTAAAATACAAAAATAAATATATAATTAAAATGTAAAAATATATAATATCTAACATAATCTGAGAATTGTTTTTTTAATTAGAAGTTCATTTTCTTGATTCGCTTTTTTTTTACTTTTAATTTATAAAATGCATTTCTTACATATTTGCATCGCTTTGCTTGTATCAATAATAAAACAAGAATTATCTCTGATTTGTTTATGGTAGTAGGTAGAATAATAGACAGAACAAACTTTAGACTATAGAACAAGATTAGCAAACCTTACATTCCTACTCCAGCTCCTCCACTTATAGCATTGGGTGACCTGGAGAGAACGATCCATATTTTGGGCTCAAACATACAGGAGTTGATGATAATCCTGACAAACTCACAGTTGGAGCCAAATTCTTCCATTGCACACTGAAGGTCGTGACTTGTGGCTCACCGAGTTACGGAGGAGGGCTGTGTATCTATAGCTATGAAGTTGTGATCTATTCTTTTGTCATTTATCAAATAAATTCTGTTTTTATTAGACGTTTGGCTGAAGATGGACCCAAAAGCAGAGCAAATATTTGTTGGTAATTTGCTCCTGAGCATAAAGTATTTTAGTCCATTTATAAACACCTGTGTAGCCACCTCATCCTGATTAGATCTGAGGTTTCAGTAATCCTTTCATCGCCAAATAAAGTATCTTTTCATTTTTGGCCTGATAAACCTCAGACTTGTAGAGATTGTACTGGGTTACAAATTGAGTTCTTTAATGACAATAATTAAAAAAAAGAAAATAATAATAATACAAGGAGGTCTTGCACAGGGAGAATCAGGTAAAGAGGAAATGGTAGAGAAACAGGGAGAATTACTACAGTAACATGCCGTTTGATGAGAGAATGCAGCAGAGAACAGCTAAAGATAAGTAAACATGAGGAGCAGCTGATACATAGTGATGGGAGAGCAGCTGAAGGAGGACAACTAATCCAGACAGATAGAGCTGAGCTGGGTCACAAACTAACAAACGTTAAATGAACACTGAAATTGTGACATATAGTTTGATTACATGCAAGTTTTTTAGGAGTGCAAAAGAATTTTCATTCATTTTCTATTACAATCTTCTTAAAGGAGTGTTCGAGTCAAGAGATTTATCTCCAGCCTGGTTCTGCAGTACCACCTTTCCACCAGCAGGCGCTGTCAGCAGGCAGCCACAGGTGTTCTTTATCAGATCATCAACACAGAAGCTTAAGAAGCGCTCCATGCCAGCACCTCTGTGCCAGAGGTTGAGCTTAATCTCTTTCTCCTGTGTGTTTTTCCTAGAGTGCCTTTGACTGTGTTCTCTTGTCTCCAGGTTACCAAATTCTTGAAACTCTTTTCAGGTCAGTCCCAGCCTCAGGGCTCACCCCCAACTCTGGTTCCAAGTCTTAGCAGGCTGTGTCTGGATTCTAGCACCTCTGATCATTTCAAAATTTTGGACTGTTCACTGCAGAACCCTGGCCCTTATCAGACCCCCCTCCCACTTTACTTTAGTAGACATTCAACCACAGCCTAAAACAGTGTCATGTGTTGTGCTTCAGTCCAAGCCCCTGTTTCCTGGAGGTCCTGATTATTGTTCATTTTTTGTAAAATATGCTGGTGAAGATTCTCGGTCATCCTGGTCATGGCCATTCCAACAAAGTTAAAAAACAATCGACTACACTTTGTTTTCCAAGTTTGAAGATGTTTCGCTTCCCATCCACGAAGCTTTCCCAGTTCAAAATGTCAGAATTAGCGTTTTAGTTCCAAGCTTTATAGAGTAGCCCAACAAAGCCTTGTTATGGCTTAGAGAAAATTCAAATTGAACCAAAAGAAAAGGTCCAGCCCTGAGTAATGGGGAGTCGTTGATGTCTTTGTTGGCCTATAATACCCAATATTGACCTATGCCGCTGAATGCGTTAGGGTCATTGTTGGTCTGGCTGACCAGGCAACATGTTTTGGTCCTCTGCATAGCAATGAGGGATGATATGATAGTGGAAAGGAATCGACTCTATTGCTGCATTGTAGGTTTTTGAGAGCTGAAACCTGAGTCCAGCCCCTCTGTTTAAGGTTAGTTTTTCTCTCCTAACATAAATGGCTTCATTCACACCCCTTTCAAACCACCTGTATTCTTTGTCCAAAATGTGAACATTCTGGTCCTCAAAACACTGTATTTTGTCCTTAAGGTATAGATGGACATCCGAGTCTTGTTCAAAAGAGATAGCCCATCTGTGTTGAGCTATGCGTCTGTGGAGAGGTTGTATGGTGTCTTCAATATAAAGATCAGAGCATCCTCTGACTGGAACTTGACGCTAATCCTGACATTTTGAATTGAAAAAGCTTCCTGGATGGGAAGCAGATGTCTTCAGGCTTGGAGAACAAAGTCCAGTGGATTGTTGTTGGGTTTTTTCACTTTTTTAACATCTTTTGTATATAAACCTTTAAACTTTTCTCCTGACTCATGGGTGCGTTCTGCATTTAGGTTAAATCAATATGTAACATCTTGTCAATGAGAAAATGAGCCAGACTCCTATATTGTCATTTTAAATGTTGGTCTGAGTCATTTAAAGAATGGAAGGTAAATGTGATGTTTTTTTTTTTATCCTAACAAACATTAGCAATTAATTTATGATTTTTATGTCCTTTAAAACAAGAAAAAAGGTAATATGGTAAGTTATTCTTTTTGGACATTTCTTATAAATAACATCTGTCCCCCATCGGCAGAGGGTAGAAGAGCTGCCAGGTCACCTTGACAACATGCTGGGCGGGCTGCTGGGTTGTTTTCTGTTGTTTGTGTTTTTGCCATGTCTTGAGGCGTCTTTCTCCGCCCCGCTTATGACATTCTGCAGAGGCAAACATAAAGCATTTTATCCTTTCACTACGCTGCATCTTTCCAACATATAGGATTGGACAGCTGCTGAATGTGGCAAAGTGTGAGTGCAAATAATAACCTATTATTGTGACATTTATGGAATAAGTCCTGTGCGCTAACCTTGAAGGACCCTTTCAGCTTATTCTTAGGCTTTTCGCCTCGGTCTCCAGCAGAGAAAGAATTTTCTTTTATTTGAATATCACATTACACCCCAGTGATGACCCACATGCTTGCAGACTTTCTTTGTGTACCTGAAATCAAACCGTGTTTAAGATAGAGTGGCAGGGGGATGAAAAGCCACTTCCTCTTTGTCTTATCTGTACTGTCACATACAACGCAGGTTGATAGACTGATATTTCCAGACTTGGCTATCTGTGCTACTAAAGGCCAAACCCCTAACCCTGCTGAAGCATTTATATCTCTCTGCATGCTGCTTTTCTTCTTTAAGCCCCCCATGACTGAATGGCCTTGTTCTGCTTTTCTGCAGCTCCTCTGCACAACAGTAATATTAACACTTTAATAAGCTGTGAATTATGTTTCATCTGCATTTAGAGTTGGTTGTTTCCCCTCATTGATGATATCAGGAATTCTGCTAACTACAAGAAAATCCTGAAGGAGAATATCTGGCTAACCTTTTTGTGACCTCAAGTTCATGCATAGTTTAGAAAAGAATATCAGCAAATCCTCCAAATGGCTCAAATGATGGCTTTGCAGCATCTGAGTAAAGGAGGGAGCTTAAATCTAGATGAGATCCTGTGTTTCCTGACTTCAGTCAGCCGTTCATAGTGAAAACCCCTCATATGTGGCTGAATTTGTCATGATTTTTTTGTAGGATCTTTGACTCCAATCTGTGTGCTGTTTTCCAGTGTTATTCTGATTCGGTGGAGGGCGGAACAGGGTTTACCCAGAACTTGGATGGTTGTTGGTGAACTGAGAAACTGACTGCCACTCAGATTTTCTGTGGTACTTGAACGGGTCGTAATGGAGATGATTCCCTTGCTCAGAGAGTTAACTCAACGTCCTCTCAAGGAAGAAGGATCCAGACCTCCTGTTTGAATCCCCAGCTCGGTTTGAGGCTCAGTTGATTCCTTCAGGGAGTGAAGGTCGGAAAAGGTCCAGTTTGCAGGAAGACTTCCTGAAGAGATGCAAAGACAAAAAACGAAGTTGAAACTCAGGTAGACAAGAACTCAGTCTTACTCAGCAAAACTCAGCTTGGCTAGAGTACCAAAAACTGGCAAACACTCTGGCGTCGAGGTAGTGGCAATCAGCAGGTTAAGAGCACTCCGTTTAACGAGGTAACCATCAGCAGGTGTGTGAGGAGGCGGACCAGAACCTGGCGCCTCCTGCTGGTGGAAGGGAGAACAACAAAAAATGACAAATACACACAGACTGGAGTCCTGACAGAATTACTCTAAGCTGGGCACAATGACAGCAGTTTCAGGATTTTATATGGCAAATACTTTCCAACAAAGAGCCTTTTCTCCATAAGAAATAATGATCATTTACTTAAGCTATCCTTGTCTTTTATAAATATTTCATGAGCTCAAACATGTAAATCTGACTTGATGGATGTATTCTCTGCTTTTTTAGACCATTGAATAAACAAACCATGTTAACTAAACAAATATGGACTCACTGGTGGGGAAATTCAAATTTTCTGCATCTTGGTATTCATTAGACAATTGTTTGTTGTCACAGTGGTTAAATGTTCCGGTTGCAACCAAAGGCATTTTTTTTGGCTTTATCTATTGAAAATGTTGTGCTTTCCAAAAACAAATCTTCAACTGATTACACACATTTGTCTGTTTTGTGTGAAGTGACTTCATTGGGCCCTTTGTCTGTGGAAATACACTGTCTCCTTCTCTTATTAATGAGTGAGGATGTTCACAGAGGATATTCGGCGCAGGCATCGGTCCTCAGCCTCTATGTGGCCCTCATTGATTTCACCCCCTCACTGCTGAAGTGCAACATCTAATCAATACAGTAACAAGTCTTCATTTATGCTTGAGAAATGCAGTCTCTACTCTGCCAGCGGCATTGGGCTTGGGTAGGCCTTTGCTCCGGGCATATTTTTTTTTATTTTCGATTACGACTACTACAGTACCATGCATGCTTCATAATGCAAAGGACATGTTGGTAAATTAGCATTAGTAATCTAAAGGAATGCATTCGTTCACGATGTAAAAATCATTTCCAACCCTGTGGAAAAGAATTTAGAAAGAAGACATTGCATAGATGCTGTTGATTAGATTAGAGAGTTTATTACAAACTGCAATGAAATAGATTTCACTAAGAAATACCACCTATTTTAGGATCTATTAATCAATAGAGGAACAGATGCATTTCCCCTTCATTATGGGGTGCTGCTGTGGCGTGGAGCCAGAGCACATGACCAATATAACGCTTGTCACAGGTTCAAGTCCTGGTCCAGCTGACCTTTGCAGGATGTCTCTCCCCTCTCTTGTAACCCACTTTTGAATAATAACAAAACAATGGCCACCAGAACCGAAATAAAAAAAAATCTATATTTTCCATGTTTAGCACCTCTGAACACCATTATTGTTGACATTGTCTCAAATAAACAGCGTGTGTTTGATCCTCTTAGACCTGGACTGGGTCCTTTGAGGTCCATGAAAATAAGGAGGCCAGAAGAGTTTGGCTATGGATTCAAACAGGTCCAACCTTCTCTGGCTTTCACCGGATGTAAGCTCTGTCACCTAGCAACCATGACAGTTGACACACAAAGCAGGCAAAGAATGAAAACCAAACTTCGCACTATTGCTCTGCGTGCTAATTATATTTTGGAGCTGCAGTACCATCATCACGAATATCAGATTTTTAGTTCCCACTCTGCACAGATATTGGGATCTAGAATAGAATTCAACAAAGAAAGGAAATTCATTCTCTGCATTTACCCCTTCCTCTTGGGGAGCAGTGGGCTGCCACTGTGCAGGAGTCCTATCAGTGTTGAAAATGTCACTATAAACTCAGATAAAACTTGGGAGGCCTGATCTTAAATTTGGTCCAGCACAGAAAGTTGTGAAAACACTTTAACTTTGGTAAAAAAAATTTTACTTGCCACAGTTTCTTTGTGGATATTTTGAAGCTTGGTCTCAAGCTATGGTAGATGTGGTTTCATAAAAAAAAAATAAATAAATAAATAAGGCTAGTATGGTATTTTAGCAGAGCTTCATTTTTCCTGAAGAACCACCTGGATTCACGACAGAGGAAATTATTTTGACTTTGCCCATCAATGGTCCCTGTGAACCAAACCAGTGAGTCAGCGTTTACTGATAAAAGTACTAAAGCATCACTACTGTAATGAGGTGTTGCAACTGATTAAAGGCTGTTGTTAGCATATTATTTTTAATATATTTCAAATACTATCCATTAACTTAAAAATTTAAGTTTAAATTCTGAAATATTTTGTGTATTAGTTTGTATTTGAATCCAGTTTTAAACCTTTAGATATTATTTGTCATCTTAATATTAACTGAGGATGCCAACATTTTTTACACTGGTGAAGGAGGCTTCAGTGGATGAGATGACCACTGCAGTTTTTTAATAAAAACAATGTTTCTATTCTAAAATAAACATAAAAAATAATAAAGTTGATAAAGAAAACTAATGTAAAATGTATTTTTACACAGAACAGACATAGGGGGATTAGATAAAACCGCTGTAGGTACCAGATCTGCTCGGGGCCCCGCCCCTTCTTATGACATCATCATATGGCAACTACATTCAGACAAACTGTATTGCACCTGTTTCTTCAAACTTCAATCAAATGTCTTTTGGAGCCTCAACATATTATTACCTATATTTGCTATTTTTTTTCCATTTCACTGACGATCTAAAGTAGCCGAAAGTAGAAAACAATCATTCTAAGAAAATACTGCGTTCTAAGACTGAGCTCTGCCATTTAACAAGATGACAAGAGCAATTCTCAGCTTATTTTTATTATTTTTATTAAGAGCTGAAGGCAGGAAAGACAAATGGAACATCTCAAAATGACTTTTGAAGAGATTTTAGACAAATAAAACAGTTATTTTACTTATAGAAAACTGACGGTTGTTATGTGACGTTGTTACGTGATGTTATTATCGTTGTCTGGGCAACCACAATGTATTACATCATGTGGCAACAATCAGCCAATCACCTAGTGCAACGTAAGTGGCATGCACGGGGCCCCGAGCAGATCTGACCCACCGAGGAGATCTGGTAGCTACACCGGGCATACACTGTGTGATATTTTCAATCGTTGCATGCAGCTGCAGCTCAAACTGTACGATGAAACCACAGGGTTTAAAAGTTCATAGCTCACGATGTATGTACTCATACTGTGCGACCAGACGCTCTGATGTGACCCTACGATAGCTGACTGAATTTCAAACGTGTGATTTTCTCCCAACCTTACAAATTCTGATCGGGAGGTGGTCGTGAGAAGCTAATCGCCCCTCGTAACCACCTGTATACTACATGACGAATGGTGCAGCATGGTGCTGAAACTCGGCCATATCGAAACATATTCAGAGAATCGTCCCAAAAAGGGCAAAAAATCATACAGTGTATGCCTGGCTTAAGGGGACAGGGGACCAGGTCTTTCTCCTCCAATCAGAAACATGCTGATATTGATGCTGCACTTTTTTTTCTTTAATGAACATTATGAAAAATTATCCAATCTAGAAAAACTAATTCATGTATTTATCTTTAGTAGAATCACTTACCACAACCGTGTCTGCAAAAGGTTTGCCTGTAAAAGTTCTTGAGACAGCTTCATCCAAAACTCTGCCGCCTGTGTTCTCACTAGAACTAAGAAAGTAGAGCACATCAGCCCAGGTCTGAAGTCTTTACACTGGCTTCCTTTATCTCAGAGAACAAGCTTTAAAATCTTGCTGTTACTGCATAAATCACTGAATGGATCAGCACCTCAATCCATGACAGTTTGCTATCAGTGTATCAGCCTCCCAGACCATTCAGGTCTTCTAGTTCCAGCCTACCCTGTTCACCCAGAACTAGAACCAAACATGGAGAATCAGCATTTAGTTCCTATGCTCCACTGATGTGGAATAAACTCCCAGAAGACTGGAAAGGTGCTGAAAACCTGAGCTATTTTAAGTCAAAGTTAATAACCTATTTGGTCAGAACTACCTTTGACTGTCAAACTGTTAAATGGATTATCATTTGTTTAAGGTTGTGGTCAAACTCTTATTTATTTTTATACTCGCGTTTATTGTGTTTTTATCTTTATCTACTTTTAGATACAGTAGATACTGATGGGGGAGTGCTGGCCTAATGGTTTGAGCATTGCAATTGTGTCCCGGAGGTTCTGAGTTCAATCCCACAGACTGCCTCTCTGGCTCCATTAGGCAAGACCCTTAACCACGCTCTGAATGAATTTCTCCATTGTGAGATTAATAAAGTCACAGGTTTGACTAAATGAGAATAAAGTGTTGCACCTGTCCCCAGTTTCTATTCCAGGTCAAAGTTATTGCTTTGTGACAGCCTAGCATGTATTATACAACAGGGATTAGATCCAAGACTCACAATAATGAGATTTTATGGGCAAACAGGAGAAAATGCAAAGAACACCAGACAAAGAAAACTTACACTATGAAAAATGCAGGAAGAGAAAAGGGGGGATAGAAAAAGAGAGAAAGAAAGTAAAACAAACAATGCATTCAACTTTATTAATTGTATATTTTTAAGTCTTCTTTTTCAGGGGGCTTGATGGCAACCTTCACCTTGCGCCCAAAATTTCTTAAATCCGCCACTGTTTAAAGCCCCCCCAAAAAAATTGAAGTTTATAGCTGTATTGAAATGACCTCAAATTATATACATCTATGTATTTTTCAAACTTTTATTCACCGCCAACCCACCAGCCACTTTTTGCATTACCTTTCCATGCTTAAAATGAAATGAACTTTAGGTAGCACAGTGGTGGGCTTCCTATAATCTTCGCGCAGGTGAAATTAAACAGAAAGACAATTCTGAGTATTCTCCAATGTACGGAAGAGGATTAGGGCCACTGAAAAAAAAAGTTAATTGATTTTTTTAAATACTATTTCAGTTTAATATGAGAAGAAAATTGAGAATTCTGACTTTAATCTCAGAGGTCTGACAGGAAAGGGGGTATGAGAGAAGGGGAGAGACATGCGGCAAAGGACCACAGGTTGGATTCAAACCTGGTTCAGCTGCATTGAGGACTAAGGCCTCCGTACATGCGCCGTACATGCTAATCAATGCGCCACCGGCACGCCCCAGAATTCTGACTTTTTCTCACTCTAAACTCGGAATTCTGAGATCAAAGTCAAAATTCTGAGGAAAAAAGTCAGAAACCTGAGATTAAAGTCAGTATTCTGAGATTAAAGTAAAAAATTCTGAGGGAAAAAGTGAGAATTCTGAGGAAAAAAGTCAGAAACCTGAGATTAAAGTCAGAATTCTGAGATTAAAGTAAGAATTCTGAGGGGAAAAGTGAGAATTCTGAGATTAAAGTGAGAATTCTGAGATTAGAGTGAGAATTCTGAGATTAAAGTCAAAATTCTGAGGAAAAAGTTAGTATTCTGAGATCAAAGTCAGAATTCTGAGGAAAAAAGTGAGAAGATTAAAGTCAGAATTCTGAGATTAAAGTCAGAATTCTGAGTTTAGAGTGAGAATTCTGAGATTAAAGTCAAAATTCTGAGGAAAAAGTTAGTATTCTGAGATTAAAGTCAAAATTCTGAGGAAAAAGTCAGTATTCTGAGATTAAAGTCAGAATTCTCAGGAAAAAAGTGAGAATATAAAAGTCAGAATTCTGAGATTAAAGTCAGAATTCTGAGTTTAGAGTGAGAGTTCTGAGATTAAAGTCAAAATTCTGAGGAAAAAGTCAGTATTCTGAGATTAAAGTCAGAATTCTGAGGAAAAAAGTGAGAAGATTAAAGTCAGAATTCTGAGATTAACGTCAGAATTCTGAGTTTAGAGTGAGAATTCTGAGAAAAAAAGTCAGAATTCTGAGATTAAAGTAAGAATTCTGAGCAAAAAAGTGAGAAGTCTGAGATTAAAGTCAGAATTCGGAGGAAAAAAAGTCTGAATTCTGAGATTAAATTCAGAATTCTGAGATTAAAGTAAGAATTCTGAGGAGAAAAAGCCAGAATTCTGAGATTATAGTAAGAATTCTGAGGGGAAAAAGCCAGAATTCTGAGATTAAAGTCAGAATTCGGAGGAAAAAAGTCTCAATTCTAAGATTAAAGTCAGAATTCTGACATTTTTCTCTTATTATACTGAAATAAAATTTTAAAAATCAGTTAACTTTTTTTGTTTTTTCAGTGGCCCTAATCCTCTTCCTTACTGAAGGGACTGTCTGGGTTTTGTTTATTTATGGTTTTAAACATACAGGCTGCAGTGGTGTCATGTCCTGCAGCTTAACCCATCCCAGAATGACAGCTCCTCTCTCCTCTCTCTCTCTTTCCACCCCGGGGCTTGCTGGGACCTTCCGCTTGGTACGGTCCGCTCCTCCCCTATCCTACGTTTCACCGATGGTAGTTTCTATTGGGAGAAGGTCAAATGACTCCGCATGTCTGCTTCTGTGTACATTCCAGCGACGGCACACGCCTGCTGAGGAAAACATTTCCACCCACAGCCAGCCGCTCCGCCGGGGAAGCGTCTCCGAGCGTCTCCTTCGGGGACCTTCACCATCCACAGCCTCAGAAAGTAAGTAAAACGCGCCGCGTCCAAAGCTTGACTGTTCCTGGCTTTCATTGGGACCGGCTCGCTTCTTCCTTGATGTTTAATGTTTGCAAAGAGTTGCGCTTCCGTGCAGCTGGTGGCGTGTCTGGTTAAAAATAGTTGAGAGGAGGATGCAGTGATGATTCCAGGTGGCGCAGGTTATCATTCAACCCAGGTTCCCCTCCTTCTCTGCACAGCTGCTGCTTATTTTTTTAATTAAAGGTGCTTTGGTTGAAATAAATCAACCTAACGGGACATTACTTCTTGCAGAAACGCGGTTCGGTTTAAATGTCCCACTGACCGAATAATGCATTATGCAACCAAAATGGCAGGAATGAAATAAAGTCTATTTGAGCAATTTAAAGATGTCCTCTGAAGTCTGTGCTCCTTACAGGAATGTGTGCAAAGTTCTGAAAAGCTGCAAAGCTCCAAGGAAGGCAGGCTTAATGAAGTGACTCATCTGAGTGAGGCCAATAGCTCCCCTCCCCTGCAGAGTAGTGTGCTGTTAAGCCTATTAAAGCATTGCATAATGCAATAAGGTATAGTCCCATAAGGTGCAGATGCAGCTACCTGCGGGTTTCCATGGC